>OX422224.1:246812852-248012852 GCA_949130495.1 Sambucus nigra
CAGCCCCCAAACCACCCCGTAGGAGGCACGAACACCTCGCACGGGACCAATGTAACTTGTAGGACCAATGTAACTTGTAGTCGTATATGCAATTTTTCTGCTTGTATATGCAATTTTTCTGCTTGAATACGATTTTTTTAAAAATAACTTGGTTACTAATATTGTATCTTTTTTGTGTCTTATTTTTTTTGTAGGATGACATTCAATCGCTAGCTTTTATCCACTTGGAACGCACGAAGAAGTCAATGCTTTACAACAGGGGGATTGTTTATTTAGTGTCGTTAATATTCAGGATTCTATTTTTTGTGTTATGGCCGAGCAGCCTTCAGTAGTTTTATGGTTTATTTTTATGGCCGTGCTCGCTGTAGTAGTTTTATTGTTGACATTTATGGCCGTGCGGGCTTTATATGGGCAGATTTTATGTTTAGCAGGTTTTGGAATGCTAAAAAAATAGGGGAAACTCTGCCCAATTTTTTTTTGATATGGGAACTATTAACTCTTGTAATTTTTTGAAGTTATTGTCGACTTTTATGGTCATGTGCGGCTTTATATTGGTAGTAACTCTTGTAATTTTTTTAAGTTTGTATGCACATTAGTTTATCAACAACATGCGATATTCATAATTTGTGAGTTTTCTTGATTTTTTTTTGCAAATAATAAATATTTTTCCTACCGAATTTGGAATTCGCAGATTTTCCAGATTTGTTTCCTATTATTATTTTTTTTAATCAACCGAAAAATATGGCACGATTTTAAACCGTGCCAAAACCGTTCCAATGTATAAAAACGAGAACGCTTATTAAACATTCTGGCACGCTTTAAAACCGTGCCAAAAGCGTGCTAGAAAATAGACAATTTGGCACGGTTTCAACGTGTGCCAAAAGCGTGCCAGATTTAACATCTAACACGGTTTAAAAGCGTGCCAGATTAAAAACTGGCACAGTTTAAAAGCGTGCCAAAAGCGTGTCAGTTTGGGAAATCTGGTACGGTTTTAAACCGCACAAAAAAATCTGGCACGCCTGATTCTGGCACGGTTTTGAACCGTGCCAGATTGCGTCTGGCGCTGTTTTAAACCGTGCCAGTTTCCTGTTTTTGGTGTAGTGTTTAGAGATTTATAACGCGCATTTCGAGACAACATTCTATTTTCCACAACTGATCAAAACAAAGAATTGAGATCATCAACGACTTATTTAAAACGCTGAATTAGAACTATGAGTTAACCATTAACTTGGATTGATTTAAAAACTCAAAAAGATCGATACTCTCAAAATCTCACCGGGTTTTGTTAATCTCCACACTTATTCGTTAAGTCGTCAATTTTCGTACAATTTCCATCTTTGGTCAATTTCGACTTAGTGCATTGGGTTTTTACAATTTGAGACTTTAAATCGACTTTTAATGATATTTTTTGAAAATCTTGAATTCCAATTTTTATTGATTTTGAAGAAAAATATTTTTGGATTTTTCAAAATTTATGATTTTTTTTTTTTGAAATTTTTGGGCATTTTTGAAAATTTGTGAAGTTTTAGAAATACGCACTAGTGACCCCTCCCTAACTTAGACTTTTGCATTGTCCTCAAGCAAAAAGGACTAAAATCTAACTCAAAGTGAATTAAAAGTGCAGAAGAATAAAACAAGCAAATGAAACAGATATGCATCTTTTATATATAAAAAGAACAAATTGTGTTACATAGGATAAGGGGAAAACACACAAGCAACACTGAGTAATCAACCATTTCACACATACACAACCAACAAACACAGCAAAAACAGTCATGGGCTTTATTGAGGGGGCTGATTGGAGGACCCGGGTGCGCGTGGATCATAGGGATCATAAAAGAAAGATGGTGGGGGACCGCCAAAGTTGAGCTCATAGAGGTGGGCTTGGAGTTGGTGCATTATTCTTGTGTCTATCCGATAAGCCTCTTGGTCCCTTCGATAGGAGGCTTGATCTTGGTTGTATTGGGTGATGAACCCGTCAAAACGGGCTTCCACCGCTGCCAGTCGTCTATCGAAATCAGCACCCGGGGCTCAAAATCTGAGTCATCATCTTCGTTGTATTCTTCCTCTTCAGCCCCTTCCATATCAACGTCTTCCGCCACCGGCTCTTCAACAGGAATTTCTTCCGCAGCCTCTAAATTGATGCCTCCCGGGCTGCTCGAATGGCAGCCCTTTGCTGGGCAATCCGCGTGCGGGATACCTTCCCAATGGGCTCTGGGAAGCATGGGAAAGCTTGAGGTGGCTGGATACCAGCGTCGGCGAGGAGGGACATGATGAGACGGGCATATGGGAGGGGTACCGTACCTTTATGCTCCCAGGCTGTGAAAATGATATCTGCGTAAAGCATCCTGGCTAGGTTTAGTGTGAAATCTGGGTTGAACAGGTATTACACGAGCGTTGCTTAGCGAGGGCGCATCGCCGAGTCATTGGAAGTTTGAAGCAAGTTGGCGCACACGATGTGGAATGTGATGCGCGCCTTGTCATTGAGACGGCCCAAGGGGAAAGTACCCCGGTCCCAAAAATCTCCGGGTGCGAGTCGGTCAATGCATTGCTGTTTGGGAATGGTTGGGGGGTTGATTGGGTAGTCGTATACTTCCGAGTGGGGAACGCCCTTTTCAGCAAGCTTATGGGTGAGGATGGCTAAGGTGAATGGAATAGGGCGGCCGTCAACAAATGATTGGAACGCAAAGTCACCCATGCGGACGAGCGTGACATAGAAGTCCCGAACTTCGTCCGCCCAGACGACTAGATGAGGCTCTTGCAGGTATTATGCCCACCCCCGCTAGCGAAAAAGGGTGGTGACGGGGCGCGATATCTCATCCCAGTTGACAACCCGTTCGATGTGCAATTGGCGGGAAAAACTAAAAAACCGTTCACACCATACACACTCCATGTGAGAGCGGTATTGCCCATTTTTGTTAGGCAGAATGTCGGTGGACAGATATTTGGAGAGGAGAGCTCGATTGGCCATTTGGAAAGCTTGGAATTAGGAGCGGAAAAAATTAGGGCTTGTAGAGAGGGAAAAAGCTGAAGGTGTGAGTGGAAGAGTAAGGAACGGGAGGTTTTTATAGGTGGTGGGGAGGGGTTTGGGGGAAGATTTTTGGAGGGAAAAGGGGTGGTTGTGTTGGAGGGAAAAGGGGAAGAATTGGGGGGGGGGGGGGGTAGAGGGGATAGGGGGGTTGAATGGGTTCCTCGGGAAGAAGAAAAATCGCAGGAACCGAATCAAACTGGTCCAGGGGCGATTCGGTTCGATTATGTTTTTTTTTTCGTTTTTTTCAAATCGATCCGATCCGTCTTGGGGATTCGATTTGGTTCTATCTGTGACAGAACCCTTTTTCTCTGGACTGGAATCCTATTCGCTCAAATTTCTAAATGCTTGCACTTATTCTCCCACTAGAATTCCTCGATGCCCTCATGAATGTTGTGTTGGAATGTGTGATCGTAACCCTAACCTAACGTAACCTATTTACGGACGCAATGTACTCTATCAAAGCATAACTACTATACACAAGAATTCACCCCATATGCGTGGGGGGTGCGACGACCTCTCTTGTCAGCTCAATCAACCCCGTAAACGGGGTCCGACAACCAAACGGTGTCGACTTCTTCCACAAACGCCTCTAGATATGGCTTTAGTCGTTGTCCATTTACTTTGAATGTATTTCCCCCTTTCAAATCGTCTAACTCAACAGCTCCATGCGGGAATACATTCGTTACAACGAACGGGCCAGACCATCGTGATCGCAACTTACCCGGAAAAAGATGAAGTGGAGAGTTATAGAGAAGCACTTTTTGTCCGGGAAGAAACTCTTTGCGTCGATGATGTTATCTTGAGCGAGTTTCATCCGTTTGTTGGAAATTTTTGCATTTTCATACGCATAATTGCGTATCTCTTCTAACTTATTTAATTGAAGCTTGCAAACTTCACCGGCTCTATCCATATCATAATTCAGCTTCTTAATTACCCAATACGCCTTGTGCTTTAATTCCACAGGAAGATGGCAAGGTTTTCCATACACAAAGCGGAATGGGTACATGCCGAGCGGATTTTTGTATGCGGTACGATAGGCCCATAGCGAATAGTTCAATCTAAGTGACCAATCTTTTCGGGTAGGATTAACGATCTTTTCGAGAATGTTCTTGATCTCTCGATTCGCTAGTTCGGCCTGCCCATTCGTTTGGGGGTGATAGGTTGTGCCAACCTTGTGAACGACCCCGTACTTTCTCATGGGCTTCTCGAATGGCCTGTTGCAAAAGTGCGTGCCATTATCACTGATTATCGCTTTTAGAGCACCGAAGCGGGAAAGTATATGTTCCTGTAGGAATCTAATCACCACTATATTGTCATTGGTCTTGGTAGATATAGCTTCCAACCATTTAGAAACGTAGTCTACCGCGACAAAGATGTATAAGAAATAAAATATGGGGAAAAGGGCCCATGAAGTCAATACCCCAACAGTCAGAGATCTCAATAATGAGTATTGGGGTAAATGGCATCATGTCTCGTCGGGTGATCGCCCCCATCCTTTGACACCTATCGCAGGATTTGCAACAGTTATTCATATCCCGAAAGATTGTGGGCCAATAGAGACCGCATTGAAGGATCTTAGCGATCGTCTTTTTTATCGAAAAGTGACCTCCATAAGCTTCTGAATTACAGAATTGGATGACTTTAGGGATTTCATCATCCGGTACACAATGTCGGATGATTTGGTCGATGAAATATTTAAACAGGAACAGATCATCATAGAAAAACATGCGCGACCAAGTAATGAACCTATTCTTATCTTGTGGTGTCCAATCGGGAGGGACAACTCCCGTGACAAGATATTTCACTATATCCGCAAACCAGGGCAAAGAAGAGGTAGCAAAGAGTTGCTCATCCGGGAAGTATTCGTCTATGGGTATTGGATCACTAGGTACGTCGGACGAAAGCCTTGATAAGTGGTCGACAACGACGTTTTCTACTCCCTTCTTATCTTTAATGGAGAGATTAAACTCTTGTAGGAGTAGGATCCACCTTATGAGGTGCGGCTTTGCGTCTTTCTTTGCAAGTAGGTATTTCAATGCCGCGTGGTCGGTGAAACAAGTTATGGGAGAACTAATAAGGTAGGATCGAAATTTGTCAAGAGAGAACACTATCGCTAGCAACTCCTTCTTAGTGGTAGAGTAATTGAGTTGTGGTTCGGTAAGAGTCCGGCTAGCGTAGTAGATAACATGAGCCTGTTTGTCTTTTCTTTGGCCCAAAACAACCCCTATCGCATAGTCGCTAGCGTCACACATAAGTTCGAATGGTAAGGACCAATTCGGAACTTGTATGATGGGAGCAGACACAATAATGGTTTTCAGTTTTTTAAAAGCGCTATGGCATGCTTCCGTTAACTCAAATGGGGTGTGCTTCATGAGTAGGTTGCTTAAGGGCCTAGCGATGGCGATAAAGTCCTTAATGAGCCTTCGACAAAACCCCACGTGGCCTAAGAAGGAGCGCACGTATTTGAGTATTTTGGTGGGGTAAGATCAGCTATGACATCTATATTAGCTCTATCAACTTCAATCCCCTTGGATGAAACTATGTAGCTAAGAAGTATTCCCTTAGTGACCATAAAATGGCATTTCTCTCAGTTTAGCACTAAGTTCTTTTCCACACACCGAGCAAGTACTTTTTCCAGTTTCATAGGCAAAGATCGAAAGAGGTGCCAAAAATGCTAAAATAGACTCAACTATGTCGCTAAATAGACTCAACATGCACCTTTGAAAGGTCGCGGGTGCATTACACAAGCCGAATGGCATTCGTTTGTAGGCAAACGTACCAACGGGGCAAGTGAAGGTCATTTTCTCCTGGTCAAGTACATCTACCTCAATTTGGTTATATCCAGAATAACCATCAAGGAAGCAATAGTAAGGGTGGCCCACTACTCTCTCAAGCATCTGATCCATGAATGGTAAGGGGAAATGATCTTTTTTAGTTCCCGCATTGAGTTTCCGATAATCAATGCAAACGCGCCACCCAGTGGTGGTACGTTGCAGAACTAGCTCTCCCTTATAATTTTCAATCACTATCATGCCCGACTTTTTCGGGTTAATTTGAATAGGGCTCACCCACTTGCTATTCGAGATTGGGTAGATAATCCCGACATCCAATAGCTTAAGTATTTCGGTTCTCACTACTTCTTTCATATTGGGGTTTAGCCTTCTTTGCATTTATCTAGAGGGCTTGACATCCTCATCGAGAAGGATCTTGTGGGTGAAAATTAAAGGACTTATCCCTTTCAAATCTTCAATACACCAACCGAAAGCACTTTGGTGCTTCCTCAGAATCTCTAAAAGTTTCCCCTCCTGCTTTTCGTCTAGGTTGGAGGAGACAACAACAGGAAATGTCTCATCCTCTCCTAGGTATGCATATTTAATATGGGAGGGTAGTTTCTTCAATTTGAGGGTTGGAAATTTGTCGCTGGAGGGAACCATGCGTGTCTCCCTCGACGGTAACTCCTCAAATAGAGAAACCCAATTCACATCTCTCGCGTCCTCGTCCGACGCCCTCTCATCAAGTAACTCTCTCAACTCCTCAACCTCCCTCTCGAATTCGGTGTATGTCCCCTCACTCTCGTGGCTCGACACTAAACAGGACCCTAGGGCATCTCCACAATAATTTGCCTCAAAATACTCCTCCACGATCTCGTCGATTAGGCTCACCGCATGAAGATCATCTTCTTCCCTTGTATGTTGGGCTATATGGAAGATGTTAGTCTCTAAGGTCATGTTGCCAAAGGTGAGTTGCATCTGCCCATTTCGAGTATTAATAATTATATTAGCCGTCGCTAAGAATGGCCTCCCAAGAATGATGGGAACATGATTGCTCGATGCGAAGGAGGGCTCCGTATCCCAAATGACAAAGTCTACCGGGAAGTAGAAAGTGTCAATTTGGATGATCACGTCCTCATCTATACATCTTGGGATCTTCACGGTTCGATCCGCTAATTGGAGAGTGATCTTTGTGGGCTTCAGGTCACCCAGATCAAGTTGCCTATAGATGGCGTAAGGGAGGATATTGACACTTGCTCCCAAATCAAGTAAGGCTTTTTCGATTTTATTTTCTCCAATGATGCAGGAAATGGTGGGTGCGTCGGGATCTTTGAATTTTGGCGGAAGATCATTAAGTAGAATGGAGCTCACGTTCTGTGCTAGAAAGACATTTTTCTTTACCTTTATCCTCCTTTTTACCGTCAACAAGTCTTTGATGACTTTTGCATAAGCTGGAATTTATTTAATAGCATCGAGGAACGGTAAATTTATCTTTACTTGCTTTAGTATGTCTAGCACTTCATCACGGGGGGTTTACTTTGTGGGAAGTAATTAACCTTTGAGGAAACTGTGCCGCGGTGGGTGGTTTCACTACTACCTCGGGCTCACTAGTATATTTTTTATCACTCCCATTCAAGGGGACATCTTCGGCCTCTTTCGTGCCGGGCGAGATCTCGTTGTCTTTGGTTGCGTCGTGTGAGGGAGGTGATAAATCAATAACTCTCCCACTAAGAAGAGTGGTCACAGCTTGACACTGCTCCTGATGTTCTGTAGAAGTGGAGCTAACACTAGTTTGACCTTAGGGAGGTCTTTGTCCTTGGGCAGGAAATTTTCCCTTCTCTTGGATACTCCACGAGGATTGCATCTTTGAAATATTTGCATTTATGTCGTTGATCATGCGCTCATGCCTAGCATTAGTTATATTCTGGGTATTGATAAAATGGTTGATCGTATCCTCGAGATTTCTCCATATTGGAGTGATATATGCTCCTTGAGGTGGTGGTGCTTGCTCATGTCCTTGCATGTGTGGAGCTTGTTGAAAGTGTTGTGGTGGAGGAGGGGCAGCATGTGAATTAGGATTCATCGCAGCATGTTGTTGCCCATAGCTAAAATCGGGATGGTTTTTCCATGATGGGTTGTAAGAATTTCCGTGCGGTGCACCAAAATTACCCTTGAATCCTCCTATACCATTGACTTGCTCTTGAAGCATCACTTTATAGGCGAGTATAGTCGGGAATTCCTCAGTTGAATGTTCCGCCGCATAAATTGTACAAACCTTCTCGATGGGATTTGGGATGGATCCAGTTAGTCCTCTTCCATATACCTCACATAAGTCTCGCAGTCCTTTATCAAGTACATCGAGTCGACTGTTCGTCATAGAATTCTTTTCTACATGAAATAGGCCGAACGCCGATGGAGTGGTGGTCACTTGGTGAGTTCGATTTTGAGCATTGGGGTTAGATTTATCACAGGATTGGGTAGTCTCAGAAATATACCTCAGGTGAAGCTCAGCATCGTAGGCGTCTAAGTCGACAAACGGACCACTACACTTGGTTTCAACGAGTTGCTTGGAATTAATGTTCAGCCCATTATGGATAAAGGAAATGATTTGCGCTTTATCAAATCTATGATGGGGGCATGAAGTAATTAACTCATTGAAACGCTCGTAGCATCGATCGAATGACTCATTTTATAATTTTCGGAAAGTTTGAATTTGAGCCTTGATGGAGTTCGTTCGATGTGGAGGAAAGAATTTCTTGAGAAATTTAGATTGCAGCTCATCCAGGTTGTAATCGAGCTTGGAGGTAAAGACCATAGCCAGGTCTTAGCCTTATCTTTTAGCGAGAATGGGAAGAGTTTGAGGCGGATTACCTCTTGTGTGCAAGTTTGATCATTGAGGGTTTCACACACATCCTCAAATTCCCTGATGTGGAGATATGGCTTTTCAGAATTCATCCCATGGTAGTGGGGGAGCATATGGATCATTCCATTTTTAAAACGAAATTTCCCTGCATTGTCCTCTTGTTCTTTGATATTGGGCATCTGGATCATTCCATTGTCCTCTTGGTCTTGACAACTCTGAGGCACTTATCGCTACGATGGCGGTATTTTCCCATTATTGATAACCTTCGCAATGTTATATTGGCCAACTTTTTTTGTTCTTTTGCCCCTGTAAGTTTTACACTGTGATTTTGGTACTGCAATATTGTGCTAGTCATTGCTTATGCCACGATATTCTCTATCTCAGTGATTTTCTCTCTTGCCTGGTGTACCTGAGGTACTTGTTGGTCTTGTCCCGCATTTTCTCCTTCAACGGAGTTAGTTTGTATCTCCTTCATGAGCGATATCTAAAATTCAAATGAATTAGATAAGTACATCCACTATACATAACATTGTCGCATAAGTACGTAGTCTACAAAACGTAACAAAGAGTGCAACAATCCTAATTATAGGGATCTATACCAAAGAACGCTATGCGGAAATCATAACAAGTCGTACAGATCCAAAGGACTCTAGAACCTGATGCTTTGATACCACTTGTGACACCCCGACTAATTAAATACCAGGTAGCTACTCTTTTATTTAAATCAATGTAAAATGTCAAGTTGGTTCAGTTCATAGCATCGCTGTCGAAAACATTTAATTAATCATTAACCACCTAATATTTAAAATAGTGAAGTGTCAAATTTTGTTAAATCAAATTAACATGCAACCAATTAATTATAAGCTAACTATACAACATCCACATCATAATCACAATAGAATAATAATGGAATAAAAATGCGTCTGGAGTAACACTCCCCTGAATTATCCAAATACTAAATAACTCCCAATACAAAAGTCTAAATAAATAGATAAGTCCAAAACTGAAATAAAACTGAAAGTTTGAGAATGCTATCTCTAAATGGAAATGGGTGGCATGCCCTAACAGATGAGTAACACTGAATAGAATCAAGTGCAGAATGTGGAGGCGTCTAATATCGAGATCCCGTAACTTCCACAGCAGCTATAACACGACAATGTAATTGAACTCCTATGCTTAGCGTCCCTGTGGCCGGGCACCTAAAAGGTTTTTACAAAAATAGATTTGGAAGAAAACGGGTCAGAGCCCGAGGTGAAAATAGTTTAAAAATATAGCAAATGTTTAATTGCAATAAACAATAATATTATATACATGTTAGTTACGTGCCCTCGCATGAGTTCCTCACCCATCAACTAATGTGCACGCCTAACGTATACCCTTAACCCATCCTAGTTATGCCACTAACTAACTAGTCTGTAACACTTCCTGTCTTCACATTATAATATAGGGGTCTATTCGTATCATTATAATATATCTTGCGCATAACTCACCTTTATATTAATCATATTATTACATCAATTACGATATGGATTCTCACACTTTTAATCCCAATCAAATATCTCAATTATTCACATTCACACTTTAACAGTGAGCCAGTTACGAGTACAAGTATATTATTTTTAGCATATAAATACAAATATGGCACCCTAGGCTAAGATACGGTGCACGCATACTCTGCTATCGAATCCCGGTACATCACGTACATAAGGACTACGTGCTCCGAATCGCTAAGCAACCGTTTCAATAAACAAAATCACACATATTGGAGGCGAACATAGTTCATATACCCATGGGTCACGTACATACCTATGCTCCCATGTTCAACTAACTTATCAACTCACAAATAAGTCATTCACAACCCTGTGTCCTGAAGGTACCTATCTAAATCCTCCCGTAGGCACACAAAGATCAAATAGTCCTGTTTCGAAAGCCGACCTCTCGTGATAGCAAGTATGGTAGGTATGATATACACATAAGAAATCCATACACTAGGCATTCACACAACCTAAGTAATCATATATCAATATAGGTATTCACACGTTCCATCTTATAAGTCTTATACTTCGTAAGTTTATCCCGAACATTCTACGTAATATATATTCAGCTTGATAACTCTCTCGTCGTATCAATTTGAGTACCTAAACTTATCCCAAAAGTCTATTATGCCTCATATTAGTTTCTAAGGTTATCTCAATAACTTAAAGTCCCTCTGTTTATGTTCCTATCCTTATCTCTTCATTCATTCCCATTATAGTCTCAAATCGAACGATTTCTAATCGTACCTCACTCGATAGACCCTCGTAAGTAATAACATTTAATTACATAAGGTAAACCATTTTTCCGAGCATCAACTAAGACCCTACTGACCTTAACTAAGTCCCACAATACTGTAATACCCCAAACTTTTGGGACAATAATTTATTTATTTTTGGGAGAAATAAATATTATTTTAATTAGAGAATAATTAAATTGGCATTTAAGGTCAAAATTTGATGATGTTAGAAAGTAATTCGAATGACGATTCTGAGTGTGCGGTTGATTCTGGAAGGGTCGAGATAGTCAAAATGACTATACTTGGGGTTTATTTTGGTTTCGAAATATTTTAAGTTCGTTTGGCTCGAATTAGAGTTACCGAGTCATTTAAAGTGTGTATTATCATTCAAAGTTGTGTATTTTTGGAGATAAGGCTTATTAAGCCTACGGGAGATAGAAATCTCATTAGAGAGAAAGAGAAAGAAAGAGAGAAAGAGAGAAAAGCTAGGAGATTCCGACCAATCCGCGATTTGGAGGGCGATCCAACCTTTACAACCTTAAGGCAAGTGATTAAACTTGATAAATAATTGTTGTGTATCATTTATTTCATGATTTGTGGATAAATTTATGGATTTTGGGTTTAAAATGTCAAAACCTAGATTTTTGGATAAATCTTGCATTTGAGGTGTGTATACGGATTTGAGGGTATAAAATTAGTTGGGTTGAGTTATATAATGAGTTTTGATGTTATATATATGTTTGGGTTAAAGAGAAATAGAGAGAAGATGATAAAAATGAATTTTGGAATTTTTTTCTTTTGGAGAAAAATTTCCATTTCTGTAGCTCCTGAACAGGCCGAATCGATTCGGCCCTAACCCGAATCGATTCGGAATGCTAAAGATTTTAAGGTCTGAGTGACCGAATTGATTTGGCCTAAGACAGATGCCCAAGTCTTTTGACTCGAATCGATTCGCCTTACGGGCCGAATAGATTCGGATTGGGCTCGAATTGATTCGGAAACAGGGCAGTTTTGGGGAAGTTTTTCTAGGGTGAGTTTCATCCCGTTTTGTTTGAGTTTATCGATTGAGAATCTCTTTATGACTTATGAGAAGCGTGTTTTGGAGACTTTTAGGGAGTTTCCCTTAAGAGAAATTGTTGGGATCATATGGACTTATTTTGAGAGAATACCGATTGGGGATTATCGTACCGACTAGTGCGGAAGCCCACTATTATTGAGATTTTGATTTGGAGATAATTATGAGTTTATAAGAGAGAGGTAGGATGCACTTAGTAATATTGGATTTTTGGATTGAATCCCAAGTGGGATAACTTTAAAGGTTCATATGATTGATTGAACCATAATATAAATTTGGAATAATAAATGTTGATCGATGTGCATAAGGATATAGAGAATATCCTCAACGTAAATTGAATTGGGAGATGATTCATACAAATAGAAGTGATGGGTGAATTTCAAGTGAGAAATAGTATCGTGTATACAAAGTGGGGAAGTTATGTACGTTATTGATGAAAAGTATATCGAGAGTAAAATATACTAATAAATGGAAATAAATTCCTTTACGCCTAAGAGCGTTATAAGAGTATGTATACTTATATAGCGTGATATATATATACCTTGTGTGATGGTACACATTTACATGATGTGACGATATACGTATATCTAGTGTGAATGATATATATATATATATATACCCCCTCTATGCTATTATGGGAAGTTGCGCGATGTGGATGAGGGCCCTGGATTGAGGAGTAGGGAGCGTATAGTCCCTGGGTCATAGCGTCCAGTTTTATTGTGTGATTTTTATTATGGGTGAGACGTGGTGGGTATGTTTCGTCTCATTTTCGGGGAGGAACTATGACCGCTTACCGTACGTTGTGATATGGTTTTTACCAAGGCGGTGTGAGATTTCGACTGTTGATACCCAGGACGATATGTGAGCGATTCCCTGGTAGATGATAGCATTGAGAACCTACATCCTCGAGTTATAGCTCTCTCGGATGGTTATTATTATACTTGTGTGAATAGTATATTATTTGTATATGATTATGAGATATCATATATTTGTCTCTAGAGTAAAGAGATATAAAAAGATTGATTGAATCTCATTCCGAAAGATTTTATTCGGACTAAATTGTGATGAAAATATTAAAATGAAAATAAAGCGTATATAATTATATGAGTATATATATATATATATATATATATATATATTATGATGGGTATCGAGGGCATAATGGACCTCAACAACCAACATTGTCAAGGAGTAGTGTATCGGGGGGTCCCTTGTTTGGATTTCGCTTGCGAGACGTCCCACGCACGAAACGCAGTGCAATGTTGGAGTTGGGAAGAAGTTAGTACTTAGTAATCATATTTATATATTAGTACATCTCGACAATTGACAGTGTCAAGGAGTAGTGTATCGGGGGGGTTCTTGTTTGGATTTCGCTTGCGAGACGTCCCACGCATGAAACGTCGTGCACTGTTGAGAGTTGAGGATAATTAATTATTTATATTATATAAGAATTTGGGGGTTATATGCATCATGCATTGAGGGAATAATGAATTTTGATAATCAATACTGTCAAGGAGTAGTGTATCGGGGGGTTCCTTGTTTGGATTTCGCTTGCGAGACGTCCCACTCACGAAACGCAGTGCAGTATTGAGAGTTGGAAGAAGTTTAGTCCTTAGAAATTAGACGCTAATAACTCTCATATATATATATATATATATATATATGTCAATAACTAGAATATGAGAAATTCTAGTAAGAGAGAAGATGTTTATGTATATTTTTATATGTTAGTAAGTTGACGAATATTTGAGATTGGTAATATTAGAAGTGGAGGGATATGATTTAGATGGAATTTTAAATGAGTATAAATTTGGGAGTAGGTTAGATTATTTTCCTAGATAGTGTTGGGAAGATATTTGAGGATCATGCGCATACGTTTAGGTGCGAGCTTTAGTTGAGTGTTGATTTGGATTTTCGGGACAGTGCGACTCCACCTTAATCATGTTATAATGCATTTATAATTATTATGCATTTTAATGCACTTGCTAAAAATATTTTCACACCTCGGTCTGTGACCCCTTTATATTTTCCTCTTCTATGTGTATATTGTATTATTTTAGGTGTTCCTCCGCAAGGACGCCATTTTTGTTATTCATCCAGTGCATTCAAGGAAGCTGTGGCAGTTGTGAATTGTTGCGGTATTTTGATAGAAGATTCCTATATTTTATGTATCTAGATTAGGATCAGTTTGTATATCGGGTTTACACCCGAGTGTTGTAGTGGTATCACTTCTTTTATATTCCTTTTCTCAGACTATTGTATTGTTTGTGACCCGACAGTATATTCGGGTATTTCATTTTTGTACACTTTGTTTTATTCAAGTATTATTATCTGAGCATGTGTGTGTCTCTTATCATATTTAGATGTTATGTCGTTGGTTAGTTGTTGCATAGTTTGTTTTAGTAATGTAAATAAATTTTTTTGGCACCCTATTTTTGTAATAATGGGTAGTTAGTCGTGTTTACTTTAGAATCGTCAGTAGATGCTAAGAATGATCCACTTGAGATTCCTGATTATTTTAGTATAGGGCTGGCCCCCCGTTATTATTTTAAGCGGGGTGTCACAAATACTATATTAATCACACTAAGAATCATTATGGGCTTGGGATTTATATTAAACCTTAAAGGAGAAATCTTTCAAAAATCAGGAGGGGTCGATCGATCGAAGGTAAATGGTCGATCGATCGAACCAGTCGATCGATCGACATTCTTGAGTCGATCGATTGATCAAGCAGGTGTTTGCCCAGAAATTCTTTAAACAGTTACGAGTTCTCCAAATTTACACCCCAAATCCTCCATTACAACATCCCAAACTCCCAATCAAGTATACTACTCATTACACCAACATGTTTCCACAATCTCTAATGTTTTAGAATCATTAAACCAGCATGAATTAATGGTTTCTTGGATTAAAAGTCATAAATATTCCTCTAAACCTAGTTCTTTAAAATTTCTCCAAGAACATCAAAATTCTCAACATTAATTCGTGAATCTGTACATATGGATTATGATTTCGTAGTCTCTACATACCAGAAGTTCATCTACATGCAAAACCTACCCATATTCAAAGTTTAAATTCTCCAATTCATGAGATTAATAATATTTCAAGTTTAATCCCTAATTCTAAACTATCATGGGTATTATATGAACTGAATCGTTGTAAGTTAAATCACTTACCTCTGTTTATAAGTTCTGATCCTTTAGTGACGATAAAGATTGATTATCCTTCTCTTTCCGGTCACAAATTCGGCGATAGTGGTGGTGTGTGGTGGTTATGGCCTTGGAAACCCTTAGAACTTCTCCTCTCTTTCTCACATTTCCCCCTCTTTGATTTTGACAGATAATGGCCCTAAGTTTGGCTGATAAACCTAATTTTCGTAGGTCACTATTCATTAAAATTTAAAATGACTAAAATACCCTCCCGGGTTGCCGGTTAGGCCTAAAAATGCTTCGGGACCCAAACTAACCCCCGGCTAGTATTTTCTGACTATCTCAATCCTTTCGAACATGGTGCAATAAAAATGACCATACAGATGATATAAAAGTAAATTACTTTATAATCCATTAAATTGGGTACCGACACGACTGACACGCGCGTCCCAACTTAATTACCAAAATTTTCGTATTTTTAACTCACGACAATACTAATAAATTCAACAATCAGATATTACCATATTCACTTCACTAATATTCAAAATTATTATCATAATCAAATACCAACTTTTGTCTCGCTAATATTTAAATTCGAATTAATTTCCAAATAATTATCCCATTTAATTTATTTAATCCCATTAAATAAAATCAATAAAATTACGGGGTATTACAGAATATTATTCAACGATGAAGAAGAAGGATATAGAAGGAGGTGAAAGCTTACTGTTCATTGGAATAAGTCCTATTGGTAAGGGATCCATCCCTTTCTTCTTTTCTTTGAATAAACCCTAGATTCCATGTTTTCATTGAATGAGATGAACTCTTTGTGATTTATGAGTTTTCGTGGATTTTTATTCTTCATTGTGATTTTTGAGCTCCTTGAGTTTAAGGACAATAGACTTTCAATATTAATTCCATATATTTACTATTGAGAATTTTATATTTATTTATTTTGGGGTCGGGTGCGTTAAGGTAGAATGGCTTCTGAAGATATACGTATTGATCTTATGAAGTTTTGTTAGAGTTCCATGCTTAGATGTTTAAAAATATAGGTTAAAGGTTACTTTGGGTTCGAACCCTTCATTTACTAAATTATCCTGGTTGTTTGAAGATCATAAATTCTAACTCCTTAGTTGAGGCTATGGACTTAGGAAATATAATATTATGGCTATGTTTTTGCGGGATATTGTTTGGTTTTGGTGTTGACATTGTAGAATTATTACACCAAGACAAGACATCATGTTTAGGGATGGAATCATATGTTGTGCTTGAGATAAAAAAGACTAGTTCTAGGGATATTGAGCCTAAATTAGTTAGAGTACTTGCACCTTAGTAAAACATACTAAGGCTGCACTGTTAATAGTTGACCACTGATCACTCATCTTGGAATTGGACAGGAAAGGAGCTCGTGGTATGTGATGTGACTTGGGTCAATAGAAACCTAATATAAGGCCATAGAGATCGATAAGTCTAAGGCTAGTCTGCGAACTACGGGCGAACCAAAGGAGATTGAGCATTGGGGGAAGTCAGGGAGTGGTGGACCAGGAGAGTTTTATCACTAGGACATCAGAGAACTCTACGGGGATGGGAATAAAATTTTTCTTTTCCTTCTTAGTTATTATTGTTCCAAATTATATTGAATTCACTTGATTTCATAAATTTTTAGTATATATATTTTGGTGAATACTAACATTGGCAGGTGGGCCGAGGACATTTGATTTAATCCTTATTGGGCTATTGGAGCTCACCCTTTTTATCTATTGACTTCCTCGGGATAGGAGTCGGTTGATGGTTTTTAATACTATTATAATTTGGGATTGATACTTATTTACCTTGTGGATTGATTTTATATGTCTCATATATGCCTTTTGATGATTTGTACTCTTAGTCATTCTGAGTCTGATGTTGTTTTGTTCCTATCTTTTTAGATGGCGAACACAAGGAGAGGTGGGAATAGGTGAGAGGATTCTGTTTCTGGTCTCGCGACTCTGGAGAGGTAGCGACAGGTTATTTTGGATGCTGAGGAGTTAACGGCTATCATTCTAGAGGCCACGGCGGACGGTTTGGAGATGGAGAGACAGATGTGGTTGTCTTTGTAGGGGCAGGAGCAGGGTACCCCTGTTTAAGCTTAGGATAGGGTGAGAACCAATTTCCTTAGGGTCAATCCTCCCACCTTTGGAGGGGACAACAGTTACTCATCAGTGGAGGAGAAATATAGAAAGGCACTTGAGCATGGTGGACTGCACAAATGTAAAGAAGCAGATGTTAGCGACGTTTAAGCTGACAGGGGATGCATTATAATGGTGGGAGAGTTCCACCACGTCGAAGGAGAGAGATCGGTTGACATATGCAGATTTTCAGATAAGGTTCAATAACAAATATTTTCCATATGCTATTAGGTGTGTGAAAAAGAGGGAATTTATAAACTTGGAGCAAGGATGGAAGTCGATTGTCGAGTATGAACATGAGTTCACTAATTTATCTATGTTTGTACCGAAGGAGGTCGATACTGAAGCAAGGAAGATGGAGTGCTTCATTAAGAAATTTTCTTGGTCGATTAGGAAAATGGTGTTGGGGAATCTGGCTTACACTACCTATGCTCAGGTGGTGGATGTCGCAATTTTGCTATGGCAAAAGAAAGTTAATTATCAAAAGAAGTTAGGAAAGAGATAAGAGTCAAATGGACAAGGAGGTGAGAATAAGGGTCATAATGACCAAGCGTGGAAGAAACAGAGAACAAATCAAGGGCAACAGGGTGAGCAAAACTAGGGTGTGAATTCTGGAGCTATTAGGGGTGCATGTTTCGTTTATGGAAAGATGGGACATCGGACGGTTCAGTGTTACAAGAAAGAAGGCCAACAGGACCAAGTGGCACAAGGCCAACAAGGCCAAGGCGCATAAGGGCAATAAGGTCAAGGATTACAAGGACAATAAGGATTGAGGCCTCCAGTTTTCACTGCAGTAGGTGTTCAGGGAACACCAACGGCACCGACAGTGTCAGAGGGTCAGTGAGTGGCCACAGCACCAACCATTACCGGGTATGGGAGGTGCTACTTACTTCATCCTCGTGATGGGAAGGCATCGCAGGAGACACAATGTGGCTAGTAGAGTGTCACGGTACGTAATTATTTTTCTTATATATATATATATTGTATTTTATGGAGGGATTACGTATGGGTAGGATTAGGTGTATGGGCGCCTGATTATAGCACTCTACGGGTAGGCATATGTGAGCCTTATTTTGTTTTGCGCATTTACGCTTTGTCAAATTTCGAGGAAAAAATTCCTTTGTTAGTGGGAAAGTATGTAACACCCCGTGTTTTAATAATTATTTTAATTAATTAAGTGGAATTTTTTAGAAGAATAATTTTTTGGATTTAATGATTTTTATAAATTAAATATGTTGGTTTCAATATTTAAGGAATAGAATTTCAAGAAGAATTAAAAACGAATTTAAATTGGGGTTTTTAATATTTGCCTTATGTTATTTTTCGTGGGGGAACTATCGCCAGACTTGCTCGATCGATAGATCGATCCAGGGAGCTGATCGATCGACCTATCAGTACTTGACACAAATCGGCTTCTTAATTTTTAGAGTTTAAGTTGTTTTAGGATTCTTAATTGGTGTATAACCATTCTAATTCATGGGGGGACTTCTCATAATCACTTTTTCCCAAGTTTTTCACTCAAAAACTCTTCCAAAAGTTTTTCCTCTCCACCATAATCATCAAACTCCAACTTAATTAAGTTTTTGTCACAAGTTTTGAAGGATTAATTGGGGTTCAATCAAGTTTGTCCAAGAATAACTTTTTGCTAATTTTTTAGAGGAATCCAGATTTCTAATAAGATTTTCAAATCGATCTTCACTTAGGCATGAATACTCTATACATTTCCTTTAGTATTATGCATTTTAAGTGTCGCCTGAACCCTTAATCATGTGTTTTTGATTAAAATCAATTAGTAACTTAATTAAAGAAAGTGGACACTTAAATTTTGGGACTGTTTTTATGAAAATTTTGAATATGATTTAATCTTTGAAACACTTGGATGCGTAGATTAGATTTTTAGGTTTTTATGATTTTGGGTGCAGGTCCTCATGTAGAATTTTTATGGAACCATTTATATGGTTATTGGGACACGCTCACACTTATAAATTTGATGACTTATAAAAGAGAATGATTATGACGTATTGAATATTGTCGCATGTTAAATAATTTAACATTATTGAACGCAAATATTTATGTTGAAAACGACGATATGCATTGAATTAAACTAAATTGGGACCCTTATGATTAAATTGCTATGTTGTGCATATTGAATTATGTTTTGTGGTATTTATTTTATTCACGTTTGCCATCATGGGGATGAGGTCTTTGGGGATAGTATATTGCTCAACCCTATTTTAGGATGCTTACTAGGTGTGGGACTAGTGGGTAGGCCTTGGTTAAAATTTATACTTGCTAGGTATGAGACTAGTTAGTGTAAATTCGTGGGGATTTTATATTTCAAGGTGAGGCAGATTTTTACGTTATATCAACATTTCGCTAGCCTAGGCATGAGTCTAGGATGGGTTATCTCTTGGCGATTCATCCTATATGTAGGATAGTACGTATGTATACTTGGGGACCCTTAGGTATGGGAATAAGGGGTATTTTGAGGATCTTACATCGATAAGAAGGGTGGGGTGATTTGATAATTGAGAATTAATACCTAAGATAATAAGACGAGTATTAAAATATGTGTGACATAAATTGCGAGGGCTAACAGTTTAAACAAACCAACCGACATTTTATGTCGTGTCGTGTGTGGAATCTTGTCAAATTGCGGGATCGACAATTTATACAGATCAACGATCGTTTTGACAAGGGGAAGTGTTAAACTTTGGTGGAAATTACCACCCGGGGCGGGAGGACCGCTATAATAAAAAGCACTGTTATAAAAAACTCGCCTAGGCATGCCTAGGCTTGAGGCTTGGGAGAAACGCCCCGCCTTAATATTTTGACACCTTGTACTTGGTAAAACCCTTAAGGCGCACTTTTTCTTTAAAAACAATAATGTTTTAGTGAAACGATATCGCCTTTTAAAGATTGTTTTACAAACCGGACCATTATCTCATCCAAAATAATTAAATATTATTTTAATTTGCAAATATTCAGACATATTTTATGATATGTACAATTTTAGTATTTTAATAGCCTTGTTATGGTTAAAAAATATTAAAATATATTATAAAGGCCTAAACGCCTTTTCACGCCTTTTTACGCCTAGGCTTCTAAGACTTAAGGCTTGGCCTCCACGCCTCAATCACGCCCCGCATTTTTTAGAACCTTGATAAAACGTGAGAATAATGATAATTTGGGTCAATTTAATTAAATTAAGAATTTGGGGCTGTGGGATATTTAAAATGATATTGGCGTGATTTTATAAGAATCTTTGGGGGTGGTTAGTAATTTACCTTTCTTGCGTTTAATTATCTCGTATTAATTAAAATACTCTTTTATGATATTTATTGCGTATAATGCTATTGTCTGGGTTCAGGGACCCTATTTGAGGGAAGTTGTGTGTATTCATGCTCGGGGCTCTGACCTCGTTTGTTGACTAACATTTTCAGGTATTAGTGCTGGAGTAGCCGTATAGGATTTATCGAATATCGATTGGAGGTGCAGCTGGAGTTTCTTTTATTTAATGCTTTATTTAGTTTAGATTTTTCTTTCAGTCGTATTTCATTATGATACTTCATTTAGGTTTTATTGGGCCATTTGTTTCCAAAGTTGTTTAAGGATTTCAGCTGGAGTATTTACAGTCAATTGATTATTCATATTTTTTAAATTAATTCATATTTTGGAGATTGAATTTAATTGGAGTTTAGCATGTGATGGTTTTTAGTACTATTATCATTTGGGATTGATATTTATTTACCTTGTGTATTGATTTTATATGTCACATATCTGTCACATTCAGACAATGGTATTTATTTAGTATAGCTCGACATAGTTCGGTGGCGGTGGCTGGCCACCGCGTTGTCCGGACGTGGGGTGTTACAGTAGACTTATGATTAAGAATATCGTATTAGGATATTAGACTCATACGTGTGTGGTTTTTTCCAGGTATCTATGGAAAGAGGATATCACCGAGGTGTTAGAGGAGCCTCGGAACTCAATAGTTCTAATGGAGGAGCTAATGGGGAATGAGTGCTCGAAGCAGTGGTTGGGTTCGCGAAAGACCTAGTCAAGGTAATGGTAGAAAGAACGACCGAGGATAGGCCTAATTATCACACCATTGCGAACTTCCAGAAGATTGGGTCCTAGTCCTTCAAGGGAGAACTTGGTTGTTTAAAGGACGATGCCTGGATAAGGGGGAATGAGAATATTTTTTAGGTGTTAAACTGCAAGAAGGAGAAAAATGTGTGATTTGCCTTATTTATGTTTGAGGTTGAGGCTGATCATTGGTTGAAGATGGTCAAGAAAACACTACTTAGAGGAAAGGCCACAGACATTGGGTGGGATGGATTCAAGGAACTCTTCGTTGAGAAATATTTCCCTATCGCATCGAAGGAGAAACTAGAGGTAGAATTTCTGAAGTTAACTCGAGGAACATTATCTGTGGCTGAATATCAGGCTAATTCTATGGAGCTAGAGAAATTTTCTCCTTATTCCATCAATATTGATGAAAGGGATGCCAAGAAGTTTAAAAGAGGCTTGAAACATGGGTCTCGTAGCAGGTTTATTGGGTTGAGGTTACAGACATACATAAAATTGGTAGAAGTGGCCCAGATCACGGTGAACGATTTTAAAGAAGGAATAATGGATAAAGGGAAGGAGAGGAAATGAAAAGTTGGGGGGATAAAAAAGGATGACAAACCTCATCAAAAAGCTCAGAAGTCGTGGCCAAATAATTGGGCCATAGAGAATAAACAATTTAAGAAGATGGATACCATAATTGTCACTTGTTTTAACTACGACATGAATGAACACTTCACTACAAGTTTCTCCTTGGGAATGAGTTGTTATAACTGTGGTAAACAAGTCCACAAAGCTAAAGAGTGCAGAGTGATGAAGAAGGATGCAAAGAAATCGCGGGATCTTGCTAAAGTCTTTACTTTGAATGCTAAGGACACTAAGAAGGGCGAGGACGTCATAGCATGTATTATTAATGTTGATGATATAAATGCTTACACATTTTTTTATTCCTGTGCCGCACACTCTTTTTTATCTACCACTTTTGCATGAAAGATAAAGATGAGGCCCAAACTTTGATCCCTCCATTAGTAATTGGCACCCATATATGAGTCTAGGCAGAGATCGCGACTGTCAATAGAGGATGTGCCCCGACAATAGGAAATATGTGTTTTGAAGTTGACTTGATTGCCTTAGAGATAGAGGGCTTTGATGTAATCTTAGGAATTTATTTGTTGTCCACCCATTTTGATAAGATTTAATGTTCTAAAAAAGATATCCTACTTTATAAATCTATAGAGTATGAGGTGAGCTTTAGAGGAACTAAACCTAGCTGGAAACCTTTGGTAATATCATCTTTGAGAGCTAAAAAAATAATATAGGACTGGTATCACTTCTATATAGAATGCATTATGGACAATAATAGGATCATGGATGTTTTGAGAGATGTCCCCATAGCCACAAAGTTTGAAGATGTCTTTCCAGAAGAACTTATAGGATTGCCTCTGGACAGAGAAATTAAATTCACTATTAATCTATAAACTGAGGTCCCACCCATTTCAAAGGCACATTATAGGATGGCGTATGCGGAGTTAAAAGACTTAAAATAACAATTAAAATATCTATTGGTCCATGGCTTTATCCATCCCAATACCTCCCTTTGGGGTTCTCCACTGCTTTCTGTAAAGAATAAAAACAAATCTATGAGTATTTTCATTGACTATATGGAGTTGAATAAGGTGACTATGAAAAACAAGTACCCCTTACTTAGAATTGATAAAAAAAAATTACCAGTTGAAGGATGTTAGATATTTATCTAAGATTGATCTAAGGACAGGATATTACCAACTAAAGATAGAGGATGAGGATATTCACGAGAAAACTTTTAGGACTAGAAAGGTCATTTTGAGTTAGTGGTTTTGCTTTTTCGATTGACTAATTCCCCTGATGTTCTTATGGATTTGATGAATATAGTGTTTAGGTATGCCTTAGTTAAATTTTTTATTGTATTTATTGATGATATATTGATTTACTCTAAATACACGAAAGATCATAAGGAGCACCTTAGCAGCGTATTTGAGATACTTAGGAAATAAGAGTTGTATGCCAAATTTTCAAAGTGTGAATTCTGGATTGAGGAAGTTTCCTACCCCGACCATATAGTAAATAAGGATGGTTTGGTCGTGGACCTAGGGAAGGTTGCGACGATTGTTTATTGGGAGAGGCAAACTATTATAACATAAGTTAGAAGTTTCCTCGGCATAATTGGCTATTATAGTGGGGATACAGAAGGATTCTCCATAAAATTTCATGCTAATGTCCCGTTTGACACACAGAGATACCAAATTTATATGGTCCACAAAGTTTAAAGCAAGCTTCAAAAAACTGAAGTAAAAGTTAGTGGTCGTGCCTGTTTTGACCTTACCCAAGGAGGGAGGAGGTTATGTGATCTATAATGACATTTTAGGTTGTGACCTGGGATGTGTTTTAATGAATAATGAGAGAGTCATTGCATACGCCTCTAGATATTGAGCCTACATGATAATAATTACCCACTCATGACTTATAATTAGCCGATGTGGTATTTGCCCAAAAATATTTGGACATTACTTTTTTTAAAAGACTTATGAAATATTCACGGATCATAAGAGTATAACTTACATTTTCACACAACGAGATTTAAATATGAGGCAAAGGATATAGTTAAATTTAATTAAGGATTACGATTTTTCTATTAAATATCAGTCCGAGAAGCCAATGTGGTGGAAGATGACCTAAGTAGAAAGGGTTACCTTAATACTACAAGGATCAATAATCAATAACACATTTTAAGGTATTTAAAGTCAATAGGAATTGAAGTCTTTAGCCACAGAGGTCGCGAACGTTTAAGTGTCCTCTCTATGGAACCTAACTTGATTGAAAGAATAAGGATTTCCTAGTCCGAGAACCCTGATCTTAGGAAGATCCACGGATATGTAGAAGGAGGAGAGAACTCAACTTTTATATTAGATGAATTCAGATCTCTACGCTTTCAGAAAAGTATTTGTGTTCTGTGAAATAATGTATGAAAGACTGAGGTGTTAGAAAAAGGTCATTCCTCGCCCTTGTTAATCCACCCCGAGAGCACCAAAATATACCAGAACTTCAAAGAAATTTGTGATTGCCTAGCATGAAGAAGGAGACCACGTAGTTTGGTGCCAAATATTTGGTATATCAACAATTTAAGGTCGAGCATTAAAGACCAGTTGGGCTATTTTAACCTTTGTATATTCTAGAATGAAAGTGGGAAAATATATGCATGGAATTCATTGTGGGATTGTCGATTAAGGGTGAAAAGTAGCGGGTGTCAAAATGTCAATCGTTGTTTTCTGTCCACCGCCTTAATACAAAAAGCTAAACTATTGACTACACTCTTTTAAGGGAGTATAGTGGTCAAGTCTGGGTATCGAATCTACAGAGACGAGTTGCTAGAATTTAATTGGTTTATTACTTCTCAAATAAATGAGTAAAAAGTAAATTTAACAAAAAGGAAAAGATAACTAAGAGAAAAATATTATTCTAGGCAAGGGTAAATGAAACTAGGTTAACAAAAGGAAATAAAACTATAGGTTGTGTCGGATATCCATCACCCCGAGTTAATTGGTATAATGGTTATATAGGTTCACAAGTTATTAAGATTGCGTCTCGTTTCGTCAATTATTTAAATCAAGGATTGTCATACCCCTAAATTCTCATTAAAACCTACTGTGATTTTGGCGTCAACAAATACCCTGAAAATTACGCACGCAAGGTCATAAATACGGAGCATATGTGATATACCCCGTTAAATTTTCTAGGCGTAATAACTAGGACAACTCAATCAAAATAAACTCATAAACTCCATCACCAAAGCAAAGCAACCAATCAATCCTGGGTGAGTTCAGTCCAACACAACCTAGATTGAACTAGCTACAAAGCATATTAAATGACATGAATTAAATGCATGAAAGTAAACCTAATTAATAAAGCAAGTAAATAAAGCAAGGTAAGGAAAGCAATGAATCTACACTACAAAGCAAGTAATTAAAGAAGTACAGCTTAAATAAATGGAGACGAAAGAGGAATAATGTTCTTACACAACAATAAATGGGTAAATCCACTATATGAGCAAACCCTAGGAGGGAGAAAATGGCACTCTCCATCCTTCCCTAAAACCTAACCTAAGAGAACCAAACCCTAAAACTAAGTAAAATGAATTATTATGTGTCTCTTTAACAAATAAAACAAGTGGGTTCTATTTATAGTATGTTACAAAAGAAATAAAAGAAATAGAGAAAAGAAGTAGAAAAGGAGGGATAAGTTAATAATTAAAATATTAAATTAAATCCTTTATAATTAAATCCCCGATAAAAGGCTCGCAGATTCTTTGTTCGAACTCCGATTCGAGCAACGTTCACGGCCACACGAAGAATATTCTGAGAGTGTCGACTTCCGTGAAGACTTTGGGTAAAAATCCCAAAGTGTAAAATTACCAAATTGCCCCTGAGCGTGCGAACTTTGATGAAGCTTTATCAAAACGCAACCAAACTCCACACTTTGCACCGTAACACCTACAAAATCTCAATAATACCTCAAATAACATATTAGCATATGAAATCGAGGTTCTATGATTAACGATCATAATTATAGGCATTAAAGTACGCGAGGGGGATAAAATGCATAAGTTTCGAGGGTAATAAAGTGCATGATTCGATACGAATCACACCCACTAACTTACACATTTCTAGTCCCTAGTAATGAAATTCAAAGCAAGAAGAACTATAAGAAAATCACAAAACAGGAGATATAGAAAAAAGAGATAAAAAAGATAAAAGCCACTTTTGCGGGCAAGCGATTGCATTTAGCGTATGAAATAAGCCGTTAAACCCCTAGGTTTCTCTAGTGGACGAGTGTCATCTTGTGAGGGTTTTGAGGAATGAAACCCACAAACATCATATGGTTTCCTCAAAATATGCGCCCAATCAAGATGAGACAAACTAAACAATACAAAAAAGATTCCATACAAATTATTAAAAAGTGAATTAATTTACACAGAAGTCCGTATTATTGACATTATAGAATGAACTTCGTAGAATTGAAACATTAAAATGTAGCAGGGGAGCGAGAACATGTAAAGAATGATTTGGCAAAAACTTATATAAACCGAATACTAAATATTAAAGCGTGCATATGAGTCAATCATCATCGGGCATTACACTCAACAAATGAATTCACTATGAAGTGGGAGGTAATACACAGGACATGTGGGCATAAAGAGTAAATGTAAATGGAAACTAGGCCGCACACATGTCACAAATGGAGAACGCTATATAAAAAATGAAAAACGTATAATCTCAATGAAAGATACCGCTCATTAAAGGAGGTGAAATGTATTTTCACGGATTATCAAAACTATTTAAACTTTAAAATTAAATTCACCCTAGGCTCACATAGGACTTTATAGGGTTGTAATGTAGGTTAGGTTCAGGTTGTGAAATGAAAAGACTGTGTACGGATTCAAAGTGTTCGGGGATGGAAATTCGGGATAATGGGAAAATGAGAGCAATTGCAAAATAACTTCCATAAAAGGCCTTGAATATAACAATGGGGAGAGTAAACAAAACTTATTGAACATTATACACGACATATACAAATTTCTCTTTCTTTTCTTTTCTTTTCTTTTCTTATTTTTCTCACTTTTTCTTTTGTTTTATACTTTCTCTTTTTCTTCTCTTTCACTTCTTTATTTTCTCTTTACTTTTCACACTCTCTCATGCCTTAATTGCAACCACAAGACAATAACATCATTCAATACCAAGTAACATTCCAAATAAAGGTAAGGAAGGTGATATGTATGGTTTAAAACTCCAATTTGGAGTTGGTTATGGAATTTTGGGGTTTTGAAACGAAAGGATATATTAAGGCTCAAAGGGATTAATGTTGTACAACATTAAGGTTAGGTTAATGTTCATATGGGTGATATAACAAAGATGCTCTATGATCATTTCCTAAAGTTTACGCAATTCTCAAGTCAAAACAAACTTTGAAAATCATGCTCAATTAACATATTTCATAAATGAACTAAATTAATGAACGATCAAATGAAAGAATAGTGAGATTACCAACGACCGTAACGTTTTCAAAGAGGAAAGAGAACTGTATAACACTCACAAATGAAGAAAATCCCAAAGCTCATTTTTTGTAAGTATTTACAATACAATAGAAGAGTATCGAGTTATAAATATCTTAAACCAAATCAATAAAGCAAGAAAAGCGCATGTGCTGATGAGATTAAATTTTAATTCATGAAGTTATTCATAATATCAATAATTTAAGACCAAAGTCTAATAACTTCTAAAATCGAGAACTTGCATCATTGAGTTATCTATTGGATTGGGCAATTATTGAAATTTATCATCGAAAACACAGGCAAAACGCCAAAAAAAGAGAAAAAAGAAAGAAATTTTTTTTGAAAATTTTAATTTTTTACAATAAAAGCATGCTTGGAAAGAACATATAATATAATCAAAGAAACTACTAATGAATGAATAGAATACCCCACACCCCCTTAAAACCTGATACTCTCCTCGTTGTGCATTAAGAACCAAGTTAAAGAGAGGAAAATAGTGATATTACCCAAAATGGAGCGATCTTCGAAAAGTACGAGTCCAATGATTCTACAAAACATGTTATTAACAAAGCATAACAAAAAAAAATAACAAAAACTTAACTAACTACACTAGACAATAAGTAAGAATAAAGAAAAATAAAAACTAACTATTTACAACTTATAATTTTAACTTCTAACTAACTATACGCTAGAAGTTAAATTTTTTAAGGGTCCACTCAAAATACAATTTGACTTTGGATGATCAACGGGGGACCTTCACTTGAAATCATGCCTTTCGAAAAATAAGAATTACGTTTGAACAATGGAAGGCATGTGTATAGCGAAAGAAAAGAACCATCTCCAATTAAAAAATTTGTAGGGAGGATAGCGGATTTGGATAAGACGGGTGACAAATACACAAGGGGCCCAAAAAATAGAATTTGCTCCCAAAGATTTTGCAATTGTAATAGGAGGTGGATCACATGGAGGCAAAGATGCCTTCATGGAAAGCAACTCGAACGAGTACTCCTCATCGGTGAAAAGGTTTGACACTATAAAGTATGGAACCGATTCATTGGGTACTAGCATCGGTGTGAGAGTATAGAATAGAGATGGAGATAAAAGAAATTCAAACTCAACAGATGAGTTATCATTGCTCAAAATTGGAATTTCGAAGGAGATAGGATCATTTTCAATGAAAATTTCTTCTTTGGGAACTAAAGACGAAATAATTTCATTGCAAATGGATACTACATCCATTTCATCCTCACTTTCATTCTCTACTATACCACGGGCCAAGTCAAGAATTGTTTGTTCCAAAGTAGGCACAAAATCCTCATTTGGTTCAAAACGTTCATCAACTTCAAAAGTCTCGGAAGAAAAATCGGTGTCGGATTCAATTAATAAATCCAACTCATGCTCCCAACAACGATTTTCTTCCCGATAACGATTTTTAATTTTCTCATTTTCAAGCATGCGCAAGTCTTCACCGAAAGTCATAGGGCGAGCCACGGATTCTTGATAATGAAGAGTTTGGAAATTATCCTCGGAACAACTATCAAAATCATTAACATAAGAATTTTGAAAGCTATTGCAATTTATTTCAAAATTATTATCATAAGGATCTTGCGACCCAAAATCGAAATGATCATTCCTAAAATTCCCTTAATCCATAATTTGACTTTCGTAATACTCACCCAAAGTCATTTTAGATTTTTCATTTTTTCTGGGTTTGTAAGTATTGAAAAAAGTCATAGGATTACGGGGATTTTGAGAATTATCATTAGGATTATTGAAAGAATTGGAATAAGACATGCTTACACAAAAGATAGCTCAATATAGCAAATTCCACAAAGTAATGTGCGGCCGAAAAAATTCGAGCGTTTCTTAGCGCCCAAATTTAGAATTCCTACAAAAATTGTTAATAAAAAATACTAAGAAATACTAAATTAAATAAATTCCAAAACAACTCATCCACGGCAACGGTTCCATTTGATTCAAGCAAGTTGTCGGGATCAAAGCACTGAATCAATTAAGATTTTAGGCAAATCATCCCAACAACGACGCCATTTTTATTAAGGGTGAAAAGTAGTGCCTGTCAAAATGTTGATCGTTGTTTTCTGTTCACCACCTTAATACAAAAACTTAAACTATTGACTACACTATTTTAAGGGAGTATAGGGTCAAATCCGGGTATCAAATCCATAGAGACGAGTTTCTATAATTTTATTGGTTTATTACTTCTCGAATAAAAGTGCAAAAAGTAATTTTAACAAAAAGGAAAAGATAACTAAGAGAAAAATATTATTCTAGGCAAGGGTAAATTAAACTAGGTTAACAAAAGAAAATAAAACTATAGGTTGCACCGGATATCCCTCACCCCGAGTTAATTGGTATAAATGGTTACACAGGTTCATGAGTTATTAAGATTGCATCTCGTTTCGTCAATCAATTAAATCAAGGGTTGTCACACCACTAAATTCTCATAAAAGCCTACTATGATTTTGGCGTCAACAAATACCTCAGAAATTATGCACGCAAGGTCGTAAATACGGAGTATACATGATATACACTGTTAAATTTCCTAGGCGTAATAACTAGGACAACCCAATCGAAATAAACTCGCAAAATCCATCACCAAAGAAAAGCAACCAATCAACCCTAGGTGAGTTCATTCCAACAGCTACAAAGTATAATAAATGACATGAATTAAATCCAAGAAAGTAAACCTAATTAACAAATCAAGTAAATAAAGCAAGGTAAGGAAGCAATTAATCTACACTACAAAATAAGTAATTAAATAAATACAACTTAAATAAATGGAGAAGAAAGAGGAATAGTGTTCTTATAAACCCACTATATGAGCAAACCCTAGGAGGGAGAAAATGGCACACTCTCCATCCTTCCACAAATCCTAACCTAAATTAACCAAACCCTAAAACTAAGTAAAATGAATTATTACGTGTCTCTTTAACAAAGAAAACAAGTGGGTTCTATTTATAGTATGTTACAAAAGAAATAGAACATGGGGGATAAGTTACAAATACGAATAAAAGAAAAAGGGAAAAGAAAAGAGAAAAAGGAAAGTAACGTGTCTCGACCAAAGAAAACAAGCGACCGGCCGACCGAGGGTGGTGGCCGATCGACCGGCAGAGAAGATCAAAGCATACATTCAAGGGTCCAAGACAAAAATCCAAAACCCGGTCGACCGCGGGTTGGCAGTCGGTCGACCGAAGACATCAGCTCAACTCCAACTCGTTCTCTTCTGCTATACCAAAAGCCAAGATCTAAAATGTAAACCAGAGCCAATGGGGAAGCTCGATGGTCCAACCATATCAACTCATGCTTAAAATCGAAGCCCAAAACCCAATTCACTGCAATCAACCATGACAAAACCCATTGGTTCCAAATTGTTCATGCCCAAAACTCGAGACCCCAATGTGTGACCAAACCCGATCTCTAATTTTGAAAACCAAGGCTCCAATTTGATAATCGTAGACCCGAGCACAAACTCTAAATCCATTGCTGAAATAAAAGTTTGCTCCATAAAAGATATAAGGGACACATGAGGCATTATTTTAAAAGTTAATAATTAAATATTAAATTAAATCCCTTATAATTCTTCCCCGATAAAAGACCCGTGGATTCTTCGTTCGGACTTCGATTCGAGCAAAGTTTGCAGCCACCCGAAGCATATTCTAGGAGCGTCGACTTCCATGAAGACTTTGGGCAAATATAACAAAGTTTGAAATTACCAAATTACCCCTGAACGAGCAAACTTTGATAAAGCTTTATCGAAACGCAACTAAACTCCCAACTTAGCACCGTAACACCTATAAAATCTCAATAATACTGTAGAGGGGGCTTGAAGGTAATCCCAAGAATAGGGATAATTCCCTAATTAGCAACAGTGTTTAGATTAAGCAATCGAGGCAGCTCAAGCGTGGCAACTCAGCGAGACAGCTTAGCGTGGCAACTCATACTTTAGCTTGTTGCACTATTCATATTGTATTTCTGTGTATGTTGACTATAAGCTATAATGGTTGTAATGTTGTAATGAGAATAATAATGAGTTGTAGTGTGAGGTTAAACGGTACTCGCGAGGGACCAGGCTTGGCAGGACCTAGGAGAGCTTTCATGCTCTACCGAATGACCTCACCGTGGGAACTTTAGAGGGACTTTGTTTGGAGGATTAAGAAGTAAGGCACCATTGGGGATTGTCCCAACCATCTTAAATACACCTGGTAAAACACCGAAGGAACCTGGTCATGGAACCTCGGGCGAAGCATCTTGGAGTTCCATCGGGCGTTGAGTTGTGAACCAAACAGCCCTCTACTTAATGTCACATCTACTGTAGGTGATGTCACTAGCCAGCTAAACAATGTTAGACCTGCACTTGAGTAAACCACCATGGTATTTGGGGATGTCAGGCAGTTGGTGAGCCCCTATGCGACAATAGTCCCCTAACACACAGTTGTTAGGCAAAAGGCATGTCTTGGCATTTAATATTTATGACGTGGAGACAACTGGTGCATCAGGCATTTAATGTTGTGACATAAAGTGTGAGGGAGGTCTTTCATAGTATTTAATGACTGAGTTACCTCGGGGGTGGTCCCAACCACCTTTGAGGAAAGGATCAATCTTTTGAGAATCCAGGAGTTATTGCTAGAGAGAATATGCATCAGAGAGTTATTGCAAACCAGAGGGTTTACCCACCCACGATTATTATTGATTACGAAGCTTCTAATACTTGACAGGAATTCTTGAGGGTGTTTGGTGTGTTTCTACCTGCCTACCAAGATGTATCTAGGGTTCTTAATTTTTTCTCCATCTAGCTAAGTTACTTCTAAGTTTCCTTACTACTTTTCTGAGTTATGCACGAGAGATTTGTGAGGTTAAACTGAGTCTTATCTTCACTAGGTTTGTGTTTGCATGTTTTATCACTAATCCAAGGTTGTGCCTAATTAACTTATCATCACCATACTTCAAAAGGGGTCACGCCTCCATCTTTAATCTAAAGTACCCTCCTACATTTGGCGACTCTGCTGGGGAGGCATTCTTCTAAGTAAGAAGTATGGCACAAGATAAGGCTACTCGAAGACTCAACTTTGATGATATCCAACATAATGAAGAACAAGTCGCGATAGGACAAGAGGCCCTAAGGGATGGGGCTCCTCGAGTAGAGGTACCTCCGGTTCCGGTGACGTCAGGCGTTCCGGGGGTGACACAACCTTCCATGAGTGCGGTGTTGGGACCCACTCAGGTCGCGCTCCTCATGAGCAAGTTTTATGAGTTTTTGCAAACTCCAGTAGCTTCAACTATGCTGGGAGGATTGGAGGATAATGCTTTCGTAACACCAAGGGTAACTCCAACGGCCCCACCAGGCGCAGGTGTTGCGGGAATAATCCCAACAAGCATACCCTCTGTTATGAATCTTGCAGTGGGAACCTCTGGAGTTTCAACTGCACCACTTGTAACGTTCGTTCCAGTTGCAACGGGCATTCAGCCCGTGGCCCCATTGCCAGTTGCTCCAGTGGCATTGCCCATGGAGGAAATGAGAAAAGAGATGTTAAAGTTTATACAATCTTCCTCATAAGCTGCTGGCGAGGTGGCTTCGATTTATGATGAATTTAGAACACCTTATCCTCAGGAGTATAATGATGAGCCCTATCCAAAGGACTATATTCCCCCTATCTTTGAAAAATATACAGGGAAAGGTGGGAACCTGAAGGAGCACATTAAGCGCTTTGTTGAACACTTGGGAGCGCATTGCAATAATAAGAAACTTAGTTTGAGGGAGTTTTCCAAATCCCTAACCGATAAAGCATACACCTGGTACTCCCATTTGACTCCTAACAGCATTTCTACATGGGAGGAGATGCACGTATTGTTTGTCTAGAAGTTCTTTCTAGAAGAAGATGAATTCACCTTGACTCAACTTGGTAGGAAGAAGCAAAGACCTGGGGAAGAGGTGGTGGCCTATGTTCGAAGGTTCAGGGAAAGATCCTCGACGTGAGGGAGGAAGCAAAAGAATCCAAGTTGTTGCAGATCTGCACTGAGGGGCTGCTTCCTGAGTACAACTGCTACCTTATCAATGAAACGCGCGAGGGGACTTTCTCGGCATTCTTAAAGGCAGCGAGGAATATCTCCTTGGTGGTGTGGCCCAATCCAATGGCAGCGCCCATGATATTTAGGGAGTCGATGCAACCCGCGGGGGGGAGGTCTCAGCCCCCACGGGTAGGGTACACTGAAGGGGGAGATAGGGGCAAAGCACCGAAGAAGGATAATAAGAGGACATTCGAAAGAGACAGGGAGGACCCACCGCCATTGCCTTATAAGTCGAAGAAGCTGTCAGCTGTTATAACGCGATGGTCCAAGGGGGAACGATCTATGAGCCAAAGGAAATTCCCGTTGGAGAGACCGATGCGACAACGAAGGCGAATCCAAAGTACTTCCAATAATCCGCTACCAGCGTATGGGGCCAATCTCGTGGTGGCCTATGATGAGGAGGCTGAGAGAGGAGAAAAAGAGTCAACGGGGAGACAAGAAAAGTATGAAGAGGCTCTGGAAGATTGTACTAGGGGAATAGCTAATGTGGTGTTAGCTTATGATGAAGCAAGTGCCAAGGATGTGGAGGAAGTATACGGTGTTAAAGGTGAAGAAGTAGACCCAGTTCTAGAATACTGTGCAGTTTTGAAATCCCCAAAGTTCACATGGTTCTTCGACCAGGTAGGGGTACCGAAGGAGAGTAGGTTGGAGATAACCTAGGTAATACTCGATATTGCGAGGAAGAACGCAGTACCTTCGCTGAGATGGAAGGGACCCATGGCCAGGTTAGTGAGAAGGTTTCTGTCATAAGTAACCTTCAGCGATGCAGATAGGTCTGTAAGGTTCCCTCATAATAGGCCATTGTATGTGATTTCCAGTGTCAACGAATTTAGCTTTGTAAGGAATCTTATGGATGGGGGAGCTTCCATCAATATCATGCCAATCAACTCCTTCCACGCAGCCAATATTCCAGAAGAGAGGCTGGTCCCCATGCCTTTGGTGATTTCGGGGTATGATAATCAATCTTCCAAGTCCATTGGGTACGTTAATATTGGGATTATAATGGGAAATCTGAGTTCCCACATCAAGTTCCATGTGATAGAGAGTGCAACTTCCTATCATCTGCTAATAGGGAGAGTGTGGATGCAAAACCAAGGGCTAGTTCCTTCTACATACCACCAATATGCCAAAGCAAATATCAAGGGGACAGAGGTGGCTATTAGGTCTACCAAGAGGCCCTTCGCTGTTGAGGAGGCTCACTTAGTGGACGCAACATTTTACACAAAGTTAGAGGAAGATGTCTGGGTCTTGGCAAGAATAATGGAGGAATAATGGAGGGAGCATGGGTTCCCTCTATCAGAGAAATGATGGGGCCCTTAAACGAGCAGAAGAAGGAGGTTACGAGCGGCATAAGGGAAATAGTCGAGGAAGCTCTCTAGGTAGTCCCTCGGCCCCAACGCATCTCGAAGAAGCTTAAAGACAGAATGAGGCCCAAAATGAACCCAATGGAGCATGAGGTTCAATGGCAGAGTGTGCTGAGCCGGTTCTCAGGAGAAAGAGTGGTCGAAGCTTCTAGAGAGAAGAAGAGGAAGGCAATCACCCCTACCAATAGGCAATGCCAGAAGGTCATTACCGAGGAAGGAAAGGTGGTGTATCGATTGTAACGGTGTGAGCGGGCGGCCGAGGAAGCTAAGGATGAGGTTGACCCGATATATGAATGTTTTTTAGTAGATCAACGGGGGCAGTGCATGGTGATAGACAATTCTATCATATAGGAATTCGTGAAAGATGTCATCGAGGAACTAGATTACATGGAAAATCAGCCAAAGCCCCAGGCATAAAAGTTGGAGCAATTGAATCTAGCAAAAGAAGGGGAAGATCAAAGGCCCATCTTCATCTCTAAGGATCTTAGCAAAGAGAAACGAGAGGCCTTGGTTGAATTAATCCAGGAGTTTACAGATGTCTTCGCGTGGAAATACACAGAAATAGAGGGGCTGGACGAGGAAGTATGCTGCCACACGTTGAATGTAATGCCTTCTGCCATTCCAGTGAAGCAGGCGACGAGAACGTATAACCTGAGCTAGATTTGAAGATCAAGTAAGAGGTTCAATGCTTACTAACGGCAGGGTTCATCACACCGATATATCACCCACTCTGGATATCCAGTATTATCCCAGTGGGGAAGAAGGACAAAAGCCAAATAAGGATCTGCATGGACTTCAGAGACTTGAATAGAGTTTGCCCCAAAGATGAGTTCCGTCTGCCCTCCATAGATGCAACGACAGGTCATAAAATATACAGCTTCATGGATGGGTATGTAGGGTATAACCAGATCAAGATGGACCCCGTGGATGCAGAGAAAATAGCATTCGGAACCCCGTTGGGCAACTTCATGTACAAGGTGATGCCGTTTGGACTCAAGAACGCTGAGGCAACCTATCAGAGAACGATGATGGCCATTTTCCATGACTTCTTTCACAAATTTGTGGAATTTTATGTGGATGATTTGGTCATCAAGTCGAGGAAGGAGGAGGCCTATCTGAGCAATTTGAGGAAGGTGTTTTTTCATTGTAGGAAGTTTAAATTAAGGATGAATCCACTGAAGTGTGTCTTTGGAGTGACAAGTGGGAAATTCTTAGGCTTTGTGGTTGATAGACTGGGGGTGCAGATGGATCAGGACAAATAGCGGGCGATCTTAAAAATTCCATATCCAAGAACGACGAAGGAGCTAAAGAGTTTCCTCGGCAAAGTCTCCTACCTTAGGAGATTTGTGCCTGAATTGGCCCAAATAACACATCTGTTGATGCAGTCATTACGAAAGAACACGAAGTTTAAATGAGAGGTGATTCACTAAGAGTCTCTCGATGGGATGAAGAAACTGCTCATTTCACCACAGACTATGGTTCCCTCGAAAGCAAGAATACCGTTGCAACTGTATCTCACGTCCATCACGAGGTTCGTGGGAGCTTTGCTGGCACAAGAAATCGATGGGCAAGAATGGCCAGTTTACTACCTCAGCAGGATCATCCATGGGCCAGAAGTCAGATATAGAAGTTTAGAAAGGCATTGTTTAGCCTTAGTCTTTGTAGCGCAAAAACTTAGGCATTATATGTTGTCTTTTATAATTCATATTGTAACTAGATGTGATCCTATTAAGTATTTGCTAGCAAGAACAATTTTGATTGGTAGGGCAGCTAGGTGGTTCCTCATCCTATCTGAATATGATTTGAAGTGCGTGGTACCTCGCGCAATCAAAAGCCAGTCATACGCTAATCTGTTGGCTATTTTCCCCTCAGAAACATTCGAGCCACCTAACGAGGAAATTTCATAGGATGATTTGCAGGCTAACCATCTAGATGCAATGGATGAGGAATGGACAATGCAGTTCGCTGGGTCATCAATAGAAAAGAAAGGAGGAGCAGGGGTTATTCTTTCAAAAGGAATAGAGGAGATTTGCCTTTCCTACAAGTTAGATTTTCCTTATTCTAACAACGAGGCAGAGTATGAAGCATTAGTGTTGGGATTTCTGGAGGCTCTTCGAAGGGGGATCCATTCACTTTGCATTAAGGGGGATTCAAACTTGGTGGTTCAGTAAGTGAATGGAGAATAGGCATTGAAATATATGAGCCTCGCACCATACAGAACAATCATTCAGAGGCTCCTCGGCCAGTTCCATCAGACCAAGATCAAGAGATAGCCCAGAACGATGAACCGCCACCCAGACGCATATGCCACCATTGCCCAGAAAATGGTCATGGGGAGCGATACAACTATCGTCGTGATCCAATGAAGAACGGCTCATTCGATGGTACGGTCAATTCTGCTAATGGAAGAGGATGGGGACTGGAGGGGAGAGATTAAGAGGCAACTGGAGGCTGGTGAAGGAACGATGGGGCTCAGAGAATTGGCCCAGTACTTTACGAACCAGGAAAATCTCCACTTCAGAAATGTAGGAGGATGACTGTCGAGATGCATCGGTCCAGAAGAGGCAGAGCAAGGATTGAAGAAAACACACGAAGCACACTGCGAAACAACTGAGATACCCCTCTACCGAAGAATACAAAGAGAGGGGTATTTTTAGCCTAAGATGAAATAGGATGCGACAGAGCTACAACGAAAGTACGATAAATGCCAGTTATTCTTCAAAGCACCTGAATGTCACTTCGTAGATGCTCAAACGGACTGAAGACAACCCTATATTGACTTTATTAAAGATGAAATTGTCCCAATGGAGAAAATTGATGCGATGGGACTTAAGCGAAGGGCCCTGAGATTCGACATTCAGGAGGGGCAGCTTTATCGAAGGGGATACTTCAACAGGCCGTTGCGTTACATCACAAAGGAGGAGGCAATCGAGGTTCTTAAATAGACACACGATCCAGCTCATATAGGAGGGGCCAAGTTATATGACCAATTGATGACTTTGGGATACTATTGGCCAATGATGGAGAAAGATTCAGCTGAGTTCGTTCGAAAGTGTAAGGCTTGCCAACTTCATGGAAATATGATCCATGCCCCGTCAGTGGACTTACACACCCTAACAACGCCTTATCCTTTTCACACTTGGGCATTCGACCTACTAGGGGAATACACCCTTTTTCGAGAGGGAAGATATGGATACTAATTGCAACGAAGTGTTTCATAAAGTGGACTTAGGCGATACCACTGAGAAGGGCAACAACAAGAGTGGTGAGCAGCTTCATCAGGGAATACATCATTTGTCGTTTTCGGTCTCTCATGAGCTTGTGTTATTATTTTCTTTTATTTTTCCGTGAAGTGTGTGCGCGTATATATATATATATATATATATATATATATATATATATATATATATATATATATATATATATATATATATATAATTGAGATTAGAATCACCCAGCTCATACCATATAAAAGATAGAGTGAGGTCATTCATGGGAATGTTCCCAAAATATTATATATAAAATAGGATTATGAAAATTCAGGATTTTTAAATTTTAGAGCGGTGGAGGGGCGGGGTGGGGGAAGGTCTACTGCTGGCCCACACTAGCTTCCCCCCTGTGCGCCTGCTCGATGAAAAGTAGACAGGTACTTTACCTCAAATTGGTTGCAGTAAGAAGTTGGAATATACTCCCTACATTCCCAAATTAAGAGTAATGTTTGCCTCATTTGGCATCCCAAAATAAGTCTTGTTTCTATAAATAATTTAAATGAAACTGAAATTCTAAATATACGATTCATTAAATTACTTCAAATCACTTCGTAGTAGAATTGTTGTTAAAGTGGGATACCACATATGCCGATCATGACAAAGCTCATGCTTTGGTATCTTAAGGTCTGTAACCTAATCAATTTTGTGGATGCATCTGGATACAACGGTTCATAATTCCAACTTAGATGATGAGTTGATGTTTACAATTTTTTGAAGGGTGTATTTGGAAAGTTAAATTTGCCTTAGCAAATTTGCCTTTCAGATAGGGACTCTTAATGGGTCGGAAGGGGGGGGGGGGGGGGGGGGGGGGGGGGGCTCACTTTAATAAGAAGCACGTTGGCAAAAATTTGATAAATGCAAGCGGAGATTCTTATAAAAAGACAGTGAGGAGGAGTTCAAATATAACTTGATGAGCTGGAAAGCGGTGTAATAGCCTTTCTGGGGCTGGAATATATAATCTTTAAGTTATTTAATGTGTCTATGCTTGGCAAGCGGTTTTTGGAGATTCGCTAATGAGGAGGGGAATTTGTGGAGGTGAGTTTTCGGTGTTTCCAGGTATGAGTGGAGTGCTGAGCTGTTGAGAAACGCCTCAGGGGACAGGCTTGTTGAAGCCTATTGGTGGAGGATGGGTGAAGTTTTTCAAATATATATTAGATTTCACGATCGGTGATGCTTTGCGAGTAGGTTTTAAAATGATTTGAGGTGTGGGGAGCAGCCTTTGGGTGTAGATTCCCTGGATTAGGAGACATTACAGTGGATCGTGATTCAGATTCTGTTTCTTTTCCAGAGGTGTGGGTGGGCGCAGGGGGGTGGGTTTGGAATCCAAGAAATAGACAAATTTGCTGGATTTGGAGCTAGAGGCAGTTGATAACGAAGTTCTGCAAAAGTCCGTCGTTCGAGGGAGTGGAAAGGATAAGATGGTTTGGTTGGGTAGAGGCAGCGTCCCTTTTGCAGTGAAGTCGTTCTACTCCCCTGCTATTAGAGAAGCGACCTCAGTTTTCCACGGAGGACTAAGGCACGGCCTAAAATGGCATTTTCCTTGTGGATAGCAGCTTTGCAAGCTATCCTTACCTTGGATAGCTTGAAGCGGAGGGGTCACTGTATTGCGAGTAGGTGTTAGTTATGTAAAAGGGAGGAGTCTGTGGATCACCTCCTTCTCCATTGTGGTTTGGCTAGGAAGATGTGTTTTTTTTTCCTTCTCCTTGTTTGGTGTGCATTGGGTGATGTCGCATATGGTGGTTGATTTCTTGCCTGTGCGGGTGGTTGCTAGGTGAGGCCCTTGTGGGATGCTGCCCCACTATGCGTTTTTAGGCCATTTGGATTGAGCAGAACAGGAGGTGCTTTGAAATATTGATGTGATAATACTCTATTTGATAGTACTTTTGGCTTATTGGATCATCTCCGGGCTCCACAACATCTTCTATGCATTTCTTGGGGGATTTTTGTTGACTCGTATGTAGTTTCTATCTGTGTGCCCTTAGGTTTTTTGTGTGGCACGTATCTTATAGTGCTGTTTTTGTTTTGGCCAGGCCCTCTCTTTTACATAATTGTATACGGGTTCCGGCCCCTTTCGCGGCACTATAATGTTATTTGCCTATAACTCATAAAAAAAAAGAAAAATCCTTCACATTCTAAATTTGTAGTATGTTTTCACCCTTTTCGATTCATGAAACTGTTTTACAAGTCCTTGTAGAAATATCTTTAGAACTTGATTTGGCATCCAAGTTAGTTTGAGGTTTTGCCAAGGGACTTGTCTTACTGTCTCAAGAGGATCATGACCCCTTCAAGATCCATATTGATATGTGAAGAATGTTTATTCTCTAGTAGGACTGCTACCTTGCCCGGAAGATTCCAGCAATTAGGAGAGAAGAAGTGTTCTGTCTGAAGGAAGAAGTTCCACAACAGGAAGAACCGTTGGTCAGTTAGAAAATAGACAAGTTGTCGGTCAAAGGGGAGATAGATGGCCACCTTTTCTTTTCCGACTTTCTTTTTGGTTGGCTGGATGACCTAATAAAAAATTTAATGATTGCTTTCCCACGATAACTGCTGAACCTGGATGACTTTTTATGATTACTTTCCCGTGGAGGTTTTCATAGAATAAAAATATCTTGTCCGAGTAATGTTCTGATATTGAGTAGCTAGAAATAAGAGACCCCTATCAACTGATCGACTTATTAATTTTCTTCTTCTTCTTCTTCTTAATCATCAGGATTGCTTCGGTGCGTGGTTAGGGTACGGGCGAGTGTTACCTACTGTACCCACGCCGGTACATCTGGGGTAGGCTTAGTTGCAACGCTGTTTGAGTTCGCGGTTTGCTTGGAACAATTATTTGGATTACTCTGTGTGCCATATAGAGTGTTTATATATAGTACAATCCACAATCGTAGGTGGTAAAAATCATACTAGTGTAAAGTCAACACAATTAAAGCCAAGTAAGGTAAATAATCACAATCACACATTACATATTTGGTTTGGTAATGCAAATTTGTCCACGGGGTGTTTTTTCTCTCTCCCCTCTCTCTCTCTCTCTCTCTCTTTATTGATCGATTCATGATAACAAAAATTATATGCTTATTTTTCCAGGGGTGTATCGAGTCGTGTGGGACTCCACGACCCTAGATAGCTATTGTGATTTGATCGACTCAATCTAATTTTGAGATTTTCGCTGATCGACCCTAATTTATCCTTATCTTTTTGGGCTATGATCACTATCAAGCCCACTGGACACATGTCGCTTCCACATATCGGATAGTTTCCCCACAATAATCTATATTAATGTATCTAGAGGTACAACGACCTTTTTATTTAAAAATAGGATCAACTGACGATTAAAATGGTTTACTGATAGTCAAAGTGGTCAAATAACGGTTTCTATAAGTATTAGACCTAACCAATTAACACAAAAATTAGTGGACTCCACCCCCAATTAATGAGAACTATTTTAATTTTTTTTTACCCCTTCACTTGGGTGGATTAAATGAAATTCAACCCAATTTTGATAATTTAACAATATAAATTAATGGAAACATCAAACTAAATTAAATTAAGGAGAAAGTACTCTTAGGTCCCTCACAAACAAATTTTAAACGCTAAAGAAAATTTGACAAATTTTAAACACTTAGTTCCATTAATTCTCTTCTTGTAGAGGTCCACTTGTATGCTAGTGACATAACAAGTGGACCTAATAATAAATTACTCTTGAATATTTAAAAATTATTACCAAAAGACCTAATCGTAAATTGCCACTAAATCAATCAGTTAAATGATTGAGATGATATAAAATAAAGTCTAGAGATGATTTAAAAACTTGGAACTAGGGGTGGTAAACAGACGGATACGGAACGGATACCATGTTTTTCATATCCGTATCCGCTATCTGGATGCACTATTCATATTCGTATCCGTATCTGCCCGGATAGTTAAAACAACTATCCATATCCGTATCCGCTCGGATAACTCGGATTCGGATAATATCCGTATCCGTTTACATCATTTTGTCATCACAAAAAATAACTATTAAAATATCCAATCCAATTCAAATAATTACATAAGAGAATTACTACCTCTTAACATCAACAATTATGGCTTACATACTAATAATAGCATTCTATAATGATAAAATGGCTGAAATCCATCCATACTTTACAACAATATAAGCTTAAAGCCATCCAAAAAAAATAATAGTATCATTTTATAACAGTAGATATAAATATGCTCCTTTTATATTAAATTAAATATATTGAGAATGATAACCACATAGACCTTTTAGTCTTCAAAACATACTGATATTTTTATTTTAATAAGTATACATTTTTATTTATATATAATATACCTGTTGTTAACTTCAGTTCTCATCACAATCAAAATCATCTCTTTACATATTTGTTTCTCTCCTACATTTATTTATAATTAATAAAACTAAGGAAGAACCACATTAACAATATATAAATACAGTTATATATTTGTATTTTTATTTTGTATGTGCCTGTTGTTGCTAACTTTCTGTTTCAAGAGGAGGGAATGCGCAGCGGCAGAGCGATGGAGTTGATGCGCTGCTTAGGGGTTGATGAGAAGCGGTGGCGGGGTTGAGGAGCAGCGACGGGGGAGGTGGTGGAATGAGGGTTTTTTGTGGAGTGAAATGAGGGCTTCTTTTCTCTTGTTTTGTACGAAAGAGAAATGAAATGAAATGAAATGATATATTTTTTGTTTTGTTTTGAGTGGAGTATATGCTTAGGGCCCCAATTCGTCCAACTAGGCTAACATACCCGCCCTCAAATCGCGGATTGATGCATCCGGTGCAAACTCGAGGTCAATGCGCAACTTCATAAAGTCAAAAGCGTGTTCTGCTATGGTCAAATTCGAACTGAATAAAATTTTGAACTAATTTGTTTTAGGCCCTTTTTCCAAGAGCCGTCACCATGGAAAAAACCTAGAAGCTTAAAACTATTTGCTTCACTGATTGACAACAAGGAATCCTTATTTATAAACTCTAGTGTTGAGCCGTCACCATGTCCATTTCATGCATTTACTTTACTACTAGTATGTTATGAGCTCATGAGAATTCTACATGTGATGTTAAAAGCTTACAATTGTTTGTAGATTAAATAATTTTTATATTTAAATTAGAATACATAATACTCCAATATACATAATACTCCAATATACTTCAATAATATAATTCTACATTAGCATGAAAAATAAAGTTTAATTTAACACATACCACCCTTGTTCCAAATTATATATTTGCGTTAAATGAAATACATTATATGATAATATTTCTCCTACATATTTGTGTTAAAAATATATTATACTTATATATATACATAATACTCACACACACACACACACACACACACACACACACACATATATATATATACACACACACATATATATATACAAAGCCGATGAGGAGCAGACCTAAACAACGGGACTACTAATGGACCCCCCCCAAACGAAGTAGTTTTGAGAGTGAAATTACATGAAAACCGGGTGAAGTGAGGGTTTTCTTGTAATTTCACCCCAAAACTATGTCGTTTGGGGGTGGTCCGTTAGTAGACCCGTTCTTTGAGTCAGCTCCTGAACGGCGCCGTTATATATATTTTTAATATACAATTATGATGTTTAATGCGTTTGGGGTGCCTGTTTTGTAAAGTTTTGGTTGAGTGCAATAGATGATTGGATGATATGTATTACTTTTATTCTACATTACAAAGGATCTTGTTTTTGGCTGCGAAATTTCAGATTTGAGATGAATAGATTGGAAGAGGAAAAAAAGCACAAAGATGTATGCTTTTTTTTTTTAAAGTGTAAAACAGATTATATATATATATAGAGAGAGAGAGAGCGGATCAAGTGAGGTCTCCCAGTTTGAGGACCCTGAATGAGGTCCGTTTTTTTAAAATAGTAAAAAAAATATTTTGGAGATGATTTTTTTCCTATGGTTTTTAAACATTTCAGTAGGACCATAAAAAAATAATCAGCTCAAAATGAATTTTTTTACTATTTTAAAAAAACTGGTCAAACTTTGTCAGTTTTTAACAACTTAAAAACAACTTAAAAACTAACACAGTTTGACCGATTTTTTTAAAATAGCAAAAAAATTCATTTTAAGTTTATTATTTTTTTATGGTCCTACTGAAATGTTTAAAAACTATAGAAAAAAAATCAGTCCCAAAATATTTTTTATACTATTTTAAAAAAATGGACCTCATTCAGGGTCCTCAAACTCGGACCTCACTTGATCCTTTCTCTCTCTCTCTCTCTCTCTATCTATATATATATATATATATATATATATATATATATATATATATATATATATATATATATATATATATATATATATATATATACATATATATATATATATAACGCTCTTGTGCGGACTAGTCCACATTTTAAGAGTGTGGACTGGACAGGCGGCTAAATTATAGGCACCCTCTCTATTTTTTCTGGACTTACCGCGATGTGACACATGTCCTGTCCGCACTCTTAAAAAGCAGATTGGTCCGAACAAGAGCACTATATATATATATATATATATATAGTGCTCTTGTTCGGATCAACTCGCTTTTTAAGAGTGCGGTAACTCAAATATTGGACTTTAAAATGGACTCATCCAAAACGATGTTGTTTTGCATTAAAATGAAAAAAATAACATGCTCATGTTAATGCAAAACGACTTCGTTTATAGGATCCCTTAAAAATTCCACTATTTGAGTCCGCACCTGATCGTCTGTCTCTCTCCCTCTCTCTCTCTCTTTATATATATATAGATATAGATATATATGTAGGCTGACTCTAATGCGGACGCAACTTGCAGACGGATTTTTTCGTATTTTTTAAAAATAGCAAAAACCTTTTTGAGACTTGATTCTTTTTCTATGGTATTTAAACATTTCAGGGGACCCCTATACAAAAATCAGCTCAAAATGAATTGCTTTGCTATTTTTAAAAAAACGGTCAAACATATGTCAGTTTTTAAAGGTCTTAAAAACTGACATATGTTTGACCGAGTTTTTAAAAATGGTAAAGCAATTCATTTTGAGCTTATTTTTTCATAGGGGTCACCTGAAATGTTTAAATACCACATGAATAAAATCAAATCGAAATTTGATTGTTTGCTATTTTTAAAAAATCACACAAAATCCGTCCACAAGTTGGGTCTGCATTAGAGCTGGGCTATATATATATATATATATATATATATATATATATATATATATAGGGAGAGGTTCAGAAGTGAATATAAAAGATAAACATTTTAATGAACCATAACAAAAAAATATTTAATACCCAATCAATTTTAATTTCTATGTTGTAATTGGTCCGCGCCAGCCGTAACGAACACGCATGTGACACGCGCTAGCGACAACGAACACGCGTGTATAAAAAAGACGCGTGCCACATGCGTGTCCACTGTCGCTGGCGCGGACCAATTATAATATGGAATTAAAATTGAATGGGTGTTGTGTGTTTTTTGTTAAGGTTCATCAAAATATTCATCTTTTATGTTCGATTTTAAACCTCTCATATATATATATATATATATATATATATATATATATATATATATATATATAGCGTGTCCGTGTTGTGTTAGACACGAACGTGCTTCATAGCAAATAATGGGTTTGTGTATAGTTGGAAGTTATTTTGGGTATGGGGCTTGGGGGTGATAAAAAATATTTTTGTCGATGAATTCCTTTAGATTTAATGAAAAATGTAAAAAAGACCACTGGTGCAAACATAACATAGTTCGGGGGATTAATTATTATAAAAAATAGTTTGAGGGCTAAAACTTTTTACTGACCAAAGTTCAGGGACCACCGGTGTAATATAGTCTTATTATTAATTGATTTCTCAACCCACCCGAATCTTACTTTTTGAGTCCCTCACACGCACTGTGTTCATCAACGTTTAGTTGGAAAAAGGTGGTTTGAGTTGCCTATGATGCTTGTATGAGTGCTATATCACAATTCATTAATTTCCGGGCATAGCTGGTCACGAAATGTGGCATGGGACTAAGTCATAATGCCTACAGTTTCTTCTTTATATTATTGCACAGCATTCTGAAAAGACTACACTATATTCAATGTCTGAAATCTAAACCATTTGTCACTTTGATATTGTTATTTTTCAAAGTGGTTAGCTACATATTTTGAAATTATTGGTTGCTTAGTGATGTCTGTGTAAGTATACTGATTCTGAATAATAGGTGGACAATGAGTTCATTTATGGCTGTATTGGAATGGAATTTTGCACTGTTGCCCTTTGGCGATTTTAAAAAATAAATAAAATGAAATCGGGATTCATCAGAAAATTGACACGTTATAAATAGGAAATTCCCAGTAGCTATGTTCTCTTACAGTTCATTATAAGAGCTGAGAAAATAAAAATAATACAAGTTGTTGGTTGTGCGTTGTCTTACGAAAATGGTATAAAAATATCAAGAGAATTAAGCTCCAAATTGAAATGATCGCGTCGAAGGACTTCAACAATTTTGTTGTAGTGTTACTTATTTGTTTGTGATCATCATGGTCGGCTCTGGTCATGTGCTAAATGGGCAATGACACAGAGCACATTTTAAAGTATACACCTATATATGTATATTATAGGGATTCAAAAATATTTTATGTATATTAAAAATGTCAATTTTTAAAATAAGTTTTATTTTTTAGGGGTCATTTTTTTAACTACCCCAAAAAAATTTGTTCAAAGAATGATTCTAACTAACCAAAAATCTCACCCAATTAAAATGGGCCCCTAAAAATAAGTTTAATTTTTTGAGTCCCATTTTAGATATATAATATCTTTGTACAATATTTTTTAGAAGCGCCCTAAATTGATTTTCGCACATAACACTCTCAATCTTAAGACCGGCTCTGGTGATCATTTAGATTGCAGACGTTATGTTTATTATTCAAAGTTGAATCATATAGCAAACAGTAGCCATCCATCATGAGTAGAAACGCAGACTGAGAATATCAACTGCCTGTTTTATGCTCTTTTAGTAAAACGATGCTATAGTTTTGATCAAAATGGACATTGATATATCTTCAACGGCCATATGTACAATCATTATATTTACTTCCTACAAAAGAAACCTGACAGAAAATAGTGATATGGCTTAAGGGGGGAGAGAGAGATTAGTTACATATTAATTGGCAACATCTAACACTAATATGGCTCAAGGGGTGTCTAGAAAACAGTCTCTGTGTTCCAGGGCTTTCTCCCATACCTGCTTCCAAACAGAAGAATGGTAAAACATTAAATTTATGCTATGTAAACAAATCATGGTGAAAAACTCAAGGTATTCCTATAGATTTCATAGTATTTTATTGGTCTTGATAATATGTGCCATAAGGGCACACACTACGAACCTATAGATAGTGAGATCAAAGTTCCGACATACGATTAATAGGGCACATACAGTACAGAGCTCTCATACTGACTATTTTGTGGCTTAAAACGTGAGCCGTTAAGGCACATGTTATCATTTTACATCTTTTATCTTCAAACAAAACTGATGAACCGTATTCATTTAATCTATCAAAAACCATAAGTTCTGCTTACCTACAAATACAGAATTATATAGTGGTTGATTCCCCCACCGAAACAATAGAAAGAGAGGAAAACATACTTAACTTCCAAAAATGAAATGTGCTAAGCTAGTACAAGAAATAAGTAACAATCCTACTTGCACCAAAATCAATGTAAATCAATCCTTCCCCCAAGAGAATAAAATAGTAAATTGAAATTTTACATGCCCAAATGATGAAAATTTATTGAGAAAAAGTGTACCTCACGATGTTGTAATGGCTTTGGCACGACCCGCCTTTTCTGGCTTTGGCGCATCCCACCTTTTCAGATTAACCTAAGACATATTTTGCGTGACCCCGCATTTGTGACACCATCACCTCTCATATTACCGTTTCGTCCATTTGTCCATATAATCCAATGCAATGCTGTCTGCGTTACTTTGATTTCCTTGCTTTGTTCCAAAAGTTTTTTCTCCACTTTTCTTCATGAACTTTGGGCGAAATCTGCGTCGATAGGATAAATAAAGAAAAATCAAGAAGAAAATCAACTCAACTTTGGCATTATATATGTATATCAGATAGACAATGTATACTTGTAGTTTCCTTTTACTGACATAGGGCAGAGGAAAAAAGAGGAGAAAATAAGGTCTTTGAACATATATATATCATTAACAGATTTAAAAAAATGTTATGAACCAAAATTGTTGATTTTCCCTACAATTTATATAGCAGGGGAGGTGGTGTACCAAATAATTCTTTAAACAAAGTACTCACTTGGAACTTCCAGATGATGATCCGTGTTCATTCCTTATACTGAGTGCAGCTAATTGACTAGATAAAGTCTGATTAATATCAGCATTGGCACAAGCAGCCTTAGTACCAGCATTTGAATCCACTGGCCATGTCTTTGGTACCACTAGCTTCCTGTTTTGAAGAGTTATCAGTAAGCTTTCATATTATTACGAAAGCTTTCTATTCTTGTACCTAGATAGGAAAATGAACGAAAAATAAAAAGAAAAAGGTTTCCATACCCTTCAACGCATTTACACATGCAGCGATTTATAATATCTTTTGTGTAACTCCCAAGTACAGCGTTGAGATTCTTCACTAGTTCTGGTATCTTTGACACGGGCAAGACATCCCATACCTTCAAAACCTGGATGTATTTTGAGTTTTCCGTGAGAATATCTACGGTCCAAATGAGACTTGATCCCCCATTGACATTGTATTGTTCTATCACTACGGATGAATTTCCAGTCTTGTAGTTGAAAATTTTACCCTGTTGAGGATGACGCCAGCCACTAGAGAGTTTAATTAGAAGGGAAAACACTTCCTTGCGAATCTTTACATCCTTAGTTCTGGTCATTGTTCTCGAGAAGTCATCACTGAAGCGAACCTATAATAATTGAAGCCACAAAGTTCAATTCTCAGGGTAATTTAATAAAGTCACCAAAAAGGCTTGGGAATTTAGTTTCCATCACTAGGAAGAGCTAAATTGTGTCTCCAAAACTCTCTTAAATTTTAAGAAATGGTATAAGGCAGAAAGTATGACATGAAAAGTAGAGAATTCATAGTGTAAAGCACCTTCCACTTAGCGTCCCTGAAGAGAAGAGAGTGCATATTGAGTATAGTATTAAGTTGCCCAAGCTCAATCACGGAACTACTAATTGCTAGAGCTAAACTCTTGTCCTCATCAGCATCATAGAAGCGACCCTGAGCCTTGGCAGCTACAACTAATTTCTTCCAAATAGAGCCACTTTTAATCAGAGTTGCTCCATTCCCCAATACCCAAAGGCAATGCCTACAAAAAGAGTGCAGATTTCCTTGTTATGTTTTAACCAACAATGGGACTAAACGGTGTTTGGACTTGCCAATGGAGATTGTCGCGTTATTTAAGATTAGTGTCGATTACTAGTAAACTCTGACCTGTACAATGAATTGTGTCAAAGATCACATTTTTATTAATTATTTGGTGTTCAACTTGACGTGTAAAACCCATGAAATATAAACTCAAGATTAGGAAATTTTTTCTTGCTAAATTAAACATACTATCTTACGTCCCACCATAAACCAAACCCCCATCACTTTCATAAATCAAAGAAACAAAACAAAACAAAACACTAATTACTAGATCAGGAAACATGAATAAATAAATTAAAATCACACATCTTGTCATATCAAAATCTAACTATTTGTGTTTGACACTTAGCCGACCTGTTTATTATGTGTGTTAGTAGGATTAGGCTGTCTCATTTTGAAGTTCTGCGTCAAACAACGTCCAAACCTAACTTGCAACTTGCGCGTTTGGTTCGAATTGTTTTAACAAGTCAGTATGAAAAACTGCTTGTAGATTTGACTACACTATGCTTTGTTATTTGAAAGTGATACCTTGCCCGGGTCAGAGCCACATTTGTTCTTTGAAGATTGGAAAGGAAACCCACTGTTCCTCTCTCATTACTCCGCACTGTAGATATAATTATTACATCCTCTTCCCCACCTTGGAAGCCATCAACTGAGCGAACGCTTACAGAAAAGTTAGTTTCTGCTTCTGCACTGTACAAGTTTTGCAGTTTTTCTTGAATTACGAAAACCTGAGCCTTATATGGTGATATGCAACCAACAGTAACCTTCTGCCTTTTCGCAACAGATTCTGTAATGGAAAAAATGATCAAAGTTAGATTTAGTGGTTAGTATCAAACCTTTTATCTGATGTAAATAGGATTAGTTGATAAAATCATAGAATAGTACCTTTAAAGAGGCTTGAAACAATATCAGCAACCACGGAAGCTTCCACCATATTTTTCAGGCTATGTCTGTTATCAAACTCCTCCTTTCCATGGGCTACATTTATAAAAGAGTAGGACCCATACATGTTTCCATTAAGAAATCGCCTCTCATATGATATTTCCTTCACATTTGGACCATCCAAAATCCGTTTTTCATAAAACTCTTTATTTGGAAATAGGCTTATGGATGGATGCATTCTATACTGGACTCTGAGTAGATGCTTATTGTGTCCTAATAATACCAGCCTCTCGAATAAGCTCCTTCCAAATTCAGCCCTCTCACATATCTGTCAACAACAAACATATGATAATATGTTAAATAACAGAGAAAGTTTCAAAATTTACAAAAAAAATCAGGAGAAAATTGCAAGAACTATAAAACTAGTTGCAAAGAACTGGAACTATTGATTTTTCAAAACCTCCTTGAACTCTTCCATTCATTTGCAATTTTCTCGATGTCGGTAAAAACCGATTCAGTGACACATATAGTGGTATTTGAATTTGCAACATTTTCACACTTTAGAGAGTTATTTGCAATTAGAACGATAATTTAGTTATTCTTTTGGTGCTCATCAAAATAAAATGAAAATTGATATTAATAACCTTGCTTTGAACCATTGCAGGAAGCTGCCTCTCATCCCCAACGAGTATAGCATGGCGGAGACCTGAAATCTGTAATGGAATAGCAGATTCACATTCTTTAAGCTGAGCAGCTTCATCAACTACTAACATTTCCACTGGTGTCATCCCTTCATCGTGTAGTTTAAAAGTGCTTGAAGCAGTGCAGAATATTAAGCCTGCGTTTTTCAAACAAAAACTTCTGATTTTATTGTCTCCAGTCATATTTGGAAGTGAAAATGTTTCGTGAAGGGATCTCAGTACTTGAAGACACTCTTTTATGTTCATACGCAACATGGTAAAGTGTCTCATCCTTTTTCCTTCATCTTCAATGCCTTTGAAGATTTCTCTCAACCCTTCATTTGCAACATAAATTTTATGCATTAGAGTTCTAATAGTTCGAAACAAATCAAGAGCCCTGATCATGTTTTTGAACGTTTCGGGTGAAATAAAGGAAGTAGGCAAATGGGTGAACAAATTTTTGATACAAAACTTTATCTGCCCCCCAATCGAATCAAATCTTTTCATAATAAACTCCTCAAGTGTCCAAAGATTTTCACCCGTGTTCTTCTTACTCTTAGTAGCATTGCCATCACACTTAACCTGCTTTCTCTTTTCAGAAGGTGCCTTCTCTTTTGCTTGTTTTGCCTTATTTTCCGTTAAGGTTTGAACAATGAGTTTTTTCCAAACCTTCATTTTCTCCGCATCTTTTAAGTCTTGATCGTCAATCTCATCCTCTTCTACTTGATCTTTAATCAACCCCTGATCGTCCTCCTCATTTTTCACTCTTCCTCTTTCCATGTACAAACGATACTGCTCTTCAGGGTCTTCGAGCAAACAGGTCATTGATTTTACTTCACTTTTCCACTCAGACGATGGAGAAAAATAATTGGCAAGAATAGCAACCCGATAATCAAGAAATACATCGAAAAGGTCTTCGTGATCATCGATTTTCATTCTCTCACCATTACCGTATAAAACTATATCTCCCAATCCATAATTTTCATGTTTAAGAGAACCCCTTACTAAACTCATTAGCCGTGCTGCAACTCCTAACACTGCCACATTGGTTGGGGCACAGGTCACTGTCCTGCATTTCATTCTCAGGAGGGCAAATAGTAAGGAACCAACTGTCTTCGTTTTTCCTGTTCCGGGTGGACCCCATATTAGTTTGATGGTATTCTGATGTTTACATTGTCCTGTAGCAACACAGTTTAAAACTGCAGCTTCTTGGGAACTATCTAGCTTGAAGGACCGAATGACTTCACTCAACTTTGATAACGCAGCACTCTTAGTTGCCTCGGAGGAACAGGGGTTACAATTTGGACCAACCTGAATACAATAAAAATGTCAGTTAACAATACTAAAACACGAAAAAATGTTGACATGAAATCTAAGTTACCACCAACTAATGATTTAGACACGATATGACACGAACCAAACTTAACTATACATGACTCCTAACGAATTGGGTGTGGGTTGAGCAAATCTGAATCCCAACCAGAACCGAAACCTTGACGAATTGGTTAGGCCTTGAGCATTCTTCACACGAACCCAATATGACACAATATGAACCCGACATGACACATCCGCCTGAATATTGTTGTCAACATATTTGGGTTTTTAACCTGTGCCTACATTAACAGGCCCTTAAAACATTAATCCTATGTTTGGTTTGAGGGGAAAACAAGGGGGGTGTAAAGCTTGATAGGAAATGTTTAATGCGGTCCACTTTCTTTTCAAATCAAACAGAAATATATTGTTTTCATTTTTTTCTCTTTTCTATTCCTCTCCCATTTCCTCCCTCATTACAAACAAATGAAAATAACAATAGTATTATAACTTTTACAAAGTTTGTCTCTTTTTCTTTTCTTTCTCCCCCCTTTAGAACTTTCTATCCATAATTGCTTCCCACTAACAGAGAAAGGAATTTTGTTTTCTTCACTTGTAAGGGAAAAAATGGAAAAAAAATCCTTCTCTTCCTATCCCTTCCCCCCCAAACCAAAAAGTCATATTAGAAGGCGACAATGCAATTTTGTAAGAAAAGAATTGCGATTCTTACAATGGAACTAGGTTGCAACACGCTTCTGATAATGTTCATGTTCCCCCCTTCCAGTTCGGAGTTCAATGCTGTCCATATGCGAATATTGGTCGTTATGTTTGTAAGAAAAACAACAAAAAGCTTCCTCCGCTTATTCTTATCTTCTTTCTCAAGCTCAATGGGCTTCGATAACAGTGTCGAAACTTCATCAGATTCACCCTTACCCCCCCGAACTACAGCAATGAGATACGGTCTTTTAGGTGTGTTGAGATCATCAATGCGTTTGGGTCTTGTTTCTGTCAAGGCAATGAGATCCCCAACCTCAGGATTATACATTCCTTCACTCGTGCTCTTGAGTGATAACTTATAGAGCAAGTCTTTGGGAGGCTTAAAGCCTTTAGCTATCCTCACATCAAAAACTTCACGGGTGGGCGCTTGAGACAACGTTGTCATGTTGGAGAGCAAATCAGCGTGTGCTTCCTCAAGAAGTGGGGGCATGAATGACTGCATGTAAGCAGCTGTTGAGGAGAATTTCTTTGGAATTTCCCCCACCTGCCAAAGGATCATATCATATGACTGCATCTGTTATTTAACATTTTAATGTGGATTCACTATTCAGCAGTAAGAGGTGCAAAATCTTAATAATTTTTCTCCCAATTATACAATTATTCTTTTTGTCAACTCTTATCGTGAGCATATCAATATCTTTCCTTTTGTTTCACGAAATTTAGAATAATACCAGAATCTTCCAATTTGGTCTCAGGATAAAACAAGAGAATGTCAGAAGGAAAGTTTTAGCAATACTCTGTTATTTAGAAATCCAAGTTTTCTTTTATTGAACATATAATTTTAGTTAAAACTTTTTCTTAATCATCTAATCATAGTAATTAAAGTAATCATTATCATAATAATTAAAGACTTTATGTGTATTATTATTTTGTTTTATTTTTTACTTTTTTTTATGTGCACTAGTCTTTAATGTAAGGTTGTTACATCATAATATTATATTATATTACGGAAAGGAAGAAAACAATTAAAATACGGAAAACTAGCTTACTGTCCTACTTTTTAAAAAATTGTCAGCATCTAGATTTTTTTTCATCCAGTTATTCTATAGTTTTTTATTTAATTTTTAGAGACTTTTTTGGATTTCTAATTTATTTGAATTATTTTATTTTTAAACTGACACGTGGCTATTAACATCAGTACTTCATTGACGGAAAGTGGACATAGTTTTTAAATGAGAATGTATTCAAGTCTAAAATAAAAAAAAAATCAGTAATGTATTAAAGTTTAAATTAATTGACCCTATTATTTTTTCCAGAACTTAAGTAAAACGATAACCCACTTATTTGTAAATTCACTACTATATGAACGGACCATGGGCTGGTCTTAGAGAATCTTCAATGCAAAATGTGGATTAAAAAGAATGTGAGATGCCGCAAAGGATTCATTCACAATAAGTTTAACCCTTTATATTAAGTGTGATTCACATTGCCAAATAGTCTCTACATTTAGTGGGTCCTTTTCGCAGTGTGAATTAAATGCTACGTAAGATTTATATGCATTTAACTCGAGAACACTTTTCCAATTTAACTATGAGTGTATCTTATTCATGCTTCCTTCCTTGGATAGCTTTTAAGGTATAAACAATTATATTTGGGAACAATTTTTTACTGCACAATGTGTAAATTATTTTGTTTTTGTCACATAAGATTAACATTGTGTATTTACACATCAACATAAACAAAAAATACATTTGCATTGAAGATGTTCTTAATTCGATTATGTATTCTAAACAAAAGAAATCAATCAGTCCAATATTGTAAGTATATGAACGACGGTAAGATTTCCAATTCTAACATTTTAGAATTGGAAAGTACTTGTCATTTTTAATTTTAAATAAATGTGAAGCTTAAGTTAAATTTACCCGTGGTTGATTGAAAATTAACTCTTTTGAAAAAGAGTAATTCTCCACCTCTCTAAACACCGACGTATTATTGACAAATCACGGTGTCATTATTTAAGTGCGTCAATTTTTGTGTCCCCTTAAATTGATTGTTTGTAAATCGAATATCAGAAATCCAAAACATTCATATAGTTTGCAAGATGACATGGATAGACATAACTCCACGTGATGAGAACGTTCTATTAATAAACACTCATGAATGAACGCATGTATGATATATGTGGTACATGCTCACCAAATATGAGAGAAGAAGTTTTTAACACAATCAGTTAGTCCACTCTTACCCATCCTATATATCATGCTGCTTGACTAAAAAGAAAGTTGGAAGTAATATACAATTGGGGGTTGTCATGTACTAGTTGCAAGTAAAGAATGTGAAAAAAGTGGGTGTATGGTTTATGCATGATTCTAACCTTGCCCTTGTAAAGATCTTTGTTCATCACGTCCGCAAGAGACCAAGAAAAAACCACATCAATAAACCCTCGACCTTTGATTGCTGCATTCTTCTTTCCTCTATTCGTCGACATCTCTCCCTTTTCCCAGAATTAAGTGAAGTAGAGATAGAGAGAGAGAGAGAAACAAGTATATGTTAATATACAGAGAGAGAAATATCGCTTCCTTTGTAAGTAATTAGATTGCAATAAAAGATGCTAATTCTGGTGCATGACCATGATGAAAGCAAAATGTGAGTCCCAACATTATGCTTTATGGGTTCCAAAGCTCCAATGAATCCGTAAAAGGTCCTATAAGAAAAGGCGTTCGTACAATTTCCAAACATAAAGTGGATGACCTATGGAGGAAGGAAAAAAATAAGTTGACGCCAAGTCAATAAAGCAAAAGCAAAAGCAAATATATTATATAGCCGCCCCGGAAAGAACTGATTATTCGTGTGGAACCCATTCACTACATGGAAGGCTTGAAATCGTAGTTATGAGAGAGACAGAGAGAGAGAAATTTCTTGTTGGGAAAGGAAGTGGAAGGGCACCATATTTTCCTCCCTCCAAGAAAAAACCTGTATGAAAAGGTATATACGTACGGATAGCTTGGGGATTGTCGGTAAAGATTGAATGCATGTGTCTTTTAGCATACTGGTTGCTTTCATTTAAACACTTTAATTCGGGAACTACATTCATGTGTCATACATAATTGTTTTGATGTATCATAACAAGTGAAGAATCTTAAATCTTTACTATGTACACAACGTAATCCATATATTATTGAAAAATAATTAAATAATACTTCACTATCCTCTCTCATATCCGTATTAAGAGTTCAATATAATTTTGGGCCGACACGAATTAAGAGCTCTATTTAAAAATAGTAATTCTTAGCTATTGCATATATATGATCCTTGTATACTACTTGATATTAATTGAGCCTCACCTTCAAACTAAATTGAAAAGATAAATTTTGGGAAAAAATGTGTTATTTATTAAAATTGTGAAGTTTATTCGAGAACTTTTGATTTGAAATAAAAGGTATATGAAAAAAAAAAAAAAAGCAATTGCTCGTCAAAACACTTGCTATAAAAAATCCTAGTATTTGTCTCCACATTACCATTAATTGTGTAAACAGTTAATCTCTATTAATATGTTACGGAACTTTGACACAAAATTTCTATAAGTTGATGAGTAGCGCATTCTCCTCTATCAATTAGGTTTTTATTTATATCATTTCTATATATAATTATTTAAAAAAACTTAAATACCTTCATTGTTAGCCCATTTTAATTTTAATACATTTTATTAGTTGAGTTTGGGTTTGATATCATTTTTGTTACGGTCCTGTTAATAGCCATTTTTCTTGCACATGATCTGTTAAAATATATATTTTAAAAATTAGAAGAAAAAAAAAAGAAACAAAAAACAAAAAGGAAAAAGGAAAAAACAAAAAACAAAAAAAAATAAAAATAATATATAAAAATATGGTAATGTTCAGTTCCAAGGAGGTATCTCCTTGCTGAGTTTTCTTTAAAGAAAATATTTGTGCATCTAATAGAGATCCATGTGAAATTAAGCACAAGAAAACAACCACGACTCAAAATAATAAAATCCAACTTGTTTATAAAGCAACTAATCGAGAACATATCAACCCCATTTATTTGATGAAAAAATTTGTGTCCTTTAAATTCTTGACTCTGTGTATGTCTCCCACTGGCGTAAACATAAATACCCCACACCCAAATCGTCTTCATCCCTTTATGAAATTCAACACCTTCCTCCATTAGAACACTGGTGAGTCATGTTGGAGTTTGGTGGCTATGAAGAGGTTGGGGATTTGTTAGCAAAGATGGAGTTGTCACCGACGCCAATGACGCGGCCTAAAAAATGAAGAAGATGATACCACACATCATTGTATCTATTAAGGGACCTGTATATTCACTTTTATTTAGCATCACGAAAGTTAATATGATTTTACGGTTGAAAAAATTGCATGGGCTGCTTTGTTTAATTTGGGAGAAGTGGGATTCGTATATATAGAATTATTCGTATATAAGAAAGTCACAAATGCTCTTTCTTAGGGTTTAGGATTGGAGAAGAAAGAACATTTGTGACTTTCTTATATCGTGAGGGACTTATTCGAACAAAGTAAAAAATTTGGACTTAAAGTTAGTTATAAAATTGTTGAGGGACTTTTCGTCAAAGTACCTTATAAACAATCCAAATTCCCTCATTCAATAAATCGCCCCCATCCACCCCAACCCCAGTACCGATGACCACCACTTCCTCCCCCACCACACGGGTACCCTCACCTCATTGATCTCGCTCCCCCTCTCAACCTCACGTCAACATGACTTCAAACACCACCCATTGTTTTCTAAACACGGTTGTAAAATAGATTTGGGGTTAAATGAATATTGATTTTTGGAATCAAATAGAGGGTTATATATATATATATATATGTATGTATGTATGTATGTATGTATCAAAATTGAATTGATTTCCAAATAAGATCTATATACATATTGAATTGATTTAATGTTATGGTTAGTGATTTTTACATTTGAAAATACCCCTCACAGAGATAAATAGATAGCGCTAGAGAGAGAGAGATTGGCTTCAGATTGGGAGTTTCTTGACGGTTGGACTGACGGGAGAGTCAGTCCATGGTTTTTTTTACTGAAAGAAGGGAAATAAGTGTTGGCGGTTTAGGGAGAGTGGGGGTGGCGACAGTAGTGCCATTTGTTAATTTTATTATATTTATTTTCTGTTAAATTTTGGTTATTTTTCCCTTTTCATATTTTTTTTCTTTTAGTTTTTTCTAATGTTCAATATATGTTCTTTTTTCACAAGTGATGTGCAAGGCACATGATGGTTATCTCTAATGTACCCCTACCAAATCTAATCTCAATGAGTAAAATAGTTAGTGTTTGGCTAATAATAAAGGAATTTAAGTAATTAAACAAAATCAAATATTACAACTTTTGTTCTCTATACCTATATTATTATTATTATTATTATTATTATTATTATTATTATTATTATTATTATTATTATTATTATTATTATTATTATTATTATTATTATTATTATTATTATTATTATTATTATTATTATTAGTAGTAGTAGTACTACTACTACTACTACTATTTTTTAACAGGAATTTGGATAATTTCATTAACATAATGTGGATACATCTACAAGGCTAGGAGCTTCCTCAAACCAAACTAAAGACCCATTTACAATTTGGCATCTTGGGCCAGATAATGGGCATGAACATTTCCATGCCTCTTTACAAATGAAAAGTGATTCGGCATAAATATATCATACTTATCCCCTTAATTTGGTTATTTTATGGTCCCATGCGGTGTAATTAGACTGAATTTATCTCATATTTATGCTACTAACCTTTTTGACAAGTATTCTTGCTTGTATATCTCTCTCTTATTTTACAGGTATTTCGTGCAAGTGAATGCGAGAGGAAAACCAAAATAAAGAAAGAAAAGAATAAAAGAAAATCTAAGGGCAATTAAATAATTTTGTAGCCATAACCCGGAGGTGGAGCCTAAAGAAAGTTGAAGAGCTTAAAGCTACGAGCATACTGGAAGAAACATCATCCAAATCCAAGCTACGGTGAAGAAGTTTCGCGCATTCGAAGTTGAGAAGAGAATCCAGGGGCAAAAGAGGAAATTTAGAATTTCACTGGCCCTTAGCCCTTGGCCCGAAACAATTCGGTCTTTTAGATATGTGATTTTTAATTTATTTCTAGTTTTTAGCTAGATAGTTTTATGGGTTTGGACTTCTTCCAAAATGACCCCAAGTGATTGTAACTTGTAATTAGACTTATTAGAGTTTAGTTTTGACCTAATTTTTCATATTTAGAGAGGCAAGGAAGAAGGATTGCAAGAAGAACAACTAAAATCATTCATTATTGCCATGTTTTGATCATATTCTTAATTCAAGTATTACCTTTTTCTAAGGTTCTAAAAAACGCGGGGCGTGTTCGAGGCGTGGAGGTCAAGCCTTAAGCCTTAGAAGCCTAGGCTGACCCTTAGGCGTAAAAATGCGTTTAGTCCTTCTTAATATATTTTAATATTTTTTAACCATAACAAGGCTATTAAAATACTAAAATTGTACATATCATAAAAATATATATGAATATATGCAAATTAAAATACTAATATTTTGGATGAGATAATGGTCCGATTAGTAAAAAAATCATTAAAAGGCGATATCGTTTTACTAAAGCATTGTTGTTTTTAAAAAAAAGTGCGCCTTAAGGGTTTTACCAAGAGTAAGGGGTAAAAAACTTAAGGCGAGGCGTTTCTCCCAAGCCTTAAGCCTAGGCGGGTTTTTTAGAACAGTGCCTTTTTCTCTTCTCTTCCCAAAGTTGCATATTTAAGATCTAATTGTTCTTATTTATGAGTTTGTGATTGAATACATGTTTCTATATATCATCATGTTTTCATGCAACGTAGAAACCATGCATAAGGTTAATTATTCTATGTCCAACTAAGTTTTTAGAGGGTTGCGATACATGAACTCAACCTAGGTATTACGAATGGATATAAAATCGGATAAAATTTAACAAATAATTTAGAGGTTTGAGATCTTTTCGGAACAAATATAGTAGGTCTTTTAATTTCGTTTGCCCTAGGTAACCGGAATATTTAGGAATATAATACGCATGTCGATAATTTGTCGTTCACATTAAATATATTTTTGACTTGATATTGTGAGGAGTGAAATATTCATATGTTAAGTACTTAGATAAATTTAATGTTTTCTTTGAATTGCGAATTAAATTCTTGAATGTTTTATATCTGGCGTAATTACCGATGTTTCGGGGAATTGTGTTCCGACTTTATTTTCTCATATAGTTTATTTCAAAAATAAAAGAGTAGTCTTGCATTAATTTAGTTAGTTTGCATTCATTAATTAAGTTGCATTAGTTCGTGGTCGCTCGCATAAACAATTCATCACTTTTTATTATATCCTTTTTGAGTCATTCCTTAGGTATTAGGATCTCACCATTAGTGTCGTCACGAAGTTTCGTCTTATTCCTTGAGTTCGATACCCGACTTACTCGAAAATATTACTCACGTGACCGACTTACACTTGAGCCGAATTTACACGCACTAGAGACACATTTAGAGTCGCGTCAAGTTTTTGGCACCATTGACGGGGACTAGGTAGATGATATAGGTTAGGTCGAATACCCTTAGGAATTTGATTCTAAACCTAAAAAAATAATACAATAAAAAATCAGAAAAATCAGAAAAATAAAAATAAAAATAAAAATATTACTTGGTCCGATCAACCAAACAGTTCAGGCAGCTCGAACAAGACACGAGAGGAAGCCCCCCCATTTCTAACAGGAGGAAGAAATGGAATGGGGGGATACCTTCAAAAGAGGAAGTACTCGCTTGCTTGCCTTGACACAACATATGGTAATATTGTCGATCGGAGAATCTATCGGTCCCAGTCCATAGTAAACAAATAAGACAGTTAGCTTACACAAACAAGACAATTAGCCTACACAAACAAGGTTTCAGAATCTTGAAATTGCAAGTTTTGAAAACCCTCAAAACTTGTTATATGGCCATTTTGATGTAAAAAAACTTGAGATGACATGACCCCATGGATGTTTGGTCATTTACGATTTTTTAGGGGCCTTCATAAAGAGCTACAATTTGTGTACACATACACGCGTGCGCTACGGAAGTAGTACACACACACGCGCGTGAGGCAAGTGGAGCCAGGAATCCAGGGCCTGGTGGATTCCTAGCGGAACGATGAAGTAGGGAGTGAGTTCACAAAGTGAACGAATGAGACGAAAGAGACTTTATAGGATCTCACCCCCCGGAGGGGAGGGAGAGACTAACAGCTCCAGAAACACAAATCACCGAGGGACAGGGGGAACCGGAGGTCTCCCACAGCCGAGGCTTAGCGTAGTAAAGCCGATGGCGACCTAGATACTCCGAGTAGATAGGCGAGAGGCATAGCTGAACTCCCTCGCTTATGGAGATGGAGCTAGGAGTCGAACCCGCACCGCAGGGGAGGAATAGACTATAGAGAGGGAGGGGAGTGAGTTCACGTAGTGAACGAATGATCAGTGCGGGTGCGTACGCGTGATACTTTAGTTATTATATTTCTAGACGGATTGGAAGAATAGGCCATAAAGCTAGAAGGACACTTGTTTCGATCAACTAAACAGTTCAGGCAACTCGAACAAGACATGAGAGGAAGCCCCCCCCCCCCCCCCCCCATTTCTGACAGGAGGAAGAAATGGAATGGAGGGATACCTTCGAAAGAGGAAGTATTGGCTCGCATGTCTTGGCATAATAGATGGTAATATTGTCATGTGCTTTAAATGCGAAAAACTTAACCCAAAATTCTTTTCCTCCTATGGTACACGAAAATCCCATAGTCGAACTCAATCCTGATAGCTCGCACACTCCAAACGCTCCAAATTTTTAGGTACCACCTCCTACACAGCGTAGTCATACCACGAGCCATACGTCTAGGAACTCCGGTGAGGAAAGAGATTATATAAGTGTGAGTGCAATGTCTGATCACGCTAGTTTCGAGACGGGTGAGGGAGTGATGTCGTATCGCCTCATAAGAGACCTCTTGTACTCCGAGAAAATCGTCGCTCCGGTATGCATTATATTTCCATATAATGTTTCACTTTAGGAATGGGATGATTCAGATTCTCCTAATGTTTCACTGTATGGAGTCAGAAAAGTCCTACCTCCACATTAGAGAGTTCAAGGAGGCGTGCGAGACGTTCAATGATCAAATGTGCACCGAACTCGATAATGCACATGGCCTTATCTTTTAAGGACATGGCCAAGACTTGGCTTTGGTCACTAGCACTGAAATCGATAGGCACGTGGAGGGATATGCAGGCTAAGTTTCTCCAAAAGTTCTTTTATGCACACATAACCAATTCTATTAGGGGTCAAATTTAGACCTTTAGGAAAAATGAGAATAAGGCCTTTGATAAATATTAGGAGAGGTTTAACGAGTTAATTAATATGTGCCCACACCATGGTTTTGAGAAGTGGAGACTCATCTCCTACTTCCATCATGGTCTAAGATTAACTTCCAAGCAACTTGTTGAGACTATGTGCCCGTAAGAGTTCTTCGGGTTAGACGAGGACAATGCAGAGGCCCACTTTATGTATGTCTCCGAGACTACTAAAGCGTGGGACACATCGAATCTGAACACCCAACCCAAAGATAGACTCACGTCCATGGCTTATATCTCGTACGAATTCTATCAATTGGATAAGGAAGCCGAGTTGAAGCTTCAAATTAACCAACTAGCCAAGAGATTAGAGGACGTAGTCAAAGCTAGGGGAGAGACGTATTCGTCTCCACTCGAGCCATTAAGGAGGAGATGTGAGCAAATTGTGAGGCGGGAAATTTAACAAAGGAATGTCCGACGATACCTGCCTATGAAGTTTTACTACAAGAGCAAGTTGAGGCGGTAGGAGCCTATAAGGATAATTTTAATGCTCCTTTCGTGGGGGGACGTTGCAGTGCCCCTTCATCCACTGCCGCCCTTCCACGTTCTCCCCTAATAGGCCTCACCTATTCTCACCGTTCATCCTCCCATCGGGCTAGAGATGCCGCCATGGGTGCTGCTAAGATGTCTGACCAACCTGAGGCAACTGTTCCAGCCTCCTCTAAGTTAACCTCGGAGCGAGAGGTTCCTCTGAGGTGGTGAAGAAGCAGCAGCAGCAGAGGGAACTAGTGATGGAGTTTTCTCAAGTGTTTGCCTCTTCTGGGTCTTGGTACCCATCGTTTTCTTCCTGGAGCTCGTGGCACCACCACTTTAAGGCACCCTCAACCTTTTTCTCCTCTTTACTGGTGGCTTACTGGGATCAACCACAATCGTAGGAAACGTACCTAGAGGAGGAATGGCGATAGCGCGCCGTTGGAACTCAACCTGTATTCTGCTGACTTCAGCTTGCACCCACCTCCTAAGCTCTTCAGCTAATTTCGGAGACATGGGAGGGGGAACAGAGGCAATAGGGAATGCCTCCAATGGAGTTTACATTTGACCTTGGACCTTGGACTTGGATTTCTTGGCCTTCTTAGCAGGTGGCTGAGAAGGCCCTTCTCCCGTGGCAGCTTTGGCTGAAGGGGAAGATGGTTTGGGGGTTGCAGTGGCCTTGGGTTTGGGTGTGGCAACAGGGGTTATGGGGAAGTACGTGGGAAGTTAACTGGGAGGCTCTTTGGGGGTCTGGCTTAGAGGGAACTCAACCCCAAGCACAGAGTTCCCCTTTAAACCCAGTTCAGAAGAAGAGAAGGAAAGTATTGGGGGATATTGAGGGGGGGACTGGATGTACTCATGGATCATGGCCAACTGCTCCAAATGGAACTTAGTGCCAAAAGAAGTGGATTTATCTCCCTTTCTAGTAGCACTAGGAAGGGTGACACGCCCATCAATGATGGATGTCACACCAAGCACCGCGGCCGCAGTGTGGCCTTTGGATTTTTATCCTGGAACACAGGTCAAGGGGCCCCCTGATCGAACCCGAACTTCCTGCTGCATCTATCAGGGTTATAAGTCTATGAAGTGTATCCCCATTCAGTGTACGAGGGGAGAAACCCGGGAGTGAAAATAAGCACTACGGCTTGCAAGGGATCTTCTACAACGGGGTTAAACCTGACCGTTGTGGCTTCAGTAGGAAAGAAGTCCCAACTATGGGCAAAGGTAGACTCACTATATGGAATCATCGCGAAGGAGTTGAGGCGATCAAAAACCTCCATTATCTCCTTTCGACTCTGCTTCTCGTGGAAACATAGGAGGCGTGGGGGCTTGATACCTTCACTCACGGGCAGAGAAATTGACTTCACAGCAATAGCAGGAAAGCGGGTGTAAAGGAAGCCCATCAGGATAATGGTGTTGGCAAAGTTAGCCAAGTTGTAACGGCCCAGTGATCGTTTCATGTCAATGTGGGTCCGATCCAACCAGGTGTAGAGGGACCCCAAAGTGATGGCGGCCAGAGGAAGGTTGAACCCCCTGGCCAAACGGACAGAGATATTTATCAGGTCCCTCCTGGGTTGATCGTTGGGCTTTCCGGTTAGGAAGAACCGTGAGAGCAATACAACTATATAGTTCGGTAATTCCAGAGATGTACCCTACCTTGGCCCGTTGCGGAATTAGCGTCTTCCGGACTGGGAGCTTCAAAAAAGTAGTTGATGAGGGGAGTAAATGTAGCTTTGTTTGATGAACCAGTGCAACTGCGGTAGATCTGGTCTAACTCAGCTCGATCAGCAGCCTTTTCGGCATCCAGAGCCTCATTATGGTAAGTGAACTCACCCATGGGTTCAAACCCAAGGAGTTCACAGACGTCCTCTAGCGTATTAGTAAACTCCCCCATGCAGCGAAGAAGGTGTGGGTTGAGGTGTTCCATCGGGAGACTAGCACTTTTAACGCCTCATTGTGATTCGAAAGGGTGAACTCCCCGAACCAGAATGCGCGATGAAGCCCAACTTTGGCAAGAGAAGCAGCGTGAGAACTCTGCATATGTGTGTGTCAGGTACGAAAATGAGCTGGCGACCCCCAGGTGCCTCGAAGTCAATTTGAGAATAGGGGAAGTCACCATGATCTAAACGGAAATCCAGAGCCCCCTCTGGGGATAGATAACCCCACTTCGATGAATCTATTTCCTCATCACCCAGCAGTAAAGGGTCGAACTTGGATAAAAATGGCAAGTTTTGCATGCGTCAAAAAACTTATCGTCTTCACCAAAGATAGGCATTCGACAATAGAAATGCAGTTGCTCATGACGAGCAACACTCAAGGCAGCGGCGCTTGAGGCGGCGATAGCGACAGAGATGGCAGGTGGCACGCTGTTGGTAGGTGTGGTGGTATTGCTAGACGAGGCCATTACAGATAACAGAAATACAAAGAAAGCTAACTAAAATAAGAGTTGGGAATGAAGATGGAGGTGCACAACCACAGGAGGTGGCGTAAAGGATGAGACATGAAAGAATCTAGGTAAAAGCTTGGGAGACAATGGAGTTTGCACAGAGTTTCTCTCCCTAAGAAAGCGGGGAGCTTGAAGAAGATAAAAGAAAAGAGAAGGGTCTTAAAGTATAAAGTGACGTTTGAAGTTTTTAAAACCTGTCCTTTGAGTTTCCTACCATCGCACGTGCACATCCACCTATAATCATTTCAAATTAACACGTGGCACTTCGGGAAGTGTTCTGACAGTTGAAAAGATAGCACCACCTCACTAACGAAGAGATATCTAGGGAACAGAAGAGGTTGCCTGCTTCAGTTTTGGCGCCAAAATTTTTGTCAGACATATCTAATGAGTACCAACGAAATAGATGACCCAACAGTTCAAAAAAGCTACGATGTCCCCTCGTCACTAGTTCAAATGTTGTTCAAATAGTGACTCAGTTACATCGGGGAGAATTTCTTCTTTTTTCAAAGATATCGAAGAATTACAAGGGGGAATTTCACTTGCCAAAAGTCCAAACAAGTATTTGAGAAGGTTAGCAGGCCTTTTGGGATAATTTCAAATAATAAAGCTAGAACGATTGAGGCTCGGCATCAGGAAAAAGTGGCGATGTCCCTTCGTCCAAGCTCCAATATGTCATGGCTCTTCGGCTCAGGTACATCGGGGAGAATTTTACTCTTTCTAAGAGACTATAAGTCTACGGTTCTAACGAATAGAGGAGGCCAGAATTTTTCACGTAGAGAGGGTTCATCGGATCGAGAAATTTCGTGGAAACATTTCTTATTCCAATAAATCTCTCCACTAAGGGGAAAATGTAGAGGGGGCTCGAAGGTAATCCTGAGATTAGGGATAATTACCTAATTAGCAACAATGTTTGGATTAAGCAACCGAGGAAGCTCAAGCGTGGTAACTCAGCGAGGCAGCTTAGCGTGGCAACTCATACTTTAGCTTGTTGCATTAGTCATACTGTATTTCTGTGTATGTTGACTGTAAGCTATAATGATTGTAATGTTGTAACGACAAATAATAATGAGTTTTAATGTGAGGTCAAACGGTACTCGCGAGGGACCAGGCTTGGCAGGGCCTGGGAGAGCTTTCATACTCTATCGAATGACCTCACCGTGGAAACTTTAGAGGGACATGGTTTGGAGGATTGAGAAGTAAGGCACCGTTGGGGCTTGTCCCAAACATCTTAGATACACCTGGTAAAACATCGAAGGACCCTATTCGTGGAACCTCGGGCGGAGCATCTTGGAGTTCCATCGGGCGTTGAGTTGTGAACCATACAACCTTCGACTTAATGTCACATCTACTGTAGGTGATGTCACTAGCCAGCTAAACAATGTCAGACCTGCACTTGTGTAAACCACCTTGGTATTTAGGACTGTCAGGCAGTTGGTGAGACACCTCTGCGATAACAGTCCCCTGACACACAGTGGTTAGGCAAAAGGCATGTCTTAGCATTTAATGTTTATGACGTGGAGATAACTGGTGCATCAGGCATTTAATGTTGTGACATAAAGTGTGAGGGAGGTCTTTCATAGTCTTTAATGATTGAGTTGTCTCGGGGGTGGTGTGGGGGACTATTTAAGAACCCTAACCACCTTTGAGGAAAGTATCGATCTTTTGAGAATCCAGGAGTTATTACTAGAGAGAATACACATCAGAGAGTTATTGCAAACCAGAGGGTTTACCCACCCATCATTGTTATTGATTACGATGCTTTTATACTTGACAGGGATTCTTGAGGGTGTTTGGTGTGTTTCTACCTGCCTACTAAGGAGTATCTTGGGTGTTTACTTCTTTCTCCCTCTAGCTAAGTTTCTTCTAAGTTTCTTTACTACTTTTTTTAGTTATACATGAGAAATTTGTGAGGTTAAATTGAGTCTTATCTTCACTAGGTTTTTTTTTGCATGTTCTATCACTAATCCAAGATTGTGGCTAATTAACTTATCATCACCATACTTCAAAAGGGGTTACGCCTCCATCTTTATTCTAAAGTGCCCTCCTACAAATACCTAAAATAACATGTTAGCATATAAAATGGAGGTTTTCTGATTAATGAGCATAATTATAGGCATTAAAGTACCCGAGGGGGCAAAAATGCATAAGTTTCGAGGGTAATAAAGTGCATGATTCGATGAATCAATTGTTGCGAACACGGCGGGGGTGGAATCCATTTGAGTTATAATGGATCGATTGAAAAATCCAGCCCACTTTGTATCCATGAAGACCAAGGACAATGTGGATCAGCTGGCCTAGCTCTTTATAAAAGATATTATTAGGCCCCACAAAGGTTTTATTACGACAATGTCTGCCCAAGATTTGCCTCGAAATTTTGGAAGAGCATTCAAAGAGCAATGGGATCGAGATTAGACTTCAGCATCGCTTTCCATCCACATACAGATGGATAAAATAAAAGGACCAAATAAGAGTTTGTGTTCCTTATTTCCACAAAATTTAGGAGGATCGCATGACCTTAGTTTAATTTGTGTACAATAATAATTCTTAGAAAAATATTAAGATGGCCCCTTACAATGACTTATATGGAAGGATATGTTGTAGCCCATTATGTTGGGATTAAGTTGGAGAAAGGAAACTGTTGGGACCAAAGTTGGTTGAATGGGCCATAGCGAAGATAAAAATTAAACAAGATGGGATACAGAGTTCATAAAGTAGACAGAAAAGTTGGGTTACTATCAAAAGGAAGGACGTAGGATTCAAAGTTCAGGACCATGCATTTCTTAAAGTTTCCCCTAGAAAGGAATCTTGAGGTTTGGAAAAAAGGGTAAGATCAACCTACGATATGTAAGACCATTCGAAATACTTGAAAAGATTGGGAAGTCATAATATAGATTTGCCCTGCCTCCAAACTTGTCCCATGTGCACAATATTTTTCATATCTCGAAGCTGCAAAATTATGTGAGAGGTCGTGGCCATATTATCAACCATGAACCCATTGAGATCCATGGAGATTTGAGTTATGAGGAAACCTGGGTAGAGATTTTTGGAAAAAAAATAAGGATTTAAGGAAAAAGAAAGTTTATTTAGTTAAAGTGTTATGGACACACTAATCCGCATAAGAAGCCACTTGGGAGATGGAGTCAACCATCATAGAGATATACCCACATTTAGTCTAGCGTATAAACTAAACTATTACTTCCTCACTCCGTTAAATTTTGAGGACATAATTTCATAAGTTAGGGAGGTTGTAATGACCCTAGAACCTTATAATGTTGCAGCTTTGATAGAAGCCGCGACCTTACCTTATAATAATCTTAGTTATCCATATAAGCAAAACAAATATTGATTAAGAAAAGGTTTGAATATATGATCGTGGAGTTTATATATTGAGGTCTTGGGGAGGTCCCATCACGTGGGTTAATGACTGGGACATATTAGCTTATTTATTGCGAACCAAGTGTTAAAGATTTTAGGAGCCTTTTTAAAAAAGTATTTGTGGAAAATGATGGCATAAATGGAAACCTTAAGTTCCATAACATTTCCTATAAATATAAACCAATCTCTCACTTTCCAAAGATGTTAAAACCCTAATCCACACTTTAGAGAGAGAACGTGAGATTTTTAAAAGAGAGGTAAGTGCTGCCAGAAAAAGGCCAAGGTGGCGTATTATTCACGGACGAAGAAAAAAACTATAAGAGACAACAATAACTTACTGTTTATCGAAATAAATCCTATTAGTAAAGGATCTATCCTCTTCCTCTTTTTCTTGAATAAACCCTATATTCCATGTTTTAACTTTAATGAGATGATCCCTTTGTGATTTTTTGAGTTTTTTGGGTTTAGAGTCCATGAGGTTTTACTATTCATCATGATTTCTGAGTTCCCTAAGTTTAAGGTCCATGTACTTTCACTATTTATTATGTATCTTTACTATTGAGATTTCTTTTATGAATTCGTTTTGGTGTTGAGTGACTTGAAGATATTCATATTGATCATATGAGGTTTTATTAGGGATTCCTACTTATATCTTTTGAAATCTAGGTTATCGATTATTTCGGGTTTGAAACCTTCGTTTCACTAAATTAACCTTGTTGTTTGAAGATCATGAGTTCTAACTCATTTGTTGAGGTCGGGGACTTAGTTAATACAATATCTTGCCTATCTTGTGCATGATGTTGTTTTGTTTCGGTGTTGAGGTCATGTCATTATTAGGCTAGGTCGAGGCATCACATCTAGATATAGCCTCTTGATTTGTGCTTGAGGTCAAAATAAATATTTCTAGATAGATTGAGCCTATATTAGTTATGGTACCTTCTCATTGTCAGAGCTCGACTAAGGCTATGGATTTAACAATGAACTGCAGATTGTTCATCCTAGAATCGAAAAGGATGGGAGGTCTCTACATGTGGCATGACTGGGTTAATAGAAACCTAGAATAAGGTCATGGATATTTAGAAGTCTAAGGCTATAAATAATGTTCGCGAACTAATGAGTGAACCAATGGTGATTGAGCCTTGTGGGAAGTCGGAGAGTGGTGGACCACGGGAGATTGAGCCTTGGAACACCTGAGAACTCTGTGGTGTTGGTAATAAAACATTTATTTTCCAACCTATTTATTCTTGTTCTAAATTATGTTGATTTTCACTTGTTTTAATAGCTTTATTAGTATATATATTTCTAGGAATACTAACACTGGAAAGTGAACTGAGGACATTTAATTTAACCCGTATTGGGCTATTTAAGATCACCCTTTTATTCATTGACTTCCTCAGGATAAAAGTTAGTTGATGATTTGGAGGCCTCAGCTAGGACTTGAGGTCGCAGAAGTGCATATGATATTGTTAAATAAGAATTTATACATAGCATATTTCTATATTGAAATCAATTGTATAATCTTCGTTAAATCCCTATTAGAATTGAGCTCATTATAAGAACTGATTGTATGGAATCAAGAGATTTATCTATGAATTCAATGAAGACTGTTGTGTTTGGAATTATTCCTTTTATTTTTTTTCTTGCTACTTGTGATGAATGGATATGTTACCAACTTTGATAGTAAGTGCAAGGTCTTTTAAAGGCCACATCTGCATTTGAGATCAAGTGAAATAACTAGGTCTAATAAGGGAAGGTTGCGGGTGTTTCATCATTTCCCGACAAGGACATCAAATTCTGACATTATGGGGTTAAATAGCAAAGTTTCACAAAATGTTGAAGTTCCCTTCAGCCAATATAATGACTTCTTGGAGAAAAATGCGAGAGTGGAAAAACTTGTCTAGTGGGAGTCAATAGACAAAATAGGGAAAAAAGTTTATGTCCACAAACTTGCGTCCAAATCAAATGATGATTTGAAGGATGAATGTGTGGGAAGGACCTAGGAGACTCCAAAAGAAGTTACCAACCCTAATCGGGTCAACTTGTACTTGCATGCCCAATTAGATAAACAGACCAACAAATTCTTAGACAAATTGGCTCCGACTCTGGTGAGTTTAAATTTAGTGACTATATATATATATATATATGTTATGATAAAATAATGTTAAAATTACAGTACTAAATATAAAATTATACTACAAGAAATGATATAATATATGATGAGTAGTCAATATGAGTGCAGCCCCTATGACATTGACTCATATGTCATCTCCATGGTACTTAGGAAGAATAGGAGGGGGAGGACAAGAGGTGTAGGCTCCAAGATGCCGAGGACCATATTACTACACAACACACCTCTATTTGGTGATCTTTCATTGGTGACAAGCCACATGTTGAGCTAGGCGAAAGAATATGTTAGTGTGAAAGAGGAAGTGTTTGGTCTTAAGAAGGGCATCACCTCTATTAGAAATACCTTTAGACAATTGACATATGAAATCAAGGGATTTGTGCTAATTTATTAGTTAACAACATGGAGGATCTCAGTTTATGCCTCAAGGTTTTCCCTCTATACCTCAAGGTTACCCTCCCAAATGCCTCCTTCAATATTTCCCTCTCAACCAACCATTGCACCCTCTTTACGAGCATCATCATCATCCATGCACGATTACTATGTCGAGGATTATTATATGAGGTACTTGGCTAATATCAAGGTCCTTCGCACATGTACACTCATTTCTATTATTCCAAGAATAATTGTCCACGTTCACCCTTTGCAAGTAGTTAAGTGAGCTACATTACACAAGTATAAGAAGGCATGCATATCGTGCCCAATTTATTTGCTGGCAAAGATTATGCGATGAACAATGTTTTATATTAGTACAATTTTGTAATATTTATTAATATTTTGGGACAAATTTTAAATTCTTTTAATTTCATGGAACGATTGATGATATTTAAATTTATTTAATTTTAATTTTTTAAGGTTTAATGACATCTTTATTTGTTCAGTTTTATTTCATATTGATTGAATTCTGGGGTTGAATGATTTCGCTTGAATTATCAACTGAGAGTTATTGTATGCTACATGGCCTTCGTCTCTATCTATTTATATAGATGAATTGAATTTATAAGACTCTAGAATTTTCCACAATACATAGATGGATGGGAGAGAATATTAGAGTCTCTAATAAGCATTTAAGGGACATTCGTGGATTTGTTAAATATGCAAATAAAAATCTAAACAGTGACAAGATCCCATGTCCGTGCACCCGTTGTATGATAAACAAATTCAAAAATGTGCACCCATTATATGAATGAAAAATTTCACAAAAGTTTATCACGGTCCAAAACCATGACCATAAAATATATATTCATGGAAAATGGTCATGGTTTGGGACAATAACTAGGATAGATTAGTCACAATTGGGGTCATATTTAATGATTGTGACCATTGGTCAGGGTCCATGACTTTGACCCCCAACATTAGGGTTACGAAAGAGACCGTGACTCTCTATATTAATCACGATTTTAGATCGTGACCCTAAATGATCACCCTTAAATTTTTCACGATCCAGAATCGTGACTAGAGTCATTAGTCATGGTCTAAAACCATGACCATTTACAGTATATAGCGCAGTGAGCTTAAGACATTCATGACACATGACCATGAATTAGATAACAATCAGGTCAAGAAGCAACCAATGAAATATCTAAAAGAATGGACATTGTTTATGTATGGGCATCCAACTATAACGTATTAGGAATAGGCATCGATCAAATCACTCTTAATGGGGAGGTCATTCAATATGACACATGGCTCAACTTTAGGGCATCTGATAATAAGGCAGATTACGAAGCACTGATCGGAGGACTAAGAAATGCCTTGATCGTAGGATCCACCAGCCTCAAAGTGTCATGCGACTCAAAATTTGGTCTCTAACTAGATATCAGGAGAATATAGCGTAAGATATAAACACACGTCGTCCTATATGTAAAAAGGAAGAGTTTATTGCACAATAAAATAACGTACATGTTCAGTATTTGCCTAGAGTAAATAACCTTCACATAGACAATTTGAACACCTTGGTCTCCACGATTGACTCTGACCTCAAGAACTATTAAGGTTAAGTATCTAGATTAACCAAGATATAAAAGGAGGAAGAGGTAATTTATCTGAAGACTATAGATGAAACATCCAACTGGATGGATCTTGTAAGTAGATATATGAAAACTGGTGTGATACCAAATGATAAGAATGAAGCACATAAGATCAAAGTCAAGGCGAATCATTTTTATCTATCACCTAAGTGTAATTTGTACTAATGATATTTCACGATCCCCTATTTGCAATTCGAGAAAAGTGGAGGAGGTATTGCATGAAATCCAAGATGGTATTTATGGAAGCTATCTCGAAGAGAGTTCATTGGCCTGCCAAGAAAATATGGAAGGATACCAATGGCCATATAAGTATAAGGAGTTTGTCAAGTACGTTAAGAAGTGTGAAAAGTGCCAAAAGTTCTCCATTTTACTGCATTGAAAATGTAAAAATTTATTTATAGTTTGGTTAGCTTACTTCCATGTCAAAGAGATTGAGTCATACATTCTATCAATCCCAAAATATTGATGCATTTTATAGTTTTTATTAGAGATAGTCTTATTCATTGGAACCTATGGATAATGAAACTTGAAGATCATACGACTCCTCTACATTGAAGTCTTCTATTGTTGTTTAAATGAAATGTATCCTTTTGTGAATTTTCTTCTTTGTTTATCATTTGGCTATGCACATATTCACGGTCTTTTAAACTTTTTAAATGTTTTTTTCTAAAAAGAAACATTTGTGTTCCTTAGAGTATGTGTATTTTGTTTCAAAATGGACAAGGTCTTGAATTTTATTTTTAAAATTCATTTTTCTAAAGATTTTAGGCAACAACTATGATTTTTCCATGTACATACGACTCTAGTATTTTTGGTAAAAAAAATTCCTTCCTAAATCTATGCATACGGATGGTCTTTGGGACCATGCGCATGGCTGCATATTTTGTGCATCGATGTTTTCTCATTCCAAAATCGTGCGCACGGTGTTTAGTTGCCACCGTGCGCACGGCTGCAGAGATTTTTAAAATGTCTATAACTAAATCTCATTTCCCTCTACATGAAATAAAATTTTCTTCATTTTCAAATTAGAAATACTCAGAGGATTTTTTTGTGATTGAGAGCATATCTTTGCTTCTCCTTTTGCAAATTATAAGATTTCAATCTAAAATTGAGAGATTATTGGTCTACACGCAGATCTAGTTTTGTGAGATAATTGGAGTAATTTGAAATTCACAATAGCATGATTACATTTGATTCCATTCTATTTATTATGATATATACTCTAGGATCTCAAAATAGGTGTTTGAGCTATTGAGGAGTTAAAGCATATTATGATGTAAGGATGAAGAATGCTACTTTCATATCCAATCAATGGACCTTTAAACAGATTTCTAATTAGAATGGGGGAGATTCTTCGCATTCATATGTAACTTATTGTTAGGGAATAAGAGAGTGGTGACTTATTATGTTATATAAAGAACATTTTTAAATCTAATGAGAGACTAGGATGCACCAAGGTTTTTTACCATTAGGTAGGGGGTTTCATCGTAAATCGGGGTTGGCAATGATTTGTTGGTTTGTTTGGTTATTTATGCTTGTTGATTTCCTAATTAACCTAGATTTACATGTTATAATTGAAAATGTCATAAATCTAGGATGATAGTTGAGATTTGATTAAATTTAGATAAATTTCATTGAACCAACAAATTTTACGTCCTCATGCATTAATGAGTCGATGACCTCAACACTTTAACCATCCCCCTAGTCATCCATCCAGTGGGTGAGTGAAAGTTTTTCCTTGGCTTACTTGTGAAATGAATGAACAATGTGATTTTAATTTCTAAATCTAAGTATGTAAGTAATTGGTCAAAAATTTGGGCATGGGATCGATAAAACATGCTAACACCTAGGGGTACACATGGTTCGGGAGGACTATTAACCCGTAACTCGAATCGGGGTTGATCGGTTCCACTTTTTTAGAACCAAAACCGAATCAATTATGTCTAGAAACGAATCAACCTGAACCAATGGTTATTGGGTTAATTCGAATAAGTTCTCGGCTCCAAAAATATATTCAAATAAATAAATAAACAACAAATTTTCCCAAAAGTCAAAATCAATTTGAAACATTTAAATTAAAGAGAAAAAAAATATATTTCATATACATAATGAGTAAAAAAAATATGTTATGATAAAACCGAATTTTAGTTTGTCCTAGGTTCTTGATTCGGTTTCAAATTGGATTGGTTTATGGTTCGATTCTATTTATGTTGATTGGGTAACAAGGAATCGAATAAAAAAATGGTTCTCTAATTTTTGGAAATGGAACCGAACCATCACAATAAAAAATTAAACCAACCCAACCCAATGCACTTGGTTTGGTTCGGTTTATCGATTATTTTGGTTTCGTTGTGCAACCCTATGGGAATTGATTCCAAATTGACCAAAGATGAGAGTGGGAAAGATGTTGAAAAGAAGTTGTATTAGATCATGATTGGTAGTTTTATCTACCTTACTACGAGTCATCTTGATATATCTCATAGTGCAGGATCGTGTGTTGTGCATCAAGTGAAAATAAATCACACCTACAAGTGGTTAAAAAGGTAATCTGGCATATTATTGGTACTCAAAAGATTAAGTTATGGTGTCACACCTCCTTGAGGCCCACGAGCTGACTGAGGGACTATAACCTATTTTTGAATCTTCTTCTTCTTTTTATTCTTGCCCATAGGCTTAGAGGTAGAACCTTTCTCCACAATAAAAGCACTTACTGACTTCTTTATGAGACCCTCAGCTACTTGTAGTTCTTTAAGTAGTTTTGTCAAAGTGTAAGAATGTTTGTTCATGTTGTAATTTAGGCGGAACTGCTTACAGAACTCAAGCAGCGACTGGAGAACAATATTAACTCGGGTTTCCCTATTGATTTTTGCTCCAAGGATTTCAACCTCATTGAGAATAAACATAATACTCAAAACATGTTCCCTCACTGGGGTCCCTTCAGCTATGTTTGTGTTCATGAGTTCTTTCATGGTAACCTGCCGTGCAGCACGATTTTGATCCCCAAATATATCTTTGAAGTTCAGCATCATGTCATAGGCATGGTCCATCGACTGATGCTGATGTTGCGGAACATTTGACATAGATGCCAAAATGTAACACCACGCCATCTCATCAGCCTTAATCAATTTCTGGTAATCCTTGGTTTCCTTTTCAGTTGCTCCCTCATTAGGTTTCTCGTGATAGATCTCATAGATCACAAACTTATATCCTTTAGCAGTCGACACAATATCCAAATTCCTGTTCCAGTCAATGTAATTAGGTCCAGTTAATTTATTTTCCTTGAGAATGACAACAAGTGGATTGAAAGAGATCCCCATACTAATACTGAGAATCAAATAATAAAATAAATTATTATAGGGCATAAAACTTTTTGCATTCTACATAAAACTAATGCTCCATCTATAAATTTTATTAGAATCAGTCGGCATCCCGATTACCATTTGAATAGTATTCCTCTTTAGAGAACCTACTTTCCAAAAAAATTAGGCAGGCTTATTCCTTTTAATTTTAAAATCTAGACAAAATATATGTCAAATAAAATTAAATAGCCGACACTTTGGTCCAACAAAATCATAGCATTCCTCTCTAGAGAACTTACCATTATTTTAAGTCTAAGTATATACCATCAACTAATTTTAGATTATCTCATATCACATAGACTCCTCCTTTGGGCCGCCTATGTGAATAATGAATTCAAAATTACACTTGGGGAAATTTAAATCGACAACCACAATAATTAGCATTATGTGATGCCTAATAAAATACCGAATGATCAGTCCTATATCAAATTAAATAAGAATCTCAAATGGTTTCATTCTCAGTATCACTGTCCAAAACCAATTTAATTACTAATAACCTATTAGGCCTGGCGTCAAATTTAAACTTTCTAAACTTCTTAACCTAAACACACAAGTAAATCCATTCACACAATGATATAAACAATAACTAAAAATGAATATACAATAACCGATAACTCTCGGTAAAACATATATACAACCTTAATGAATAGGAGTAAAATAAAAATGCCGCAAATAAAATAAAAGACAACAGTTGAGCAATATGCCCAAGAATTTCTACAGTACCTCCTATCTAGATCAAAAGGAGAGAAGCGTCTATACAATTTTCCGCCAACATCCACAACTGTGGCAGCAACATCTGACTCGAAGGAATAGTCATCCAGACATCCCTGTGTGTTGACACCTAAAAAGTATGACAAAAGGGGAAGAAAAGAAAAATAGGTACGGATCAGAGCCCGAGTTTTAAAATATTTTTAGCAAGTGTTTAAAATACTTTAATATTTAAAATATGTTATTCTCCCTATTTAAACTGGTGTCGCACTCGCATGAGATACCCCTCGCCTCTCATCTAACAGTGCGCACCTAACACATGTATTTTAAACACCCTAGTTATGCTACCCAGACTAATTAGCATCTCACCAAACTTCTAAATCCCCATACACTTTCTCATGTCCCACGTATATAACGTTATAAGCCATCGCCCACTTATGAGTTATCATTCCTCATCTTTTATCATTTACTCAATTCTTAGGAATAACTATCACTAGTTATTATACTACTCACATTTTAGTGTTATTTATTTTGTACATAGTAGTCTCATCATATATACGTATATCACCTATTTTATTCCGTATTTTTATACTCCCGAGTGATCTATAAATTTACTCACATTTCATTCATTATCTAGATCCATATATATATATATATATATATATATATATATATATATATATAATGTCTACTATACACATCTAGTATAACTATACCACATTCTATATCTTAGTCCATGTATATATATATGCGTTCACATCCCATATATATATATATGTTTTCACATCTCATATATGTCTACTATACACATCTAGTATAACTATACCACATTCTATATCTATAGTAGACATATATGAGATGTGAAAACATATATATATATATATAATATACTGTACACATCAAGCATATTTATAGTTATATATCACACACTATATAAGTACAACAACCATCCCTCAGAGCTATAACTCAATGGATGCAGTCTCTCAGTGCTATCATCTTCCGGGGCATACTCACACATCATCCCAAGTACCAGCGGTCGGACTCTCACACCGAGTTGGTAATAACTAAATCACAATGTATGGGAAGCGGTCATAGTTCCTCACCTTAAAGTGAGAATAAATCATACCGAAGATTTCTCACCCAGAATAAAATCACACAATATAAAGAATAGACAACTATAACATGGGGACTATACTCTCCCAGCTCCTCGAGCCAGGGGATTCACCCACATCCCGCAACTTCCCATGATAGAACTAGAGGGGAATGCTTCACATAAATATATCAATTACATACAGATATATTTATAATCATATTATATATATACTGTCTCTATACTTGTATATATATATATATATATCATAAAATCTCGCTATTTCTGCCTATCTCACTTAGCATTAGCCTATAATCCCAAATATACCAATTCGTAATAATTTATAAGTATACACACAACTTATTTTAATCCCATAAGTATTCATTCACTTATGATACAATTCTCACATCTCTTATTTTCAAATAGTAGCGTATCACGTCTAGCTAGTATTCTTATATCATCCTACTCGTACCATAGGATTTACTCATACATATTCAGCATATATATATTCTACCCATATATAATTGGCATATACATTCTACACGTATAAATATATATGTACGAATCCGCCGAAAAATTCCTTGAATGTCGTGCATCCCAAACATTCCAAAATTTAAACCCCGAATCTTTCCCACTAACCCGAGACTTATATATCACCCATTTAATCTTTTTTGGGTTCTCGCACTCTATTTAGGATCCCCTAATATCTATCTCCCAAAAGGAAATTCTTCTCAATCCTTTTAATCCAACAAAACTTCTCCAGTCTTCCTGTCAAAATCGAACCAACCCGATTGTCAGAAAATGAACCGATCCGGCTAAAAACGAACCTATCCGACCACGAAAAATGAACCGGTCCGGTGCTCAGATAAACAAATATATCTGGTATTAAAAAAATGAACCGGTCTGACACAAGCAGTTTCGGGAGTTCATCTTCTCCAACTCCAAAAATTCATTCCAACACTTATCCAACCCAAATTCTATGGATCCTAACATCACCCAACATCCATATAAACATATACACACTTATATATACTCAATGCACCAATTAATTAATGGGATTCATGTACTTTCACAAGAATTTAAACCCTAATTCCTTTAAACCAGCCATTTTTATTTCTTCCAATTTCTCACCAAAAAATTACACCGTTTACATGGATTCAAGCTTAGATTTCATGTAGAATTATTATCTCAACAAAATCATATGAAATCATTCCCAAAAATCCCATTTTTTATTCAAGAATACCAACCTAAAATTCATAATTTTCTCACCAATTATGATATGAACAATAAACACTTAATAATTTAAAGCAAGTTAAACACTTGCCTGGTTGGATAAATCTAACAATCTCGTGCCGGAATCAATCGAACCTTGGCCGAAAATATCCTCTTCCTCCCCTTTTTCTTCTTCTCTTCTTCCTTTCCTTCTTTGTTTTTTCCTTTCTCTTTGTCTCTTTCTCTCGTGGCTTATAAGAGAGAAAATAAGGGTTATCCTTTAATAAACCCAAAATTGACTGGTATACACAAATGTGAGTCCTTACTAATCCAAAAAGGCCCCAGAACCCAAACACTACCCACGGGTACTCTATTCTGACTATCTCGGCCCTTTTAAGACCAAACATGCACTCAAAATTCCCATCCGAGTCACTTAACAAAAATTCACGTCTTGAACCCAACACATCTCCACGCGTGTTTTTCGCATAAAAGTAACATCATCTGTTGCTTTTATTCACCTGTGACATAAAATATAATTAGTCCATCATTTATTTTAAATTATCAAATTATTAAATTACACCCACTCATGTAATTTAAATATCCATAAAAATACGTGGTATTACATTCTTCCCCCCTTGCAAATGAATTTTGTCCTCAAAATTCGGATAAGACTAGTACCAAAGACTTTGGATCATAACCACACCATTTGCTCTAGTACCCAAAATCAAATTATACTAACATAAGGGTCACTCCACTATATGCCCGCTAGTAGTACTCATTTGTTTAAAGGCTTAACCACGATAGCCCCGGTTTTACAACAAGATTTTTCAATTCTCTTTATACCGATACACTCCATCGGTCATAAACTCTAACCTCATTATGGGCACATTAAACTTTGTGATTCTACCAACGACATACAAATAAAACGAGCCTATAAATCACTGGCTCTACTGCCTTAATATTATTGGATATTCGCACATCACTAAGTGTCAGCTTCCCGAGTCCAATCCCAACACAAATCTCCCATCCTGAGATAATCCACAAGAACATCAGACCACTCCTGTCAGTCTTTTAAATCTCCGTTCATGGCGACGTAACTCTTACGACGCTCAATAGTCACCCCAGAACAATTTGTGGTTAATGCCCTTCATGACAATGGACTCTAAATCACGTCTGGACCAAAAGTCTAGTTATTCGCTCACCTCTAAATAACTAGAGGGGGAATGACCAGGCTTTCCCACACAAAATCTTAATAGGCACCTTGTCCATAACAAACAGGTACGAGTGGCTACACACAACTCTACCAATCGGTAATTTCTCCTCCCAATTATCGTACCATGCTTTACTTCAATTACAAGTTAGGTAAGTTGCGAAAGTAAAACAATCGCAGTGACTCCAGAATCGCATTCATACCGCTTTACTAGTCGTCAATCACTTCTTATCTACTCATCGGTTATATGTGACACAACTTGCCCAAAATAAAACATCATCCCCACTGCTTCTTGAAAATCCCAATCAAAGGCGGGATTCAAGGATCTCAACCTGATTTACAACCATATAGGGCGGCACCTTGCACCAGTGCAGTCCTTCTTCACCAACCTGTCCGCTCATTCAGTCACTAGAATTGTCAGCTTGATACCTAATTTCTGGTTCGTCATCTCGAACCAATATATTTCCACCTATAAGTGGTGTACTCGGAGACAATCTCATTATGTCTCACCTAACACCAATTCCCACTTACAATATCTCACATCAAGTGGTACTTTATACTCCCCTTCTTCCTCTAGGGTGTACCAAAGTTTGTACCCGTGCACTTTTACAACATGTGCACTTCTGGGTCCTTTTTCCTTATAGACATCAACATTTTATTTATGTACAAGCCACCCTCACATCCGTTTGAGTAGGAATTTGCTCCACTTTCCCACAATAGTCGGATCTTCCTATCCTCAAGAGATATCCTTTTAAACGATTTCTTACAACCTTCCAACCCATCTCAGGTGTGCTAGTCTCATTGCACACATATACTTGGATCACCGTCGTGATCACACGACGCTTAATCCATCTTATCATTTCCACTTTGTTATAACTTCCCCACAAGCATACATTCCACACATCTATTCCTACATTCGCCTATCTCGGATGATTCAAATCAGCTAACTAGGGTGCCCATACACCCTATAATTGGTGCGCATCACCACAATCGCTGCAAAAAGTCACACACTTTCCTCAAAGCTGTCCTCGCATTCTCCACGTGGCTATAACACATGGGTATTCTTAATCACCCCATAAGTCAAAATTTAATTCTCCTAGACATCGTTCCACCCTTTAACTCGTGGTGAAAGGAAAAAATTGCAGTGCTCTCTCCCAGCACAACTGGATCCACTGGACTTAAATTGTAATATGATTTTCAATTCATAGTTATTACTACTTACTTATATAATGAACGAGGTACCAGACTCGTGGACTAATTACCAAACATCTCCCCACTTCCGACGATGCGGTAAGTTTCGTGCATGGGACGTCTCGCGAAGCAAAATCTAAATAAGGAACCCTCTGGATACACTACTATCTAACATTGTCGGTCATCGAAATTCATTAGGTCCTAAGTCCATAGCATGTACCCCCTAAATTCCCATCTCCCTCTACTTATGACATTTACGAAGATCCATGCGTATTCATCATGTAATCATTATTAAACAAGGAACTCCCCCTCCATATGCACTATCACTATGCATCGGTGGTAATCCCAATCCATAAACCTCAACTACACAACCGAGTCTCGGATCCCTATACCCAGACATATGAACATCAATATCAACTCTTATGTCTCTAAAGGAGCGAAATAACAATGCACTCTTCCTATCACTAAGTTCTTAGAGTTAACATAATAACGAGCTTAATCTTCCAGCTCAACAGTAAACCCAGTATACACTGAATCATATCGGTATGGTCCTTACACACCGGGATCAAATATCTCGAGACATCTATACTCTCTGAAGTCTTTATAATAAAATAATATAAATGCGAGCTCAACCCTCTCGCTGGTGAGACATCTCCAAAACCACAAACCCTGCCCTAGAGCAGCAAACATGATAGCCTTACAATATCATCCCACTATCGTTCTGACCAATCTATACTCAGGATAATATCATACTCGTATAACACATCACAAGATGAGTAATATCAATAAAAATATACCACTATACCTGAACCCTCTTCCTCACGGATGAAAGTAAAAATAACCCAGCTATACCACGGAAAATATATATAAACATAATAAGGTTATCAATATATGCACTAAACTCGTCTCACATGCGAATCTATCGCTAATCAAAATACCATGTCTCGTTCGTGTCACATAAAACATACCTCACTCACCTGAGGATAAAACTCATCTCAATTACCTTTCCAAATGCACTGGTTGCTCCAAAGGTTCCCGAATATAACACACTTGTCCGAACTGAACCAAAAAATTTCTTAATCATTGCCCCAGCTAGGCACCACACTCTTGTTCCTTTTTCTCGCTTCGGGAAAAAACAATGTATGTGGTCCTACCCTCACATAAAATATCTCTCTATAATCCTCTACTCCTGGCCATACTGACCGTGCTAAGGTTGTCCTTATCTCGAACCCTGGTAGCCTCAACCCTATTAACTACACGCATTTTTTCCTTATCTCCATTGGCCCTAAGGAACACGCTACTAGATTTACCAGTCTCAGCTGAATCCATCGTCACTCGATAGAAATTCCACTGCCCGAATCATTTAAATGGGTCCCCTGATGGGTCTCCCCTGTGATGTTTCACTAGCACCATTGCATCCTATCTTATTCTCTAACGAAATTCTTTAACGCTTTTAGCTCCCTTCACATAGAAGCAATAATATCCTCATTGTCAAAACACAATATTATAGCCATCTGCATCGATCATCCAAGCATAATTTCCCATAAGTGTTGGCGACTGTTCTCGCGAGTCCATTACCCATTTAAGGACTCTCTTCTCCATTATACCTACTTCGTCAGGTATAAAGTTCGTTGGACAAGGTCTCCGTCCAACCCTCCTATGATAAGTTCAGAATTTACATTCTCATCTTCTTATGAACAAAAGATGAAGGAAATTGCAGTCAAACCGTACCTGAGATCCTTCCATTTGCATAATATTTCACTTTTCAAATGTGTAATCTACTCCCACCATTACAACTCTGCTCTGCAAGCTAAGAAAAATTTTACCCCAAATTTTCACTTCCGGGTATACTACATTTTGCTATATGTCAAAGCCTCTGGGTATCTTACTTCCATTGGCTAACACATACAATCTCCGCATTTTCCAAAACTCCAATGGATGGTCCTCTTCAAAGACCCGTTTGACTCTCCCCCATTCTAACCACTTTGGGTGAGTCTAATTTGGCACCATTTTCTGCTATAGTGGTACTTGAAATTATATACTGCACCTAGCAGTTTTTACAGACCCATCTTCTCAAGCAACAATAGGGGTGACCTCGACTACAGTCATCGTTCTCAAAATATTCTTCAACTTCAACTGATCCCCACCTCTTGTTGTTCTCCCAACTGTCCTCAATGGTTGTCCTTCATTGTTCTGCATACGGACTACATCTGAACGCATATAAGATTCACTAATATAATACTATAGCTGGAGAATGAAATATCACCATAGGAATCAACAATCCTAAGCATAGGGTTCTACATCAAATAGAAGGCAACGCTCAAAGCATAGTACATTCTCACAGATTCCTAAGTACACTAGAACCTGATGCTCTGATACCACCCGTGATATGCCACCTAATAAAATATCGGGTGATCAGTCCTATATCAAATTATACAGTATTCTCAAATGGTTTCATTCTCAGCATCACTGTCGAAAACCAATTTAATTACTAGTAACCTATTAGGCCTGGAATTAAATTTTAAACTATCTAATCTTCTTAACCTAAATGCACAAGTAAATCCATTCACACAATGATATAAACAATAACTAAAAATGAATATACAATAACCAATAACTCTCGGTAAAACATATATACAACAATAACAAATGGGCGTAAAATAAAAATGCTGCAAATAAAATAAAAGACAACACTTGAGCAATATGCCCAAGTATTTCTATAGTACCTCCTATCTAGATCAAAAGGAGAGAAGCATCTATACAATTTCCTTCCAACATCCACAGCTGCAGCAGCAACGTCTGACTCGAAGGAATAGTCATCCAGGCGTCCCTGTGTCTGGACAACTAAAAAGTATAACAAAAAGGGAAGAAAAGAAAAATAGATACGGGTCAGAGCCCGAGTTTTAAAATCATTTTTAGCAAGTCTTTAAAATACTTTAATATTTAAAATATGTTATTCACCATATTTAAACTGGTGTCGCACTCGCATGAGATACCCCTCACTTCTTATCTAACAGTGCGCACCTAACGCATGTATTTTAAACACCCTAGTTATGCTACCCAGCCTAACTAGAATCTCAACAAACTTATAAATCCCCATAAACTATCGCATGTCCCGCGTATATAAAGTTCTAAGCCCACGCCTACTTATGAATTATTATTCCTCATCTTTTATCATTTACTCAATTATTAGGAATAACTATCACTAGTTATTATACTAGTCACATTTTAGTGTTATTTATTCCGTATATAGTAGTCTCATCATATATACGTATATCACCTATTTTATTTCGAATTTTTATACTCCCGTTTAATCTTGAAATTTACTCACATTTCATGAATTATATATATATATATATATATATATATATATATATATATATATATATATATATATATACTGTACACATCAAGCATATTTATACTTATATATCACACACTATATAAATATAACAGCCATCCCTTAGAGCTATAACTCAATTGATGCAGTCTCTTAGTGCTATCATCTTCTAGGACATACTCACACATCATCCCGGGTACCAGCGGTCGGACTCTCACATCGACTTGGTAAAAATCAAATCACAACGTATGGGAAGCGGTCATAGTTCCTCACCTGAAAGTGAGAACGAATCATACCGAAGACTTCTCACCAAGAATAAGGTCACACAATGTAAATAATGGATGACTATGACCTGGGGACTATACTCTCCCTACTCCTCGAGCCAGGGGATTCACCACATCGAGCAATTTCCCATGATAGCACTAGAGGGGTATGCTTCACATATAAATATCAATCACACACAGATATATTTATAATCATATCATATACATACTATCTCTATACCTATATATATATTCACCATCAAATCCGGCTATTTCTGCGCGTATTAGCCTATAATCCCAAATATACCAATTCGTAATAATTTATAAGTATACACCCAACTTATTTTAATCCCGAAAGTATTCACTCACTTATGATACAATTCTCACATCTCTTATTTTCGAATAGTAGCGTATCACGTTTAGCTAGTATTCTTATATCATCCTACTCGCACCTTAGGATTTACTCATACATATCCGGCATATATATATATATATATATATATATATATTCTACCCATATATAATCGGCATAAATATTCTACACGTATAAATATATATGTACGAACCCGCCAAATAATTCCTCGAATGTCGTTCATCCCAAACATTCCTCAAATTAAACCTCAGATCTTTCCCACTAACCCGAGAATTATATATCACCTATTTACTCTTTTAGGGGTTCTCGCACTCTGTTTAGGATCCCCTAATATCTATCTCCCAAAAGGAAGCTCTTCCCAATCCTTTTAATCCAAGAAAACTTCTCCAGTCTTCCTGTCAAAATCGAACAGATCCGATTGTCAAAAAATGAACCGGTTCGACCTAAAACTTACCGATCTGGGCACGAAAAATGAATCGGTCCGGCGCTCATATAAACGAACATATTCGGTATTAAAAACAACGAACCGGTCCTACACAAGCAGTTTCGGGAGTTCATCTTCTCCAACTCCAAAAATTCATTCAAACACTCATCCAACCCAAATTCTATGGATCTTAACATCACCCAACATCCATATAAACATCTAGACACTTTGATATACTCGATACACTAATCAATTAATGGGATTCATGTACTTTCACAAGAATTTAAACCCTAATTCCCTTAAACCCACCATTTTTATTTCTTCCAATTTCTCATAAAACAATTACACCATTTACATGGATTCAAGCTTAGATTTCATATAGAATTATTATCTGAACAAAATCAGATGAAATCATTCCCCAAAATCCCATTTTTGATTCAAGAATCCCAACCCAAAATTCATAATTTTCTCACCAATTATGATATCAACAATAAACATTTAATAATTTAAAGCAAGTTAAACATTTGCCTGGTTGGATAAATCCGACGATCTCGTGTCGAAATCCGTCAGAGGTTGGGAGAAAATCTCCTCTTCCTCCACTTTTTCTTATTCTTTTCTTCCTTTCCTTCTTTCATTAGTTCCTTTCTCTTTCTCTATTTCTCTCGTGGTTTATAAGAGAGAAAATAAGGGTTATCCTTTAATAAACCCAAAATTGACTCGTATACACAAATATGAGTCCCTACTAATCCAAAAAGGCCCCCGAATCCAAACACTACCCTCGGGTACTCTAATTTGACTATCTCGACCCTTTCGAGACCAATCATGCACTCGAAATTCCCATCCGAGTCACTTAACAAAAATTCACGTCTCAAACCCAACACATCAACACGCGTGTTTTTCGCATAAAAGTAACATCACATGTCGCTTTTATTCACATGCTACATAAAATATAATTAGTCCATCATTTATTTTAAATTCTTAAATTATTAAAGTACACCCTCTCATGTAATTTAAATATCCATAAAAATACGGGGTATTACCCGTTGGAGGACCTACTTATTATTGAAAGTCAACAAATCGTTGAGGGTGACCATGGGATTTTCTCTTGAAAAATTCCCTCTCCTACTTAGTAATTTAAAATCTTTGTGAGGGTTATAAAAAATATGTCCAATTTTTTATTAATTTGAAAAATCTAGGACATTTGATATATTTCCAAATATTTCGGGATATCCCTATTTTAATATACCAAGCAATGTGTGATAAATAAAAAATTTCAAGCACCCTTGAGTGTTATAAAAAAAAGGATACTCAATTTTTCATGCTCTAACCACACATATTAATGTCCACATTTCAAAATAATTATGAATTATTCACATTTAGCACTCCTCCATTAAAAATTACGATCAAAACAATAAGAATTTACAGATGTCTTATGCCTCCATAAAGGAGTTCACATTCTACATCAATATTACATTAATCCTGCAAAAAAAGTAACCACGAATAAATCATTGTGGTATCCAATCACATAAAACATACACATAAATACGTGGCCATAATAATGGGACTAGATCGCTGCAAAATAGAAATTAGCACAGATCTATATTCTACCCAATATCCATCCACATATATGATTGTTTTAAATGGACAACATGGATGAGTTCAACCTATACGCGGTATTAATAAGGCTCTGATACCAATTGTTCGAGCGATAGTCCAAGGATTTATTGAATACGCATATAAATTGAACTACAAAACAAATACATATAAATGAAATCATGTAAAGAAGAATAAGGATTTACCTTTCAAAATCTGTTTGATTTGATCTCGTGGTCGGAAAAACTATATGTGATGACAATTGATCAAGAATGAAGGCTCGATACACCGCACGACCTTCTATTGTATTCCTGATACGTATAGTTACGAGCAGAGTGTGGGCTCTATCTCCGTGGCCACCTTCTATTCTTCACACTTTTCCTCTTTGTTGTCTCTCTTTCTCGTAAATTCGAATTTGTATCTTTTGAGTATGAAAGAGTGATGACTGGTTTAAGAAAAATGAGCTTTATGTGCATATATATAGGCTACAGTAGGGACCCTAAGGAGAGATAAGGATATGGCTCCTAATGGGACTAAGAAAACTTAATCCTTCACAGATCCTAATCTCAGTCCCTTAATTATAACTACTTAATTATAATTAATACCACTAAATAATTATAATTGCAACTCCACTCCTTAACTCTAAATTATATTTCGAGCTCCTCATTATTAATTACTTAATTCGCCCCATGTCACTACACCAAAATGGCCAAATTGTCACCTTTCAGTCGGCCACCCTTGTCAAGGTCATTGAACGTGACACAAATCTCGCGTTTTGTGTCACGGTCATTGACCTTGACACGACCGGGATAAATAATTATCACGGTCCTTGACCGTGACAAGACTGTGATAAATTTACTTGTCACGGTCGTTGACCGTGACAGTTATTTATCACGGTCGTGTCAAGGTCAATGACCGTGACACAAACGCGAGATTTGTGTCACGGTCAATGACCTTGACACGACCGTGACAACTTTTGCAGCAAAAAAAGCCCTAGAATTCTTTTTTTCCCACCTTTTTTGGTTTTCCCCCCCTCTCTCTCTCTCATCCGCGATTTCTGCTCTCTCTCTCTCTAAGGTATATTTTTTTTTCCTCTCTTTCTCTTTCATTTCTATATGTATGTGTATGTGTATGTGTATGTGTGTATATATATGTGTGTATATGTATATGTATATGTGTGTGTATATATGTGTGTGTATATATATGTGTGTATATGTATATGTGTATGTGTGTGTATATATATGTGTGTATATATATGTTAGTGATAGTTAGAATTTTGTAAATGTTAGAAAAGTTCTAGAATTCATATGTTAAATTTAATCATATAAATATTTAAATTGATAATAATTTTATTCATGAAATTAATTCAATTAGGTAAAACCCTAGATAATTTTTTAACAGAATTTGATAATATTATATAAAGTTTAGTAAATTCACAAAATGTTGCCAATTGTATGTTTTTAGGAATATCATTAGTTACTTTCGTGCTCAACTATGTAGAATCCATACACATGCATGTTGTTAGAAAGTCCTAAATTTAATTCTCACTTTAATTTGTAGAATCTATGTACTTGGTTGGATTTATCCCTTTATGATAATGAAATTTATGCCCCAATTATAATTATCTCATGTCATAATTTTATTGATAAACAATAAATGTAGTTGTCACGGTCGTGGTGGGGGGAGGGGGTGGGGGTGGGGTGTTGGGGGTGGGGTGTGTGTGTGTGTGTGCGTAGGTGTGTGCGTGTGTGTGTGCGTAGGTGTGTGCGTGTGTGTGTGGTGGGGGGAGGGGGAGGGGGTGGGGTATGTGTATATGTGTGTGTATGGTGGTGTGTGGTGGGGGACGGGGGTAGTGGGGGTGGGGTGTGGTGGGGGGAGGGGGTGGAATTTTCTAACTAAAAATATAATAATATTTTGTTATAATTTGTTAAAACTATGTAAACCTTAGTATGAATGCAAGGTTAGTGATAGTTAGAATTGTGTAAATGTTAGAAAAGTTCTAGAATTCACATGTTAAATTTAATTATATAAATATTTAAAATACCCCAATTGTCACTGTCGTGGTGGGGGGAGGGGGTGGGGGTGGGGTGGTGGGGTGTGTGTGTGTGTGTGTGTGTGCGTAAGGGTGTGCGTGTGTGCGTGGCTGGGGGAGGGGAGGGGGGCAAGGGGTGTGGTGGGGGTGGGGGGTGGGGGGTGGGGGGTGTGGAGGGGCAATTTTAACAATTGTATATCTTTAATTAAGAAATTGTATAGCTTTAATTGTAATTTTAATTGTATAGTTTTAGATGAAAGTAAATTAATAATTAGTGTCAATTTCATATGAAAGTAGGATTGTCCTTCATTGTAAATTAGTAAATTAATAATTGTATACTTTAATTGTTAGTTTAATTGATGAAATGTTGGGTTGGTTAGTTTTAAAAGTGGCATGACGTGTGCGTGTGTGTGGTGGCGGTGGGGTAGGGGTGTGTGTATGTGTACTATTAACATTTTTTTTTATTTGTACTAATAACATTTTTTTACAGCAAAAATGTCTCCTTCAGATATTAAGGCGAAGATGATGATGCTGTTTATGATGATGTCGTCTGGGCTCGGTGGTAGCGGAGGCGACGAGGGATCCTCCGCCCCTAGGCTCCCCAAATATGGAAAATTTGGGATTACCGTCGAGAACAAGTCGGAGCTATTAGCGAGATCCCTCGAGCTGCTAAAGACGGTCATCAGCCCGGGGTTTATGAGTTGGAAGGAGGTGCCATATGAGCTCATGTTAGCTGTTTGGGCGGCACTACAGGTAATATATTTATATTTATATTTATATTTATATTTATATTTCAATTTCAATTTCAATTTCAATTTCAATTTCAATTTCAATTTCAATTTCAATTTCAATTTCAATTTCAATTTCAATTTCAATTTCAATTTCAATTTCAATTTCAATTTCAATTTCGATTTCATATTTATATTTATATTTATATTTATATTTATATTTATATTTATATTTATATTTATATTTATATTTATATTTATATTTATATTTATATTTATATTTATTCGAAACTAACATTGTATTTGTTGGACAGGAACAATTCAACTTGGATCCAAAGCTACGCGATTCCGTCTTGGAGCAGTTGAGGGAGCAACACAAGACGTGGAAGAAAAATATGCGGACACGGTACTTTGGGAAAACACGAGAGTCCATTATACAATGGCGCGGATCCGTCCCGCCCAAGGAGCCGATCTCATTGGCACAATGGCAAAAGTTCATTGACAATGAGATCGAGGATCGACAATTGGCATCTCGCCAATCGGGGAGGGAAAATCGGGCAAAAAAGATGAACGTGCACTACTCCGGCCGGACCTCTTACGCCGAGGTGGAGCATAAGATGCAGGTAAGATTTAATTCATCTATAACTACAGAAATATATTATTCTTCATTGTTTTACTTTGCGGGGCCGACACTAATTTTACTTTACTTTATTTTATTTCAGGGGGTAGGGAGTGGACCAGGGGGTAAGCCACATAGGCTCGATACTTATGTGGCTCTTCGGACGAAGAAGGGGAAGGACAAGGAGGTGTCCCCGAGCATCGCGGCCACGATTGTAAGTAATCCGGAAGTTTAATTTTTGTTAATTACGTTATAATTTTTTAGTTTACTTATTTTACTAATCATGTGCTTTTTGTCGTTTCAGGCAAAGCTTAAGGAAGTGCATGAGTCGCAGTCTGATGTCGACAAGGCATTTTTGTCCACAGACGCACTCAGCCAAGTGCTTGGCTCTGATCGCAAGGGGAGGACAAGGGGAGTGAGCTCGCGTGTGGCGAAATCTAGGATCATCGGATTGGAGATGAGCGACACCGGGTTGGCTCGAACAGTGGATTCACACAACGCGAAGCTGTCCCGTTTGGAGGCGACGATCCAAGATATGTACGCATTCACCGACACGTTCGTACTTCGATGATCCACTTCCCTATTTGGCGCCCTTCAACAGACCATTGTCGACACTTAGTTGGACGAGCGTGTTCATATTGGACGTATTTGATGGCCAACGGATAGGGCGGGGGTTGAGGGACCCGAATATCGTCGAGGGTGGAATAGTCCATGGACGTGTGCTTCAAGAGATGGAGTCCAGGGTGCTCGTCACGCATGTTATACCCGGGAAGGAGAACTCCCTATTATGGTTGCGCGAACAATGCGGCACGACGTATATTAGTGGGTGCGTCAATTCGTATGTCATGTGGCCTACTCACCTCCTCAGTTTTACCCAAGACATGTAGTAACATTATTTTTAAGTTTGTCCATTTTAATTATATTTGGATTATATCGTCATGTATATTATTTCTATTTTGAATATTTGGATTATATCGTCATGAATATATATTTGCATTATCTTTAGTTTGTTTGGATATATGATGTTTGGAACAGGTACAACGTTGCTATAACAGGTACAAATATACTGCTGGGCAGTGGCAGTGGCAGTGGCCATACTACCTAGCAGATTTTTTTTAAATTCTGCCCAGAATTGTCACGGTCAATGGCCGTGGTAATTTTTTTAAAAAGGGTCACGGCTTTGTCACGGTTATTAACCATGACAAACGTGTTACGGTCATTGACCACGACACGACCGTGACACAAAACGCGAGTTTTGTGTCAAGGTCAATGACCGTGATACGACCGTGACAAAAAAAGTTGTCTCGCCTCGAAATGTCACGGTCATTGACCTTGACAAGTTGGATTTGTCAAGGTCAATGACCTTGACAATTCGGAAGATTTGGTGTAGTGTGTTATGGTTACAGATACCCGTTAATAAATAAATTACTGATAATTTATTTGATTAACTTCTTTAAGTCCTTGAGCGGTCCAACCTAACTTATTTGTAGTATCGAATTGACATAATCCACTTCTAGGATTTGACACATAAAAATGTATAAGCATCTCAAGGGGGTATCATTTTTCTCTATACCGATACGTGGATTCCATCCATAAAAGACTTTTACCATACATTAATCTCTAATACCCAATCTATCAAGATTATTGATCTAATAATGAATCTCACCGGATAGGTCAAACAATAAATAACTAGTGCATGTGTCTATCAATCATATCCAGATTAAGAGCCTTATATAAACCTAATAATCACAAGGTTTACAATGTCTTATAAAATCAGTATAAATACAATGACCTCACAGTGGTCCCATTCAATACACATAAAATGTGCTTGCACAATAAGTTAAAACTATACAGTTTCCCATAATCAATATACACCTACTAAAATATTGTGCTATAGCCCTACTCATGGTGTTCCCAGTTTCATCTAAGACTATGAACGATAAAACTTGTATTCTATAAGAACTGATGATCTGATCCTCGGTAAGTAAGTCATACTCTACACACCAGAACACCTACTAAGCAAAATAAAAGACATCGGCAATATATAAAATAATGAAAATATTATGTCCATGCATTGTTCTCATTAAAACAGGAAAAATTAATTTGTTTTAATAATAAATCCATAACTAAAATTGTTACATAAAGCATGGTTTTAGTCTACTTCTCTAATATGAACACATTGAGGAATTTTTTCCCCAGTAAATGGGCTTTGCATAGACCAACTATCAATGCTTCGTGTTCGAATTCGTTGTTGGGGGCTTCAAAGCCCAACCGAATTCCTTGCTCAATGATCTTGTGTTCTAGTGTGATGAGGACAATTTTCACTCATGGCCCCTTGGAATTGGAGTCTCCATCAATGCATTAGGTCCAATCCTTAGACTGTGCTTCCTTGTTTATAGAATTCTCTACCAGTTATTAATCGGCTGGACCGTCTTCTGTGAATTTAATGATATAATCATTTAAAATTTTCCCCTTAACTGTTGTCTTTAGTTGGAAGAGGATAACAAACCTTCCAAGTTCGATTGACCATTTTGACATTCATCCAAAGAGGTCATCTTTTTAAAGGATAACTTTAAGGGGGAATGAGGTGATCACTATAATAGAGTGGGCTTCAAAAGGGTGTTTAAGCTTCCTTGAGGCAATGACTAGAGCAGAAGCTAGTTTCTCAAGCGGTAGGTAATGTTGCGTAACGTTTAAAAGTGTTTTTATTGCATATTAAACAGGCGACTATTTTCCCTCCTTCTCGTAGACCAAGGATGAACTGACCGCATGAGTAAAATTTGAAGTAAAGGTATAGAGGATCCCCGTTATTGGGAATTTCTTTTGAGCAATCGTCGTTCCGGGTAAGGCCCTTATCCTTCTTGAGGTGCTGAAAGAATGGTCGGCAATGCTTCGAAGACTTGAAGATGAAGCGGTTGAGTGTTGTGAGCATTAAGGTGAGATTTTGAACATCACGCAATGTCTTCGGTGGTGGGACCCTATTGATAGCGTCAATTTAATCCGTATTGGCCTCAATGCCTCTTTTACTAACAAGATAACCTAGAAATTTTCTTGAATGGTTCCCCAATGAGCACTTTCTCGTGTTGAGCTTCATCCTATATTTCTTGAGGATTTCAAAGGTATCGTTCAGGTTGCTAAGGTGTTCGTCTTTATCCTTACTTTTGACTAGCATGTCGTCGATTTAAACTGCCATGGTTCCCCCCATATGTTGCTTGAACATCCTAGTGGCATGACCTTGTAGCAGTACAAACCAATTAGGGTGATGAATAATGTATTATCCTGGTTGGGGATGAACAGTGAAATCTGATGATACCCAGAATAGGCATCCAAGAAACTCATTAGCTCATGTGTGACTATCATGTCGACCAACTAGTCGATCTTCGATAGGGAAAAACTATCTTTGGGGTAGACCTTATTAAGATCAGTGAAAACAATACATACTCTCCAGTTGTCTTTGATTTTGTGCACCACCGTTGGATTTGAGATCCACTTCAAAAATAACTTCTCTAATGTACCTTACCTCCAGAAGTTTTCCTACATCGTTTTCCATCACTTTAGCCTCTTCTAGGGCTATTCGGCATGCCTTTCGTGCGATCGACTAGGAAGTTAGGTCCACGTGAAAATGATGGAAGCCCACCTGGGGAACAATCCCTGGCAGGTCATATGTTTCCCATGCAAACAAATCCAAGTTACTCTTTAGAATGGCAACTAGGCCCCTCATTTTTTTATTAGCGAGTATTGACCCAATTAGAAACTTTATCTGTTGCAGGTTGGCATCAAATGTAACCTGCTCTAAGTTTTTAATGACCCTGTCAGTGGGGTGGACCCTGATTTCCTCCACCCCTGGTCGGCCTTACCGTAGTTGTTATTTCAAAGGAGTGGCCCATCTTGGGCTTCCTCGGGATGAGCTTCCTTTTCTTTCTTCTTTTCTTTCGGGGGTTGAATAACAGCAATGAACCATTTCCTGGCAATGTCCTAGTCTCTCCTAATTTCCACTACTCCCCGATCTGTGATACACACTACACCAAAAATGCTAATCTGGCACGCTGAGGGAAGGAGATTCTGGCACGGTTTAAAACAGTGTCAGATTCTGGAACGGTTCTAAACCGTGCCAAATATGAGTACACTTCATTAAAAAAATAACACCCCAAAATTTGAGGGGGGAACCAAAATTTCAAGAGAATCTTTATTTTTTTCAAGAGACTAAATCTCCCTCTCCCTCTCTCTATCCCCGGCGACCGCGATCGAAGCTACCCACTGCCGCCTGTTCATCGTAGCCTCCTGCCGCCGCCTCTTCATCGCAACCTCCCGCTGCCTCTTCATCGCAGCCTCTCACCTGTTGTCATTAGATAATTCTGGCTTCAAACCGAGCTGCTCCATCCTTTCAAACGCCTCTACGACCCTCGCTCTTTTGTATCTCCGAGAGTTTCTCCGCCTAAAAAGAGAGAAGTGGGTGAGGGTGCTATACCTAAAAGAGGAACTAAACAAAATTAGTGTCTGAATCTAAATGGCAGCCGATGATTCACCACTACACCAAACTTCCGACAACAATCTCCACTCCAGGTTTATTTTCTAAATTTCTTTCATTTGATTCAATTACAAGTTGGTATTGTTGTACCGATATAGGAAATATATTGAGGTCTAAACCTGACGAATTAATTGCATATATGTGAAATGGATATTTGTGGAATAGATGCCGAAACCCTAACCAACATTCGTTATCTACATGACAAGAGAATAAACCAGTATTCAAGGTCCAGATAACAAACCATTTCTTCCATCAATTAGTTACTTTGTTAACAATTTCTAAACATTTAAGGATAATTTATTGTTAGGCCCACTCGTTGTGTCACTAGCGTGAACTTCTACAAGAATAAAATTAGTAGACGTAAGTGTTTAAAATTTGTTAAAAGGGGGTTTTGGGGGGATATTTGGGGGTCTATGACAACAATATTTTTGTCTCCAGAATCAATACAAACTTGGGCCTTTCAAGTCCATCGTGGATTGTTCTGGAACTTCCATTAAATGAGGAGAAAGTTTAACATAACAGTTTTATAGAAATCAAGATGGATCTTCAATTTGGTGTCTGAATGATGAAATTTTGATCTTTCATGTTTTTCAGTGAACTAATCTCAACGACAGGTATGTTATTTAGTTAAATATTTAAATGTTTTTTTTATTCAAATGTTTAAATCATTTAAATTAAACGTTTAAGAGTATTTTTGTGTTCCTTCAAAGATTTAAATCATTTAATGTTAGGAGTACTTTTGTGTTCATTTGTAAATATTTAGGAAATTAACACTGTTCATTCTTAGGAGTATTTTTTTTTCTCAAATCTTTAAATGTTAGAAATATTTAGTGGTATTTTTTGTTCAACGTTAGAAATTAGGGGTATTGTATTTTTCAATTCAATATTTAGGGCTATCGTATTTAGTAGGGGCAACAATTTTAGAGACGAAGCGAAGAGACGCTACGAAACGACGTGAAATTGACTCGAAATTGACACGATAGGTCGTGTTTGTATCGTGCCATAATTATGAGTCGTGTTAGTTATGTTATCGTGTCTTGTCGTGTTAATCGTGTTTTTATTCGGGTTATCGTGTCTATTTATATCCAATTTAGTATTTAGGGAAATGGTAGAAATATTTAGGAGACATTTCAAATTTCAATGTTAATTTTTCAGTTAATTTTCAATGCTGAAGTACAATTTTATGATAATATCAATGTTAAACCTAAAAAAATCGTCGCGGAGCCTACCACCCCCAAACCCCCGACATTGCTTGAAAATTTTCGCACCCCCTTACCAAAAATCCTGGGTCCGCCACTGTCCATACTCCACGATCCACACTACCCGGCGCTCATCCTCACTGTCGCCTCCATCATCCATAATATTTATGAAATCAAACCAACACAGGTATTTCAATCGTCAGGATGCGTACACTTGTGTATGTGCATATATTTATGTGTGTGTGATTATAGATTTTCTTTTTAACTCCTTTGTGACTTGTTGATTAATTGATTGTTCATGTATGTGGAGTTGGTAGGGAAGAAATGAAATACATATAGCATTTTTGTCATTGAAGCTTGAGGAAAAATCAGAATATTAATTGCCAAAACGCAGTGTGTGTTGTTATGTTTTCCTTTTTACAGCCCTGTGTCTCGTTGATTGTCTGTGTGTAGATTTGGAGCTGGAAGGGTGGAAATGAAATAAAAATGAGATTATTTCACTAAAACTTTAGGGAAAAAAAATGAGAAATAAAGGTCTATAGAGAATTTTATAATTAGAATTAGAATTAATTACCAAAACGCGTATGTGTGTGTGTGTGTGTGTGTGTGTGTGTGTGTGTGTGTATGTTTGTATATTGTCATTTTAACACCTTAGTGTCTCATCAATGAATTGATTATTTATGTATATATGTGTGCGTGCACATAATGTGTGTACTTGAAAGTGGAAGGGAAGAAGTGCACTAAAGATCAGCTTTAGATTGGTATGAATATGTATATTTGCACATGTATGTATATACATGTAATTATACACTTTAAATTTATTAGCTCTATGTTTGGTTGATGAAATAGTGCCAAAGCCGGAATGTTGTTGTGAGCAATCACCGAGGGCTTGGGGGCATATCAATAACTGTAAGTAAGTATTCACTATATGGAATTTTTCTTTATTTTTTTTTATTGTCCAGTGAGAAACCATTCAATAAGTTTCTGTAATTGAATTGTATATAATGATGTAGGTAGCATCCATTTGGACTGTTCACTTGTGCTAAGGATTTAGTTAGCATGGATACAAAGGTAAGCTTATTGTTCATACCCTTTGGATTTGACTTCTTTCTAGTTTATTCTCTGGTTAATTTTGATCACATTAACGTATTGTAGGTCAGGATATTAGCAGTTTATATGTAAAAGTAGCTTCAGAGCAAGGCCAAGGCCAAGGAATTACAAGTAATGTAACTTTCATATGCATAATCCCACTAACTCGCTAGTGGACAGGTAAAACTCTAGTATTATATTTTACTTCTAATAAGATATATAATTTTATATATGTGCAATACTTTATATATGCGTGTCCTTTAGTGTATATATGGTTATGGGGTTTAACACTTTTTTTTAATTAGGTGTTTTCATAATTGAAGTTTTGTTATGGAAGTAAAATTAAAGTTACGTGATCTTATGCTATTAACCAAGACGTAATTGGCTCAACTATGAGAAACTCTATAAGAATATTTACTTATTATTTGAAGTCACAAAGCAAAAAACTTTAGTTGTGTGAGCATTCCCACATCATTACACCTCTTTCAATGATAGGAGTTCTAATGAATGGAGTTTGAATAACATGTGTTAGTTTTTCAAAATTATGCCTCTTGATAGTAATTATGCCTTACACTATTGAGATTTAGTACAAACAATTAATGACCCCTCGCAGTGAGTCCATATTGACATAGAAGTATAGCTTATTATGGACATGAGTTTTTTACTCATGTGGTCATGAGGTGTATAGCTATTGGACTGTTATAGGTGATTTCACCCCACACAAGCTCCCAAACCGCCCCGTAAGAGGCACGAACACCTCGCACGGACCAACGTAACTCGTAGAAACTGACCGCGTAGTCCCGGGTCTCTCGGTTTGAGAGTATGACGATAATTTGCAAAAATCACACTTAGACTTGAAAACAGGCCGTTAAAGGGTGAAAACCCAAACCAGCCCTCAAACGACCCCGTAGGAGGCACGAACACCTCGCACGGGACCATTGTAACATGTAGGAACTGACCGCGTCATCCCGGGTCTCCCGGTTTGAGAGTATGAAGATAATTTGCAAAAATCACACTTAGACTTAAAAACAGGCCGTTAAAGGGTGAAAACCCAAACCCGCCCCAAACGACCATGTAGGAGGCACGAACACCTCGCTTGGGACCATTGAAACTTGTAGGAACTGACCGCGTAGTCTCGGGTCTCCCGATTTGAGATTATGACGATAATTTGCAAAAATAGGCCGTTAAAGGGTGAAAACCCAAACCAGCCCCCAAACGACCCCGTAGGAGGCACGAACACCTCGCACGGGACCATTGTAACTTGTAGGAACTGACCGCGTAGTCCCGGGTCTCCTGGTTAGAGAGTATGACGATAATTTGCAAAAATCATACTTAGACTTGAAAACAGGCCGTTAAAGGGTGAAAACCCAAACCAACCCCCAAACGACCCCGTAGGAGGCACGAACACCTCGCACGGGACCAATGTAACTTGTAGGAACTGATCGCGTAGTCCCGGGTCTCTCGGTTTGAGAGCATGACAATAATTTGCAAAAATCACACGTAGACTTGAAAGCAGGCCGTTAAAGGGTGAAAATTCAAACCAGCCCCCAAACGACCCCGTAGGAGGCACGAACACCTCGCACGGGACCATTGTAACTTATAGGAACTGACCGCGTAGTCGCGGGTCTCCCGGTTAGAGAGTATGATGATAATTTGCAAAAATCACACTTAGACTTCAAAACAGGCCGTTAAAGTGTGAAAACCCAAACCAGCCCCCAAACGACCCCGTATGAGGCACGAACACCTCGCACGGGACCATTGTAACTTGTAGGAACTGACCGCGTAGTCCCGGGTCTCCCGGTTAGAGAGTATGATGATAATTTGCAAAAATCACACTTAGACTTGAAAACAGGCCGTTAATGGGTGAAAACCCAAACTAGCCTCCAAACGACCCCGTAGGAGGCACGAACACCTCGCACGGGACCAATGTAACTTGTAGGAACTGACCTTGTCTTTCCTTGTTTGTATTTCGCTTCGCGAGACACCTCACGCACGAACGTAACGTAATATTGGGAATGGGGAGAAGTTTAGTCCTTAGTACTCGAATTTATGAGGACTATTAGAAGATGGGTAAATACATTAGTTAGGCAGGGTGGCTTAACTAGGTTGTTTAAAAAGGTATGCGATAGTTGTGCACTATTAGAAGAGGGGTGAGGTATATCTCATGTGAGAGCGATACCAGTTTAAATATGAGTAATATCATATTTTAAAATATGGATTATAAGAACTTGCTAAAATATTTTCAAAACTCGGGCTCTGACCCGTTTTCTCTATTTTCCCTCTCTTGCTATATCTATATCTATATATAGGTGTCCAGACACGTGGACGCCTAGATGATGATTCTTTCTAGTTAAACATTTGCTACAGTAGCTGTGGATGCAAGCAGGTTTATTATAGACGCTTTTATTATTGAGATCTAGATAGGAGGTATTGTAGAAACATTCGGGCTGATGGCCCAACTGTACTCATTTATTCTTTTATCGCCTTTTAGTGAGGCATTCGATTTGGTTGTATTATTGTACCGAGTGTTCGGTTATTTTATTTTATTTCATTTCATTTCAGTTATTGCATATAAACTGTTGTAATTGTTTTATTTGAAGGGTTTTGTTAAAAAGATTTGTTAATTTAAAATATTAACGCCGGCCTAATAGGATATTAGTAATTAAATTGGTTTTCGACAGTGATGCTAAGAATGAACCATATGAAACTCCTGTTTTAATTTGATATAGGAGTGATCGCCCGGTATTTTATTAGGAGGGGTATCACAGGTGGTATCAGAGCAACAGGTTTTAGTGTCCTTAGGAATTTGTGCGGACGTACTACGCTTTCAGCTTTGCTTTCGATTTGATATAGATCCTTATGATTAGGATTGTTGATATCCTCTTGTGAGATTTCGTTCTCCTGCTATTATGTAAGATTATAGTAAATCTTTTGCGCGCTCGTTCAAGATTCGTGTGTTGATCGAGGAAGGGTGACCATGGAAGTCCATTGTGAGGGCAGCAGGAGGCGGGGCTTAGTTAGAGCCGTAAGTTGATGTTGGAAATGAGGACCGCGGTAAAGGTCATTTTCCTTGCGACATTGTCATGGATTTCTGCAATGACTACTATAGAATAGTAGTTATAATTATTTATGCACCTCTATAGTAGAGAATGGTGCTAAACTTTAATTTACCAAGTGAAGTTAGATGGAGAAAAATCTTAAGAGGTCTTTGATGAGGACCGTGCGTTGAAGTTGAGCTAGGCGAAAATAGTGTAGTTTCACTTCTATGAAGTCGAAGTCTCGGAAGCTTTGGCTAAGAGTTGGGTGTGGAAATACTCATATGTAAAATTTGAGGAAAACTTTTCACTCGTTGGAGCAATGTGAAATGGTGGGAACGATGGTCACCATACTTAGAGGAGCATGATATTTTGCTCATAAATTAATCTTACAGATGGATTTTTTTCCCTTAATAAGAATGTGAAATTTGGTGAATTAGATGTTAATCACGAAATAAAAATGGAGTTTTTATAGATGAAAAATTATGGGTTTATGTTAATATAACTCATGGGAAAATTTATGGATTTGTTGGATTTACTTGAAGATTGGAAGGGTTTGATTCCTAAACTATGTAAGAAGTGTTCTAGGGTGTCTTAGAGAAGTTTGGGAACCTTGTATTTGGGTTAGAATGTTTATAGATTGAATTTGGAGAAGGAAAAATGGAAAAAAATGAATTTTAGAGATGAACTGTGCATATGCAGAAATCTCGTTAGAAGTCCAGCCCAGGTCGTTCGAACGAGACTTCGTTCTAATGAGACTTCTAACGAGGTTCCAGTGGGTAGTTCGTTCGATATTTAAAATGTCGTTCGAAAGAGCTCGTTCGACGAAAGTCGTTCGAATGAGAATTCTGGGTCTTCTAACGAGATTCCAGAATGGCTCTTAAGGCCCGATTTTTGTTTCGAACTTCTCGTAGGCTTATTTAAATGAGTGTTAAGCTTCTACGAATATCGAATAACTTAAAATTTATAAGTGAGCGAAGAATATGCACGATTCGCGGAACAATATTATATATATATATTGTGTATATATATACGAGCATATTCAGACGTATATATGTGATATATTAAATATATATGTGTGTGATTGGTATACTCATATGATTTGGTTTTTACCGAGTCGATGTGATGGTCCGACCACTGGTACCCAGGATGATGTGTAACTAATTCCCTGGAAGATGATAGCATTGAGAGACTGCATCCATTGAGTTATAACTCTGAGGGATGGTTATTATACTTATATAGTGTATGATATATAAGTATAGATATACTTGATGTGTATAGTATATTGTATATATATTTATATGAGATGTGAAATATATATATACAGACATAATAAATAATGGAATGAGAGATAAATTCTAGATAAGTTGGCCTTTAGTATATGGTTAGGTGGAACTTCGATATGTAGATGTTTCCTTGCCATAATTTTTGGTGCATGAGGACCTTATAGGTATAATTTAAAGTATGCATCATCTAATGTTGAGCTGTGGGATTTAGCTCATTGTTAGTAGCGCAAAGGACTTAGTGTCAATGCAACAAACGTTATAAAATGCAAGGATGTTGGTTTTGATGATAAGTCACTTAGTGTAGAGGAAACACTATAGAGTGAGAGCCATTTGATGACTGTATAATTATATAGAGATATAAGTGCTATGGAAAAGTACTAAAATTGTTATCTCACCGCAAGTATGTGGGTGAGGTAAGGTGAAGGAAATCGATTTGAGACTTATAGCCAGTCTTTGGAAATAAGGGAAATTCAGAGAAAATATGTTTTGGGTATGATGTTCATAATGCTTTTATAGAGAGTAGATGCCCTAATTAGTTGGACTTTCCATTTGGACAATATGGAAGGATTTTGTGGTAAAAGTACATTAGTAGGTTAACGAACAGGATTTAGAACGTCCCGTTGGTGTCCCTTAGACCGTTATATCTCGATGACCAACGAAGCGAGGGAGTAGTGTATCGGAAAGGTTCCTTGTTTGGATTTCGCTTTGCAAGACGTCCCACACAAGAAACCGAGAAAATGTAGAAAGTCGAGAGAGTTCTTGGGTACTAGTGATATGGTTAGAATAGTACTCATATTACATGTGTTAGAAACACCTTGATCTTAGGACTACCATAAGGTAAGGTCAATAAGACTAGTTGCGCTGATATAGGAAGACTATTGTGAGTTAACCACAAGAAGATCGGTAGGATAATCTTGAGAAGGATCGAATTTCTAGGTTTCGAGAGAATTAAATTTTGAAATTATTTAGGTTAAGGGTACCCAGGTGTTAGTACCGGGCTGAAGAAATGAGGCCCATTATTTAGAAAGAGTGTTACGTATCAGACGTTTATAATAGTTGTGCAGATAGGCATAAGTTAAAAGGTGTATGGGAACCTTGGTAAGTTGATTTTATATACCTCCCGAAATAGAAAGGACGTAGGATATAAAGTTAGAGATTATGCTGCAGGACAGTTATAAATGGATTTGAAATGCATTGGATGGAACGTCATAGGTAGTACGCAATTATCCAATTATATTTGTGTAATACGAGTTGGCACACTTGTAATAAGTGAAAAGACTAATGGGAATAGTCGAGCTCTAATGTAGTTTCCTTTTTTAGGGAAATTAGATGTCCTGATGTAAATGAGTGAATACTTGGAGTAACGAATCTCCGATGGGGCCAATAAGTTCGAGCAACGGCCATAGGCTCGTTTTCTTTATATGCACTTAAAGAAGAACTAGGTGCAATATGATGTTAGAGTCAACCTTACGTCCGAGGTAGCGTTGTAACATATAGAGATTTAGTTAAGCTTGTGATTAGGATAGTGCGTTAGAGCATACGCCTTGATATAGGTGGACTATGGTAAAAGACCATTGTATTAGGCTATATCTAAATTTGGTTAAGCTAGGACATAGTGTATATAGCGATCCTAGAGTAATGGTGTAGGCTATATCTCAATTTCGAGGACAAAATTCTGTTATAAGGGGGGAAGTATGTAATACCCCGTACTTTTAAAGACATTTAAATTACACGGTGAATGTAATTTGGTAATTTGAAGAATTACTGTGAATAGTAATTCTGGGATTAATGAGTGAAATTAAATAAATCTAATATTATAAAGTGAATAGTAAATATTAGTTTTCGAGTGAAAGATTAATATTTACGTGGATTATATTTCGAGACTAAGTATATGAGTAGATTATTTTTATAACATGTCGCAGTTGGGTAAAGCGACAAAGGAAAATATTTTAAATTAGAAAATACGCGTATTGAACGTGTTGGGTCAAAATAGTGAATTTTAGTAAAGTGACTCGGATGGAGATTTCGACTGTGCCATTGGGTTCGGAATGGACGAGATAGGAAAATAGATTATCCGGGGGCAGTATTTGGTTTTCGAGCATTTTTGGACTAGTAGGCACTCGTAAATGAGTACACGGGTCATTTAACAATTCGATACATACCCAATTTCAGGTTTAATAAGGTAGCCCTCATTTTATTTCCCCTAAAATATTCCCTAAGAGAGAGAAGAGAGAAGAAGAAGAAGAAGAAGAAGAAGAAGGAGGAGGAATTCCGGGCCAAACTTCACGAAATTCGACTCGGGGTCGTCGAATTTTATCCACGAGGCAAGTGTTTAACTTGATTTATGATTTAGTGTGTTTATTTCTCATATTTTAGTTGGTATAAAACTAAAGATTTTTGGGTTGAAATTTCGTGGATCAAACGGATTTTCGAAAGATTAAAACGGATAAAACTCGATTAATACCCAATTTGAGAAACTTGGAATTTATTGAAATTAAATGTTGGTTATGGGTTCAAGGATGATTAGAATCCTTTTATGTGTTTAATTATGGTTGTTTGAAGTTGAATGATGATGAGAGAGGAGATAAAAAGCTTGGAGTTGTATTTATGGAGGTTTGGGATTTGGGAGAAGACGATGAATAGTAACGCAGTAGCTTGTGGGGTCAATTCGGCCAGGAAGAGGACTGATTTAGATCTCAGTCAAAATATAAAAAATTTAGATCTTTTCGATACGATCACGTGGGCGCCAACCACTTATTTTTTTTATTTTTTTTCGATTTGATATGATTTTTCTAAGAAAGCAGTTCTGGGGTTGATCATCAACTCGGAAATCAAACCGAAAATTGGAAAAATAAAGGCTAGAATTGTTTGGAGATAAATATTTGGGGTTCCTTAAAATAGTGTGGGGACTTCTAAATATTTTTTTAGTAAGGCGTGTACTTTGGTTTAGTTAAAAGTAAAATCCAAAATTTTCCCAAATAGGGGTGTTCATGAGGAATAATACTTAAAGAGATATTTAGGTGTGATTTGAATATTAAATAAGGGAATACGTATTAGGGTAGTGTTTTAATTATGTGACGGCTTATATTATTGTGAAGGAGAATATTCGAGGCTATTGGCTATCGCTATAAGAGTTTGGAGATTATAGCCATAAAATATTGAGAAGATATATAAAATATATATATATATATAAAAAATATATATATATAAAAAAAAAAAAAATATATATATATATATATATATATATATATATATATATATATATATATATATATATATATATATATATATATATATATATATATATCGGTGTTGTTGATATTATCATTGTGCGGTGAGAAAAGCTCAAAAAATAAAATATTGGGGATTAGTCAAATTGATAAATGCGTAGGATATTCGAGATATAAATATACTACGTAGGAGATTATTATATGGGTGGTGCGCATGCCCTGATGTTATTATATACATGGGTTAAATAATTACCTATGGGAAATTATGTATAGGTGAGACAAATACCTATCGTTATAATATGGTTGTGTGAATACCTAATTGATGATATATTTATATAGGTGGAATGTGTACCAATATTATTGTTTATTATGTGTATGACATACCTACCATACTTGCTATCACGGGAGGTTGGGGTTCGAAAGAGGACAATCTTATCCTGTGTTGCCTTCGGGGGGATTTTAGATTTGGTACCTTAAGAACATAGGACTGTGAAGGGCTTATTTGTGAGTCGATAAGTCTGCTCACTATGGGAGCGTAGGTATGTGCGTGACCCATGGATATGTGAACTATGTTCGCCTCCAATATATGTGATTTGTATTATTACAGTTCCTGACTGATGTGGAACATGTGATCCTTTAGTACGAGATGTACTTAGATTGGATAGCAGAGTATGTGTGCAACGCTGTTAAGCGTATGGGTGCCGGATATGGATATATGTATTGAGATTAAAATATATGTGTACTAGAGATAATCCACGGTTGCCTAGTAAATGAGAATGGCTAAGCTATTTATATTATAGCTTGGTGGATGATTAATATACTTGTTGCATATAATATATTGTTTATATATATAAGATGAGATATCATATAACCTAACCTTGTATAAAGTGAAAAGAATGAATAAAGTGTGATACCACTTACGGTATATGAATATCCGGATTTATATGAGTATGAATCATATGTTCTGGTGAGAACTATATACACATATATATATGAGATGGTATAAGATGTGGCATGTACTGAGGGCCTAATGGATCCCGACGATCAACATTGTCACGTAGTAGTGTATCGGTGGGGTTCCTTGTTTGTATTTCGCTTAGCAAGACACCCCACGCACGAACGTAACGTAATGTTGGGAATGGGGAGAAGTTTAGTCCTTAGTACTCGAATTTATGAGAACTATTAGAAGATGGGTAAATACATTAGTTAGGCAGGGTGGCTTAACTAGGTTATTTAAGAAGGTATGCGATAGTTGTACATTATTGGAAGAGGGATGAGGTAAATCTCATGTGAGAGCGATACCAGTTTAAATATGAGAAATGTCATATTTTAAAATATGGATTTCAAGCACTTGCTAAAATGTTTTCAAAACTCGGGCTCTGACCCGTTTTCTCTATTTTCCCTCTCTTGCTATATCTCTCTCTCTATATATAGGTGTCCAGACACAGGGACACCTGGATGATGATTCTTTCGAGTCAGACGTTTGGTGCAGCAACTGTGGATGCAAGCAGGTTTATTGTACACGCTTTTATTATTGAGATTTAGATAGGAGGTATTGTAGAAACATTTGGGTTGATGGCCCAACTATACTCATTTATTCTTTTATCGCCTTTTAGTGCGGCATTCGATTTGTTTGTATTATTATACCGAGTGTTCGGTTATGTTATTTTATTTTATTTCATTTCAGTTATTGCATATAAACTGTTGTAATTGTTTTATCTGAAGGGTTTGGTTAAAAAGATTGGTTAATTTAAAATTTTGACGTCGGCCTAATAGGATATTAGTAATTAAATTGGTTTTCGACAGTGATGCTAAGAATGAACCATATGAGACTCCTGTTTTAATTTGATATAGGAGTGATCGTACGGTATTTTATTAGGCGAGGTGTCACATCTTCTAGGGTTAGAACAAACACAAATCACAGAACCCATTAGAAGAGAGAAATCAAGATCTTTCCTAATAATAAAAGCATCCCATTTGCACTATTCGCACCACAAACACCATTGGAGTGTAGATCGAAGGAAGGGGAATTCAGCCACACCATCCAATACCAAAAACTAAGACCTTTGATTTCCAGGCAAGTATCTAACTTGTTGTTCTTTAGTTGTTAACACATCGAAGCTAGTGTAGGAGATAATGATTTTATGTCTGATGAAAATATAATGTTGAGGGGAGATTATTATTATAATTTAGAGTAGAAACCATGTTAGGATGTATATCTTGTTATATGTAGAATATTGACCATGAAATTGGATACCCGGTAGAGACAGAAAGCTGAAAATTTATGGGTAGCTTGAGAAAATTAAATAAACTAGGGTTAAATGATAAATTCTTGAATTACTCCATTTGATGACGATTCTTGAGGAATTAATAAATGATTTATGTTAGAAATCATCCATATTGGTTTATATAACGTTCATGATGTTTGGTTGGGATTCTGGGGCATGTTAATGGAGGTTTAATGATTTAAGTTGGAAAAACTCGTTGGATTGACATACAGAAAACTGGGCCAAAACCTGCTCGGTCGATGGATCGACTCAAGAATGTCGATCAATCGGTTGTACAAGGCAGTGAGATCAAGGTTTGCAAGGAACAAGGATATCAAATCATGGCTCAACAGTGGGCCACGAGTCTAGTTGTGCCAGGTTTGGTCAATTGATATATATATATATATATATATATATATATATATATATATATATATATATATATATATAGAGAGAGAGAGAGAGAGAGAGAAAGAGAGAAAGAGATCAAGAGTGTATGATAAGATGGTACAAGTCATATGCTTATGATATTACACAAGGACAAGAAAGATATCAAGGAACAATGCTATCAAATCATGGTTCAACAGTGGTTCCAAAAACACTTAAAAACCAATCATATATGCTCATTGTTAAGGACAAGACATAATAAGTATATATAAAAGAAGTTGATAGCTCAAGGCTTGGACGGGGCAAGAAGTTGTCCATGGGATGTATATATAATAAATGCACAATAAAAATAACTTCCCAAATAATATGCGTGTTAGTAATGTTTGGCTAATAAAAGTTAGCAACACTTGCGTGCCACAAAGACTGTCAGAAGAAGATTATGTGGTTTAATAAAAATTAATATAAGTATTAAATATAAAACAATATTTATAAATGTAAAACATCCGTTCAAAACAAAATCTTTATCACAACTAGACAAACCAGCACTATATTCAACTAATGTTTCCAAGCTCCAACATTTGACTGGAGTGGTTTTATTAAGATTCCAATCCAAGGTGATATGGAAATGGTTAGATTTAAAATAATATTCAACATGTGATTAACATGATCTAACTAACCAGTGAATATACCATATAACAGATTATATTAAAAATGTGATTTAGGCGTGTAAAAGTTAGTAGGAAAAAAATGTGTAGTAATTAGAGGGGCACATGAGACAGTAAAAAAAATCTGACTGGATGTACATATATAATATATGAATAGATGCAAGAGGCTAGGAATAAAGTGAGGGCTGACAAGTACAAAAGGAGTCTCAAAAGTTATCTTAACAATTGTATGTTCAAATAATACTTAATCTGAAAAAATATGTGATGGACAAAACAAAGCAAAGGACTAAAGGTCTAATATATATCATTTTATAAAATGACCGTCTAATATATATCTACTTAGTCAAACTGACTATTTCATTGCCTGAGATAAATAAGGTATGAGGCATAAGATGTCTTAAATAAACAAAAGTTATAACTAGTCTGATGGAAATGTCGATCTCCCCAAGGCTATTGAATGACCTTATATATATTGTATTAGGCTGGGTAAGAAAGATGTGGTAGGTAGGCTTTATCAGTGTCAAGATATGGGATTGATTGAAGTTGTGTCTCTCGAGTGTTGTGTGTGTCACGATAGTAAAATTTATAATACAATTAAATAGTGCATAACAGGTACTAATAAATTTAATAGTATATGTACGGGCATATCAAATGCATCTAAAGTATGAACATGATATATAAACAAGAAGTTCTATGATTCGGATAAATTTGGGGTACCAAAAAACATATAAACCAAAGTATAAAAAATATATACCAAAAATTCGTCAGTATACAAGGTAACATATAAAAGATTTATAAACCAAATAAGTTTCTACGTATATGTAGGCTTGACACTTTAAATAAGTTAATGTCGAATAATTTCTAGTGTATATGCATGGGAATATGTCTGTCTGTGGAATAGCATATAAATAATAAAAATATATGTATCACTATATAATAATCTTTTAAGTATCTTTTAAAAATGAATATATATTATAAATATTATAAAGTCAGATATTTTTACATAAATACTTAACAAAAATATGTTTGGAATTATCAAAATCAATATATTATATTAAAATAAAATGTACATAAATTACTATTAAACTAACTAAATATTAATTAAAAAGGATAATTACATTTTCGTTTAACAATCTCCCCCTTTTTTATGATGACAAACAATGATTCACAATGATCTATAAAATGATTAAATTAAGCACAATTAGTGAATCATACATACTCCTCCCCTTTTGACATTATAAAAAAAAATCATATAAATCGAACGTCAAGGGTAAAATGCGAATCTCCCCCTATCAAAAATAACTTGTGCATGGGATTCAACCATAAAATTGCAAAGAGGCATAATATTATCAATACGCACATCTGCCATCATAAATTTTCTCATAGCATGGATTTGAATTTTCGATAGTCATGAATATCATCAAATAATGCATAAGTCACCAAAAAGATGAAATCAATTAGTTCAAACGCATAATGGTGAATATATCACAACTCAAAGTTTTTCAAATAATTTGAATAAGGCACAACATGAGTTGATCTATAGCGGCATATAGCAAAAAAAATATTGCGTTTTGTTCAAGCTTTTGTGGCATATATATAGCACCACAAATTTTTCAACTTGTTCATTATTTGTCATTTTCAAGATACGATAATAAAAAAATTTGGAATATTCAATCCTATTGCAATATCCATAATAACACATCAAAAATCATGATCAAACATATTTTTAATAATCAACGTCAATAAATAATTTTTGATAAATATTTTTCCACAAATAATTTCAAAAAAAATACGTATCTCCTCAAAGGGATACCAATGAAGGTATATATGCATATAATAAATATGGTGCATCTTTTTGCTTCAAAAACTCATTCAACAAGTCTAAAAAAATATTCACAAATCATAACAATTTTCAATTAATCATACGATTTTTCGATTTAAGCACAAAGTATCATAAGTGTCATTTTCTTCCAAGAAAATAATTATCATGAATGTCATAAATATTCAAATAATGACACTAATCATGTAACATACAATAAAACAAGCTCATAAGGATTAAGATGTTCATATCATCAAAATCAATAAGTGCATATTACATTATCAACATGTAGCACATATGACTAGCAAATTATCAAATGACATTTTCGTTTCAAATTAATAAAGTCATGAAGTAACTCAATATTATAATCCGCAAAAATATGTCAAGATGTAATACATAAAAAAATTATGAATATTCAACAAAAAAAAAAAATTATCATCAAAATCAAGTGATGTGTCATATAATATAAAATCATCAAAAATAATAAATGCACAACTTTACATAGGAGTCCTAAATTATCAACAACAAGCTCATGTGTTTTAACAAATATTTTATGCATGGAAATATATCAATTAAGATCATACTTTAAATAATCAATAAATATATGATATTTATAATTTAAGAAAGGTGTTCCTTACCACCTTACCAATACCAATGATATTTTCATGAAGTTCTTTTCAAGTGTGGCATTTTCATCCTTTGGCAAAGATATTTGTAATGACAACTTTGCTTTTATACCAAAACATAGGATTTGGAAATCCACAAGCAATCTCAACATGCAACCTACACAACTTTCAATATTTTCTCTTTGATCTAAAAGAATGTGTTAGGTCCAAAATGTAATATTAAAACACAAATTTTCCAAAAAGTAATATCTAATCAATTTTCAAGATTTCAAGAATAATCATAATAAATGATAATCATCAATAATGACAATCTATCATATAATCATAAAGTCAGTTTTACCATATTAAATAACAAATTATCTATTAATCCATATTCAAATAAATAAGTTATCATTCATAGTATGCTTTGACTTAGAAAAAAAATTATTCACATTTTCAACCATTTCATATTCTTATGAAATAAATCAAAAATCATCAATCACAAAAAAAATATTTTCAAGTAATGAATGGTGTCTAATTCAAATAAGCACTAGTTGAAAACCTGCGAGACGCAACGTGCGAAACATAAGTAATAAGATAAAATACGAATAATAAATTTAGATCAATTAGATATTTTTACCACCATCTTTGAGACATTTATTAAATAATACATGGATAATATGAAATTAACTTCGTAAAAATAAGTCAATTATTAAAATTTTAGTTATTTGTAAACCAACGAAATTACAATTATTAATAGCCATATCAATCAAATAATTACCCACCATATGAGATCATATTTTCACTCAATAATAAAAAATAAATAAAGAAGAAGTCCTAAATATTTTAAAATAACGGATTTTAAACCCCTTGAACACTATTATATACAAACATAAATCATGAAGAAAATGACATGATTATCAATAAACCCAAAGATGATTCAATAGGGTGATTATTGTATTCATGGTTACATTCGCCATTCTTCCCAACTTTTAGAATAACAACAAATCTAATTTGGGTGCGTACAAATTCATTAACAGAATGAAAGAATAAATGTTGGTTAAGAACTTGCACTGGTAGAACTAAACTAAAATAAACCAAAAAAGATTTGAAAAAAAGTTATAGTAAATATGAATACCGAGTATCCGATCGATGTTGAAAAAGTTTTGAAAATGGAAATTACAAAAAAGAAGGCTATAGTGGATCACTTTTCAAGTTATCCAAGATTTCACCAACTCATCCCATCCTTAAAACATATAAGAATGTTCAATTGATCAATTCAAACATTTTCACAAATACTTAAGAAAAAAGATTACACAACCAAGCATAAAGTAAATGAAAATATGAGAAAACCATGAAGACAACAATGTGTGGGAGAATAAATAAATATTATTTTTGTTTTTTTTTGGAAAAAGAGAGGTAATAAGTGATATTCCATGAGAAAGAAGTAACGTAGCGTACTACACCCATAACCATATACATGGAGATGATACATAAGTGGAGGCATAGGCATATTACGTAACACTCATGGACATGGACATGGATTCCATAATTAAGAGTGCCATACCTTTATTCTTGAGGCTGAAAAGCAGGTGGATTTATTTATTTATTTCTTGAGGCTGCCGCGGATGCAGAGGCGGGGGGCAGAATGGGATTTGATGGCGACGGCAGCGTGAATGGAAACGTGAAGGATTGCTGCCAAAATTGTAAATATCGAATGAAAGGAGAGAAATATTTTGGTATATAGATGGAGGGACTAAGGGATAGAGAGAGTCGGTTGGGGGATAAAGTCGATTGTTAATCACGATCGACTTTATTTTTTGCCTCAATAAAGATTGTTAATTTGATTAGATTCAAATTATAAGATCCAATCAACAGATGAACCAAACATGTAGGGCTCATCCTAAAAAACCAAGAATCCCGCTTATGGAAAACCCAATAACTAATATTTACATCTCATAATCAAAAATACGAAAAGAAAAAAATAATACTTGATCTCCAATAACAATATTTCTAAATTCATTAATTATGCTACCAGTATTGCACTCTCTTCTTTTAGTCTCGTCTTATTGCTTGTTTTGTCCAAAGTTTCTGGCATGCCCAGAACCAAAATTTTCATTGTGGATGAAGATGGCAAATTAATAGATATTTCCCCAATTGAGGCTAATTTCAGCAGCTCAGATTCATCTAGACCTTTTGCAGCCCCAAGACTGCATCGATATGTTCCATACTTTGCCAATGCATATTTGAATTTTGTACCTGCAACTCAAAAATTGAGACAGAAGCTGAAAAACAAAATAAATAAATAAACAAAACATATTAATGCTTTGTTATTTAAATTTCAATAATATAAATTCTTACGGCTGCATTGGTACAGCTAAAGCTACACAACTTGCTCTCTGCACCTCAATAGAATCTAAAAAATGGTAGAACATATATGTTGAGACCATATCACATAGGTACCTGTAGTGGTCCGGCTATGAATGGTTTGCGTTCACATGTATAAAGTTACTTTCGCCACCATTAGCCTCCATTTTCTGTATCATCTTACAAACACATTTTTTTTGTCTAGCAAGTGATCTGAATGAAAAGAAAATTAATTTTCTTAAAAAAAGACCAAATTAAAAATCTGATAGAACCCAAAACCCATAAGTAAGAGAGAGAGAGAGAGAGAGAGAGAGAGAGAGAGAGAGAGAGAGAGAGAGAGAGAGAGAGAGAGAGAAACATCACTGGGTTATAAAAAACTGTATTTTTAAAAGAAATAAAGGAAAAAATATCCAAAAAAATAGAAAAATAACAAAAATGTATTTTTTTTTAAATCTGTATTTCTTTTTAAACTGTATTTTTTTGAAACTATTTTTAAAATAAAAAATAATATAGCTTTTATCAAAATAAAGTTTTTATAGAGCCATTTTTATTAAAAATTTAATTTTTCAAAAAAAAATACTTCTGTAAAAATATTATTTTTTTAAAAAAATACATCTAAATCCATTTGAGCCTATTATGTACGTACCTAAGTAGATAAAAAAAAATGTTGGCTTAAAACCAATATAAACTGAACTTTGGAACATTGGTTAGACATAACATTTGAACTTGTACTCATTCTCTATATTATATCACTACCATGCACATACTTCAATATATAAAAAGTAACAATGGATATAAAAATCAAGCAATAAAAAAAAAGCCACCGAGATGCAGAAAATCAATAAATTAACAAAGTAAGCAAGAAAAAAACAAACATGTACTTGTTGGGTATGTTTTTAATCATGATAGTGATTCTATAATCTTAGTGATTTGACTCCATAACACCATCTTCGTCTATCAAAAATCGAGGATCATAATCCTTAGAAGATTGCCTAGACCCCTTCACCTTAGTACCCAAAATCTTACTCTGTAGCAATCTGGAACTAATCTGCTGAAATTGTTGTTTGAACTTTGTCAAGATAGAGAAACGATGGGGTGGAATTAAGAAGAGAGAGAAGGTATATATGTGTGTAATAGAGATTAGGCTTTTCATATTCTTCACTCGGAGAGAGGGAGATAAGATATGAATAGATTGGAAATGATAAAATATCCGATGGTTAAAGAGGAGGGAAATAAGGGGAGTGAATTTGGGACTTAATGCATCGATCACGTGTCAGCCTCACAGAATTTGAGTCTATAATTTTTTATATAGTTATATAAATATAGATTTTTACAAAACATCTTATTTATAAAAATAAAAAATAAAAACTGGCTTTTTTTTATTATAAACAAAAGTGTGTTTTTTATAAATAAAGAAACTGACTTTTTATTTTATAAAAGCATGTTTTTATATTTTTTAAAAAACAGATTATTTATTTATTAAAAATAAATTAAAAAAAATGTAATAAAAAGTTTATATACTTTTTACCATTTTTCATGATGTTTTTAGTACAGGGACTAAATTTATAAAATTATATGGAGTGTCCTATTTTTATACACTTTGGGAATTATGAGGACCTTTTTCCCAAAACCCCCATAAATAAAATACTTTTTTATAAAATCTTTTTTTTTACGAAACAACTTATTTATTTATAAAAAAATATAAATATCAAAAACTGTTTTTTATATAAATAAAAGACTGTCATTTATATGAAAATTATATTTTTTGTAACAAACCAACTAACCCAAATGCAGTGAAGTTCACTTAAAAAAAATATTTTATAAATTTTCTTGCATTATCAGCAGAATTGAAGTAAAAATAAGTCATTTAATTTTGGGTACACAACTAATCATACCTGAACTTTGATCATTTGTAGAGTTGGATGAGAGTCGTTTACCCGGTTCATACACCTCCATATACCACTAAACTATTAAGATGCTAAGATTTTCCTATAAAGGTTACACACACAAGAATCTATTGATATATAAAGCACGTAAAAATTCACAAAAATAAAACTTAAAAGGCATAAGAAAACCATACTCTTTAAGCTATATCTGATGAGCAACAGGTAATACAAAAACCTCTGAGAGAGAGAAACAGAGTTACAACTGGGATAGAGTTGGTGTTTGAATATGATATGTCATTAAAAAAGCCCGTTCAGATTCATCCAATCTGGCCATTCGTCTACTATTGGTAGTAATTGGCCTAAAAAACTACAAACGCAATGGGAAGAGAAGCCGTAAATTTTGGGGACATGAATAGCCATGGATAGAAGAAGAGTTTGTATGCAAGGGACTTAATGAATGTGCCAAAGATCAAGCCTTTTCCATCATCAAGTACTAAATACCTTGAAAGAATGAAAACATGTCCATTACAACCATAAAGTGCATGATTATCAATTTTTTAATGTGAAGAAACTTTAATATAATAAAAAAAGAAGGATAATTCCAAGTAAAAGACGGTGATAAAGGATTGAAGAAAATATATTATAACACACCTCCAATAGAAGTGTAGCAATGATAAAAGATTGGATAAAATATATTAGAACACACCTCCAATGGAAGTGTAGCAATTAATGGGGCACATATCTCCAGCGTCATAAGCTTTGCAAAGTATATCTTATCCCGTTCAATCTGCCAAACAAAAACAATGCTGGAACAAAAGAGACGAAATAAAGAGAGATAGAGAAAGCATACCTACCATCGTCCAAAAAAAAGGTGCATGAATAGTTAATGAAGGAGACTAAAAGATAGCCAAATTTAATTGAGAGGGAAGTAGCTGAATAGCTTATGTATGGAGAGAGGTAAGAGTCCTTCACGTTTTCTGCCTTGGGAAGTCAAAAGGCAAGTTTGAAGAATGGGTTTTTTTTTTCTAGGGAAGGGCAAGAGTCAAGTTTGAATGGGTTATGTTTAAGTGCACTAAATGCTAAACTTATTGAGATATTTAAGGATTTGTATGACTTAATAATATTTAATGTATTTGTCACGTGTCATCTCCCGAGGATTTGAGTCTACAATTTTAATATAGATTATATAGATGTGTCACGTGGATAGGCTAATTGCAAAGCATAATAAATGCCTTGTTTTGCATTTTATAGTATTAAGAGATATAGACATGGCAATAACAAAGGAAAATAACTATATCAAATAATAAACACAAAAAAAAATGAATCAACACTAGTTCTTAATTTGATTTTTTTTTGTTCAAGTCCCATCACTTGTCTTGCACCTAAAAAATTTATCCTTTGGAACCCAATATGTGTGTGGTTGATAAGGGTTAGCAAACATAATTGTTTCTTTAGGAATCTAAGCTAATTTTGTATTATTGTACCTTCTTTTTCTAAAATGATAAAATTTGAAATAATGTGTATGTCTACCACAATATGTGCATAAAGAGTTAGAATAACTAGATGAGGCTTCATTTTCAAATAAATTGGAATAACTCTTTTTCTTATTTTCTTTATCATATCCTATACTATTATTATTAAACCGAGTTCTTTGATTTCCCACAAATTTATGAAAATATTCATTTCCTTTACTAAAAGTATCTAATGATTTCTTTAAATAATCAATCTCCCTTTTTTAATTCACTATTTTCAATTTCAAGAAGATGAGTGACATTTACAGATTTTTTCTTTTTCAAAGTTTTAATTTCATTTTTCAAAGATTCATTTTCTAATTTTAAATTATCAAAGTCATTTGATATGGAATCACATTTAGCATGAGTCTTGTTCAGTGTAATAAATTTCTTTCCAATATCTTCATATTTTTCATATAACTCATTAAATGCATCTTATAACTCATCATAGTCATCAAATATATCATCATGATTTGAACTATGGGTAGAGTATGATTCATTATCACTAAAGTTGGGGTTAGAGTGTACCGCCTCATTATTTCCCATGAGACAAGCAGCATTGGTCTCTACACTACTAGATTCATCAATATTAGCATATAGGCAATGATTGAATTCTTCCTTTAAAATAAAGCTTGAAATGCAAGGTTGATTATGTGACTATTTTATTTTCACACAATGAAACAATGAATAACTGCAAGACATCAAACACTTTAGCACACAAATAATAAAAATGTAGAGTGAAACATTTAAAATAAATACAGAAAAGTTTGCCATGATATTTAACTCTATGATTGTTAAATCAAAATAAATAAATTAGAGCCTTGCTCAGATACCGATTGTTGCGCAAATAAATACTCAAGAGGGAGGGGGTGAATTGAGATTTTGCAAACTTTTCAGGTTAAATTTATATTTCAGAAAAATATTAAATTTAAATCACTTAATTAAATTTCAGATTAATAAATGTCTAATGATTCAAACCAAGAATATCAAACAAATACTACCAAATAATTTAAACGAGATAAAATGCAGATTTTAACACCCAATAAATATTTAGATTAATTTTCGTATTTAACAAGAATTTATATTCTGAAATAAATTAATTAATTCAAAAATAATTATTTTAACCGTAAAATAAATTTACCAATTTTCCAAAATAATATATTTGCAAATTTAAGTGCTGAAAAATATAAGTTCAAGAAAGCACAAATTAATAAACAAATAAAGTGCAAAAAATAATGACACCAAAATCTAACGTGGTTCAGCCAAATCCCGATCTACGTCCACGCGCCTAGAGCTTCCGACTCCCTAGCGCTTCACTATCGTGATTCGCTTGAAGGGTAGGATTACACCACCGCGTACAACTGTTTGTAATCTAACTTCGAGCTTCAAACCCCGTGGTCCACTAGCGGGTAGGAATCAACCACCGTTACAGCCCAAAGCTTCAACAAAGCTTCAAAATAAATCTGAATTTTTTGTACAAGGTTGAATAATGAAACTCCTTAAAAATACAATTTGTAATCTGGGTTTCTATTTCTTTAATGAGACTTAAATAAATAATGTTGATGTAGGCTCAAGTCTTCTTATTCAATGATTTGAGCAAAATGTAAAATTAATTGCTCTCTTGAATGATGTAATAGTAGCGAATAATAAATTCAAATGCTCTCAATAAATTCTCTTGTTCTTGCTCATAGTCTCATTCTTGTGTCTTCAATGGAGCACTTCAATATTAAAGTATGTCCTCAAAAAAATAGTTATTAGACACAAACTTTGTGAGCATTTAATGCTCCTGATTTTGCTGAGAGAAAATATCTTGAATAATAATCTGCAAATCTCCATTTTGCTTCTTAAGAAAAAAATAGTTGTTGAGTTATGAGAATGGTCATCTGAAAAAGCGTGACTGAAAGTGGCTCTAGTAGATATCTCCAAGTGACTTCTGCAAAATGTTAGTTCAAGAGAGAGAGAGAAAGAGAGAGAGAATCTGATATAAAAGATGTCAGTCATTTGACGTGTAAAAAAATATTCTCTGTAAAGAGTATAGAGTACCATGAACTAATAAGGGATATTATATTATGTCATCATGATAATAATAAAAGACTTTAAGGCCCTGTTTGATAAGAAAGTGGAAAAATGTAAATGATTCCGAGGCAAATGATTCTAGGGAAAATAATTCCAAGGCAAATCATTATTTTCCAACAGATGTGTATTTGATACAAGTTGGAAAATCGTCACTTTTCCACCTTTTCTATCAAACACAAAAGTTGGAAACTAAAAATAATTGTGGAAAATTTGTTTACAGAATATATATATATATATATATTAAAAAATATATTAACAAATTAACGAAATATATGAAATAAATAAAAAAATATATGAAATATATTAACAAATTAACGAAATATATGAAATAAATAAAAAAATATATGAAATATTAAAAAAAATAAACAAAATATATTAATATTAGAAATAAACCAAATATATGAAATATATGTAATGTACGAAATATTAGAAAAATATACAAAATATATTAATATTTAAGAAATATATATTAAAGTACGAAATATAGGAAAATATACAAAATATATTAAAGGTACAAAATATATAAAGGTAAAAAATACGTACATATATGGAATATATTGATATACAAAATATATGCAATATAAAAAATATATGTATATATTAAAAGATATAAATGTACGGAATATATAAATATGCGAAAAATATACATATATGAAATATATAAATATATACGGAATATATACATATATGAAATATACGCAATATACGAAATATACATATACACTAAAATATACGTGTATACAAAAATATATAAATGTACGAAATATATAAATATACGAAAAATATTAAATATACGAAATATATACATATTTGAAATATATAAATATATACGGAATATATACATATATGAAATATATGCTATATATGAAATATACATATATACTAAAATATATAAAATATACGTATATACTAAAATATAGAAATGTACGGAATATAGAAATATACGAAATATATACATATATGAAATATACGCAATATACATATATACAAAAATATATAAATGTACAGAATATATAAATATACGAAATATATATATATATATATATATATATATATATATATATATATATATATATATATATATATATATATATATATATATATATGAAATATATATATATATACGGAATATATACATATATGAAATATACGCAATATGTGAAATATACATATATACTAAAATATATAAAATATACGTATATACTAAAATATATAAATGTACAGAATATATAAACATATGAAAAATATTAAATATACGAAATATATACATATATGAAATATATAATTATATACGGAATATATACATATATGAAATATACATATATACTAAAATATATAAAATATACGAAATATATGAAATATACAAAATATATATATATATTTACAAATTTATAAATTATATATATTTGTATAATTATAAAATATTCTGAGTTTAAAAAAAATTACTTTGAATGATTTGCTATCCAAAGGTGGCAAACAAAAACCTGAACCCCCCCAAAGAATTGGTTTCCACCTTAGGGTGGCAAATCGTGCTTAGGGCTCTTGTACATAGAAAACAAATTTCAAGTCAAATTTTCGCTATCAAACGGTCAAAAAGTTGAAAAATTTTGAAATTTTCCAACTTTTTAAGATTTGCCTTGGAATTGAAGTGTTATCAAATGGACCCTAATATTTTTTTTACCGCTATCAGGTATTATGTAATGTGGCCTGAGGTAAGCAAAGTCGTGACCCAAATATTTGGGTCAGAGGATATCAAAGACTTGTATGAATACTCATAATTTATAATTTTAATTTATTACCAATCAAGATTGTTTGTTTAAAGGGACATAACAAGTCTGTTTTGATAGAAAAAAATTACAAGATCATTAATACACAGGATTTCACAAAATCACTAATACTTCCAAGCATGATATGGGTTAAAAAATGGGGAGATAAACACTTACAATATTAATATAGAATAAAAAAACTTAAAAATAAAAGAAACGTGAACTTATATATAAAATATATTTCGGCCAATATAGTTGTGCAAGGGTTGCTCAAATGATATATATATATATATATATATATATATATATCACATGGATCAAGGCAGTGAGATCAAGAGTGTATGATAAGATGGGACAAGTCATATGCTTATGATATTACCCAAGGACAAGAAAGATAGCAAGGAACAAGGCTATCAAGTCATGGCTCAACAGTGGTTCCAAAAACACTTAAAAACCAATCATATATGGTGACTGTTAAGGACAAGACATAATAAGTATATATAAAAGATGTTGATATCTCAAGGCTTGAACCGGGAAAAAGTTGTCAATAGGATGTATATATAATAAATGGCCGATAAAAATAACTTCCCAAGTAATAGGCCTGTTTGTAATGTTCGGCTGATAATAGGTAGCAACACTTGCGTGCCACAAAACTGTCAGAAGAAGCTTATGTGGTTTAATAAAAATTAATATAATTAGTAAATATAAAACAATATTTATAAATGTAAAACATCCGTTTAAAACAAAATCTTTATCACAATTGGACAAACCAGCACTGCATTCAACTAATGTTTCCAAGTTCCAACATTCGACGGGAGTGGTTTTATTAAGATTCCAACCCAAGGTGATATGGAAATGTTTAGATTTTAAATAATATTCAACATGTGATTAACATGATCTAACTAACCTGTGAATATATCATATAACATATTATATTAAAAAAATGTGCTTTAGGCGTGTAAAACTTAGTAGGAAAAAAATGTGTTGTAATTAGATTGGCACATGAGACAATAAAAAAAATCTGACCGATGTTCATATATAATGTATGAATAGATGCAAGATGCAATGAATAAAGTGAGGGCTGACGAGTATAAAAGAAGTCTCAAAAGTTATCTTAACAATTGTCTGTTCAAACAACACTTAATCTGAAAAAATAAGTGATGGACAAAACAAAGCAAGGGACCCAAGGTCTAATATATATCATTTTATAAAATAATCGTCTAATATATATCTACTTAGTCAAACTGACTATTGCATTGCTCGAGATAAATACGGTATGAGTAGACCTGTCAAAATACACGATAACCCGTTAACACGACACGACCCGACACGAAATTATAAGTTAATGGGTTTACCCTTATTGGGTTTGGGTCATTAACGGGTTGACACGGTAGACCCGTTAACACTAACGGTTCGGGTTTGGAAATTTACCTGTACCCGTTTCTACCCGTTAACACCCGTTAACACTAACGGGTACTATAGGGTCACCCAACCCGTACCCAATAACAATAACCATTAAAACCCATATTTTCTAAATCTTTAAAGACTAACGGGTGCTATAGGGTCACCCAATCTATACCCAATAAAAATTACAATTAAAATCCATTATTTTTAAAGTATTGAAGACTAACGGGTATTATAGGGTCACCCAACCCGTTACCCATTTCGACCCAAAATGATTCGTTAATATTAATGGGTGTTAACGGTTTGGGTCGTGTACCCGTTAATATTAACGGATCGTGTTTGGGTATTGTTATTAGACCCGTTAGGCTTAACGGGTCGTGTACGGGTTAAGGGTGTTTTCACCCGTTAACCCGACCCGTACACGACCCAAACCGACCCGTTGACAGGTCTAGGTATGAGGCATAAGATGTCTTAAAAAATAAAAGTTATAACTAATCTAATGGAAATGTAGATCTCCCCAAGCCTATTGAATGACCTTATATATATTATATTAGGCTGGGTAAGAAAAATGTGGTAGGTAGGCTTTATCAGTGTCAAGATATGGGATTGATTGAAGTTGTGTCTCTCGAGTGTTGTGTGCGTGACGATAGTAAAATTTAGAATATAATTAAATAGTGCATAACAGGTACTGATAAATTTAATAGTATATGTACGCACATATCAAATGCATCTCAAGGATGAACATGATATATAAACAAGAAGTTCTATGATTAGGATAAATTTAGGGTACTAAAAAAATATAAACCAAGTACAAAAAATATATTCCAAAAATTCGTAAGTATAAAAGGTAACATATAAAATATTTATAAATCAAATAAGTTTCTACGTATATATAGGCTTGACACATTAAATAAGTTAATATCGAACAATTTCTAGTGTATATGCATGGGAATATGTTTGTTTGTGGAATAGCATATAAATAATAAAAATATATGTATAACTATATAAAAATAATCTTTTGAGTATATTTTAAAAATGAATATATATTATAAATATTATATACATAAAAATAATCTTTTGAGTATATTTTAAAAATGAATATATATTATAAATATTATATACATAAAAATAATCTTTTGAGTATATTTTAATAATGAATATATATTATAAATATTATAAAGCCATATATTTTTACATAAATAGTTGACAAAAATATGTTTGGAATCATCAAAATCAATATATTACATTAAACTAAAATATACATAAATTACAATTAAACTAATTAAATATTAATTAAAAGGATAATTACATTTTCGTTTAACACTAATAATGTTAGATGTAGATACTAATAGTCTCTACAAAAAAATGAATGATATTAGTATCTTTAGGAGTTTTTTACAAAAATGCAAAACCAACAGTAGAAAAAAAAATACTCGTGTAGTATCTGAAATTATTTTGCAGATTGTTTTATCAGTAGATAAGAATCGATCTTCAGAAGATAAAGGTATTGCTAAGTGTATGTTGCTTTAAGGGTATACTGGAAAGTTTAATAATTGCAAGCTGGTTGACCATGATACTTGGGGTGGAGATGTTTAATTAAGATTAAGGTGGATCATATATATATGTTTAGCATTATAGGGTAAGGAACTATTATGTTTTAGTAATGTTAAAGAAATATGATAAGTTAGAGCCGGAGAACGAAAGGGAATATATCTAAAAACCCATATATTTTTAACATTACTGAAACATAATAGTTCCTTAACCTATAATGCTAAACATATTATATATATATATATATACACACACACTAGCGTATGCCTGTGCCTAAAGGCACGATGAAATTTTCCAAAGTACGTAATCGTGAAACGACGACAATTTTTCAAAGTACTTAATAGCGAAACGCAAAAATATCGAGATGTAATTTTAAAACCAACAACAAATAGTCCAATAACATTCAAATAGTCTAGATTCATCAAATAAATTCACATATAATACGAAATATACAATATTCATCCATCGAATTCACATTGTGTCTCAAAAAAACAAAGTGTCAAATTTTTAAAAAAATTGGCCATAGTCTCCTTTGTTTATGGAACTATTCACACTGCTTAACAAATAACAAATAGTCCAACATCCAAATTGTCTAAATTCTTCAAACAAATTAACATATAAAATGAAATATACAATATTCATCAATGAAATTCATTGTGTCTTAAAAAAACAAAGTGTCAATTTTTTTAAAAAAATGGGCATAGTCTCCTTTGTTTATTGGACTATCTACCCTATTTAAGGGGTAACAACAAATCCAACAATATAAAAGAAAATTCCCAAATTCGGAGATGGGAGCTAGAAGTCTGGGAAAGGTGAATATCAAATTATTCTTTCTGTGGGACTTACTCAAAATGTTCGTGCCGTGGTGTTTGACCACTATCTTGGATGGGGTGAGAGAAACTAAGCAATCCTTTGCGGGAGCATCAGATAGTATGTTTTTGGAAATTGCGATTCTTTTAAGTCTTTAGCACTCATCTGCTTCTGGATTAGGTGCTATTACGGTTGTCTTCCCATCCTTCTTCCCACCTCTCGCCATTATCACTCTCTCCCTCTCGGTTTTCTGTACGATTTTACAAACAATAAACATAATTAATCAGTTTCTCGAACAAAGATACAATCACATAAGTAAATATACAATCACTAACATACATGAGCTTTTTTTCATCCTAATCTTACTTGCATCCAAGGAAAAGATGATTCATCCTAAGCTTTTTTCATCCTAATATTATTTTATATCTAAAAGAAACCAACATCATACTTGATAGCCATGTTATATGAGCATCCTGAACAATTTTAGAACAAAACATGAACAAAAACTAAATTGAGATTTTTACAAAACCAATTACATAATCTATAACATAAATGTTTGAAAATTAATGGTAAAAACAGAGTATAGTATGTATGATGGAAAGAAAGTAGGGAATGATAATGTGAATTAACTCACAAATAGAAACGCTACATATAAAGGAATATGGAAAGCAAATGGTTTCACAATTTCAGTTATGTCATTTAACTCAACTTTCGAGTTCCCAAAAATATTGTATGGATATTGCATATATGCAATCTGCATATATGCATATTGCATATATGCGGCCATATATGCATATGCAATATATATGCAATGCATTTGATACCTTTAAACTATATTATGAAATAGGTTATATATACAAATTTTAGGCTTTAATCGATATACAGGTATTACAAACATATATACAGGTTGAATCATACCATTTGATACCTTCAAACCTCTCTCTCCCCAGTTAAACCAATTGCATCACCTCCTATTGCATAGTACGACACCTTGCATCACCTCCTATTGGATCTATAGCCGCTTCATCATCCTAACTTGAACTTTTATTTCCTCGATGAGATTCCCGTGGGTGGTCTTGTCGTTGCCCTGCTGCTACCTCACCCCCCCCCCCCCCCCCACACACACACACACCTGCTTCCCATCATCCCCTACCTACTTCAGAGTTTCAAAGAAAATTGGACTGAGTTTCAATATTTGGGTTCCTAACCTCTTGATCCGAACATACTAAATGCAAAATTTGGTAAAGAGAGGAAGAGAATCAGGTAGAGAAAATAAGGCATACCTGAAAAATGTAAAGCAAAATTTGTAAAAATTTGGTAACCGATTGACTAAGTCCTACAAAAATAAAAGATTGAACACCAATCATAATTTATATAATCACCCAAACACAAATAACTATTATGGAACATTACAAAAAGAATACCAAATGACATTACAAATAACCAAAACAAAATTACAAACATTACAGATCAGCTAAAAAGAATACCAAATGTACTAATCACAGCCACAATAGTCCACATATGCATGCTGCAATGTACCATCACATAATAGTCTAGTCCTAATCGCAGCCATAATGAGACAGGGATACCATTCAGATTCCCTCTATTCTTAACTCCATATCGGGAAGAATTGCTCCTTCAGGTTTTGTTTCAATGTCATGTCCAAGTCATTCCTTTTCCTTATCATGTTCAAGTCATTCATTAATATTGTACATCACCTGAAGAAGACATAATGGAATCGGCAAAAGAAATTACATGTTAGTAATTATAAACAATGTTTGTTGATGTTTTCTCAACCACCAAAAACAAATCATATAAAAGAGGCATTGAATCCATTACACCCTTTTTTTAATGTAGCCCCTTTAATTGTGGGGAAATGTTAATATTAGACATTGCCCCCACCTGACACTACTAAAGCCCTTAAGAGTCACATTAGCGAAAGTGGACACAATTCCATATGTCCACCAATGACTAATTCAATAAAAGTATGGAAAAATGGGCACATACTTGATGTTCTGGCAGATTCTGGTACCCCATGTTCCTCCCCTGAGCAATAGTCATTCCATAGAAAATAACTAAGCTGAAATATGAATCCAACAAAATGATAAGATCGGCTGCAATCGATGCCACATCCAGCAAAGCTGGAGCAGGCAGCGAGTTGAATCATGACTGTTGAATTTGTTATGTTTTTCCGATTTAACAACATGCGGAAGTAGGCCATCTTATCTATACTATTATTAAACACCTGTCAAATTTTAAATAAAAATAACATAGTAGGTATACATATATCATAAAATTTTGAAGCAAAAGAGAAATCATAATTACCTGTACAAATTCTGATCACCGCAGATTAAACATGAATTGAGGGAATAGCGAAAAATGGGGGTTTAAAGTAAATGAAGACAGTTCTTCCTTCCGATAGTCATTTATGGACATATATAAGAGGCATTGAATCCATTACACCCAATATCAATGCTGCTCAGACAGAAATTACAATCCGTAAAATTCATAAAATTCTTATCTATAAGATATAATCCTTAAAATCTTCCTTTTATCTATAACAATAATGCTCAGATAGAAATTAGTTGTAATGTTCCTACCAAATATAAACTATGCCCACTGTGAATGTTACATCCAGCTCTTCCAATAAAGCCTCAACATATGATATATGCCCATTGTGAATGTTGCGTATGGGGACTAACTGTGCAATATATCGTGTAGCATGAGATGACTCGGGCATATATATTATTTAGATGATCATTTGAAGGATTCTCAACAGTGAGTAATCGAAACAGCATTAAGTTTTAAATTGATATACCTTGTGACAATTTGTATACTATAAAATATGAAGATAGTTCGACATAATGCAAATTGCTAATCCAAGCTAAATTTAACATTTACAAATATGAGAAATGTGTTTGAAATAAGAGAAATATTTACAAATATGGAATTAGTTCGGATCTTCATATAATGATGTTGTGCATTGTACAGTGGCATCTGATTGAACAAACTGCTAAATAAGCAAGGAATTGAAAGAAAAAAAATTAGACGTGCAGCCATCATGGCACTCTATATCATCGAGAGAAAAAAGTTTATATCAAGAATCTAAACATATAGTTAAAGTGAACTGCAATATTGAATTCACCTTGCCACCACCACCTCTAGCCCTTCCCCTAACTGGTTCTGCTGAAGCACATCCACCAAAACCTCGCCCACTCAACTTAACAAATTTGGTATCTTTATTATCAGCATCGTGCCAACTACAAAACTTTATTTCTTGAAACTGAATAAATAAAGACCAATGTAAAGTCTGCTTTCACAATTATAATCAGTTAAATTGTTTGGTTCCTACACTCATGTTTACAATATATTAATTAGGAGTTTTCATATGCTACAAAGATGTCGTTCGAGAGTGCAGTATAAAACTATGACCATTTCATATAAATGAGACGTTTGCTTTTTAGTTGAGCATCGCCTTATGCAAACTGTGACCATTTTATATAGTTGCCTCTCTAATGGCCTTTTCTAGTTAAAAAACTTAACTCCATACAAAGTGACACATTAATATTATATTCAAGTAGGCCTTTAGTGTAAAACTCACCTTGCTCCTCATGTTTTCCTTTGTTTTTCCTTAGATCTTAACAAATAAACGCCTTAAATTAATTGAACAAAAAAGAAAAAAATTAATATTTGAACCCCAAATTCCAAAGCCAAAATAACAAAATTAGATGAGAAATAAACGCTCAACATCAATTTCGCAACTTTGATTCTCGGTCGAAGGCTGGGCAGCTATAGAAACACTAATAATATAGAAATACACCACACTCATAGTATAGCAATAACTCATAATATAGCTGCACTAATAATATAGCAATACACAATCTGCATATATATGTAGCATATGCATATATATGCAGATTGCATATATGCATATATATGCAACATATGCATATATATGCAGATTGCATATATATGTATGCAGCATATGCATATATATGCAGACTGCATATGCATATGCATATCTGCATATATATGCATCTCCAAAAGTTTTCTTCACCATTAGTCAATCCAAAAGCAATCTGAAATCGAACTGTTTTCTTCAACTCGAATTCTTCCCTTCAACTCCAAATGTTTTCTTCTCCTCTAAAGAGAAGTCCTTTCCTGATGAAGAATAGTGAAAGCGATCAGCACAGCACAACACAGTTTTAAAGATCACAATAAATAGTAATAATCAAATGCATGATGACAACAAACCTTAATTGGAAATGTAATTAAACTAAAAATTGTGTGTCTCACACTTTTTAACAACCAAACATATCAATATATATTAAGTGCATATAATGTAAAACAACCAAACAACCAAAATCAACCATAGAAAGAATTGAAAATACTTGAAGCGTCGTTGGTGTAATTCTATATATGATGTCAAAACACCAACCATATAAAGAATTGAAAAATAGAGAGCGTGAAAAAGGAAAGAAATTACCCTAGAATGTCGCTAAATGTGTAGTCTAGAGACATATAAATAACATCATTATAATGAATGAATTGACAAAATCCATCTAATAGAAGTTAAAAACTCAAATAGAGAATTAAAATATATCAGCATACTATAAAAAACAAAATAGAGAATTGAAATATTGAATAACCAAAAGGAATGAGTAGGAGAATATATAAGGCTTTAGAATTGAAATATTGAACCTAAAAACTCAAATAAACTGTCATTAGCAACAAAGTGGGTGGGTGGGTGTTGGGGGGGGGGGGGGGGGAGGAAGCATTTTCTCTCTCTCCTATATTAAACAACAAACACTCTAGGGGATTGATTATTCTAAACCGTGAACATTAAAAGAAGTCCCAATGTTTTTCGCTGATAACTCGTATCCTTTTAGTAGAAAAGAAGTCCCAGGTTCATAATTCAGCATTAATACAACCTATCATGTTCTATATTAATTAAAATAGAATTGCATCTACGCGTATCATAAAATACAAACACCAATTGTTCTTACAACACAACCTTCATATTATGCTTTTCTTTTCATTAAAATCAAGGATTTAAATGTCATTTACCTTTAGAGCAATCTAGCTAACATGTCATTTACCTTTAGAGAAGAAAATTCCTCCGCTTGTAACAAATTTAAAATCCAAATTCCAAATCCAAAGACGCCTAAAAATGATATATACAGATGAAATATCTAGAAAACTAAAATAACAATATGAGATTGCACACATATGGAGATGATACAATATTCCAAGAGAAGCCCAAAATGATAATTAGATAGAACCCCACAAAAACATAACCATTTGAAAACAAATAGGAACCATTTCAAAAAAACCAACAAAATCATAACAATTTCAAAAATCGTTGATCTCTAGTGAAGTTAAGAAGTTAAAATAATATCCAAACAAGGTGTAGAACACTATAATCACTAAACGAAGTGAATTAAGCAAAACTTATACTAAGCATATTAAGGTGAAACAAATAAAGTACTAACTTTGTTTTAATTTTAGATTCCTTTTGGTTTGAAACACAACATGAAATCACAAAAGGAGATATCCAGAGATGCATATACTTTTTATATCAAGAAAAGAAAGGTAGGAAAAGATGAGGGTGATATAATAAACACTCACCTTTCATTGAGGTTCGATTCACACGATCTTCCCTTAGTTTAAAGTTGGCTGGAGGTGCTGTGATATAACTTTGCAAGGATTGGACTGCAAGAAGAAAGAAGCACTAATGTATAATTATCTTTTAGTGGCTCAAATATAAAAAAGTAGGAAAATATGAGAACAGGAGAAAAGAGGAAGGTGTAAGATGAAAATAATATAGTGTAACCCAATCATAGTTACCAACCTAAACCTCTTACCAATCACATTTATCAAAAGGTTATTCAAATTATATGAAACCAATGAAACACCCACTCACACCACCTCCCACCATCAAACCACAAAACAACCAACCCAAATCGAAAAACGACGTGCCTGAACCCAAATCGCGAAACACCCACCCACATCACCTCCCATCAATACAGAATAATGTATCAATACAGAATAAAAAAACTAAATTCTTTTGGAGCAACAACTGAAATATACCTGCTTTGGAGAAACTGGATTCATGCATTCACCCATGTATCAATGCAGCAATAGAATTCATGCATCCACCCATACAATCTTCATTCCTATCTTTTGCACCTACAATTTTCATATATAAATTTGTAGACCACATAAGTCATAAGTCACAATAGATCCCAGAGTCAAAATTGATCACATAAATCATAAAATGAGAAGAAGAAAAAATTCATAAATTTGTACAACAATTTAAGAATGCCAGCCCGAATTTGATCATCCTATAAATAATTAAATAAATTGGGGGAAACTAGACTAACAAATTGAGAGGTAAACATACCATATATGTCCAATTTTGATATCTCACTTTGCAACTGAGTCACCATATATGAACTCAGATAGACCATATAGGTCCAATTTCAGATCTACAAAAATATAAGGCTGATAGGGATACCTATAGGAGTGTATAAAACTTAAACATACCATATATGTCCAATTTTGATGTTTGGAATTACAGATTCCAAATGAAATTATGAGAGAGATCCCTTATCGGATACCTAATGTAATTATGAGAGACATTCCAATAATAAATGCATTTCAAACTAATGTCCATCAAGTCCATAAACTATGGAAACAACATTTTTTTTACTTAAATTCATTTTTTAAACAAAATTTATAGGCTTTAGCGAATTTTCATACCAGAATGTCACCAAAAATCATTGAAGATCTAATATAAATTTGACTCTCTTGAAATTGTGTGATGATTCTTAACTGGTCATGGAAAAGTGTCAATGTGCCTAATATGCAAAAAATAAAAGGAGAAAATTAGGACATGTCGAGAACTAAATTTTAGGACCTGCTATAGGAAATAATATCAATGTACATGTATTTCTACTTAGCATTCAAAGGATTCACAGGAAGATCATATGTAACTCCAAAAAATAAAATAAAAAATGATGCCAAAAATAAAGGAACCTGAACTGGGATTTAAACAAAAATAAGAACTGAGTTATACCGTTGTATGAGTACCTCCTCACGATTAATCCTATGTTCCCCAAATGAGTACCTTCATGTGCTCCAGAAAATGAGTTATACCGTTGGTCTCCTCAGTCTCCTGAACAATTATTTTTGCAAGTGTGAGAGTTAAAAGAATGGGTCAAATGGAAAAAATTGAAATTAAAGGTAAAAAAATTTAAAATCATACACTGAGTTTCGATTTAGAGTCGCAGGGTCTAAAGATAGGGTATGAGGCCACCCACGCATATTGTAGACCAACACCACTGCACCATAACCACCTTGGCCACACCACAGCCACCACACACCATGCCATCGCGCCCAAACCACAACCACCACAAATAAATACCACAATCGTCGGAGAAACCCATGATTTTTAACCCAACACAACACAAAATGTGTAAATACTAACCGGGGGTGGCGGAGGGATGGGAGAAGATGAGGGGGAGAGAGAGAGAGATCGGAGGAGGGCGAGCAGCCGAGGGAGGCAGCGAACAAAGGGGCGTTGGGAGGAGAGAGAAGGTAGAGAGAGTGAAGTTGGGTTTGTGTTTTGGGGGTTGTAAGGAATGAGGGGATGGCTGATTAGGGTGAGTGAGATATGTCGCGCGAGAGAGAGAGGGTGGCGTGTGTGTAAAGGGAGAGTGTGTTGCCAAAATCCCCTCATTTTTGAATTAAAGTGTAATTTTGGTGAGTATAAAAGATAGGGAAATCAAAAAATTAAGGGGTAGATTTGTAAAATAGAAAGGGAGGTGATCTGAACCATTAAAATGTATAAAAATGTGTAAGGAGGTAGCACACATCTTGACTGTTAAAATGTGTAGATAATTCAAAAATTATCCTACTTTATTTTATATATACTGTACAAATATGATAAGTTAGAGCCGGAGAATGAAAGGGAATATTTACGTTGTGCAACTCATTTAAGATGTGGTAAAGATACTGTATAAAGCATATGCCAATTTGTAAAAGAAAATTGTAATAAAATTAGCATTTTCCTTTCTAAAATCAAATTTGTTTGGATTGGATTTATTGCGTCGATAAACATCGACGAGGAACATGGAGATGGATTTTCAAGTTTCTGCCATCTTTTACATCATGGAGGATGAGAAACTTATAAATACTGATTAACAAACCAAATATTATCAGAACCTCTCATACTGCAGTGAATTCACCAACTTCTTACATTCACAAGCACTGAGAATTATTGACACCAAATTATTTTCAAAAATCTACAAATACTTGTTTGGTTCAATTTGTGGTAGTTTATAAACTAATTTGATAAATTTACGTGTGCAATTGAGGGCATGAAATGAATGGCCATTATATAATTTAAACTATTTATATGAATTAAGAGATTCCATGTGTGAATTCACAATAACCCAAAGGATAAATAAGTTTTTTAAATGTGTGCATTTAATTGACAAGCCAATTTCCCTTGCAAAGAGAGAACCCATGGGAAGTGATAATCTCTTTTACTTACAATGGACATACTAATTTTCCCTCGCAAGGCCTCAAAATCATGATACCAATTTCTAAATCAAATAATGTTATGATGCATTGATATTATAGTATTCGGGCCTCATTCAATTGTATTGTCACATAATTTGATTTATCATCTTATAATACTGTTAGAACCAAATTTAATTTAAAATAATACAACCTCCACTGTATTGCCACTGTTGACAAAAGTGACGGTGGATTCAACCAGCGCTGTTAAAGCAAACAGTGTGTTCCTTAGGGCCAGCGGAACCAAGGGAACAATGAGGGTGGACAACAGAGTTGCAGCTACCAGGGTTCGAGAGAAGGACAACCCTAATACGGTCAGTATGGATAGGAATAGGGGATTATATGGAGAGATATTTTTATGTGGAGAGTAGGATCACATGCATTAATTTTTCCCAAAGCGAGGGACAAGAGTATGGTGCCTAGCAGGGACAATGATTAAGATAGTTTTTGGTTCAGTTTGGACCAACATGTTATGTCCGAGAACCAATTGAGCAGCCAGGGTGATTGGCAAGGTAAAGGTATTCTTTATGTGAGACGAGTGAGTCGCGGTATTTTTATTAGCGCTACATTCGCGTGTGAAACGAGTTTAGTGGTTATATCGATACATTATTATGTGTATGTATTTTTCGTCGTATAGCGGGGTTATATTTGGTTTCATCCATAGGGGAGAGGGTGTAGACAGTAGGAATATATTTTATTGAAATTACTCATTTTAGTGATGTGTTATACGAGTATAATATTATCATGAGTATAGACTGGTTAAAAATGGTTAGAACGATAGTGGCCTATTAATACAAGGCTATCGTGTTCGCTATTCCAGGGCAGGATGTGTTGTTTTGGTGATACTTCACCTGTAAGAGGGTCGAGCTCACATTTATATTATATTATGATAGAGACTTAGGTGAGTATATTTTTCTCGAGATATTTGACCCCAGTGTGTAGGGACTTTACTGATATTATTCGGGGTATATTAGGTTTACTCTTGAGTGAAAAGATTGATCTCGTTACCATGTTTAGCGCTCAGGACTTGGTGATAGGGAGAGCGCATTGTTATATCACTCCTTTAGAGACATGGGAGTTGAGATTTATATTTATATCTTTGGGGACAGGATTTTCGAGAGTCTCGATTATTTATCTGAAGCTTATGGAATTTTATTACCGCCAATGTTGAGTGATAGTGCATGAGGGAAAGTTCCTTGTTTGAATGTTATTGCGGGATGAGATACGCATGGACCTTGGTAGATGTCGTGAGTAGAGAGACGTTGATGGATGCTAAGGCATCAGATTTAATGTTAATCAATGAATGTATGGAGAAAACATTTTGAGCTGAGAACTCCTATATGTTATAACGCATGAGAAGTCGGTAGTGCTGTGATAAAGCTCTGAATTTTTTCTCACCACGAGTTGAGGAGTGGGACAATGTCGAGAAGGCTTAAATTATGATTTATGGGGTGATTGAGAATACCCACGTGCTTGATAATGTGTTACACGTGAGACGTTTGTTATGGTATGCCAATATGCACGGATAATATGATGTATGGGCGCCATGGTTAGCTGATTTCAAAATCGTCCAGGTTAAAGGGGCGTGGGAATAAATGTGTGGGATATACGCCTATGGGGCAGTTATAAACAAAGATGTAATGGCAGGATGGATTAAACGTCGTGTGAGAAAGGCGATGATCCAAGTAAATATGTGCAATGAGAGTAGCACACCCGAGATGGATTGAAAGGCTGTGGGAAGCCATTTAAAAGGATATCTCTTGAGAAGAGGAAAATCCAACTATTATGGGAAAGTAGAGAGGAGTCCTACTCAGTCGAATATTGAGAGTAGCTTGCGCGTAAATAGAATGTTAATGTCTATAAAGTGCACATTGTGGAGAAAAGTGCACGGGCCGAGACTTTTGGTATACCTCGGGGGAAGAAGGGGAGTATAAAATACCACTTAATGTAAGACGTTATAAGTGGAAGTCGGTGTTGAGCAGGACATAATAAATTTGTCTCCGGGTGCACCACTCATAGATGTAAATAGGTTGGTTCGAGATGATCAACCAAAAATTTTGTGTCAAGCCGACGATTCCAGTGATGGAATGGGCAGACGGGCTGGTAAATTTCATTGATGGGTTGCCAACATTAGGATAAGGTCACGAGTTCCTCCAAATGTGTGGAACAAAGTGACTGAGATGAAGTAATTGTTATTCTTTTGGGGTCAGTCGCACTATTAGAAGGTGTGCCCAAACCTTTCTTTGAAAAGAAGGGTTGCACCTGTGCAAGGTGTCGCCCAATACTGTTGTGAATCTGGATGAAACTCTTGAACCCCACCTCCGATAGAGATTTTCAGGAAGCAGTGGGGATTACACTTTTTTTTTTTGCCAAGTCGTGTCACCTATGACCCGATTAGTAAACGGGAGGTGATTGACCACTAGTAAAGCGGTATTAATGCGATTCTGGAGTTACTTCGGTTATTTTACTTCCGCAACTGACCTAACTTATAATTTAAGTAAAGCATAGTACGGTAATTGGGAGGAGAAATTACCGATTTGTAGAGTTATGTGTAGTCACTCTTACCTGTTTGTCGTAAACAAGGTGCTTATTGAGGTTTTGTGTGGGAAAGTCTGGCCATTCTCCCTCTGATTGATTAAAGGTGAGTGGATAGTTAAATATTTGGATCGGACGAGAGTTAGAGTCTGTTGACAAAAGTGGAGTAACCACAAACTATTTTGGGTGGATTTTGACTGTCGAAAGAGTTAGGGACAAAATAAAGAATAAAGTGAGAAGTAAATTGTTATATTCAGGAAAATAAAAATTCGGAATAAAATGTGATAGTATATAAAGATGAGAATATTATATACGAGACTAATAACACTAAGACGCGAATAGTGTATAATAACTAGTGAAAGTTGTTCATAATGAACGGAAAAATTATAAGTGAGAATTTATAATGCAAAAGCTCAGGCGAAAGCGTAGAATATTATACACGCGGGATATGAGATAGTGTATAATTACTTAGAAGTTTTAAGAGATGCTAGTTAGGCTGGCTAGCGTAACTAGGGTGTTTAAAATACATGCGTTAGGTGTGCACTATTAGATGAGAGGTGAGGGGTATCTCATGTTAGTGCGACACCAGTTTAAGGAGAATATCATATTTTAAATGTTAAAGTGTTTTAAACACTTGCTAAATCTTTTGAAAACGCTTTGGGCTTTGACCCGCTTAGCTGTTCAGACACGGGGACGCCTGGATGATATTATTCCTTCGAGTCTAATGATGTTCCAGCAGCTGTGGATGATAGCATGGATTGTTTAGACACTTCTATCCTTGTGATCTAGATAGGAAGTATTGTGAGTTATATACGGGCATGTTGCCCAATTGTTGTCATTTATATTATTTTTTCACTTTTTCGTTTGAGCCTATTCGATATGGTTGTATTAATGTTTACCGAGAGGTATCGGTTATTGTTTATTTATTTCAATTAATGTGCGTTTAAGTTAAAAATATTAGAGAGTTTAAAATCTGACACCGAGCCTAATTGGTTATTAGTAATTAATTTGATTTTCGACAGTGATGCAGAAAATGAACCATATGAGAATCATGTTTTATTTTGATAAAGGATTGATCAACTGTGATTAAAATAAGCGGGGTGTCACAGTAACTCACTTATCCTATTGGTCTAAGTCATCCTATCCCTTGGATTTACGGGATTTGAATTTGTCTCCGATTTAGGTATTTCTCTCGATTAAACCCAATTAAGTTTGGCCCTTAATTCGTTATTTTGGAACTAAACCCAAATTACAATCTAGGTCTACTGGTATTCCCAAACACTCTTCAATATGATTGTAATTAAATTCCACGATTAAATCCCGAACATCTCCCAAAAATTTTAAAAAGGGGGGGCAAGAAAAATAGTTTTGGGCAGTCGAATCGATTCGGCCTGGTCTGAATTGATTCGCTCGTGCAGGTATCGAAAATCTGCATATGTGTTCTTACGGGTTTCTCCCATTTTCAACATCAAATCCTCAATTTTAATCATCCCAAACTCCCAAAAAATCACACTAGATGTTGTACTAAGATAATTACTTGAGTTCTAACGTATAAGAATCATAAGATCAACATGGGGCATCGATTCCTTGGATTAATATATGAATATTTCTCAAGAACCCTAGTTCCACAATTTGTATTCAACAGCACCATAATTCTCATATTCAATCCATGATTCCTAACACTTAGGTTATAATTTCATTTTCCCAATAATTCCAGAAATTTATTAAAATGCAAAACCTGCTCACAATCATGATTCAATTCTTCAAATTTATGAAATATCAATTATTCATGGTTATTTCTTTCAATCTAATCTACCATGTATAATATACGCACAGAATATTTACAAGATAAAATACTTGCCTTTAATGGAAGTTTTGATCCGATGAAGAAGATGGTATGGGCAATGCTTACTTTTCGAGCTACGCGTTGGCGGTGACGGTAGTGTAAGAGGTGTAGGGAAAGCCTTGAATCTCCTTTGAAATTCTCCTTCTTCCTTCCCTAGATTGCCTCTCTCAATTTTTTAGTATGATAACCCTAACTTCCTTGACACACCATCTGATTTAACCTTATAAAATTTGTGGGTTTATTTCCTCTAAAATTCCAAAAGACTAAAATACCCCTCTGAGATGTCAGTTTGGCCTAAAACTGTCCCAGGACCCAAACTAAACCCTTGTGTAGACTTTTTTTACTATTTCGAACCTTCCGAACACAATGGCTCTCTCAAAATGAGCATTCGGATGACTTAAAAATAAATTACTTTTTATTCCATTAAATTGAGTCTCGACACGACTCACACGCACTTCTCGACTTAATTACTGTAACTGTCATATTTTTCACTGGCGAAAATTTTAATAAATTCATAGTTACATATTGGTTTATTCCCCAAGTAATAATCAATATAATTCATATCAATACATTCTAACCTTCGTTTCACTAGTTAATATTTATTGTAATCCGAATTAATCAGATTTGTGTTTGCAAGCATTTTATTAAATAAGTTATTCCATTAAGATCATGTGAACTCTTAGGTTAATAAGGCGGGACATTTTTTTTGAAGTACCCAATCATATCTTGAAGAAAATAAATAAAAGCAATATCATATTTTTACACCAAAAAAATATCAAAGCAAAGTGAGATTTTAACATACAAATAATTAAATCAAAGAAAGTTCAAATTTCTACACCGAAAAAACAAAGCAATAGTTCAAATTTTTACACCAAAAAATAAATAAAAGCAAGATCAGATTTTTACCCAAAAAATCAAATTGGGATTTTATCATACAGAATAATTAAATCAAAGCAAGCAAGTTCAAATTTTTACACAAGAAAAAAAATCAAGTTAAGATTTTTACACAAAAATAATATAAAATAAAAGCAAGGTAAGATTTTTACATAAAAAACCAAACTCAGATTTTAACATATAAATAATTAAATCAAAGCAAGTCCATATTTTTACACTTAAAAAAAAAAGCAAGTTTAAATATTTACACCAAAAAATAAAATAAAAGATAAGAGTTCTACACCAAAAAAACAAAACAAAGTGAAACTTTAGCATATAAAAAATTAATTCAAACTAAACTAACCGGAACAAGAACACCACACTAGTGAATTTATGAAATCACAAATAGCCAATCTTTTCAATTATTTAGGAACTAATTTTGTGATTCTCTCAATCTCTTTCTACAAAAGTTACTTTATCTCACCTTATACCTTATAGTAGATACTATTTACCTATACTAGTAATAGAGATAAGGTAGACATTTACCTCTTTACTCTCAAAAGTTTTGATTTATTACTAATTTAATTTATAAATTTGTAATTAAAATTTGTGTTGCCCAAAAGACAAGTTGGGCAGCTGCCCACCATGTGTTGCCTCCGCCCCTTCAGGGATTCCATGCTTTCGAAACCACTCAGGCATCTGGAACTTTTCATGAAGTACAGGTCTCACATCCTTCTCAACGGAGAGCTGCTTAAGGAGTGGAAGGATGGTCTTCAAAAGCTATACAAGCCAGAAGACATAATCAATATTACAATATAAAATAATTATATATATAACGATATAAAAGAATAAGTGAAGGAAAGGAGAAATTACTCAATTCGTGTCGAATAAAGTGCCATGCTCGTAATTTAATACAAAGCGAATTTGTATTAATTTTCAGAGTGAACTCTAAATTTGGAATGTATAAAGAACGGAAGTGGAATTTTTAATTCAGATCAGTGTATCGACTTATGGGTTATTTGATCTTTGACCTCGATTATATATATGGGGCTTTGTAAATTTAGGAGCTATTATAATATGCATTTTGGAAATAGGACAACAAACATTTTATTTATGATTTTAGTCCCTATTTTTGAATAAAGCCGCTGGCACGGACCCATATTCATAAAACGTCGACCAATTACAGCATGCCACGTGTCCCTTTAATTTGAAAATAGGGACTAAAAATGGAAACAAAATGTTTGTTGTCCTATATCCATAATCAACATTATTTTAAGTCCTAAAATTACATAATCTATATATTATTTTATTGAGTTTGACTTAGATTTTGACTCCCTAAAAAAGGTCACCTATACACTTTTTGTGACGTTTTGAGAGGATCTTCTGTACTACTTTATGAGTATTCATGACCCGTATGGGAGTTAGAAGTCCAAGAAAAGAAAATAATAATAATAATAATAATAATAATAATAATAATAATAATAATAATAATAATAATAATAATAATAATAAGACCAAACTCAATATTGTAAAACAAATGGGGGTCAAAGAATAAATTATTCGTGACTTATAGTACCAGATAACACATTTTTTTTCATTTTCTTTCTATTTTCCTTCATATATTACAAATCCTAAACATGGTGAACCTTTTCACTCAGCAAGGAACAGCTTGCGTACCTGCCCATCATATGGTTGTTTGGCAAAGAATGATTTGCATGGTATTCCATTCAGTGGTTGCAATAGGAAACTGAATGGGCTGTTATCGACAATAACAGTTCGACTAAGATCCTTTGATAAACAAGACAAATCCTTGACGTGTTCTCGGGACTTCCTGCGGTTTACACAATTTCAAAGAACTTTATCAACGGAAATTTGACCAGTAAGTTTGAAATTCATGAATAATGTCATAACTGCTGTTGATGAATAGCATTACTACTCGTGTGCTAATTATCGAAGGTCATAATTGCTGTTGAAAATGAGAAATACTTACGTGTTAACTGTTGAAGGCCGATAAAGGCGAAGGGAAAATCGATTTTCTGGGTCTATCTTGTCAACAACAGGTCTAGCATAGTCTGCACGGTTCAAATAGAGCAAATTATAAATAAGCAGAGGGAGGGGGAGTCATTGAGAAAGTAATGAAACAGCAGGCATACCTTCTACACCAGCAGTAAAGAGAATGAGATCAGCAAATTCACTGGTCTGTTTCAAGAACTCGCTCAAACCCGGTCTCTCAAAGACTGTTACATACGCGACCTGGGGTTTTCCTTCACAATCCTTCAACCAGAAATATCATTTGAATGGTAAATATTTTATTCATTAAGAAGGGGAAGGGGGAGGCTAGGAACAAGTGGAAGTTAGATGAATAAGCAAAATACTGGCCTTGTCTGAAGATAAAAGTTCCAGCTCAAACCACTTCAATCCTGCTTTTATTGCTTTAGTACGAACAGCAGCAGGCACGCTAGATGTTTCATATGCACTTACTAAGGTCTCATCCAAATCCAGAACCACCTGCATACCAATGTCCATGTGTAAAAACATGCATGGTGGCAAGTTCGAATCAAAATAGCAAAGGAGATACTGTTCCATTCAAGAATCTGATGCACCATTTTGTTTCTAGAAAGGGAAAGAAATTTGTTCAACCTACCAAACCAAGAAAACCTAATGTACAATGAGCATAACTAAAATTGAAATTTGTCCATTTATTCCCATATTTCGCATATGAATTACAAATAGGTGCATGGATAAACATTTTGTGCAAGAAATCAACTTTGGAACATCAATTTGATGTTAACGACTATTTTCTTAACAAATTATTCATGTCGATCACTGTGGCTTAATGTTATTGTAGGAGTCCCTCAAACTTGCAGTTTGGTTGATAAAGAATATTTCTGTTTAGGAACACTCCGAGAATTTCTGCCCAATTAAAGTTTCAACGTTCAAAAGGGGATGTTCAATATTTGTAAACTTCCATATTCAATGCCCCACCCCGCCTGCTGCCTCCCATGAGTCAACAAACTGAAATCTCAAACATTATTTTTTTCCGAGAGAGAGGTTTATGCAAGATTTAGTTGAACATCTTCTACCATAAATCCTAAGCTAAATCCTAAGGTTTTCCATGTGGAAAGAACTACAAGAGCGAGGAAATCGCATTAAGTAAAAAATGATTCTCTGATCTAATATGAAATATATAGTGTGACATTACTTAGATGCCTTGGAGCATCTCCAATGCTAAAATAGTCAGCATGTCTAATATGACAGACAATCGACATAAAAAAAACAATATATTATAACATTGAACGATCGTAGATCTAACGTGTCTAGAAGGTGCCCACAGTGGGGGGAGAGTGAGCATTTTATTGAGACACTTATTCACATTGTGAGAAAGATCCTATGGCGTATGATTCACGTTGTACAAATTTGCCACAGAGATTTCATGTTCATGGTAGAGGACTGCATAAGAAGGTTACTGTAAAGTACGTATATCACTGCTAAGATATAACATTCTGATACTAAAATTCTCACGAGAAAAAACAATGACTTTCATAAACCATCAACCATATGAAGAAATACGCAGTTAAACACACAAGTATCCTCAGATTAACTCAAATAAATAGAATATAGAACGAGCGTGTAAATATGAACAAACATAAGGAGACAAATGCGCATAAAACAAAAATATTTCAAGTTAGAAAAATGTACCGTGAGCTTCTCCAAGTGGCGTTCATCGCTAGCATGCGCCTGATCAGCCTCCGTGGGGGTGGGTTCGTTGACAGGCAAGCGTTTGAAGGAAGACGATATAAGAGATTGAGGTGACAGAAAATGAGTTATGAACCGTGTCAAGATTTCGATCAAAAATGCCGACCAATACACCATAGCTTTCCATACTTGCATAGTCCCACCAAGATATACTTGCGCCATACAAACACAGAATCTTATATATGCGTGTGTATTTCAGAGAAAGAGACGGACAGAGAATCTATATGCGTGCGTGTGTTTGGTATGTTATTTAGCTGACAAGACAAGTATAGATGGTATTTGTAGTTTACACAAATCAAGCCGTTATACGTGTTTATTACTTTTTCTACATTTTTAAAAAATTGCAATGAAAAGGGCGGAGGCAAGAAGAACCTTGTCTACTGGGCAAAAAACTTTTGGTTGCGAAGTGGTCTTATGGCAAAATTTTCATACCTAAATATTAGGCTTATCACCCCAAGTTGTCTAAGTTGCTATAATCAGGTGTAGCGGTAAACTTAAGCGCTTCAGGGTTGAAATTTGGAGTCAGGAACTGTGCATCCTGGGGCCACCGACTTCAAGAATTAAACTTTTGTTTCGTAAATTTTGTTCGGGAGGAAAGGATTAGTCCGAGGTGTGCGCAAATCGATCCGGGATTACCCCTCGTATCAAAAAAAAAAAGTTTATCCACTTTGAACTATAGATTATGTATTTTTAGGTCTTAAAATAATATTAATTATGGATATACGACAATAAATATTTTGTTTCCACTTTAAGTACCTATTTTCAAATTAAAGAGACATGTGTCATGTTGTGATTGGTTGACGTTTTATGAATATAGGTCCGCGCCAGCATCTTTATTCAAAAATATGGACTAAAACCATAAATAAAATGTTTATTGTCCTGTTTCCAAAATACATATTACAATAAATCTTAAATTTACAAACTCCTTTGAACTATCAAATAACCTAAGGAGTAAACAAATAAAAGTTAATTTAATGAGTCAAAAAGTAAAATAATTATTTCAAAAATAAATAAAAAAATGACTAACATAAAATATATTTGACTAAAATAAATAGAGCTTACCAAAAAAGTAAATTAATATAATTTTTGAAATATTTATATAATTTTAACAGTTATGAAAAAATATAGTATTTTTAAAAACAGTTTTAAAAACTAGTATTTTTAAAATAATATTTTTTTACAATTTTTAAAAATAGTTTTTAAAATAGTCTTCAAATAATTTTTAAAAACAGTTTTAATAAAGGTTTTAAAAACGTATTTTTGAAATATTTAAAATAGCTTTTTAAAATATTTTAGAAAATTACTTTTTAAAACAATTTATTAAAATATTTAAAACATTTTTTCTTAAGTTATTTAAAACAGTTTTATAAAAAAATTACTAAAACATTACAAAACGTTTGAGAATAACATAAAAAAGGGAGAAAAAGTATTCATTCAAAGTTGGCAAATTTGTTGAAAAAAATTTCTCAAGCAAATAGATAACCAACATTTGCCCACAAAAAGTGGACAAATGATGGTAAAGTATGGGTACTCATGAAAAATTTTACCATGACAAATTATGCAACCAAACGGATCAAAATGTTGCAAATCCTTCATTTGCCAACTTATTTGTCAATTTTCATGGCAAATAAGGGGAACCAAACGGACCCTAAGTACAAATTTGTAAATTAATTTAGTAATATATCAAAAATTTTGATGTTAAAGAGGTAAATTCCCACCTTATCTCTACTATTACTATCCGTAAATAATATCTACTACAAGGTAAGATAAAGTAACTTTTGTAGAAAGAGATTGAGAGAAGAGTCCCATAAAATACACAAAAAAAATATCTCCAAAACACTCTTTTGTCCAAAACACTAAATAAGTACCCAATATTTGTCCAAAACACCAAAAACACACAACACAACAGTAACCTTCACCCATATAAAAATCCAAAAAAATTTAAACCTCACTTTTTCCCTTCCCGTCTCTCTCTGTAACTTCTCTCCCAAACCTTTCAACCTTCCAACTTACTTCAAATTTTCTCTCAAACCCTACTAATTACCCTCAAGCTTACTGGTATGTTACACCATTAAACCTTACTCTCATTACTGTCATGCTCTCATTTTGTGCTCTCATTTTGTGTATTAAATCCTAGCATGCAAACTATATATAAAAAATCAATTATAAACTTATTAAAATGTAACCCTAATTAATCTAACAGGACATATATTCCATTTGCAGTTTAAACGTTAGGGTTTAACACGGTTTGAAAAAACTAGGGTTAAAGGTTTTTTAAAAAGAAAAAAAATTGCTCAGCACCTACGGTTTCCCGTCACCGAATGTGCCAAGAATATACGGTCATATCCAACTGTGATTCATCATATACGTCCAGTTCTCACCGTGGTTTTAGGTTTCACGGCCATACACAACTGTGGGTTTATTTTCACTGCCAAACGCAACTGTGTAATAGTTTTTCACGTCAAATTCTTACCATAAGTACCAATGTATTTTCTATTTCATATATTCATGTATTTTTAGCAATTATTGTTTCTAATAAATAGGTTTTACTAATTAGGCTGTAGTAACATCATTTAAAAAGCAAATGCTGATGGGCAATTATTCTTTTCACAATATACCATAGTAATTATTATTTCTAATAAATAGGTTTTATTAATTATTGTTTCTAATTTTATTTGTAATCTCTTAAAGTACCAATGTATTTCCTATTTCATATATTCGTGTATTTTTAGTATTTATTGTTTCTAATAATTATGTTTTACTAATTAGGTTTTAGTAAATTAGGTGTTCTCGGGGGTTTTAGTAATTAGGTTTTATTAATAAGGTTTTAGTAATTATATTTCTAATGTATGTATGTATATCTTTCACCGATTATTATTTCTTCATTGGTACCAATGTTCATTTGCTAATATAATTTGTTAATTTCTTATGTAGGTCATATAAATGGTAAGAAGAAAAAATCCTCCTACCTCATTCGAGCGAAAAAGGAGGTTGGAGACAGCGAAGGGAGTACGACCACCCATATCTTCCTCTAGTAGTAGTAATGCCAGTGAGACCACTAATTTGAGCAAAGGATATTCTCCTACGAATTCATTGGATAAAGTAGCCAACCAAGTGGTAGGAGGTTTACTTAATATTGATGAGGGTATTATGTCACAGTAAATTGAGCAAGTAGTTGAGGCGGTTGTAGGTGATTTGATTTGGGTTAGTGTAGGGGGTGAGGTATGAGCGGGAGATAAATAGGAAGAGAAAGAAAAAGATAAATCACGAGAGGAAGAGAAAGAGGAGGAAAAAGAGGAAGAAAGAGAGGAGGAAAGAGAGGAAGAGAGAGAGGAAGAAAGAGAGGAGGAAGAGAGAGATGAATAAGGAGAGAAAGTAGGAGAGGAACAAGAGGTAGGAGAGGACGAAGGAGAGAGAGTAGGAGAGGACGAGTCTTCTTCCTCGAAAGATGAAATTCAACCGTCTACATTGAAAGCGCTCAAGAAGAAAGCCCGTAAAAAATAAGCCACTCTCATTCCCAACCGCTCGAGGGGTGCACGCCAAATAACCCCGAACTCCTGAAAATTAATCATAACCATATTGGTTATTCTATTTGGAAGAGAGGTGAGGAGAGGGGAATAATGAAGTGCGTGTACCACTATAAGAAATTTATTGAGTAGGACATAGACACAGAGGATGAGTGGGTTATAGAGTTGATGAGGAACTCGAGTTTGTACGGTCTGATTAAATAGTTATATCGATACATAGACTATGTATCGGTGTTGGCATTCATCGAACGGTGGATAAAAATTCATTTCATATGTCGTTCGGTGAGATGACTATCACCCTAAATGATGTGTACCATCTCCTACAAATCCCGGTAGTTGGTAAACCGATGTACGGTACTGTTTTGAAGAAAGTCAAGGAGAAAACGGACCAAATCCAATGGCTTACTAAATATTTAGGTTGTAAAGAGGAGGAGGCTAAGGAAGAGTGTATGTTTGTCTATGTCGTTTCTTTTGACAGGATAATGAATTTGTGTAAAGAGAGGGTTAAGAAGCTGGGGGAAAGTGCTACAAAGAGGCGGATTGAGCAGGCTGCTATGGGGTACTTGCTTTCCATGGTCGGTTGCTTGTTGTTCCCATATAAATCGGGCAACCGAGTCCCAGTGTGCTACCTGCAGTCTTTGCGAAAGGTCGGCAAATGCAAAGGCTATGCTTGGTGGATGGGTGTATTGGCCTATTTATATCAAAAGTTAGGGATTGCCTATTGGGTAGACGTTCGGCAGGTGGCCGAATATCTTTCCCTTCTCGTGGTACATATTTTAAATTTAACACGTGCTTTTAATTTTATTTTGTAATATAATAATTTCCTAATTAATATGTCTATATTGAAATTTTATTTTGTTTTTACTACAGACGTGGATATACAGCCACTTCAATCTGGAGAGGGGTGTTAGAAATCTCGACTTTTAGCATAACGGTCCACGTCTATGCAAATGGAGGCGCAAACGGTGTCAGGGGATGCCTTTGCACAGATATTGAAGCTAAGGAAAACCTTAGACGATTTAAAAGCTTCAGACGTAAGTATTATTTGTTTTAAAGTCGGTATTTATTTTCTTTATTTATGTACGTACTAACATTTGGAAATACGTTTAGGTTGTATGGGATCCCTACTCCAAAAAAAGTGAGGCCTACCCATTTCAAGAGGTTTCATGGTATAATGGCCTCCTTGTTTGCTATGATGTCGGGGAACCCTACTACCCGGAGAGGAACCTATGCCAAGCTGGAAGAGTTCAAACAATTCCTAGACCGCCAATGTGCCCTTTATCAGAGGAGAGGGGGAAGACCCAGGCCCCATACAAATTAAAATCTGATATCGAGAAATGGTATCAACTTAACTGGGTCGACCATGTTCTATCCGATGCCAAACATTCCACTGTGGTGAGGTCCGTGCCTTGGGAATGTGTGGATGGGTACATGTCTTGGTACCTAGAAATATCCCATCCATACATTCAAAATCCCAAGCATAGAATACGCAAGCTGGAGCTAAAGCACTTGGATAAAATGGTAAATGTTTTTAAATTTATCAGTAAATTGATTTCCTTTGTTCAAGAATTGTCTAACACGTTTTATAATAATTTATATATAGGCTATTGATGGAGGCTCAGACCAGGAGGTTACGAATGTCCTTGAACTATCACATGCAGCGCTTGACACCCTGCTTGAGTCCAAGGGAATGCACACTCATAGAGAAAAGGGAAAGGCATCGATGCGTCAAGAAACTCGGACCAAGGCACGGCACGATCCAGCCCCAAGCAAAAATCCCCCAAGCAAAAGGCCCCCCAAGGAAAAAAAACGAAGAAGCTTTTAAAGAGAAAATAAACAAAATTTGTTGGAACAATTTCAATGTAATTGTATTTTAAAAAAAATTGTTTGTAAAGTATCACAATTTTGAATCATCACATACTGGAATAACTTCGAAACAATTGTGTTATGTGTGTAAATGTTATGTGCTTGAATGTAATCAAAATTGTGGTATGTGTTTGAATGTAAACAATGTTGTGTTTGAATACAGGGTTAGTCCCTTTATTATTCTTGATTGAATATAAACAAGTACCATGATTAATTCTAAATAAATACTTAATCTAATGTAAACAAGTACCATGATTAATTATAATGTAAATTACATTATAATACATTATAAATTAATACTTGGTTATGCATAGAAAATTACGGTGGGATCCAATCGTGGATTATTTGTACACGGTGGGAAATGACCGTTTGTGTCCATTTTATGATGTGGTGTCACTGTGATATGAATACCCACGGTGTGGTGTCACCGTCATATAAATAACCACAGTCTCAAGTGACCATTATATTGGGGTTAAATAGTTCTTAAACTTTCTTCATAAACCACACTAGGGATGGCAACGGGTCAGCTCGGGGTCGGGGAAAGTATCCCCACCACCATCCCCGTTAGAAATATCATTCCCCATCCCCGCTCAGTTCCCCATTATAACGATTTCGGCGATCCCCGTCCCCGTTTAAAACGGGTATCGATTTCCCCATGGGGAGCTCGTTTCTTCTTTTTTCTTTAAGCACCTAAGTAAAAATTACATCCCAATTAGAAATGATTAAACACAACTAAAGTGCAATAATTCAAAATCAGAGAAATCAAATCGATGACAAATCAGATACACGGTCCTCATATGTCCAAATATCAAATTGGTGGCAAATCAGAGAAATTAAGCAACAATAATATTTCCATTAATAACAATAGAAATAAATAACAGGAACACAGTCCACATATGGATCGGATAACATTCATACCAAAAGTCCTCATATTTCCATTAATAACAATATAAATAAACAGTAGAAATCAACAATAGAAATCAACATCGACAATAATAGAAAGAATCTTTAATAGAAATCAACAGAAACAATAATAGAAATCAACATTCGTACCAAATCGGTAATGTGCGGCGTGAAGGAGTTGAGGCAGTCGGCTTGGGAAGATGAGGGAGAGGAGATGAAGGAGTCTGCATGAGGGAGTTGAGATGAGGGAGGGGAGATGAGGGAGTGTGCGTGAGGGAGTTGGGTCGTCGGGGTGGGAAGATGAGGTAGAGGAGAAGTGAGAAGATGAGGACTTTGCTTCAATAGGTAGTGAGGGATATCAAAGGAAGATGAGCGGCACTAGGGCTATGTATAGAAAAATACAAATGCTTTTATACCTATATATTTATTATAATATAAATATATATATTATTATATATTAATAATTCAGGTATCCCCGTGGAGGCCCCATGTGTATACCCGAAATCGACCCGAAATTTTTTGGGGATTTTTTTTACTCCCCAAACCCGCCCTGATCCCCGGATTTTTGGAGATTTTTCGGGGATTTTTTTCCGGGTATCCGCAGAGACCCGAATTTTGGGGGGAAATTTCCACCCCTAAACCACACAGTGAAATTAAATCGTGGAGTGTAAACATACGGATACTTCTCGCCATACCTATACCTTTCACGGTTTCATTGAACCGTGTTATTTGGGGTGAAAATGACCCATGTCTTTGCATATATGGGACGGTGAGAACAAACCTTGGGATATATATTTACGGCTACCTCTCACTGTACCTATACCTCTCACGGTTTCATTGGACCGTGTTAGTTGGGGTGAAAAATATCCCCCAAGTCTCTGCATATATGGGACGATGAGAACAAACCATGGGATATATATGTACAGTAACCTCTCACCGTACCATACCTTTCACGGTTACTTTGAACAGTGTTAGCTGGGGTGAAAAATGGCCCAAGTTTGTGAATATATGGAATGATGAGAACAAACCATGGGGTATTTATTTACGGCGACCTCTCATCGTACCTATACCTTTCACGGTTTCTTTGGACCATGTTAGTTGGGGTGAAAAATGGCCCAAGTGTCTGCATATATTGGACGGTGAGAACAAACCGTGGGATATATATTTATGGATACCTCTCACTGTAACTATACCTTTCACGATTTCATTGAACCGTGTTAGTTGGGGTGAAAAATAGCCCAAGTCTCTGCATATATGGGACGATGAGAACAAATCGTGGGATATATATTTACGGCTACCTCTCACCGTACCTATACCTTTCACGGTTGCCTTGGACCATGTTAGTTGGGGTGAAAAATAGCCCCCAAGTCTCTGCACATATGGGATGACTATTTCTCACCGTGGTTATTCTTACCACGGTTTCAGTAGACCGTATGTATTTTATTCACGGTGTGGTGTCACCGTAGATGGTGCAGGAAAAGTGTGGTGTCACCGTGCGTACATCTATGCGGTGTCAAGGGACCGTAATTTGCTTACGATACCCCGAGATTTCCAATAATCTTGTATAACCAATTTATCACATATAACCAATTTATATTATAGTAATGATTGCAAAACGATACAAAAAGTTACAATTAATAACTATTAAGAGCCATAAGACTTTACCTATAATAAATGATTGCGAAAAGATACAAAAAGTTACAATCAATAACTGTTAAGAACCACAAGAGTTTACATATAATAAATGATTGCAAAAAGATACAAAAAGTTACAATCAATAATTGTTAAGGACCACAAAACTTTACATATAATTAATGATTACAAAAAGATACAAAAAGTTACAATTGATTTACATATAATCGATTATTGAAAAAAGTTACAATCATTAGCCCTAGAATTTCTCCAACTACCAATTTATATATAACCAAAATTTCCAATCCTGATAATTACAAAAAGTTACAATCAACCCTAAGACTTTCACCACTGACTTTAAGCCGCCGTCAAGTCCTCGTCCTCATCCTCATCCTCATTCGACAATATCAAGCACGGTTCATCTCTCGTCACAATGTCTTGGGGACATAGATTCTTAAATGTTTGTAAGCGGGACTTAAATAAAGTAGGCCATTAAAGGGCATCTTGAATAGCCCTTGATCTCCAGTAAGAGCCAATTTGTGGTAGGGGAAAAATCTTGTGCATTTCAAACTCACCCAGTGAATATTTGACGATTTTAGGATATAAATTATGCGATTGTCTTCCATCCTAGGTTTTGGCCCAACGTCGAATGGAACAAAAGTTAAGCATTAAAATTTGGATATCAATACAACCATTAGCTTAAGTGCATTCGCCGCAAAGTAGCCAAACTCTAGCATTATAAACCATTGCTCGCTTGTGCATGAGTGTCTAAAATAGTCCAATCTCCTCTCATACTCATCAATGTTATAGGAGGTCATCACCCCAGCCCAAAACGGCTTGTCCCTACATAGTTTAGACGATAAAGCACTATGAATAGCATGAGAATGTTCTAGTCCATCCTTAACACCCGCACCTTTTGAAATAGCCCTGTATCCACAGTTTGCATCAGGTTTTACATCATATATATATATATATAACATCCACAAATGATTGGATGAACTCGAGAACGTCCTTTATATACATAGTTTTCTCACGAGACCACGTTTTCGATTTTACACTCGTCAACGGGGTCTTATTTGCAAAGACTTTTTTAAGTTCTGTTGTGGATGGTATATCTTGATTCCAAGCACAAGGGATTCTTTTTATAGATATATCGGCAAACTTTTTCCCCTTGGGTGGCCTACCCTTTTAAAGAATTTGTACGGACTCCATCAAGGGTGTGCTATAGGGTTCAGCAATCTCAATTAACTTCATCTTTATAATGGCTTCACCTGCCTCAGTCCATCTTTTCTTAAACAATATCATCTCGGGTGTATATTCAAGGTCATGGTACCGAGGGATGTCCGGGACAATGGCAAGTTTCCTCTAATGATCGCCTAGTGCCCATAGTGGAATTGCTTGGCCGCTTAGCTTCTCCCATTGGGCTAACTCATGGATACATGGTAATTCGTATATGGTGCGAAGTACATGGGAGCATCGTATCTCCGTATATTGGGTGTTAGCACCTGATGCGCTCAACACCGATCGCATATAATCTATCTCAACAACAATTAGATCCAATGCATAGTGCAATGCCCTACCACGAATCTTGCATGACAACGCGTCACTGTGTCCGTGCTTGGTGGATTGGAGTGAATTTTTAAACTCCATTTGAATTTGAGTTACGTGGTGGCCAAGCAATGCGTCCATACCCTTCTACACCGTCGTAAACCAACCGGTGATATTTGTTAAGTGTTTTTTAGTTGCGCATGGGTATCCTCCGCTCTGTTAGTTATTCAATTTCCACTGTGGGGTACGGAATTAGTCCATGCATGCACAAACTGAAAACACAAAGGCATCCAGTTCTTCTGTATGTACCCAACCATATTCGGGTATTCTTACCAGTTTTGGCGGAAAGTCATCCATGTATTCTCAAAGTCATTCGTATTCTCTGACTCCAACACTATTATCCAACCTTACATGAATACCTTCTTATCCTGGTCTTTGATATTGTGTTTCACACATGCACCTTCAGTATTTTTTTGAACATGGAATAAGCATAGTAGAATGGTGGCAACTGAAAACACGTTTGGCAAAGTGTTTAGATAAGATTATTATTTGTCGGAGACAACAACTTTAGATAAAACTTTTGGCTCGTACAATGATCGCAAATGTTGCAGATCCCATCTAAAATTCTCCCCCTTATCACTCTTCAGAAATGCAAATGCAATGTGTAACACCCCGCCTAATTAAATACCGGGTGATCAGTCCCATACCCAATTAAATCAGAATATACAGTTGGTTCATTCTTAGCATCACTATCGAAAATATTTTCCTATCACTTAATCCTCAATTAAGTTGGTGTTAAAAACTTTCCAATAAAAATTTAATTTTACCATTTCGAACAGTTCTACACATTCCATTCCACAACAACAATAAACTGAATAGATGTCACAATAGAATTTAAATGAAACTGGAATAAACTTTCCACAAAATATCCCAATACATAAATCCCAACAATAGTAAATGTAACACAACGACACGAGTATAAAATCCTAACTCAAGTAGAAAAGAAACAGTTGAAATCCTATGGGGAGACATGCCCTAAATGAAAGATCACTACAGAGTATGAATCAAATAAATGAATGCGTCTAAACAATACTCCATAGCTCCATAGCTCGTCAACCATCATAATCCTCTATGGCTGGTGTCCCTGCGGCTGGACACCTGGTATAGAAAATACAAGAGAGAAAAGAGAATATGCAAGGAAACGGGTCAGAGCCTGCCCGATAGTAAAAATAGTTTTGAAAATATCAAGTGAATCATTTCAATATTTATCACTTATAATATACATGTTAGATTATCGGACTCTCTCTTGAGATTCTCACCTCTCATCTAGAGTGCACACCTAACGTACCTCTAAATCATACTAGTTACTATTATCCATTCTAACTAGTTCATAACTGTATCAACTAATCATAGCCCATAACTATCCCGCATAATTTATATATATCCAATAAGATTCAACATGGATAAGCCTTTTTATTTATTCAACATAATTAAGCATTATCATACTTAATTAATTACATACTATTATCTTTCAATTTTACTTAATTCACACAGAAGATAGATTTAACCAGTATATACATATTCATTCAATTCATTATATATATATACATATATATAATACAATAAGGCACCCCGAGTCACAGCTGCGGTGCATGCATTACTCTGATATCATGTCCCAGTATAACTTATCGCCATATAGGGGACTATGGGTTCGGTAAAGATTCCTCGAACCACAAATATCAAATCACAAATAATGGAGGTGAACATAGTCTTAATCCTTTGGGCTCACATACCTACGCACCCAAATGACTGTTATATACCATTGTTCTCACTAATGGTAATCGACCTAAGTCCTATGTTCTCGAGGGACAAGTCAAAAATCCCATGGATTCATCAGGATATGGTTGCCCTCACGCGCAAACCTCTCGTCGATAGCAAGTAAGAAAGGTATGTTATACACATAAATTATCAATCAATCAAATAGGCATTATCATCTACCTATATAAAATTAGGTACTTACACTACATATATCATATTAGGAATTCATCCTATCACAAGTACCCGTCGTATTTATTGAATACTACCCACACTTGTAATCATGATTATCATCATATTTTTTTATGTAGTTATCACTCACATAATATTTTATCCGACCCAAGTACCCGTAAATATATCATAAATATTACCCTTACTTGATATAACGATCATTCTCCTCTAAATCGTAATATAATTATGTAGATATCTCTCACAAAAATTTAATCCTCAAATCCAAATAAATTTTCAACATTAACCCAATTCCCCTGCTCCTTGTTAACATACCAGAATTAATAAAATCTCACCATAGGCCAAATTACCATTTTTCAAATTTTTTTTTTCTCGATAAAGGTACATTCTGCAAGAAATATAAAATTACAATTTTGAGGCTTTTCTGCTCCGATTTTGAAAAAACTTAAAACTGCAAAGTTGGGCAGAAAGTGATTTTATACAGAAAGACAGGAGCACACTGCCAATTTCTTCTTGAAACAGACCTAAAATTATCATACAATGTTCGTCCTTTTCAATAATTTTTTTCATGCGTTTTATCCATTTTTTTCTCATCAAAACCAACACAAATCAATCCAAAACTTCTCCTAATTAATCTCAACTGATATAGCAAGATATATGATCAGATTATAATAATCAAACAAACTAAAGTCATCAAATAGATTGGATTAAATCCTATTATTCCCAGAATTCTCATAGGTTCTTATTTCTCCAAAAATCATAATAACTCGGACTTCTTCTATCATTTGAAACCCAAAAGTTGTGGATTAAATCATTTAAACGGAAAGAGATTTATTATATCTAATTTTCATATCAAGAACAAATTCCAAAAACTCTATAGTTCATTCTTAAATCATGTAAGTTCCTACTTCTTACTTAACCTATCTACCATGGATATTGTAAGCAATAAAATAAAGCAAGAATTACACTTGCCTTAATTATGTAGGTCTGAACCTTTGGTGATGATAGTTTAGAATCCTTTCCTTATTTTTCGGTGACTTTTTGGTGGTGGTGTTGGTGGTAGAAGGTGGTTAATCCCCTTTGGCTTTCCCCAAAAGTCTTTCCTCCTTCCTAAGCAACCACTTCTCCTCCCAAGAAACTCTTCACTTTCTCTCACACTAATACCTCTCAAGTGTTTTGTGATCAAATGAAATGAACCTACGTTCCTCTAATCTATCACCTTTCTAATTATACAAATCCTGAAATTACCATTCATCTCCAAAATAAAATGACTAAAATGCCCCTTTGGGGTGTCCTTTCATCTCCTAATTGACCCGAGACTCAAATCCAACACCCAAATAGACTTTTCTGACTATTTCGACCCTTTCGGATGCAACGGCGCACTTGAAATGACCATAAGGTTGATATAAAATAATGTTTCCTTTTTATTTATTTAAATTAGTCTCGACACGTCCCATACCGCGTCGCGACTAAAGTTTCATAGTTATTGTATTAGTAACTCACGGCAATATAAATAACATCATATTCATATATTACTTAAATATCACTAAGTAATATTCAGAATCATATATTTCAATATCCTTAAGTAATATAAAATCCAGATTAATCCCAATTAAATAATTTATAATTAATTCCAATTAATCCCATTAACTTTTAATTTAACTCATTTTAAAAGTCATTAAAATTACGGGGTATTACACAATGCAAAAGGATTGTCCGGTAGAAGTGACCCCAATCATGTCAAATAATGGCATATTATATCGATTGGTCTTGTAAGTGCAATCATTCACAAGAACACTCGGGAAGCATTTCACCAACAAGCAAGAGGTGGGATATGCAAAAAATAAATCCTCCACCACATCAGTTTTCTCATTCCTTCGATGTGAGTGGACATAATTCTTCTCCCCGAGCAAATGCATCAACTGTTGCATGGCGATGCGACCTTGCATCTCAACGTTCTTCATTTTTCTTTTAGCATTTTATATTGTTCGTATGGATGAACAATTGTACTCCGACCTCTTTTTCAATGTCTGGAGTACTTCCTTCGGGCCCACCTCATTGTTTATCATCTCAAAAGTAATGTTACACTCTTCTTGGGAGATTCGGCCGGCATATGGGTGTCCAACAAGTGATTTTGACACCTCGTGGTTGTTTATCCCACAGACAACTTTAACCCCCCAACGGCCATTATCGTGGGGAACGCCTTTCAATCGAAAGGGGCAATCACATTTTCGCATTTCGAAAGAATGCTTCCTCTTCTTGTCCAACACCTTGTCTTTTGGGTCTATGAAGCTCACTTCGCTCACAACCAAGTACGACCCTCCCCTTGCGGAACTATACTGGCCTTGTCAAATTTCAAAATTATCATGACCGCATGAAGCTTGTAATCAAATGGTTGATACCAATCAATTATCGTGTCCCGGTCATCAAAAATATACACAAGACGAACATTATTAAATGAAAGGACAGTTTAAATGGAAATTTCAAGTATAAATGTAAAATCATGTTTTGAACAATATAAAAAAAACTAAACATGCCTCCTCAGTGGTGAATTCGGCTGTATGGTCTTGATTAATCGCATTAATATCCAATCCTCTTCTATTTTCGCATCCTAACAATGCATAGAATCAAATTATGTCATACATTAAATATCTCAAAGTGTTGAAATTTAACTACGTGATATAGTTTTTTACCATAGACGATGTGAAATCTGGAAATTGTAACATCCCTTATTTTTGGAGTAACTATTTTTATATTAATTTTCAATGTGGATTAATTATATAAATAAAGGAAGTTGGAGTAAATATTATTTTAAGTGATTTAAAAGATAATGTTTACTAAATATTTCATATTTACTGTTAAGAGAATGTAAATAGCATCATGTTATGTTTTATTTCGTCTTTATGCTGTAAGCAACAGTTATGGTTTCAAATGATGTTAGAACATAAAATGATTTATTTTATTCTGAATGCCAATTTATAGGGCGCGATTAGTCCTGAAATAGTCGAGATAGTCAAAATAAGTATCATGTTGTATTTTTGGGTTCCAGGAACTTTTGATAGGTTATGACTTAATTAAGTAGTTACGAATCATTTTAATGGTGTAGTAACATTTAATGACTGAATTTAGTGTTAATAAACGTTTAAGTCTTTCAATCGCATTTATTCCCATTTATATGTCTTAAACCTTGAGAGAGAGAGAGAGAGAGAGAGAGAGAGAGAGGGAGAGAAGTGTGGAGAAAATAAGAGAAAAAGGAAGATAATTGAAGATTGGAGGTTGAATTTGTTTCTACCGGAAGACAAATCGAGATTTCAGCTTTAAGGCGAGTTTCTAACTTGCAAATCTATGATTTATTGTGGATAAATTGTATTGATAGTTGTGTATTTGATAGATTTGAACAAATTGTGGGTTTTGATAAATTTGGTGTTTACACCCTTAAAAATTATAGTAGACTTGATACATACTGGTTTTAGTAAGTGTTGATTGGTTTAGGAATGATTTGAGGTTAATATGGGTTGATTTGGTGGAGATTTGAGTGAGAAGTTTGAGTTTTGGGTAAAATTAGGGTTCATAACCCGTAGCCCCCAAACTTGGCAAATCGGCCAGGGCGAATCGATTCGCCCTCCCTAGCGAATTGATTCACTTAGAAGGGTGGCTACAGGTCTGGTGGGCCGAATCGATTCGGGTTAAGGCCGAATCGACTCGGCATGAGGCAGGGACTTGGGTATCCTCAGTCGAATCGATTCTCTTTCAAGGGCGAATCGATTCGCTGGGGCGATTCGATTCGGCTCCTGGGTGAATCGATTCGGAATCTTGCTGTTTTAGGATGTTTTTGCTAGGTTAGTTTTTAGCTATTTTCTTCTAGATTTAAGGCCTAGGAATCTTCTATTATGAAGTAAAATAGAGTACTAGAGTCCTGTATTAGGATTATGAATACTCTAGACTATAAGGGGGGGTATTGGGCCTACTTCGGGGGTTATATATAATGGATGTGAGGTAATCTCTTAAGTTAGGAAACTAGCCTAGGACTATAGAAAAGTAAGCTTACATAGTTTTAGACTTTTAGAGTTTGGTTTGAGGTAATCCCACTTGATGGATTATTGGATTGTTGTTAACTCATGGAGACTAATATGGAGATAATTAAACGTTGAGGTTTATGATCATGTCATTAAACGATTATTGTTCCGGATAATAATGTAATATACTCTTTAAATTGGCATATTTTGTGAATGGTGAATTGGATAAACATACCTCTCAAAATGCTATCATAAGGGAAGTTACGCGCATGAGGTGAAGTCCCCTGGCTAGTGAATGCAGGGTGAATATAGTCCTCGGCCATAGGACCGGTTGTTATATATTATGTTGTTATTTTCAAAGTGAGGTCATTCTGGGTATGGTTATGACTCACTGTCGAAGGTATATAGCCGCTTCCCAACGTCACTTGATTTAGGATGCCCAGATTGTTTTGGTGATAGGCCCTGGAAGATGATAGCTATTTAGGGGTGCATCCAGTGGGGTGACTCTCGGAAGGATGGTCTTAGAATCGTTATATGTTGTAATTATAACAATTCTTATGAAAATGGTATTTTATAAATGGTGAATCATTTTATGAAATAAATTGTTTTAGGAACAAGTTTCCTAATGAGGAATAGACATGTATAGTCATAATGAGAATAACTTAAAAGAAATCTTATTAAGTGAAATCGAGTTATATTAGTGCATAAATGAATATTCATCATTATCATTGATATTGCTCTAGGTTGTGCATTTAGATTGAGAGGTGATTATTATTATTATTATTATTATTATTATTATTATTATTATTATTATTATTATTATTATTATTATTATTATTATTATTATTATTATTATTATTAATTGTGGAGAGAGAGATAAGCTTATTCATGATCATTTGATATCCATAACTGTCATGCATTTTATTCACTTGGTGATCATATTAAACTCGGGCCCTGACCCGTTTATATCTCTTATTTTTGCATGAATTCTCTTCACGCCCAGGTGCTCCGTCGTAAGGACACCCGTAATGACTCTTCCATCCTAGCGTCATGGAGCTCTAACATTTTGCGTATGTTATAGGATATTTATTATAGATGCCTCTATCTTTTTTACTCTAGCTATGATCAGTTTACACATTCGGGCGTGTTGCCCAAGTTTTGTACATGTTTAAAATATTGTGATAATTGTTTAATACTCGGTGTAACCTGCTTGTAATATTCTGTTAACCGACAGCTTATTCGGTTATTATTTGGTGAATGAATGATATTGTTATTCTTATTTTATCCACCACCTCTTTAAATTGGATTCTCTAAAGAATTTTCTTTAAACTTACAAATATTTTAACATCCGTTTTCTACAACAATTGGTGGTTATCTCGTATATTTATTTTAACGACAGTGATGCTAAGAACGAACCATCTATGATTCTTGTATTATTTGAAATATCGGGTTGGCCACCTCTTATTTTAATAATCGGGGTGTCACCGAAATAAATCACGCAAACATTTAGGCGAGGTTGATGTTGTTGCTTTTTCGCTCATATTCGGTTCACGCATATTCGCTTTTTCGGTGGAACAACATTGAGTAGATACACTTTGTACAATAAGATTGTTTATATCTTGACAAAATCTATCCTCTAGTACCGAGTCATCTAACTGAAATGATAATACAATAATCAGTACAAAAATAATTGACAATATAATAACAAAAATCAATAAAAAAAAGATAACCACTACATGAATTATATCTATATTGAAATTTTGTATCCATATTGAAATCTTATATCTATATTGAAATTATATATCTATATTGAAATTGTATATTTATATTGAAATTGTATGTCTATATTGAAGTTTAATATCTAATAACAAAACCACGGCCAACTATAACCGTCGCTATAAGACCAAGGCCAATTCAAACTGTGGGGTCCTTATCACGGTGAAAGAAAACTGCCATTTATCATTCCACAGCCAACTATAACCATGGGATATATTCTGATAACATGTGATCGAAAGTGATTGTCACTTACGGCGACGGAAAGCCGTAAGTGCCGTCACCTCGACTTTTTTTTAATCTTTTCATCATTTTAAATGTTGTTTTATAGATTATATAGTGTGTAGAGGTGTTTTAATACCTCAAAGTGATCAAACAAGTATTGGATATTGTGAGCTTGGGAAGCTTAATCAACAACTTTCTTTTCCTCAACTATTGCAAGATAGCCCCTTTTATCCTTGATTTATGTATATAAACAACACAACAGGAACCACAACAACACAACAAACACACGAAAATGCAGATTTAGGAAAAAATAGTGAAGATGATTTTGGCTAGGTTTAACCATGGGTTTGAAGCTTTCGGTGGGAAGTGCAACCGATTTGATTTTTTTTATTGTGGTGTTAGTTTCTGTGTAATGTTTTGTTTAGTTTAGGGTATATTTGACATTTTAAAGAAAATAAAAGGTACAACACATTTGGGTGTGGTTAAAATTTGGGTTTGATTTTTATGTGGTGTTTTGGAGATTTTTTTGGGTGAAAATATCAGGCCCTTGAGAGAATCAAAAAATCAGCCCCTAAATAATTGAAAAGCTCGATTGTTTGTGATTTCATAAAGAGAGAGTAGTGTGGTGTTCTTGTCCGAGGTTAGTTTAGTTTGAATTGATTTTTTACATGTTAAAGTTCCACTTTGCTTTGTTTTTTTGTTGTAAATCTTTCATTTTTTATTTATTTTTTGGTGTATATATCTGAAGTTGCTTTGTTTTTTTTTCAGTGTAAAAATATGGACTTGCTTTGATTTAATTATTTGTATGTTAAAATATGAGTTTGCTTTGTATTTTTTAGAAAAGGAGGAAGTGTGGGGTGGCCCTATGTGTGTTTCGAATCAAACCAATTTGTACCAAAAATTATCCAACTTTTAATATGCACCAAACCAAGTTGTGAAAAAACAATTCTTACTTTAAACCAATTTTATCTTGATTAATCCTAAATATGCATCTAGTGATCAAAGCAAGTAAAGTAAAGTAAAGAATACTCACAACGCCGGATGTACGAGGAAAAAACATAAGACGGGAAAATAAACTCCGACGGCCTAAGCCAGACAATCACTATGAATGTGGAATTACAATGAACAGACAAAAGACTCACTCAACGACTCGATCCCCATGGGTCTTGACGCTCTTCTGATCTTCAATCACTCCTCTCACAGTGCCACCCAGAAAGTCATTCTTCCACAATACCTCTCCACAACACACGCGTCCACGTATGTCTCGGTGTCCACCGAATGGCTTTGATACATCTACGATGTCGAACAAGAAGTCATTCTCTTTTCTTCACCGCAAAACCCAGATGTTCAATTGTAGAACAACCCTTTTTGGTGCAGCAAGATCACATAAACATATAATAATGATAACTCGAATCTTTGCAAACTCTAAGGATGTGTTTAAGCTTTAAAACCTTAGAAAAACATGTGCAATCACGTTTCTGGATCGTAAACAGTTTTTTCAGAATGCACACTTGTAAACTCTGACAAAACCACACTTTAAATATGAAAATATCACCGCTTCAAAAAATGTGTCGCTCGAACGAGATAGGAAAGTCGTTCGCACGACATAGCCATCTCGTTTGAACGAGGGACAGCTGTCGTTCGAACGAAGCTGCATGTCAGTTTGACTTTTTGACTTTTTCTTTAAAACGTCTCTTCCAAAAGAGATCCAAATAAGTCAAACTCTTTTTCGAGCTTATCAGAATAAAACGTAGTGTAAAACATCTAAAAAACTTTTAAAATATTTTTCATTTTAAAATTCCATCATTATCTTTTATAAAAATAATTCTGAGCACCATTAATTATACGCATTCATACTTGTGTGATCTCGAAGTGAAATTACCTTGAAGACGACTAAACTTGCACCGATTAAACTTCAGCATGATTAATTCTTTGAAGCTTTACCGCAACATCTTCAATTTCTTCAATACGTCATAGACCAAGTGGGATCGTGATAAAATAAAATCTCCCTATGACATATTACAAACACAGTTTTGTTCACGGAATTAAGTCAAAATAATACATGGACTCAATTGGAAATTTATGTCCTTACAAATCTTCCCCTTTGACTATTCCGGGTCAAAACTAAATCGGTAAAATGCCTAAGTTGGGCCGTCAAGTCGTATGACTCCTAAATCCCATCCCATAAACCCAAAATTAAAAATTACAGGACAAGGACTAGAATATGTAGCACCGGCAAGCATGAATTGTCTGAATGTAATGTAGACTTGAAATCTTGAATCGATGAAGCATACCTACACACATGAAACAGATAAACAAATACCCAGTGAAGTATGGACGAACAAATGAAACCAATATAAATATCCAAATGATACCAATTTTACAATAGATACCAATATGAATAAACTCTGAAAAATCATTTGTTAAACAATTGAGCAACAAAATGATACCAAATTTAAACTACCAATTTGTAATACCAATATGTAAAATATGTAATAAAAAGAAAACATGCTCAATAAATAAATCTCTTCCTACATCACATACATTTCTCCCCCTTTTTGTCTCGAGCAGACAATCCGGTGAAAAGATAAACCAAACAACAAGTATCTAGCATGAGAATATACCAATTTGAAATTTGAAATCGCTAGATAAACATGAAACAACTAGCTAAATATGATCAAGTGATAACAAATCAGTAGCTAGTAAACCAATGAATCACACAAAGAATATAGCAATATAATTAGGTGTGATAAACGGAATCATATGCAAAATATCAATATTAAACCAGTAAAACCTGCATATAAACCAGTCAGTCCAGAAAGCTTCCAGCAGTTTCAAAAAAATATACCAAAATAAACTAGTGGACTGCAAACCAGAAGGAAGCAAAAAATCCAGGATGTCGTTCTAACGAGACAGGGACGTCGCTCAAACGAGATGAGGACATCGCTCAAACGAGACTTCGCGCGACATGGTAATGTCACTCGAATGACTTCTCGCGACGGGCCAAAATTTTCCAGTTTCCCAGAAATATCTTATATTTTTGCCCAGTGAAAAAATTTCCAGGAAAAAAATCCAGGAAGGTCCTGACAACAGCAAAACGGTGCTAAAACAGTAAGTTTTTAACACAAAATGCAAAAACACATAAAAACTAACAATGCGAGTTACATGCAAACATAGTACCGATGTGCTCAAACATAGACATGGAATGTATGGGCGTTAAACTACAACAAATGAGTCACAATTTCAACGCACTGAAAAGATCAAGAAGATCTAATTGATAGAGATAAATCATCAAATTTTATCATAGCCATATGATAATTAAAGTGTGAGCTTAATAAACTAAGCATACTACATGCACACAAATCCAGAATTTTGATGATTCTACAAATAATAGCGTCAAATTGCAATGTTTCAACATTAGAATTAGTTGTGTAAACCCGTTTAAATTTTCTCCAACTAACCTCCCTCATAAATATATATTTTTTTAAAGTTCTTTTGATCTTTCTAGCATTCTCAACTCAGAGAAAATCTTATTAGCCCTTTTTCTTAGTATATTATTTTTTCTTTATGGCTCTTTTAAACGGTGACTTTCATGACGAGTTAATTTTGAACTCTCGCAGCCCTTTTCCGTGAATCACTCATTATTTTTTCAATTAGGAACCAATTCAAATCCTCACGGTAAACAATACTTACATGCACACTTCTCCTTAAGCCTACTTATGCTTAGATGACAAGATTGAGATAAGAACGCCTCACTAAATTCAAATATGTAAGAGAAGTCAAACATCCATATAAACTCGTGCATGTGTGCAATGTTGGCATATGTAGAAAGTCGAATCAAAATGCATATCAACTTTGAAACAACCCCATATAAACAATGGTTAAAATGATTCTAAGCATCGATAATAATACCCAAATGTCCTAGCCATATGGATAATGAAACGAGGGGGGGTCCAAGCACACTAATATGCCACATCAAACATGTAAACTCAAAAATAAAAAACAACAAGAAAATAAAACTATTTTCGGTTTTTCAAAAATTTTATCAAAAATAAAATCTTTTTATATTTTTCAAATAAAACTCAAACAAATGAAAAATATAATACAAACAGATAAACATGTCATAATACTAGCAATGAATATATCATGAAGAAAACTAGCATATGACAAATAATACCATGCAAGCAACTATCCATAAGAAATAGCATGTGACGAATCATATGCAATCATGTGAGAATCAACCAACCTAGCATTTAGCATCTCCAAAATGAATTTCCTAACCCAAACAGTTTTATACCTAACAAAATGGGTTTCGGGAACCGACAAGACACTGCGTTCAAACTTCCTAGGGTCTTTTCTAAGATCATAGTAAAAACTCCTAAGGTGACCTTTCCTACCACGATGTAAACATGTGTAAACTCGAGAAGGAACGGGGCCTTTAGGTTGACCTTTTCTAACACCCTCGGATGTGATTGATCCTCTAAAATAAGTAATGGTTTTGGCATTAGCAACGGAAGTATTAGAACAAGACGATCCATTACCATCACTAAATAAACTACTTGAGTCATTTGAAACACTTTTAAACTTCAAAACTTTGGACTCAAGCAAAAAATTAAGTTCCTCAAACTTTAGGGACTCCTTCTTTAAATTATCAATTACCCCTAGAAGGTTATCTCGCTCCAACTCAAGCATGATCAATTCTTTTAAGCTTTGCCACAACGTCTTCAATTTCTTCAATACGTCATAGACCAAGTGGGATCGTGACAAAATAAAATCTCCCTATGACATATTACAAACACAGTTTTGTTAACGGAATTAAGTCAAAATAATACATGGATTCAATTAGAAATTTATGTCCTTACATTTTTTTATGTAAAAATCTCATCTTGCTTTTACTTTATTTTATTTTTGTGTAAAAATCTTACCTTGTTGTTTTTCCTGTGTAAAAAACTGAACTTGCTTGTTTTGATTTAATTATTCTGTATGTTAAAATCCCGTTCTGATTTTTTTTGGTAAAAATCTGATCTTGCTTTTATATATTTTTTTGGTGTAAAAAACTGAACTATTGCTTTTTTCGGTGTAAAAATCTAAACATGCTTTGATTTAATTATTTGTATGTTAAAATCTCACTTTGCTTTGTTATTTTTTGGGTTTAAAAATATGATCTTGCTTTTATTATATTTCTTCTAGATATGCTTAGGTACTTCAAAAAAATGTCTCGCCTTGTCAATTTAAGATTGCACACGATCTTAATGGAATAAATTATTTAATTAAATGCCTCCAAACACAAATCTAATTTTTTTTACCAAATTTTAATCTTTGATTAAATTAGGGTTGCATGTGCACTTTAGATAGTTTTAAAAGACAATTTACTTACAAAACTCTTTAAAGAAAACTACTAAGATCCAGAGTAGTCCACAGGTGGCGGTCTAACATCGGTATCTACCGATCAACCTTTCTTTAGCATTCTTTTCAGCAGTGATCCCACGGGTCACACGGATTCATAAGTATATTATGGAGGTTGTTTTTTGAATCAAAAGGGTGTTTTGATCTAAAAGGAATGAGGACTTGTGCAACAGATATGTAGTTTGTGTTTTATGAAAAGTCTCTTATAAAATCTTTACGAAACTGTTATTTATAGGTCGTACATAAATTTCGAGGCGGCAAAATTCGTTTGAATGAAAGTAGAAGTCATTCGAACGAGAATGTCATTTCGTTAGAACGAAAATCGAATTCGTTCGAATGAAACTCCAATCTCGTTAGAACAATCTTGTAACAAGCATCAAATGAATTCAAATAGAACACCCTCGTTAGATGTTCGTTCGAAGAAAATATCAAACAAGCCTTCAAATAAAATTTCCATTTTATTCGAACGAGGTAAAATAAAAAAGGTCCTTTTACGATCTAGTCCTTGGACTAACAATTTTGGACTAGAAAATCGGAGATAACAAATTTTAAACGATTAAGTCCAATATATAAATACCCCCCCCCCCCATTTAATACAAACACACACTTCATAGAAATTCAAGCGCCAAAAACTGTGTATTATCTCTTCGATCAAAACCCTAACCGTATTGTCTCTTCGATCAAAACCCCAAAACGATTCTCATTCTCAATCAAATTTTGGTCCAGTAACAACCTATAAATAACCATGAATTCCAAAACAAACACACTTCAAAAAAATTCAAGCGAAAACCCTAATCGTGGAAGTTCTAACAAAAATTTCACATTCTCAATCAAATTCTCTTAAACAACATTAACAAGTATGGATACATGTTCATATATATATATATATATATATATATATATATATATATATATATATATATATATATATGTATTTGATGTAATATATTGTGAATTAAATGTAATGTTGTGTTCTTAAATTTTGTTCTTAAGATTATACCATACACTATGTATATGTTGTGTTTTTAGCATTTTGTTTTTGATATCACCCGTTTGTCCTTGTATTTTGAGTATTATGTTGTATATTCCATGTACTATTTTTCTGTCCTTCGGTTTTTTTATAACCTTTACCTTATTTTATTATCTATTTTGCGTTCTCATATGTATAAATTTATAGACATTATGCATGGACTGATAAAATCACATTATTCTTATTCATGATATGAAAAAATACTTTTGTTGCCCTGATTTTAAATGCAAAATACACTTTTTGCATGTTGAGGACTACACATTTATATATTTTATCACTGTACATTTCCTCATGTATACATCATTTATTGAGGACTGGGAATATATACATGATTGGAATATTTACATACTCGTTGTATTTGTATAGGTCCTAAATTAATTGTGGTTCGTGCCAGCGGCATTTTTTAGGACTTCGTATACTTTATGAATTTAGGTTTTGTATTTTTATAGGTCCTGTATTATATGCGTGTACTTTATGAATTTGCTTGTACTTTCAAACAGTACATGCAAATTCATAAAGTACACGCATAGTGAAATTGATTTGGTTCAATCAATTGTGTGTGTACTTTTATGTACTTTGCATGTACTTTATGTAGTATATATGTCATCTTCATATTTAATAGATCCTATGTTATTGTGGTCCTCACTAGCGGCATTTGAATGATATTCCTCTCTGTACTTAATCGTGATCCGTGCCAGCGGCATTTATTTAGGAATGCATGTACTTTATGAATTTAGATCTTGTATTTATATAGGTCCTGTATTATTTACGTGTACTTTCAAATAGTACACACAAATTCATAAAGTACACGCACATTGAAATTAATTTGGTTCAATCCAAAGTGCGTGTACTTTTATGTACTGTGCGTGTACTCTATGTAGTATATATGGCATCTCCATATTTAATAAATCATACGTTATTGTGGTCCACGCCAGCGGCATTTTAATGATATTCCACTATTTTTAAGAGGTACTATGGTTGTGTTATTGTTTAGGAATCATACCATCAAGCATGTTTAACTAAAAAATTACATGTTCCACCTTTGAAGATCTTAACAATACAAAACCTTTCACATTGACAGTCAATACTAATTATGATAACAAAATTCATTTTCTGCCTCGCATCAATGATAGAGAGAAAAGGTTACTTTATTTTTTCCACTACTATAAAGACATTAAGTGTACTTTTGATGTACAAAAGCTTCAAGTAACTGAATTGAAAGCCAATGATTTAGCAAAACGAATTGAAAAGTATTGCTTAAAAGGTTTTGAAAATGCTAGCGCGTTTAGCATGGATCTATTGTATGACTTCTTTTTTGAATATGTTAAAAATAGAGAATCTTGATTTATAACTTGTCGAACAACATGTCTTAGGTATTACCATGTAACGAACGATAAGTATTACCTTGGTTAGCATGTATTTTATTGAGATTTGTAAGAAGTGTTTATAAGAATATTACACGTACTTTTGTTAAATACGCATGTACTTTATTGTTTGAGCTTGTATTTTATTCCAATTCACGTGTATTTTATTTTTTGTACATGTAATTTATAATTATAGGTTTGTAATTTAAAGTCTATGTGCTTAGATATGTAGAATGGGGATAAATATGAGGGAAAGAAAAGGAAAGAAGAACAAGAAGAGCAGTTCTGAAGAATTTCTTCAAGCAGTGATGTGTAATTTACACATGGTGTGAATAAAACAACAAGTATATGTAGAATGTTGTTAGCTTTTATCATGATTTATCTGCTATTAAAAATAAAATAAATGATAGGCACATTGAAATTCTTAATAAGACTCCATTCCGGGAGCTTTTCAATGCCTACTACACCGAGGAAGTAGTAAAAATGTAGCACAAAAAAGCCGATAATAATATTATATTCATTATCATGCTCTACAAAATGAAAACGAGGAGTTTTGATATGAATAGCAGTGCCAAAATAATCCCAAAAGATATAAGTGAAATATTTGGGATCCCAATGGTAGAGGAGCAACAATCAATAGATCTGAAAAAGATATTGATTCCCTATCAAAAACCTGAATTCCTTGCCTGATACTTCAAAGCTAAAAAAATTGGAAAGCCATACATAAATAAGGGTTTGAAGAAATCGGTAGAGTTGGACACAGATGAGGGCATTACCGATTTTGTAAAACTTGTTTGTCTCCACTTCTTGACAATGTTGTTTTTCTCCAATTCAAACTTCACATTAGGAGAATTTTTGACACCATACATCAACAGTATTGATGACATGATTAAATATGTTTGGGCATCTACCGTGCATGGTTTTCTCATCAGTTCACTCAACAAAACAACAAGTCAAAACCTAGCACAACAAGTGGATGTGTCATTTCACTATTGGTGAGCAAAACATACTAATGCAGTCCAACAAACAAATTAGAAAAATTGTTTGAAAACCTGAGTTCACGTGTACTTTATAAATATCACGTGTACTTTCAAAGTACGCATGATATTTATAAAGCACACATGTGATTTCATTTACGATGGTTATTGTAATATCACATGTACTTTCAAATTACACGTGACATTTACAAAGTACACGCGTGTACTTTATAGATATCCATTGTATATTGAGTTTCGAACCAAACAACCCTCTACTAATGTCACATCTACTATAGGTGATGCCACCAGCCAGCTAAACACTGTTCAATATAAACTTGAGTAAACCACTATAATATTGAGGATGTCAGACAGCTGGTGAGCCACCTCTATTGTGACATTCCTCTGACGCACAGTAGTTAGGCAAAAGGCATATCTTGGCATTAATGTTTATGACGTAGGATAGGCTGGCACATTATACATTTAATACTTGTGACTTAAAGTATAAGGGAATGCCTTTTCACATAAATGAAGATTAAGACATCTCGGGAAGGGGTGTGGGGATATTTATGGGCCTCAACCACTTTTGAGATGGGGGGTTCTTTCTAGAGAGTTTATTTCCAGATAGAGAAGATATCAAAGAAAAGTTATTGCAAACCAGAGAGTTTACTCACCCACCGTTGTCATTTATTGCAAAGCTTTAAATATCTAACGTGAGGTATATCCGAGGTTATTGGTGTGTTGGTTGCCTGCCAAGGTATCTCTAGGGTGCTTACTTTTCTCTCCCTTTGAATGAGTTGTCTCTGAGTTTCCTTTATTATTATTTGAGTCATACATGAGAGACTTATGAGTTCAATCTGAGTGTTGATTATATACAATATTGCGTGTTCACTTATCTTTGTTAAAGAGTACTTTGTTTATCATTTATCACCTTACCTATAGGGGTTATGCCTCAATTGGTATTACTATACTCCAAGGCTTCAAAGGAACTACCCTCTTACATAATCATTTTGAGTTTAAGTGTTTGATAAATTGCCTAAGTGAGTATGAGTTTGAATTACAAGGTATTTAAATAAGCAAATTTTAAATTGTCCATTAATTTCAAGTATGTCCTATTCATCCCCCGCCCTTCTAGTACATTAGCACATTGAATTTTTGACTTTTATTCCTCATTTATTGATGAAGATGACTGGATCCATGAGAGCAATGCACCTTCTGGTGATGGTCTCGTTACTCCTGTAAGAGATCACGGAGATGTGAATCCAAATTTGAGTATGGAGGAAAATACACCATCTTGGGTTAAGAATAATAACTATGCCTCCAATATTATTAGAAATCTTTGGAAAGGTGTCATGACACGTTCTAAAGTCACTATTAGAATTAGTTATTTTTGCTACATCCTTTAAATTGAACCCAAGAATGTGAAGAAAGCACTTGAAGATGAACATTGGATAGTTATAATGTAAGAGGAGATGCTTCAATTTAAGAAACATGGTGTTTGGTAATTTAACCCATGCCCTAGCAACATCAATGTGATAGGGACCAAATGGGTATATAAAAATAAAATGGATGAGAATGGTGTAATCAATAAATATAAAGCTAGGTGTATAGCTCAAGGCTACGTATAAGTATAAGATGTGGATTTTGATGAGGCTTTTGCACCTGTTTCCTTGCTAAAATATACTTGTCTTCTTTTGGTTGTGAAAGTGCCTTCCTAAATGGACTATTGAAAGAAGAAGTATATGTTAAGCAACCAGTGGGGTTTGAATTCCTAAGTGTCTTGAACATGTTTATCAATTAAATAAAGCCTCGTGTGAGTTGAATGAAGATCCAAGAACTTAGTACGAGAGGCTCACCCCCTATCTTGTTGAGCACAACTTTAAAAGAGGGGGAGTGGATAAGACTTTGTTTGTTCGAATGGTAAGGACATATTGGTTGAGACTTCTAGATAAATTAAAATACATAATAACCAGTGGGTTTGGATATTTATTTTCTATGATTAGGAACCCTAGGTCTTCAAGTTAAAACTCATATAATTAATTGACATTTAATGCATGCAATAATTGTGAATGAAAGAGACTACTTTGATGATTTTAGTATAGATTTGATTGCTAAATTATTTAATTTATGTGAATCATACGGAGAGTGTGTGTGAGATTGTGGGTAACCTACTATTAGGTATTTGATAGTGTGCATATTATATGATCATGCAGGTATCTCGATGAGCACACGAGTTCTACCTAGGTCTTATTACCCTTATGCTACATGTCGAGGCACCCGTCTCACGAGATAAGACAATGGGGATGGATCCTCTCGTATAGCCTTGGGTATGGGGTCGTGTGTTTAGTGTGATGCCATAGTGACTTTCCACTTGTATCTTTTGAATTTATAGGGTCTGGGATGCCCTATAACTATACCTAGTAGTGTCACGAGTGATCCCCGGGGGAAATAGGAATAAGCCTTCATACTTTGGATCTCAGGATGACTGTAGCCCATATTATTTGTAAGTGACTTAGGCATACTCACTTGGATATCATATGGTGTTATTACCTTCATTATACATTGTTATTATACTAGAGATGCATAACTATGATTTTAACATTGGAAACTGTTAAAGTAGAGAATACTTGACTAAAAGATGTGATTGTGTAATATGGGCCTCATTCGAGATTGAGATTAGAACCGCATTATTATTTAAGTTGTTTGGGTTATGATAACTTAAATTCAACTTAAATATTAGAAGAAGATGTATTATTATTATTATTATTATTATTATTATTATTATTATTATTATTATTATTATTATTATTATTATTATTATTATTATTATTATTATTATTATTATTATTATTATTGTACCCCAAATGTATTTACATTCTTATGCATTGTAGACAATCTGGGTTTAATCCTTTTTGTGGAAATACTTTTATAGGTCATAGGTTGAGTCGTCGCCTAACACCTGAGCATTTTAGTTAGATACAATTCCAACATACAGTTCCAATTATCAACTAATAAGATGTAGGTGTCGAGAATGTAACTCGTATTTCATTTTAGTATGTTTCTCTATCAGATATTCAATTTTATTTAAGGTATTGAATTTTGGGTCTGATATTGTATTGAGGATTATTTAAATCAACTTATAAGATGTAGGTGTCGAGAATGTAACTCGTATTTCATTTTAGTATGTTTCTCTATCAGATATTCAATTTTATTTAAGGTATTGAATTTTGGGTCTGATATTGTATGGAGGATTATTTAAATTTGTGTCAAATTTATTTATTATTCAAAGATTGTATATTGGTTTATGTGAGTTATTTATATTTCATTATTGGAGTTTATGTTTTATTATGGTTTGGATGGTATCAAAGATGTTTCACTTCTTTATTCATTATTATATTTTAGGCATTATTATCATTTATATCATTATATATAGTTCAATCGTGCTTAGAATGTTATTAATTGTTTTGACTCTCATATTATTTATGTTTAAAACTGATCAAATTATTTATGAATTTTAGGTGTCACGAAGCATATGGAGTTGGGACATTCTGCAGGCATATCATCCTCTTCATCATTATTACCCATTTAAGCATATATTGTTTCTTATTCATCGTCCTCCTCCTCCCCCTCGTATTCTTCTTCTTCATCATCATCATTTTCTTCATTAACACTACACCAAAATGGGCAAATTGTCACCTTTCAGTCGGCCAGCCTTGTCAAGGTCATTGACCGTGACAAAAAAACACGCGTTTTATGTCACGGTCATTGACCTTGACACGACCGTGACAACGACTTGTCAAGGTCATTGACCGTGACAAGCCCGTGACAATTAAATTTGTCACGGCCTTGTCACGGTCATTGACCTTGACAAGACCGTGACAATCCTTGTCACGGTCAATGACCTTGACACGACCGTGACAACTTTTCCAGCAAAAATACTTTCCCCCTTCTTTTTTCCCTCCCACCGTTCCCTCCCTCTCTCTCTCTCTCTCTCTCGACTCGACGCTGCTCTCTCTCTCTCTCTCTCTCAGGTCCAATTTCTCTCTCTCTCTCTCTCTCTCTTCCATTTATATATATATATATTTGTCTGTATATTTATGTATGTATGTGTATATATATATGTGTGTATGTGTGTGCGTGTGTGGGGGGTGGGGCGGGATGGGGCAGGGTGGGGGAGGGCGTGGTGGAGGGGAGCAGGGGGTGGGGCGGGGTGGGGGAGGGGGTGGTGGAGGGGGCAGGGGGTGGGGTGGGGTGGGGTGGGGTGCGGTGTGTGTGTGTGTGGTGGTGTGTTTTGGGGGAGGGGGGAGGGGGTGGTGGAGGGGGGCAGGGGGTGGGGTAGGGTGGGGTGTGTGTGTGTGTGTGTGGTGTGTGGTGGGGGAGGGGGTGGTGGAGGGGGCAGGGGGTGGGGTGAGGGAGGGGGTAGGGGGAGGGGTGGGGGAGGGGGGTAGGGGGTTGGGTGGGGTGGGTGGGGTGGGGGAGGGGGTGGGGGAGGGGGCAGGGGGTGCGGTGTGTGTGTGTGTGGTGGTGTGTTTTGGGGGAGGGGGAGGGGTGGTGGAGGGGGGCAGGGGGTGGGGTAGGGTGGGGTGTGTGTGTGTGTGGTGGTGTGTGGTGGGGGAGGGGGTGGTGGAGGGGGCAGGGGGTGGGGTAGGGTGGGGTGTGTGTGTGTGTGGTGGTGTGTGGTGGGGGAGGGGGGAGGGGGAGGGGTGGGGGAGGGGGGTAGGGGGTTGGGTGGGGTGGGTGGAGTGTGTGTGTGTGTGTGTGTGGTGGTGTGTGGTGGGGGAGGGGGTGGGGTGGAGGATTGAGATTCAATTTAGGTGTGTAGACCATTTCGAAAATTTTGTGCTTCACATTATTGAACCAATATAAAACGTTTTCCCTATCTCTAGATTTTTACAAGACATCTACCACATCATGTCTTAAATGAATCCATTGATTAAAGCCCTAAAAATAATACACACATGGAATTTATTCTAAAATTATAGGATTGTGTTTAGCGAACCAATAACATAAGAAACTCTAATTCCCATCATCCTTCATGTGTTTCCACATTGTTTATCACTCCTTAAAACACAATTATAAAAGATAAAAGGATGATTTAGAACTAGTTTGCATTTATTATTATAACCCTGCCAACCATTCCTATCTTTATGCATTTTTTATGATTAGACCTAGACTGTATTGATGTCTTTTTTGTCTCATTTTGCATGTATATATGATTTTTTTCTTTTAGAAATCAGTCATGGAGCTGATGGTACGAATACGAGTGCTCAAGAAATGGCTCCAGTCGAGAGTAAGTAATATCTCTTTCCGATCCATTAGCTCGGTTATTATATCCCTGGATTTTGTTAAGCCTCCTAGTAGGAATCTTCATTATTTCTGAATTTGTTATCTTTATGTGTTTTGAATAATTTAAAATATCATTACTTATTTTAGAAACCAGTCATGGGGCGGATGGTCCTAATTTGAATGCTCAAGAAACGGCTCCAATCAGCAGTAAATAATCTTTCTTTCTGATTCATTGGCTCTGATTATTTATTCCTAGATTAACTTTTATTATTTCTGAATTTGTTATTTTTATATGTTTTGAATCGTTTAAAATATTATTATTTCTTTCAGAACCCAGTCATGGAGTAGATGGTCTTAACACGACTGCTCAAGAAACGGCTGCAGTCCAGGGTAAGTAATATCTCTTTCCTATCCATTGGATCTGCATTTGTATCCATAGATTTTTGTTATGCCTCTTACTAGGAATTTTTGTTATTTCTGAATTTATTATTTTCATATGTTCTGAATAATTTAAAATATGACGACTTATTTTGAGAAAAGAGTAATGGAGAAGATGGTCCTAACTCAAGTGCTCCAAACACAGCTCCAATTGGTAAATTGTCCTTTCCGATCAATAATTTAAATATATTTTTTTAGTAATTGTTCTAGTGAGGCTAGGTTCCATAAATTGAAATAAATCTCTTACCGGCCAAGATAGGTTATTAATTGTGTCATGAAATTGGCTAGGTTAGTGTCATTGTTGATGGGAGAATATTTTTCATCTTTTACCCCTTATCAATTCCTTATGTTGAAGAACTAAAGATCCTCAGATGACTCCTGTATTGGTACACTTACAATCACGAATCGCGCCTATGATAAACTTTCAATGTGTTTATATCTACTGCTAAATTGACATTTTCTATCTCATGTTTAGTTTTTTTTTTTTAAATTGTCAATTATTAATTTTATGGGTCACTTGGGCTTTGGAGCTCATTATTTATTTGATATTGAATTTGCCCCCCCCCCCCCCCAACAGTTTCATTTCTTAAGGCTTAAACCCCAGAGTGACTTTTAGTGATGCAAAAAATATCCTGTAACACTTTTTGTGTCACTGAAAGTCATCTCGAGGGAACCTCAAGAAATGAAATTGTTAGAGGCTAAATTTAACATCAAAGAATTAGTTGCGGTAAAACCTCAAATCACCATAATTGTTTTGCTTGTAAAAAATCTATTATATTAATTTTTTATTATGTAATTTGCCTGCAGCAGTGACACATTGAACGGGAGGGGCTTTTTCATGGATATTATCACGATAAATGCTTGCGAGGTGTCCAATTTGGTCCCCCCCCCCACCACCACCACCACCACCACCACCACCACAACACACACACACAATCCCCAACCATACATATTCTCACTCATGCTATTCAATAAACTGTGTTTTTAATGTTTCTTCATTGAACGTTTAGTATAACATGTCTTGTGCTTTTAAGTTCGAATGGCATATAATTTGTATGAACATATCGTGTGATATTTGCATGCTCGAAGTGTTTTTTTTCAACTTGTAGTATATCGTTACTTTGTCTTCATCGCTGAACATTCTTTATTTACATCTGGAATCACTAATCAGGTCTATCATTCTTCACCCTCTTCTTTGACGCCTGATTTGAGCTTTTACCGATGTGCACTATATATCCATAACCAAATGTTGAGCCTGGCCAGAAACGACCATTGGGGTTGATGTTGTGGCTCAATAACACCGACAGTGGCTAGTTTCATTTGCGGATGGAGATATGCAACTCAATTTCTGGGTCGGGTTCCGTTTTGATTTTTTATTTTGGAAGTTTTTCATGGGGGGGTATGTATGGAGTGACAAACTTTTTTGCTTAACAGACGAACAGCTAAATGGGGGCCGAAGTCATGTTTATTAAATTTTAAACTTTAGATTCTAAAGTCAATTTCCTAGAAACCAAATGTACCATGAAAAGACATCCATAACGAACACAAGGGTGTCCCACATGGATGACATACTTTTCATTTAAACGTCTTCTTAGTGTATAGTTATCATAAGCTGTTTCGAGTTTTCAACCAATTCTGGTTAGTATTAGGATTCTTCACAAAATAATTTGCATTATCTTTAGTTTGTTCGGATATATGATGTTTGGAACAGGTACAACGTTGCTATAACAGGTACAAATATACTGCTGGGCAGTGGCAGTGGCCATACTGCTCAGCAGTTTTTTTTTTAATTCTGCCCAGAATTTTCACGGTCATTGACCGTGACAAGCCCGTGACAATTTTGTCACGGGCTTGTCACGGTCAATGACCGTGACAATTTTTTTACTAAGGGTCACGTCTTTGTCACGGTTATAAACCGTGACAAACGTGTCAAGGTCAATGACCGTGACACGACCGTGACATAAAACGCGAGTTTTGTGTCAAGGTCAATGACCGTGACACGATCGTGACAAAAAAAGTTGTCTCGCCTCGAAATGTCACGGTCATTGACCTTGACAAGGTGGATTTGTCAAGGTCAATGACCTTGACAAATGGGCAGATTTGGTGTAGTGTAAACTCTCCCGCTATACTTTCTTGACCATTAATGTACCAATTCTTATTAACACTATAAGAAAAATACCTATTTAGGACTCTTTTATGTGGTTTCACATCCCATTTTTAGTTAAGTGACTTAAATAAATTATAATTTGATCTTTTATGCAACGTTTTTAATGAAAAACACCTTAATTAAGACTCCCCTCAAACTTGTTCTCCATTCCAAAAACTGTATGAAAGCCTTCATCCTGATTTTACAAAGCACTCCTCTAATCTTCCCTCAATCTCGTTCCCATATTTATCTTATGACCTCTCTCTCATCTACCTCGATCTCTCACCTTTTTTTATTTGCAGCTAAGTTGTAGGAGAAATAATTCAGTTCATCGCCACCTCATTGCCTTAAGTGTATGTAAGTTGCTGCAAGTCCCGAAAGCAAATTCACATCAGGTATATTTCTCTTTTGCATTCAAACCCTAGCTATGTCCGTTTAAACCCTAACTCTATTTGTTCAGTTCTCATTTAAAGCCTAACAGTGTTGGTTATACAAATGTTGTTGGTTTTTTCCCTTTTTGGTTGTCGTTGTTTGCGATTTGTATAAATTCCACCATCCAATGGAATGCTTAAATGTTGTATCATGGTATAGGTGCGAGAAAAGTATTTTCCTTCAATTAGAAGATATCATATGAGAAAGAAATGGTAGATTATTATGAAATAATCATATGTCAAATTTATAGATAGAATCCATATTAACCATGCAAAAGGTAATTGTCACAACGTAATGGAATTTTTTTAATATATTATATATCTACTATCAAATATATCACTTTACACACACACACACATATATATATATATATATAATTTTATTGGCTTATACCCTTTGCTAATAGCACTATATTGATTTTTCTTTTATATATATGCATTTGTTATCCTCCTAATATATGCAGTGTGACACCCCGACTAATTAAATACTGGGTAGCTACTCTTTTATTCAAATTAATTCAAAATGTCAAGTTGGTTCAGTTCGTAGCATCACTGTCGAAAACATTTTAACAATTACTAGCCACCTAATATTTAAAAAGTGAGTTGTCAATTTTAATTAAATCTGATTATCATGCAATATGTAGATTATGAAATGCTAACATAACCACCACAACATAGTCACAATAGAACAACCACACAATAATAATGAATCTGGAGGAATACTCCTCATAACAATCCGAATACTGAAATAAAAGTATACAAGGTCTATATCACTAAATTAATTACAACCCAAAAATCTGAAATAACTGACGAGATAAAATGTCTCTAAGAGAAATGAGCGACATGCCCAACAGATGAGCAAATTTGATAATATAGAGTCAAGATCGAAAGTGGAGGCGTCTACTGTCAAAGTCCTGTAACTTCCACGGCAGCTACAGTCCGTCACCTGAATGGAACTCCTATGCATGGTGTCCTTGTGGCTGGGCACCTAAAAGGTTTTAACAAGAAAATATATTTGAAAGCAAACGGGTCAGAGCCCGATTGTGGAAAACAGTTTAAAATATAGCAAGTTTTTTAATGACATTAAACAATGAATGCAAAATACATGTTAGGACGTGCTCTCACATGAAATACTCACCTCTCGACTATCTGTGCACTCCTAACGTATCCGCAATCAAATCTAGTTATGCCTGTATCTATCTAGTCCAATATAAATTCTAACGTTATTATACGAATCACGATTTAATTCCCGACATCTTATTTTAAACAGAGTGTTACTCTTCTTCTCAGTTCCCCTTATTAGTACGACTAATTACTAGTGATCTTCCATTTTATGTTTACAAAACGTTGTTATTATTTATACTCACATTTATACATGACAGTTCATTTCAATTAACAGTATATTATTCTCATCATAAATATATAATACTAGCACCCCGAGACTAAGATGCGGTGCACACATACTCTGCTATCCAATCCTGGTACATCACGTACATAAGGACCACGCATTCCGAATCTCTCAGGAATCGTTCTCAGATAATAACAATCACACAAAATGAAGGCGAACATAGCTCACATCACATGGGTTACGCACATACCTACGCTCCGATCAGCAGACTTATTAACTTTTCAATAAGTCAATCTCTGACCTATGTCCTCAAGGTACCAATCTGAATCCCCCCGTAGGCACACAAACATTTGATGGCCCTAATCGAATGCAGACCTCCCATGATAGCAAGTATGGTAGGTATGTTATACACATAAAACCATATATACTAAGCATTCGCACATCTTAGATATCTCGTATGATTAATATAGGTATACTTCTCGTTCTTATACCGTCATTTTGTGTTACACGTTCACAAGTCCCCGATTTGTATATTAACGTTGTCAACCCTTCTCACATCGTAATTAGGTACTCATTTCCTAATCCACAAATGTCATCCGGTTTACTATAAGGTTCTAATTTCTACTCCTCAACGTACCCAAATTCTCACAATTATACTCACTAGTCGATAAGGGAAGTTTAATCCTCAATTAATTAAGTCTACGGGACATTTGAAATAAAATCCGGCCTAAAAGGCCATTCTGTCAACTCGTTAAAAGTCTCGTTCAAACGAGTGTCGTTCGAACGAAAGTCTTCAAACGAACTACCAACTCGTTAGAAGGGGTACTGTCATCTCGTTAGAAGCTCATTCGAACGACCTGGGCAGGTGTTCCAACGAGATGGCAGACTGCGCCCAGAAATTTCCCCAAATTCGTTTTTCTTCAAATTTCTCTCCTCTAAATCCCCAATAAGATCATCCCAATTAAGTTTTAACATTTTTAAACTACTCTAAGTCCTCCTAAGTCACCCTCTAACGTATATTTAAGGTCAATTCTCCCTAAATTTAACGTGTAATCATCATAATTCCCAAACCTTGTCCCAAACCCTATAAACACGAAGCCAGAATTTTAATGTCTACAATTTCTCCTTATAAATCCATTTTTAAATCATCAAAAGATACATTTTGGATATGGAATTCATTCATTACCATTCTACATGCAATCCCTATATAAGATTATGAGTTCTATCTCCAATTTCATGGGTTTTTCATCAAACTTTCAATACAAGACATATATTCAAACCTAAGCATGGAGGAAACATTTGCTTGAAATTATGTAATTAAACCACTTGCCTTAGATGTTCTGATTTGATGTTGAAGGATGAAGGTTGATTCTCCTCTTTCTCTCTACAGATTTCTCCCAAAGATGGTGATGGTGGCTAGGGGTTTCTTTTGGAACCTCTTAAGATTCTCCCTATAACTCCCGTAGCCCACTACTTGTTAAATGCTGATATTGGACTTAGTGAGTTTATTTCTAATATAGAATTAACCTCTAAAATTCGTGGGTTTTAATTCCCCTGTTTTTAAAATTACCAAAATACCCTTCTAGGTTGCCGGTTTGGCCTAAAAATTCCCCGGAACCTAAACTAAACCCCCGACTATTATTTTCTGACTATTTCGACCCTTCCGGACACGTTGGTGCACTCAAAATGACCATTCGGTTGATAAAAATATAATTCCCTTTTTAATTTAGTTAATATCATTCCTGACGCGACTGACACGCGCGTCCCAACTAAATTTCCAAATTGTCGTATTTCTGCCCCGCGACAATTTTAATATTTTCAATACTCATGAAATTTTCAATTTTAACATCATAATCAAATACCAACTCACATCTCGCCAGTATTTATACCCGGATTAATTCCCAATTAATTCTCATTTAATTCAATTAATCCCTTAAATAAAAATTAATAAAATTACGAGGAATTACATACTTCCCCCCTAATAACAGAATTTCATCCCGAAATTCGGAACTAAAGAATACCTGATAAAAATAGCTCCGGATAACGCTCGCGCATCTCGTCCTTGCGTTCCCATGTGGACTCCTCGGCATTATGATGCCGCCACTGAACACGTACTAATGGTACTATCTTCGACCTCGGTTTTCGCTCGCTTCGATCCAAAATAGAAATCAGCCCCTCCTCGTTGGACCTATCGGGCTGAAGATCGATGTCCTCCAAAGCAATGTGAGTATGGGCCAAATCATCCCTAAGATATTTCCTTAGCGAAGAAATATGGAACACATCATGAATCCTATGCAAGTGCTCCGGTAACCCAAGTCTGTATGCGACTGGCCCAATCCTCTCGATGATAGGAAATGGCCCCACGTATCTTGGTGCCAGTTTCCCCTTCTTCCCAAAACGCATGATCCCCTTCATCGGAGATACTCTGAGTAACACTTGGTCCCCCACCTTGAATTCTCTGAAGAATCTCTTGGCATCAGCATAGCACTTCTGTCGGTCCTGAGCTACCCGAATACTGCTCCGTATCATCTCTATCCTTGCCGAAGTGTCCTGAATCACTTCCGGACCAAGGAGTTTGTTATCCCCCACCTCTAACCAACACGCTGGGGAACGACAAGGTCTACCGTACAACACCTCGAATGGATCCATGCCAATGGTGAATTGATAGGAGTTATTATAAGCAAACTCCACCAGTGGAAGGTACTGCTCCCAACCACCTCCAAAGTCTAGGATGCACATACCCAACATGTCCTCCAACATCTGATTTGTCCGTTCGGTTTTCCATCCGTCTACGGGTGATAAGTCGTACTCAGCCGCAACTCCGTACCCATGGCCTCCTAAAAACTCTCCCAAAATTGTGAAACAAATATCTTATCTCGATCAGACATGATATTTAGAGGCATCCCGTGAAGTCTCACTATCTCCGCAATGAAAATCTGGGCATACTGTCCCGTAGTTTAATCTGTCCTTACGAGTAGAAAATGAGCAACTTTGGTCAATCTATCCACAACCACCCATATGGAGTCGTGAACCCTCTGCGACGTAGGTAACCCCGTGATAAAGTCCATGGATATGCTCTCCCATATCCATGTCGGAACCTCTATCGGCTGTAGAAGTCCTGCTGGTTTCTGATGATCCACCTTTACTAGCTGACAAGTGGCGCATTTAGAAACGAATACGGCGATATCTCTCTTCATCCCGCTCCACCAGTACTGGAGTCTCATATCTTAGTACATCTTATCCCCACCAGGGTGTACTGCGAACCGTGAGCCGTGCGACTCTGCCATCACCTCGTGTCGCAAGTCTTTCCCTTCCGGAACAACCAGTCTCCCGTTGAAGAGTAATCCCCCATCTGAACTAACGGTATAGGACTCATCTCCCTCTTCTAGTAATAGAACTATCTGCTCCTGACAGAACGAGTCAGTTGCCTAGGCCTTTATCACTCTCGTAACAATCTGAGGTGTAATAGTCATCACATACATGAACGATCGGGCCACTGCATCCTGGTGTCCTAACTCCTTCCACTTAGCTTTCCTCACCTCGGCCACCTCATCTACTGGGCTACGGCTCAACGCGTCTGCTACCACGTTAGCCTTCCCTGGGTGATATTGGATATCAAACTGATAATCCTTCACAAACTCAAGCCACCGTCGTTGACGCATATTCAGTTCCTTCTGCGTAAAGAGGTATTGTAAAGACTTGTGGTCTGTGAACAACCGAAATTTCTCTCCCAGGAGATAATGTCTCCAAATCCGAAGAGCGAATACGACTGTCGCTAACTCCAAGTCATGGGTGAGGCTTAAGCTTACGGGAAGCATAAGCTATGTTCTGACTCTCCTGTTGCAGCACACCTCCAAGTCCTTGTAAGGACGCATCGGTATAAACTAAATACTCAACTCTCGGTCTGGACAATGCTAACACAGGCGCTGAGGTCAACTTGTCCTTCAACTCATCAAATGCTAACTAACAGGCATCGCTCCAGATGAATGGCACACCTTTGCGAGTCAGATGTGTCAAAGGACACGCTATCTTTGAGAAACCCCGAATAAACCTCCTGTAGTATCCTGCTAGGCCTAAGAAATTATGGATCTCAGTCGGTGTCGTGGGCTATCCCCACTCCCTCACCGCGGATACCTTCCCCGAATCAACAGATAGCCCCCGGTCTGAAATGATATGCCCTAAAAACTGAACCTCCTTTAGCCAAAACCCACACTTCTCATACTTTGCATAAAGCTCGTTCTGACGCAACGTCTACAAAACCTGTCTCAAATGCTCGGCGTGCTCCTCTTCTATTTGGGAGTAAACCAGAATGTCATCAATAAAGACGATGACGAACTGGTCTAGGAACTCTCTGAACACCCTATTCATCAAGTCCATAAACACGGCTGGAGCGTTGGTCAAGCCAAAAGGCATAACCCGAAACTCATAGGAACCATATCTCGTCAAGAAATCATTCTTTGAGACGTCTTGTTCCCTGATACGCAACTGATGGTATCCCGATCGCAAATCAATCTTTAAGAAGAAGCAAGCTCCCCTCAACTGATCAAATAAGTCATCGATTCGGGGCAACGGATATTTATTCCGTATCGTGACTTTATTCAACTCCCGGTAATCTACACACAACCTTAACGAGCCATCCCTCTTCTTTACGAACAACACAGGGGCATCCCACGGCGAAGTACTCCTCCGAATAAACCCCTGACCCAACAACTGCTCTATCTGATCCCTTAGCTCTCTCATCTCTACAGGAGCCATACGGTAAGGTGCGCGGGCAATTGGCCGAGTGCCCGACGTCAAATCGATCATAAAATCTATCTCCTTACTCGGAGGTAGTCCAGGTATATCCTGAAATACATCAGCGAACTCCCTCACGAATGGAATCGAATCAAGTGGTATCACCACTTCCTTAGAGGTCTCCTCCTCTATATAGTACAAGTGAGTGGACGATCCTCCCTCAGGGTGATGCATCGCCACTAAAAACATCTCCTGCCCGGGAATGGCAAAATAATACTCCTACTGAAACAATCAATCATGGTTCGTTACGTAACTAGCCAATCCATACCAACAATAGCATCGTACTCAGTCATCTCTAATACTAACATATCAGCGGTTAAAGTAAATCTCCCGATTTCTATACCCACACCTCTACAAATAAGAGAAATCATGGAACCCCTACTCAACGGTGAATCTACACAAGTAATCGTGCTCTCTGCGGTGTCTAACAACCCAATAGTGCGTGTAAATCTTGTGGCAATGAAACAATGTGTGTCCCCCGTATCAAATAAAATACTCCTCATAGTCCCCTGAATAGAGAACATACCCTCAATAGCAGGTGGATCATGTGGGACTGCGGCATGCTGGAGCTGATACACTCTCCCATACTGAAGATGTCCCTACTGGACTGGGATCACTGGAATGGGTGGTAATGCTGCCATCTGTGGTGGTGCTGGGAGGGCGGTGGGAAACATAGGCCTCTGTGGCTCGTGTCGAGCACCCTGCTGCTGCTGCGGTGGGGCCCTGCCCCTATCAGGACAATCCTGGCATTTGTGGCCAATCTTGCCACAAACAAAGCACTTCCCCGGGAAGTTTCCCCCTCGCTGTCCCTGCTGTCCTCGGCCCTGATGGTCGTTACCATTCCTACCTTGACCATGCTGGCCCTGCTGAAACTGCTGCTGCTGACCATTCTGGCCCTGCTGTCCCTGATGGCCGTTCTGACCCTGATGGCCATGTTTGAACGTCCCTGACCATTCCTGAAACCCCCAGATCTGAATCTCTTAGGATCCCCCTATTGGGAACCCTGATCTCCCTGCCTATGCTGACCCTGAGCAGATTATGCCCCGCTGGCACCATTTCCCCCTGTCCTGCCCTGATGGCTGGACTCTCCTGATCTCTTACTCTCAGACATGTGAAAGCGGTGATCCTGGCAGTGAAGCAGTGCTGCGTCAACCACATCAGAATATGTGGCCAATGAAAGATTTCCCAACAAGTTCTGTCGGATCCTCCAAGTTAATTCGTCCATGAACTTCTGAATTTTTTTCTCCTCTGTCGAAATCTCATCGGGAACAATGTTCAAGAGATTAGTGAATTCGACCTCATACTCGGCCACGGTCCTCCCCTCCTGCTTGAGGTTTATTAACTTTCTCTTCATTTCAGTGTGAACGGCTGACGGAAAGTACTTGCGGTCGAACCGCACCCAAAACTCCTGTATAGAAAGGGCATCTCTCTCCTCCGGGGTGGTAATAGACTCCCACCACTGCAACGCTGATCCTACTAGCTTGAAAGTAGCCAGTATCTGCTTCTGAACATCCGTGCACTCGTACATCCTTAAGTGCCTTTGAATGTCCTTCCTCCACTGACTGGACACAACAACGTCGGAGTTACTTACAAACTTCGGACGGTGTGCTTTCTGAAAAGCATCACGAATGCGTTTCCAAGCAGACGGGAATGCATGAGCCTGAACTGGCGTGACTACCGATGCCTGGGGTGGTGCCTGCAGTACAACTGCTAGGGAGGCATTCACCTCTTGGGCTACAATAGCAGCAACCTCGGCGGCATTCATGGTGCCCTGAACTAGTGCAGGTTGTTGCTCGGGCTGAGCATCCCTAGGAACTCGCTGTGCACGTCGTGGAGGCATCTGAAATGAGAGTAAAGTCTATAAGTTCGCAGTTATTATCTCAAAATAGTTGAAGAGCGAAACATACATAAAAGAATACAACAGTCCTAAAATATAAGGCTCTACATCAAAGAAAGCTCAGCAGAAACATAATAAGTCGTACAGATCCTAAGGACACTAGAACCTGATGCTCTGATACCACCTGTGACACCCCGACTAATTAAATACCGGGTAGCTACTCCTTTATTCAAATTAATTCAAAATGTTAAGTTGGTTCAGTTCGTAGCATCACTGTCGAAAACACTTTAACAATTACTAGCCACCTAATATTTAAAAAGTGAGTTGTCAATTTTAATTAAATAAATTATCATGCAATATGTAGATTATGAAATGCTAACATAACCACCACAACATAGTCACAATAGAACAACCATACAATAATAATGAATCTGGAGGAATACTCCTCATAACAATCCGAATACTGAAATAAAAGTATACAAGGTCTGTATCACTAAATTAATTACAACCCAAAAATCTGAAATAACTGACGAGATAAAATGTCTCTAAGAGAAATGGGCGACATTGCCAACAGATGAGCAAATTTGATAATATAGAGTCAAGATCGAAAGTGGAGGCGTCTACTGTCAAAGTCCTGTAACTTCCACGGCAGCTACAGTCCGTCACCTGAATGGAACTCCTATGCATGGTGTCCTTGTGGCTGGGCACCTAAAAGGTTTTAACAAGAAAATATATTTGAAAGCAGACGGGTCAGAGCCCGGTTATGGAAAATAGTTTAAAATATAGCAAGTGTTTTAATGATATTAAACAATCAATGCAAAATACATGTTAGGACGTGCTATCACGTGAAATACTCACCTCTCGGCTATCTGTGCACTCCTAACGTATCCGCAATCAAATCTAGTTATGCATGTATCTATCTAGTCCAATATAAATTCTAACGTTATTATACGAATCACGATTTAATTCCCGACATCTTATTTTAAACAGAGTGTTACTCTTCTTCTCAGTTCCCCTTATTAGTACGACTAATTACTAGTGATCTTCCATTTTATCTTTACAAAACGTTGTTATTATTGAGACTCACATTTATACATGACAGTTCATTTCAATTAACAGTATATTATTCTCATCATAAATATACAATACTAGCACCCCGAGACTAAGCTGCGGTGCACACATACTCTGCTATCCAATCCTGGTACATCACGTACATAAGGACCACGCATTTCGAATCTCTCAGGAATCGTTCTCAGATAATAACAATCACATAAAATGAAGGCGAACATAGCTCACATCACATGGGTCACGCACATACCTACGCTTCCATGATCAGCAGACTTATTAACTTTTCAATAAGTCAATCTCTGACCTATGTCCTCAAGGTACCAATCTGAATCCCCCCGTAGGCACACAAAGATTAGATGGCCCTAATCGAACGCAGACCTCCCATGATAGCAAGTATGGTAGGTATGGTATACACATAAAACCATATATACTAAGCATTCGCACATCTTAGATATCTCGTATGATTAATATAGGTATACTTCTCGTTCTTATACCGTCATTTTGTGTTACACGTTCACAGGTCCCCGATTTATATATTAACGTTGTCAACCCTTCTCACGACGTAATTAGGTACTCGTTTCCTAATCCACAAATGTCATCCGGTTTACTATAAGGTTCTAAGTTCTACTCCTCAACGTACCCCAATTCTCACAATTATACTCACTAGTCGATAAGGGAAGTTTAATCCTTAATTAATTAAGTCTACGGGACATTTGAAATAAAATCCGGCCTAAAAGGCCATTCTGTCAACTCGTTAGAAGTCTCGTTCGAACGAGGTCGTTCGAACGAGTGTCATTCGAACGAAAGGATTTGAACGAACTACCAACTCGTTAGAAGGGGTACTGTCATCTCGTTAGAAGCTCGTTCGAACGACCTGGGCAGGTCTTCTAACGAGATGGCAGACTGCGCCCAGAAACTCCCCCAAATTCATTTTTCTTCAGATTTCTTTCCTCTAAATCCCCAATAAGATCATCCTAATTAAGTTTTAACGTTTTTAAACTACTCTAAGTACTCCTAAGTCACCCTCTAACATATTTTTGGGGTCAATCCTTCCTAAATTTAACATGTAATCATCATAATTCCCAAACCTTGTCCCAAACCCTATAAACACGAAGCCAGAATTTTAATGTCTACAATTTCTCCTTATAAATACATTTTTAAATCATCAAAAGATACATTTTGGATATGGAATTCATTCATTACCATTCTACATGCAATCCTTATATAAGATTATGAGTTCTATCTCCAATTTCATGGGTTTTTCATCAAACTTTCAATACATGACATATATTCAAACCTAAGCATGGAGGAAACATTCGCTTGAAATTATGTAATTAAACCACTTGCCTTAGATGTTCTGATTTGATATTGAAGGATGAAGGTTTATTCTCCTCTTTCTCTCTACAGATTTCTCCCAAAGATGGTGATGGTGGCTAGGGGTTTCTTTTGGAACCTCTTAAGATTCTCCCTATAACTCCCGTAGCCCACTACTTGTTAAATGCTGATATTGGACTTAGTGAGTTTATTTCTAATATAGAATTAACCTCTAAAATTCGTGGGTTTTAATTCCCCTGTTTTTAAAATTACCAAAATACCCTTCTAGGTTGCCGATTTGGCCTAAAAATTCCCCGGAACCTAAACTAAACCCCCGACTATTATTTTCTGACTATTTCGACCCTTTCGGACACGTTGGCGCACTCAAAATGACCATTCGGTTGATAAAAATATAATTCCCTTTTTAATTTAGTTAATATCATTCCTGACGCGACTGACACGCGCGTCCCAACTAAATTTCCAAATTGTCGTATTTCTGCCTCGCGACAATTTTAATATTTTCAATACTCATGAAATTTTCAATTTTAACATCATAATCAAATACTAACTCACATCTCGTCAGTATTTATACCTGAATTAATTCCCAATTAATTCTCATTTAATTCAATTAATCCTATAAATAAAAATCAATAAAATTACGGGGTATTACATGCAGCCGAATCTCAAACACAACGCAAGAGAAAAAAGGCATGAATAAACCAAATGTGTTTGTTTCAAACCTTATCATGAGCTAGGGCCTGTAATATTCCGGTTATATGTTTTGTTACGTATGGATTTTGTTTGTTTGATAAATTGTCATATACCCTTATGCTATGAATCACGGACACGTGACATGACGACATAATAGATCTAAAAAATTTAGAACAACACGATTGAGGCACGGAAACCCCTTTTTTTCGTTGGCCCACTATTTCATTCATTTGTCACTTGGCCCCCATTTTACGCCCATGCGATGTAAAATGTCAAACACCCATTACCTACACTGTATTCCCTATTTTACCTCTTAATTAAGTGGATAACTTACGAAATTCTAATCATTGTTGGTCCACTAACGTTTTTTCTTATCATGAATTTAAGCGTGTTAAAGGTGGTATCAATCTAGAGCAGTTGTCTCTTGCACTAATCGAGTTATAACAATTAATTACTGCAAAGTATATTACTATAATTATTACAAAAATATTGTAAACCACAACCTCAATTCCATTCTTGAGTGTCCCGAGGAGGTGTATATGGTTCAAACCCTCTAATCGACTCCAGCTATGTTTTAAGAATTAGGAGGCACATGTTGTTTAATCAATAATCCCACAACATCACGAGTTCGCTTATATACGAGAGTCCATGGTGCTTTATTTGATATGTATAGATCAATCGCTTTGATGTTCAATACTCAATTGATCCATTAGACATATACACTTAATGTCATTTGTAAATATCTTGGATCATATGTGAGGGATTACCAATAATTGATAGTAAACTATCTATCTTATCTTTAATCAAAATTTTCATATTTATTTCGTGAAATAAACCAACAAGATGGTGATTAATGGAAAGAGCCCAACCATATGAATGTACTTTTATATGACGGGCTAAAAAATATGGTTAAAGACTTTGTTTAATTGTCATCAAACTACAGATTAAACTAACCATAAATTACTTGTATAAATCAGAGCAATAAGGCTTAAGGCATTATCACCTACTTATCATGAATTATGTACTATTAGATAATTTGATTGGTCTCTCCTTATTCCCACATTCCTCTTCTGTACTTAGTAAAATTTCAATTGCCTCTGCTGGACATTCTGGTTTTGAAACACCTTGAAATTAATTTTCAGTGACATTTAGTAATATTATTCTACAAAAACCATTATTATAAGAATGTTTTAAACATTACTAGAGCCCAATTTTTTCTCGATAAAAGAAAATCAAAGTTATATATAATTATAGTTTGTAGTAGTTGTTGTTAACTGGGGCATTTTCAGTTTTATAAAAATTGCAGAGGCTGGTTAATAGTCATAGTTGTTGACTCAATGGTTTTGTGTAAAATGAGGGTCAAAAGAAAAAAAAATCATATAGCAGGGGTTTGACTTAATAATAAAACAAAGTGGGGGCCAGATCCTAAATGACCATATAACATATCTTTGTGACTAATTAACAATTAATATTTCTTCTTTTTTTCAACAAATTCCTCGGCCTTTACAAAGCACATGAAAGTAAGAGATTAATGCTAACATCACATGGAACACTATTTTCAGGTTGATGTCAGTGTTTCTGGTAATGTTCATCAAAATAGTATTTTTTTCCCTTTGTTTGACCAGAATAACATATATAACCATGCTTAAGCCGTATAATTTTATTACTTGGAGAGTTATGTTGTTTTAAATATAGTCTTCCACCATCCCAATTAGGAAATTTTCAGGTTGATCTCTAAAATTTGTTATTTGTTTTGGGCATTTCACGTGTAGTTTACGTCAATTTGTGTCAAAAAAAATTCTCAACTTATTATTCTTGCAATTTTACTTGGTATTGGAGGGTTTAAAAAGACCATTCTTGCATCGGTTGGCTGCACTTCTTGCCACCCTTCGGACCGCGATTATAATTCAAACACAATTATAAATGGTGATGATGTACATCATACTATCCCTAATAGTGTTATTTTTTTTCCTTTTTTGTGGTGAGGGTGTACTGCTGTAAGGGGGAGATTTGGCCTCATTTTTTCCTTCTCTTTTTCGCAAGAAAAGGTTGTGTCACAATGTAGTCTTAGTTATATGAGATAGAAACAATGTTGTCCACAGTCATTCAACTGCTATTTTTATTACTTTATTCACATACAGGTGTTGAACGACTAGCAGCTTCTTTGGTTGTATCGTCATTGAAGGTTCAAGATGCCCAAATAGTTATTGTTATAGTTTCGTCACCATTATGATCTTGAAAATGTCCTTGTCATCACGCCGACATTTTTATTACTTCGCACCGCCATGACCTCCATCGTTTTTAGTTATTACTTGGTGAAATTAATTTGTTCAGCGACAATTTAACTTGTTCAACGATTCTTATTTGTTTGGTTCTCTCTCTGCCTCGTATAAAGGCATGGTAGTTTGTGACGATTATATACTTCATATTCGTTGGGTTTGTGACAATTATATACTTCATATTCAAATATTGGTTATGATTGATGCTTTATGTTATGTAATAACTTTAACTCGTAGAGAAGTGTTATGTTCTAATTATCTGTAATTTCTTTTTTTGCAGGAACTCTCAATAATGGAAAGTTATAAATAGGTAATGACATTGAACCTTTGTCGATTCAAAGGTGTAAAAACTAACTTAAACTTAAATCACTTTATGCAATGAAAGTAAAGACTAGTAAAGTAAATAACGTCGATTTCTCCCAATCTCCATTTTATTTATATTTATCCCTGTGTAAACTGCTTTCCCATGTGCTTACAATGTAGGTGGTAGTGGTTAGACTCATTAAAAATAGACTGTCATAGGTTTTTGGGTATTTGGGAGTTTTGGGGAGTTGCATTTTTATAACAGTTAGACTTAAATTGAATTCCACACATAGTGACACACAGACTCACATTTATAATTTTTTTAACGATAACTTCGTTATTTCTCTCTTTATTACAAAATAATATCTCCTTATATATATCTTTCAATCTATTTATCCAACGTTTATGTTTTTTCCTATATGAAATTGGAGAATAATGTGTCTATGTATGCCACTTTATTCTTCAGCCCTAATGCTGTCAATTATTGAAATATAAAAAGTAATAAAAAATTTCAAATCAATTAACTGTTTTATTTACGTTTAACTAATTATTTGTTCATTTCTAACTAGTATATATAACAATACTTATATAAATATATATATATATATATATATAATAGTATTGTTAATATATGTCTTAAAAACTCACCATTTATTCTTGGATTGTTTAAGATGAGCATGCTGTCAAGAAAGAGACATACATAAATGATGAGATTGATGATGTACGAGTTGATTTCATTCAATTAATTTTAAGACACCTCAAAGCATAGTAAGTATCCCTCTCCCTCATACGTGTGATATTAGTATCAACTAGCTAATGGTACACATGCCATTCATGTGCGATGCATACTATTAAATAATAATATGCATGTGTGATACAAGGCCTTGGTTTATTCAAATTTAAAAAGTGATACGACGTCCATGTAATGGAGATCAGCGAGAGTGGGGGTTGGCAAGGTTTGTGGGGCTGTTGTTGTTGTGGGTGGGTGGGTGAGTTGTGGTGGGGGGGTTAGGGTTTGAAGGGGGCACCGGGGGGAGGGGTGCCGCTTCAGGGTTTTGGAGGGGGGGAGCGGTTAAATTTTTTTATTTGTGCTAAAATAAATTGTTATTACGTAGTTATCTTGATTATATGTATTTTCATAAATTTGTTTCTTGTTGCAAGTAATTATAATATTTCCTTTATTTTTTTGTAGGGTTATGGAAAGTGGTTTTGTAAAGAAAAGCGGGCATTTTTGGTGGAATGTCGAGGACATATTTGGTTTATCATAGTTACATTTTTTACTATTTGAGGAAATGTTTAGTTTTAAATGATTTTAGATGGAAATATAATTAGAACAATTACCTTTTTGAATGTATGTATTACTTTGGCAGGACAATTTTTGGATGTATATATAAGTAGGAAAACTTTTGGATGTAGATATTGCAGGACAACTTTTGAATATAGATATGGATATGACTAGTTAGAATTGATTTTGAGAAAATTTGTGTTGATCTTATTTCGCAGGACAACTTTCAAATGTAATATATGAATATGAATTCAAGTGACGAATCCTATTAAAAAACATATTTATGACGCTTTTAAGCAAGTGGTAGATAGTCGAGGAATTTTTGCAACCCTTGTAAATAACACGTCTTAAAAGACTCTATTTTTAAGACATTTTTTTTGAATTTTTTGCAACCCTTGTAAATCATGCGTCTTAAAAAAACTCTATTTTTTATGACTTTTCTTGAAATTTTTTTATGACTGTGGTTTTTAAGACGCTTTTGATTATAATTAAAAGTGATGTAAATAAATTTTTATGACACTTTTTAACCGTTGTAAAGATACTTTTTTCTTCTAGTGTGACTTTAATAAACTTCATGAGTATTAGAATTCGTGTTGAGAAAATGGTTAAGTTGGTCACAAGTTTTGCACCGTGTGCTTTAAACAATTTGGCATGTTTATTCTTAAAAAAATATTATGAGTACCATTTCGAAAGGAAGACTTTATTGACCTCTTTTCTTATATGCAAATATGTGTTGGACAACAATGGTGGTAAGGTTGATGGCCTTTTTCTTTTGAATGAACTATTTTAAAAATATGTTAAGGTAGGTTAATGTGATCTTGCTATTGCTTCTAGGGATGATGCAATAGTTAATGAGGTTGTGGATAATTCAGGAGGTGATGTTAAGTTTGTACTCATCTGAGGTGGTTACCTATCTTCTGTCAAGGAAGTTAATGGCTTCTAATGTATGGAATCCATTAAAATCAATCTACTAATGAGATATGTGGGGTATGAAAACCTTGGTTGGGGAGATAAAAAGCTTTATGAATATCTATTTATGAGGACATGATAGTATAGGGTGTTGTTTCTCAGGTTGATATTAGTTAAGAACACACAAATAATAGTGGGATACACAATTTTGGATATTTCTATGAACTTTATCCATCCTTGGGTTTATAACATATCAAAGATACTAGGAAATTCAATATGAAGGATGATTGAGGGGACTAATCTTACTGGTTCTAAGGTTTATTTGGATAAATCTTAAATGAATAAGGTTCGATGATTAGGATGTTTGAGAGAAAATGAAGTTCAAAATGGGGAATGTATCCAAATGAGATTATAGTTTTCTTTTCTTAGTAGGATCTCTTGATGAGGAAGCCATGGATAATTGAGAGGTATAAATGGAAGAACTTATTTTATTTTGAGTAATATGAGTGAGGGGTGGGGGGAATGCGTGTGAGTACTACTTATACTAATATTGACTGGGGAAGAGGCTACAAGGTTGGTTAAGTTAAATATGGTATATGTGCATTATATTTTAGATTCCAAAATGAGTTAGAAGAGTTTTGAGAGGTTTTAAAATCGGGTAATTGAATGACGCAATTTAAAGTGGTCTAATGCAAGTTGTGTTATTTAAGCCAACTTAAACTCCCATATTTTTACAATGATTTTCTTTTAGGTTGGACTTGTTTTTTATTTGAGTTTGTGGGTATAATAAATCAACCTTTCCTTTTTTCTTGAGAAGGGAGAGGTGCATGGGAAGTATAGTATATTATCACATGGTGTAAGAGTCTAAGTGCAAGGTGATGTGATTTAACAAGACACTAGTCTTTATTAGAATGTTTAAAATGGAAGAAGAGAAACATAAATTATTTATAAGTATAGTCATATGTTGAGGAAATCTAATATTTCACACACTTCCTCTACTTTTCCATTAATACAATTTTTTTCTTCTTTGCATCCAATGGTAGTTTTGACGACATCTTTTTTTTTTATGGTGACGACTTTGATGAAAATGATGACTTGACGTTCTTATGGAAAAATTCACGAGGAAGATGATATGTCCATGATAGTAGAAAAATATTTAAAGCGCGGGTAGGGGAGTTTCGGAATACAAATACTGCCAATTCTTTGGAGTGAAATTTTTTGTGAGTGGCTCATTGAAAATTTTTGACTTGATTTTCAAATTCTCCCCATGACGTAATAATTCCTGATTGATGACCTATTTATATTATGTAGTAATTATCTGATACGACGTAAATATTGCGTATTTCACCCGTTAACCTACGCGTTATTAGCCCCCTCGGGTATCTTAATCCCTATATTTATGCTCGTTAAACAGACAACCTCGGATTTCTATGTTAACATGTTTTGCAGGGGTTAATTAAGCTTTTGTAGGTATTTGGATGCTTAGTATGAAGTTCGGATGCATTCCGGTGAAGTTCCGTACACAATCGCACGCGCAAGGGCATTTTAGTCTTTGCACAGCTTGGGTACCTGGCCCGACATCTCACGAAATTTGTAGCCCTCCTCTCTAGCTTCGCGTGTCCGTGAACAGTGCGCGATTCCGATGCATAACGAAGAAGTTACGGCGATTTCAGCGGAGGAAAAACAAGGAAAGCAAAAGAGGAGAAGAGAAGAAGAAAAGAGGAATGCAGTAGGCTGCTGCATTCTGCCCTGTTTGATCGATCGATCGACCCATTTGATCGATCGATCGACCATTCTGATTTGCCGAAGTTTTGCCTAGGTCGATCGATCGACCAAAGGGGTCGATCGATCGATGCTCTGTTTTCTGCAGATATTTTGCCTTCTTTTTTTTCTTCTTTATTTTTATTCCAACTTACTATATAAGCCAATTTTGTTGTAATGAGACCAGATATCAGTTTAGGAACGTTTTTAGGTTAGAATAGTTAGGGTTTTAGTTTGGAGAGCTCATTTTCTCTTCCTCTTGGATTGACAACCCATGTGGTTTTGTAAGATTGAACTTTTCTCTTCCATTTCCTTTAATATATTTGTATTTCTTGATTTCTTGCTTTGATAACTAGTTTCCTTGCTTTCAATTTAGTTTATTGTTGTTATTTATTGCTTTAATTAGTTTAGTTGTTGTTTAAAGTAGTTTAATTCATGTATTGTCTGTAGATAACGGGTTGGGATTGCGTTTCCTCCATTAATGGGCTTCGAGCTCCGAAAGTTAGGTTTTGGGTAAAATTATATTTAATTAAAACCGTGTATATTAAAGTTGGATTGTTATGCGTTTAACTTTATTTGTCACACAACTTTAGTGTTTATAGCGATAATCCGAATTTAATCCGCGTGTGACCATTTTTGATTAAATGTTTAATCTCGCAACTTTGGGTTAAATTTCTTATTGTGTGATGTTTATGATTAATTAAAAATGCTCGATTAAATGTTTTCGAACCGAAATTCTAATTATTAGTTGTTTAGCCCATGGTGGGAACGCGATCCCGACTCTCATTTTATTAATTCAAGTTTAGATTTAACTTCTTAATTTTTCCATTTTCTTTATTTCCAACCTATCACCTTTTATACTTTTATTCCAGAATTAATTAAACAATTAAAATCTAAAATTCAATCACTCCCTGTGGATTTCTTACGATACCCGACTTACCGCTGTGCTTGCTTGTCAAGTGTAGTAGTAGCTTAGGTTTTTTTTGTATCGCGGCGGCGAAACACACAACGATTGTGTCCTCACACGAACACACTTTTTCCGCCCGATCACAAAATGGCACCGTTGCCGGGGAGTGTGTTTTAGATAGTAATTGTTTTATTATTTCGTTGTATTTTTCCTTTTGTATTTGTATTCTTTGTTTTAACCTTTTTTGCAGGATAGCATACATGAGCGCTAAGAAACTTTGATTCGCGGTTGCTCACTTTCTTGCTCGGATTCTCCATCTACAAACAACGAGGTAATCATGTCCTACTATTATAGTTATTACGGTTATTCTAATGATTCATACTTTGGGGATAGTTTTCAAGTTTTCCATTTTCAAGATTTTCTTGAAAATGAAAGACTTGAAAACATTTATCGGAATGAAAATCGTTATTGGGAGCTTGAGTTGGATTCATTATTCGAATCCAATGACGATTCTTATTTCATTACTTTCGAAGACGAGTTTCAAGCAAATGAGGAGTCCGAGGCTCTTGAGCGAGGAAGCCTACTTTGGAAGAAATTTTGCTTCTTTACTCCCAAGGTTTGGAAAGCCTAAATGATGCTGGAATGAGACTTGGTGCACTTTGCGATGAGATGAATTCTTATGCACAAAACAACGAGGAGGTGGAAACTTGTGTTTCACCTAAATTTTTCGAAGAATTTCTCATTGAGTGTGCATCTTTCTCCCCCGAAATTCAATCTCCTTCCGACGATGAGTCGATTGAGATTGAATTTGTTTCATCACCATATTCGTTTTCCGTGATCGAACCATTAGAATTACCGATTGATTCCTATGAGTCGGTAGAAACTTTTAAAACTTCTACACTTTTTGCAGATGAGGACTCATTGCCGGACTTGTTTTCGATGGATGTTATCCCCACGTGTGCACCATCTCCCATTCCATTTGAAAAATCTTTGGGAGATGAGTCAATTTTTCTTGGACCTCAAGTTTACCTTTCCCCTTTATTATCCAAATCCCCCATCGTCCGCCCAAAATTTCAAATTGGCGATGGTTCACTTTTTTCACCACCCGCATGCCTTCCGTTGTTCAAACGGAATTCTTATTTTTCGGGAGGCATGTTCCTTTTGGAGGGTCCACCGTTGATCTTTTAAAGTCAAATCCATTTTTGGGTGGACCCTCAACTATTTAGACTTCTAGTGTATAGTTAGTGTAAAGCCTAAATAGTAGGTTGTAAATAGTTAGCTTTTTAATTTTCTTTCTTTCCTTTTTTTTTAGTCTAGTGTAATTAGTTAACTTTTTGTTATTTGTTTTTTCTATGCTCGGTACTAACTTATTTTGTAGATTTCATTGGACTCATGCTTATAGAGATCGCTCCAATTTTGGGTAATATCGTTCTTTTCCTCTCTTTATGTTGTGTTCTTAATGCGCATTGAGGACAATGCAACATTTAAGTTAGGGGGTGTAGGTTATTCTATCCATTTCATGTGTAGTCCATGGATTTGCTCACATTTAGTTACTAAGTATGCCTTTTTGTGAAAAATTTAAAAATTTTCAAAAATATTTTCTTTCTTTTTTCTCCTTTGTTGGGCATTTTGCCTTGTTTCCGATGATAAATTTCAATAATTGTCCGATCCAATAGACAACTCAATGATGCATGTTCTCGATTTTAGAAGTTATTAGACTTTAGTCCTCAAATCATTGATATTGTGAATAACTTTATGAATTAAACTTTATCCCATGAGCATATGCACTTTCCTTGTTCTATTGATTTGGTTTAAGATTTTTATAACTCGGGAATATTTTGTTGCATTGTATATACTTACACCGAGTAAGCTTTGTACCTTTCGTCGTTTGTGAGTGTTATACACTATTCTTTTCTCATTGAAAACGTTGAATTCGTTGGTAATCTCACTATTCTTTCATTTGACCGTTCATTAATTGAGTTCATACTTGAAATGTGTTACTTGAGCATGATTTTCATATATTGTTTTGACTTGATAATTGCGTAAACTTTGTGAAATGATCATAGGCCCTCTTTGTTATATCACCCATATTATCCTTGACCTCACCCTTATATGTTTACCCTCGTTAACCCCTTTGAGCCTAAATATTAGCCTTTCGTTTCATAACCCCAATCCCATAACCAACTCCAAATTGGAGTTTTTAGCCCATACATACACTTTCCATACCTTTGTTTGGAATGTTACTTGGGATTGAATGTTGTTATGATGTCGGTTGCAATTTAGGCATATGAGAGTTTGATAAACAAAGAAAAGATAAGTAGTGAAAAAAGTGAAGAAAAAGAGAAAGCAAAAAAAGAAAAAGAAAACAAAAGAGAAAAATGAGAAAAAGAAGAAAAGAAAAGAAAGAGAAAGTTGTATATGTTGTGTATAGTTCAATAAGCTTTGATTACTCTCCAGTTGTTATATCTAATGCTTTTTTGGAACTTGTTTTCCAATTTTGATATTGCCCGCATTATCCCATTATCCCGAGTTTTCATTCTGAACACTTTGAATGCGTACATATATTCCTTTGTTTCGTACCTTATCCATACCTACATTATAACCCTATTAAAGTCCTTTGTGATCTTAGGGTGCATTTAATTTAAAAGTCATAATAGTTTTGATAATCTATGAAAACGCATTTCGCCTCTTTTGATGAGTGGTATATTTCATTGAGATTACAATTTTTCAGTTTATATATAGCGCTCTTCATTTGTGACATGTGTGCGGCCTAGTTTCCATTTACATTTACTCTTTATGCCCGCATGTCCCGTGTATTACCTCCCATTCCGAGTGATTTCATTTGTTGAGCGTAATGCCCGTGAGGATTGAATGTATGCTTGCTTTGATTAGTATCCGGTTTATATAAGTTTTTCACCAAATCACACTATGCATGTGCTTCTCCCCCTCCCACTTTTAAAGTTTCAATTCTATGAGGTGCATTCAACCTGTTCATAACAATGGACTTTTGTTTGAATTCGTTCAATATGCTAATAACATGTTTGAAATCTTTTTCGTTGTTGTTGAATTTGTCGCATGTTGGGTTGGGCATATTTTGAGGAAACCATATGATGTTTGTGGGTTTCATCCCTGAAAACCCTCACGAGACGACACTCGTCCACTAGGGTAACCTAGGGGTTTAACGGCTTATTGCATACGCTAAATGCAATCGAATCGCCCGCGAAAGTGGCCTTATGCTGTTATACCATACTTTTGTACTTTCTCCTACTTTTGGTTTGCTTGTAGTTCTTGTTGTTTCCTATTTCATTGCTAGGGACTAGCAATGTGTAAGTTAAGGGGTGTGATACGACGCAAATATTGCGTATTTCACCCGTTAACCTACGCGTTATTAGCCCCCTCGGGTATCTTAATCCCTATATTTATGCTCGCTAACTAGACAACCTCGGATTTCTATGTTAACATGTTTTGCAGGGGTTAATTGAGCTTTTGTAGGTATTTGGATGCTTAGTATGAAGTTCGGATGCATTCCGGTGAAGTTCCGTACACAATCGCACGCACAAGGGCATTTTAGTCTTTTCACAGCTTGGGTACCTGGCCCGACATCTCACGGAAGTTGTATCCCTCCTCGCTAGCTTCGCGTGGCCGCGAACGGTGCGTGATTCCGATGCATAACGAAGAAGTTACGGCGATTTCAGCGGAGGAAAAACAAGGAAAGCAAAAGAGGAGAAGAGAAGAAGAAAAGAGGAATGCAGTAGGCTGCTGCATTCTGCCTTGTTTGATCGATCGATCGACCCATTTGGTCGATCGATCGACCATTCTGATTTGCTGAAGTTTTGCCTAGGTCGATCGATCGACCAAAGGGGTCAATCGATCAATGCTCTGTTTTCTACAGATATTTTGCCTTCTTTTCTTTCTTCTTTATTTTTATTCCAACTTACTATATAAGCCAATTTTGTTGTAATAAGACCAGATATCAGTTTAGGAACGTTTTTAGGTTAGAATAGTTAGGGTTTTGGTTTGGAGATCTCATTTTCTCTTCCTCTTGGATTGACAACCCATGTGGTTTTGTAAGATTGAACTTTTCTCTTCCATTTCCTTTAATATATTTGTATTTCTTGATTTCTTGCTTTGATAACTAGTTTCCTTGCTTTCAATTTAGTTTATTGTTGTTATTTATTGCTTTAATTAGTTTAGTTGTTGTTTAAAGTAGTTTAATTCATGTATTGTCCGTAGATAACGGGTTGGGATTGCGTTTCCTCCATTAATGGGCTTCGAGCTCCGAAAGTTAGGTTTTGGGTAAAATTATATTTAATTGAAACCGCGTCTATTAAAGTTGGATTGTTATGCGTTTAACTTTATTTTTCACACAACTTTAGTGTTTATAGCGATAATCCGAATTTAATCCGCGCGTGACCATTTTTGATTAAATGTTTAATCTCGCAACTTTGGGTTAAATTTCTTATTGTGTGATGTTTATGATTAATTAAAAATGCTCGATTAAATATTTTCGAACCGAAATTCTAATTATTAGTTGTTTAGCCCATGGTGGGGACGTGATCCCGACTCTCGTTTTATTAATTCTAGTTTAGATTTAACTTCTTAATTTTTCCATTTTCTTTATTTCCAACCTATCACCTTTTACACTTTTATTCCTGAAGTAATTAAACAATTAAAATCTAAAATTCAATCACTCCCTGTGGATTTCTTACGATACCCGACTTACCGCTGTGCTTGCTTGTCAAGTGTAGTAGTAGCTTAGGTTTTTTTTGTATCGCGGCGGCGAAACACACAACGATTGTGTCCTCACACGAACACACTTTTTCCGCCCGGTCATTATCCTTACCCATTAATACCTTTGATTATATGAATAAAAGTAGGGTGAGGTTTTAAATAGAAAGGGGAGGGGCATGAAAAGTAATTCATATAAATGAATTGATTTTGTTGTTATCATGTGACAAATGAATAGCAAAATACAAAGAATATTTATGTGGACATTAATCTAAATGTTACCTATTTTTAAAATTCTATGTCCAAAACATGAAGTCCTATCTCTCGTGAGTGTTTTCTTGTTTCTTTCTTCTTAAATCTTGCTTGTCCACACATTACATCTATTATATCTTTGATTATTCTTTCTATATCTAGTGGGATGACAAAATTAGTATTTGGGTGGACATTTTTTGTACTTCTCTAGCTTTGTATTTGATGACTAGTTGGTGTTTTCATAGATTTTCTTTGAATGTTAATAATCTTTTTTTTTATTATTTTACACATATTGATTGTATGATTAGTTACTTAATAGTAAGTGCAATATTTTGTCGGATATTGTAATTTCCAGTTAATACACATATAATATTTTTCTTTACAGGTGTTGCAAAAATGATTTTTCTTTTTCAATATAATTTTGCAGATGTTGGATATATGATATTTGCCTTTATAGAACGTGCATGATATAACATGCTTAATTTTCTTTGGATCAATATTTCTTTCAAACCTTTTAATTTTTATTTTAGGAACAGCCTCTTTTGATGTATCATTGTCATTTGGCACTTTTCTTTTCATTTTTTCTTTTGTTTTCCAAATAATTATTCTATGAAATTTTGATCACTTTTTCGAAGGAGTTTCTTAGTATATAACCTTCATTATTAATTGATTGTCTTTGGTTTGATGACATAAATTGTCACACCCCAAACCCAAATTCCATACTAATCATTTCTTATTAGAATAATTAGATCATAATCTTGAGCCCATTGGAAATATAATTCATTTATCAATATTTGTTTTTCCATGTACAATAAACATAGTCAGGTTCTTTGTACCATAACGTAATTAACATCAGAGTCATAATTGAGCGAACATTTTATACTAAGATTGACTATGTTAAATATTTCAATCATTAAACCAATCCATGCTAACTTCGTATATAAGATGTGCAAGTGTAGTAAAATCTCAATGTGACAATGACAAAACCCCCATGTATAATCCCCAACTCTTTCTAACGGTACAACTCTCAAATCACTGATCATATGGCATCCTAGCTGGCAGCGTACAACCCTGAAAATGTCAAAATATAAACCATAAGCATTAAGCTTAGTGAGGTACTCCTTCTTTGAAATGAAATAACAGTTCTATATCAAATCTGTAGATATTAATCCAACCAATCCTGCCATATAATTAATTAACAGTTATATATCAAATTTATGGATATTAAATCCAACAAATCCTTCCATACAATGAATTAACAGTTATATATCAAATATGTGGATATTAAATCCAACCAATCCTACCATCCAATGAATTAACAGTTATATATCAAATATGTGGATATTAAATCCAACCAATCCTTCCATACAATGAATTAACAGTTATATATCAAATTTGTGGATATTAAATCCAACCAGTCCTTCCATATAAAGAATTAACAGTTATATATCGAATATGTGGATATTAAATCCAATCAATCCGTCCCGTTGGCAATAACAAATCCTGGACCATAAGGCCCAAATAATTCTCCCCATTGGCAATAGTATGTTTGTCCATTGGCAATAGTAATTCTGCCCATTGGCAATAGTAAGTCTGCCCATTGGCAATAACAAATCCTGAAACATAAGTTCCAACAAATCATTGGATCTTTGTCCAATTCCAATCCTGGATCATGAGACCCAAACAAATCCTGGATATTTTAATATCCAAACAAATCCTGAATACCGACGTATTCAAATCAAACCTGGATCATGAGACCTAAGCAAATCCTGGATATTTTAATATCCAAACAAATCCTGAATACTGAAGTATTCAAACAAATCCGCTCTTAGATCTATATTCATATTTATATATGAAACAAATCATAAGTACACTCACCTTGGTAATTTCATAGGCTTTCCTTTTCCTTTGTTCGGCACTTGTTCAATCGGTTCTTATTCCCTTCCTATCATTCTTACAATATTAGTATCATCATAATAATATCAAAAATCCAAGGAATATATCAAACATAACTCAATTCATAAGTATCATATGATTCTATTCAAATCATTTATCACAAGTGAAGTTCCATTCAAATTCATGTTAATATATTTGATTTATACAAATCATTGACCAAAAATACATTAATTTCTTATTAATAATTCAATCCTTATCATATTATGATTCTAATACAAAAGACAGTGCATCATTTCAAGTCTACGAGAGCAAGATATGCCCATTTCTTTACCACATAGCAAATCTGCCCTATAGGCTCTTTTATCGTTAATTCAACTTCCAGGAATTTTCATAATTTTTCTACATCATAAGTTTCTATGATATTTCACCCAACATCAGTAAACATATTTAAAAATACAAAAATAAAGTTTCATAATTTTTAAGGTTCATTTGCTATGTCAAGCAAAATATCGAACACATGGCGAGCATACTTTTATCCTTAGGGCAAATTTCATACCCGAACTTCAAACTCTCACCAAAGAATCATTTCTTCGTATTTTCACATGATTTTGGGATATTCCATACACATATGAGTCCATATTAATATACAATTGGAATCAATCAATTCCAGTAAGTATACAAAAAGATATTGAAGTTTGAATAAACAAGGTTTCTAAACAAAACAATTTTAAGGGTTTGTACATTCAACTTAACTTAAACTTTCATCTAACCACACATATATATCAAGGGCTGAAAGTTTAGTAAACAATGATGATTTCTATCATCTAAAACAATAATAAAAAAAAATAACAAGATTTGCAGTTAGGATTACCTTCGGGGCTTTTACGTAATTTCTACGGATTTTTCTCCAATTTTTCTCCTCACTTTTTCTTCCTAAACTTCCTTATTCTCTCTCCTTAAGCTTAAATCGCTCATGGCTGCTTTTGGATGAAGGAGAAGGTTATTTAAAAGGAATAAGGTCGGCCAAATCAGCCTACACCTCCAACCAATCAAAATAGAACACATGGTGTGCTAATAAGACGAAATACCACTTAAACGGATGGACAAATTTGCCCTTGGTTAGTAATTTTGGTATAACTTCTTGTTCGGACCTCCGTTTCACACACCGTTTGTTGTGTTACAACCATAACTCACCTGTATACAACTATCTAGTTTTTACCTCAAGTCAATTGTTATGTCATAAAGGTCAAAACTAGTCTTAAACATGAACATTCCTTCCAAAAACTTCAAATTTTCATATTTATAACTAATTCGATATTTCATGCTTTATGAAGGTAGGATTAGACTAAACATAATGACTTAACATTATATATACTAATAACATATTATACATATCACATAAGCTAATCATGATTTAAATATATTTTATCATAATTATATTCGGGTTGTCACATAAATGATGCTTAATTTTCCCTTTATTTAGAGAATCAAATTGTCTTTGAAGTTGTTCATTTTTTTATTATCAATATGTTGTTTTCTTTTGTAGTGTTTTCTCGTGATATATGAATTCGTTTTTGTAAAGAAATGTGACAACCAATGAGTTTCTTATAACTAATTACTAGTATATCATAAAGTTGATGTAATTTATCATATGCATTTATCAAATCTTCTTTTGAGATGTCATCTATAGCATTCAATTTTGAGTTTACCTCCTCGTTACCTGATTGAGTATGGGATAATGACGTTTTACTGTATTGTATAAGAATGCTTTATTTTGGGATAGTATAAGTTGAATTTTATTTTATTAATATGTTTTTTGGGCAATAGAGTTACGATGGTTGATCGATTTCTTTGCAGCATATTTCGTCCAATCTTATGAATTCATTTTCCTCTATGAATTTTTTTATAAGGTAGTTCCATACTTCATTGGCTTGGGTGAAATGAGACACTTTTCCTTAAACATGATAGCATAATATTTTCAAGGCTTCGTGATTTAGGTTTTTTCTTCATTCCTCATTTAGTCTTGATATAAAAGATCAGTTCTTATTAATAAATATTTTCCAAATATAAAAATAAACAGATTTAATGATAGATAATATTCTAGTTCTCCATGGTTTATAGTATCCATCACAAGACATAGGGAGGTCAATTATGTTTAAAATAATTTCATAAATGGTTGCCATTATTTTTTATCTTTATACTCGAAATACACTTTTCAAAGTAAGTATTTATGAACTAAGATTAGATACCAATTATTGGCTTGAAAATTTACCCAAGAGAGGGGTGAGTTGGGTATTTATAAACTTAATGTAAATTTTAAATTTTTCTTAACTTTAATTTTAAGATTAATTGTAATATGAAAGGTCAATTTAAGTATGACTAACTGATCAACAACAAGTATAAGTAGTTAAGAGATAGGATTTAGAGAAAAATTTCAAACCTAGGTTTTAATGTGGTTTTGCCTTGCCAACCTCTACGCTCGAGACGGTAATCGGGAAACTTCACAATCTCTGGTTCACTAAGGTGGAACCAAAACCTCACGAGGAATTATGACACCCTATAAATCGCAATTAACATGGAAACTATACACGTATTGGCCCAACCAATACGCGCAAGATTCCAAGGTCTTTATTATGCCTTGACTTCCCTTAACTATGGCACTTTCGACTATGAAGATATAATGATGTTCAACCGTAAGTATCAACAATGAGATATGTAATCAAAACGTAAAGCGAAATTGCTTTACTAAGAATAATGGTGAATGAGTTTACTTTCTCTCTCTAGAAATGTAAACAATAAGTAATTACAAGTATGTTTGTAATACCCCGTGTTTTCGGAATAAAATATTATAATGAAAATTAATTCAATAAACTTGAATCAAATTTGAAAATAAATTAAATCGGAAGGATTTAAATTTAAATTGAGAATCACTACTTATTCTGGATTACATAATTATTGGACTCAATTGGACAGGATAGGTTCACTCATAGGAAATAAATCATACGATAATAAACTAATGGTTATGTGCCGTTTAAACACATAAAAATGTCCATTTGAATTAAAATAATTGGGATGCATTTCAGGAGGCTTTTTGAGCTCGATTAGGTGTTTTAGACCTTTAGAAATGGTCTCGGGGCATATGTATATGAGTTATGAGGTTATTTGACTAGTTGAGTTATGTATTTGGGCCCATTTGGGGGTCCAAAATTATGGTTTAAGGTCCAACTCGGGATTTGTATTTAAGTTATATTAATTAGGAGATTAAGGAAACTCTCTATTATAAACCAAGAACCCTAGCATACACCTTAGGAAGGATAGGAGGTAAAGGGCTAAGAAGAGGAAGAAATCAAGAAACAAGGCTAAAAAACTGAACAAGAAATCCTCAAGAAAATCGGATAAGAATTTTCTTGCTAACTTAATTAGTCCAAACTGTTCTTAATTCATTGTGTTTTATTTCCCATTTAAAAATTCTGGAATTAGTAGAGATTTATGGTGATATTATGATCATGTTTATAGAGGATTTGAATATGATACTAGATTAAGAAATCCAGAATTCAGGATAGTAATTAATAAGGGCTTAAATGATAGAAAAATCATGTCTTGGGACCCTTGTTGTAATTGTTATGATGATTCATGTGTAGATGACTTTCATCCATGTTAAATATTTAAGATTTTTGTTTATTACAACCCTTGCATATGGTAGAACGTAGGGAATTTATAGATATAAACCTGATTTGATATGAACACATCAATAGCTTGGAATCCTGGGATTTGGGACTTGAATCCGGCATTAAAACACGAAATAAATTATCCTAAGAGGGTGAATTAAGTCATGGGGACCTATTTTAATAACTACCTTAAGGTTTAAACCATTAGAATCAAGGTTGGGTCGATTGAGATTTTCGTCCTTTTTTTAGGGGGGAAACCTGTGCAGTCGCCAGAGGCACCCCCGTTCTTCCCAAGGGTGAATCGGTTCAGCCTTTGGGAAATTTGGAGGTGGGGCCTAGAGTTCTATCCAAGTAAATTTTAGATGGCCATACGAGTTGGTGGGCCCGTATACGAATAACAATAGAATTTATTGAAATTAGACTAGTGGTGTTACCAATAGGTGTATAATTAAATTTATTGGATGGTTGATCGTAATTTATAAAGGAAGGAAATTTAATAATCTACAAGATGGTAAATCATTAACGTAACGGAAAATCCTTACGGGACAACTAAGGGGTAATTTATATGGTAATTACTGAAAAGAATTAATTAGATGGTTTAAAGTATTATTTGAAGGAAGGGGGGTTAAATAATTAACTAGACGGTTAATTGTATTTTATAAATAAAAGGAAGTTAATAAATTACGTGATGGTTTATTATTAACTAAGGATAATCATGGATAATCCTTACAGAGCAGCTAGGGGATAATTATAGAGTAATTACCCTTATATATTGTAATATGTATTTATATTTTGTGTGGACATACCTATGTTCATGAACTGTCATATCGTTTGGGATTATGCGCATTAGGGACCTAAGCACACGTCGGCACAGGTGGGATAGGCATAATGTAGGTCATATTTTAGGTACTACGTAGCAACGCCACTTATGGAAGATAAGTATTGATGCTAGGATCCATGTGTCACCTCTCGGTATGGGTCATGCAATGGTGTACGGCGTAAAAACTGTGCCACTTATATGTGTATTGTGATGTTCGTTGTGGATAAGAGACTCCTCTAGACTTATCGATAGAGTGCGAACGAGATGCTATTGGTAGATGCCTTAGTGTCACGTATATATAAGGACATATATATAAATTGATGGAAATAAATAAGATAAATTCCTAGTCTAATGATGTAGACTATAAAACACAGACCCAATACTACGTGGTATGATGATGATTTATTATGTCACTTTAATGGTAGTATGTCCGGGGTAACTTGGTAAATAGTAACTTGTATGTAGGTGATTCTTTTTCACTAAGTTAATTATGCTATATGCATCCTTATATTTAAGTTGGCACATTTACCCACTATTTACTTTCGAACTTGGGTAGTTGTACGTTTAGCATTGCTCTATGTGAGTGATGATGGGAGATGTTCACTTTGAATTAATTGTACTTTTACACAATAAATTTAGTAAGTTAATTCTTGCACACTCTAGGGAGATGACCCAAAATTATAAATGTCTCTAAAAGAGACGCTACAGCGGAATAAATGCGACTTCTCAAATAAAACCAATTTTAATTGTATGTCAACCAAAGCAGTTTTAATGAAAACCCAAGTTTTAATTCAATCCTAAAAACATGCATCTAAGTGATATGGAATCATAACGTAAAAAGCATGCAAAGAAAACCAAAATTCAGGAAAAATCCCCGAAGGGCAAAACCTTTTTATTTCCACTATAATTTGTAAAAGAACGGTTTATAATCGGATTATAATGAAAATGCAAGTGACATATGAATACCTGCATGTGTCGGTCAATGTCGTCAGCAATAGAACAATCCCTGAAGCTCCACAAGAACCGCAGTCCTATCTTCAGCCCAGGAATATCGCGGCACTTCCCTAATGACCTCAGTCCGGTGTAGATTTATCCTCTCTATAAAGAGTTGAACAATAGAAAAGATTTGTTCTTGGGTTCCAAAATAATTCACTAAATATTGAGATGTTTTGTTAATTGAAAAACAAAAGATTAAACTCTCAAAAAGTTGGCGAATAAAGTAAAACACTCAAAATCGTATTATGTCTAAAAGTAGTGGTTCTCCACATGAAATACTGAATCCTGACACCTTATTTATAAAAACTTTTAAGGAGGTGACGTGTCAAGTAAAAAGACTTCTCGTTCGAACGAATTGGCATGTTGTTCGAACGACGTCTGGTTTCGTTCGAACGAGATAGCATCTCGTTTGAATGACCAGGCACAAATCTCTAGATTCAATTTACAGAGTTTTAAAATATTTGGGGACTTAGAAAACAACACTCTTTCGAATCTGAGAACAGTTATCAAAAAGCTTTTATGATAAAAATGGTTTTTGACAAGATAAAATTCATTTAAAATAATTCAAAAATCATTTTTCATAAAAGGAAAAATATTTTATTTTTTTATACAAAATCCCAACATTTTTATTTAAAATGTAAATGGCACTTAACCAATTTACCAAATTCGTCCTTGTTGGGCATGATTGTTGAAGATGACTTGAAATTCGGATTGTCGATTGTAGATGTGCGCTTTCCAATGCTTTGACAAACTTGTAGCGGTATACGACATACTAAATGTGACGGATAATGTCCTTACAAATCTCCCCCTATGTCTATGCCAGTACAAAATAAAAAATATCCGAATTATCAGTCAAAATATGACCCATACAAATCTACCCTCCCATGAACCCAAAACTCAAAAGGCAAATGACAAGCCTTCAAACTTTTTCAATCTTCAACAAACTTCAAACCTCAAAGCTTTTCTCATCAGGCTGAGCATCCACTAATTTCCAACTTTGTACCTACACACATGAGACAAAGTAAATACCTTTGTGAAATATCGAGTTTGAAATGAGATAAACATAAAGTCAAATCAAAACATATAAATCTCCCATGTAATTCAAAAACTCTCCCATAAAGTCATAACTCATTTTCCCCATTTTTATTTATCCAAAATAGACAAGAAAATAGTAAACACAATAAAGCAAATTGGGATGTCACGGGAAACAAAGCAAATAAACTATTTTTGAAGTTTTCAATATTTTTATACAAAAATGTAAAAATAATTTTACAAAAATCACACACCATGAATTTTTACTAAGATAGCCAAATCGAAGATATGGAATGAATGTGTGTGAAAAAATTCAATAGGTAATAAAACTCAATCAAGCATATGTGCACGATGCATATGTGTACTCCTATCGAATGAACATCAAAAGCATCCTTAGGTGTAAAGTTGTTGAATTTAGATGATATCGACTAAACCAAATCATAAAATCAAAGCCTAAGTGATTTTCACACCAATAACGTCCAAAACTAATTAGTGTTGTTTCGAAAACTTTTCAAAGGACATGCAAACCCATTGATTACTTTCCAACCAAACTCCCCCATATAAAATAATGCAATTTTTATATGTAACGAGGTACTAAATTCTCAATTTAGAGAAAACCTATTGGCCTAAATTTTGGCTTATTTCATTTTTTTTATTGCCTTAATTTTTTGTGCGGGATATTTTCAAACGGTGGCTTTCACGAAGTGATAGTTATTCACTTGCAGCCATTTCCCGTATCACTCATCATTTTTTCAAATTTAAATAAATTCCTCATGGGCAATGGTTTTTACATGCACTAGTTTTATTACTCTCGTATTATTGCACTTGGATTCGCTCTAAGGACAGGATTAAGATGAAAACACTCGACCAACATGTTATATAAAAGTAAAATAATCAAACAAATCCATGCATGTGTTCAGTAAAGGAGTCGACATATTGAGTCAAACATGTAGGAAGTATCATCCAATAACATCTCAATGACTCCAAACATTGTAAAGCACGTGGATGACATGATATATTGTCTCAAAACACTATCAAATTGTCATATAGATAAATGGAATGAAATTGTGACTCGATCATCCTAAGTTTCCATTCATATACGGTGTAAAACAAAATACAAAAATCTTTTTATCTTTTTCAAAATTTTTAAAATCGAAATTTTTTTTGGTTTTTCAAAATATATGATAAATGAAAACCATAAATACAAACATGGTACATACTAGTAATAGGAATACTATCAGCATATAAAACATCATATGCTAGCAAACATAAATCACATAAATGAATCATCAATCAAAGTCGGTGTGATTAAATCAAAATAGGCAGTGTTATCAATTAAGCACGAATATCAAGAATAACTGCATATAAGTTGTTCCAGAAGCAAAGAGAGAGAAAAAAAATTCTCCAGAGGTCACTCGAACGAGAAATCCTGTCGGTCGAATAACAAGGCATCTCGCGAGAAGTGTTTCGCGAGACATAAAATATCGTTTAAACGAGATATCAAATTTTTTCCCATATTGCCCAAAATGACATGCAGAGTTGCCCAGTGAAAAAAAATTCTAGAAAAGGATGCCTGAAATATGCTGGCAGATTCAAAACATTTATTATCTTAAGAAAAAGCAATTTAAACTACAACAAAGTGAGTCATAACACTAGTACGAATATATCATGAGGCATAACTAGCGTATGACAAATATTTATGGAATCAACTAGAGTTCCTAACATGGAGTGAATCACGTGTAAGTAACCGCGAGTCATGAACAAAAAGACCATAAGCCTCTAAATCTGATTTCCTAACCCAAATCAAAGTGTAATGAGGTGTGGGGGTTTTAGGAATCAGTGTGACTCTCTCTTTAAACTTCCTAGGTCCATTCAAAATTTTGTAACAGAAATGCCTAAGATGGCCTTGCTTACCGCTATGTGTGCAAGTGTAAATTGGGCGGTGAATGTTACCTAACGGTGTCCTTCTCCTTAAATTCCTAGGTGGTGCCCTCCTCAAATTCCTAGGTGGCACTCTTTGAATTTGCCTAGGTGGCTCTCTCCTAATGATCCTAGGAGGTTCTCTCACGATGTTCCTAGGGGGATCTTTCCTAACAAGCTTAGGTGCCTCTTTCTTAACAACCCTAGGAGGCTCTCTTACACGTGTGGGAATGGGTGCAAAATATTTTTCAAAACCAATCCCACCCCTATCCTTTTTTATCTTGATAGTGCCTAAAATCTTATCAAGTTTTTCAGACCTAGACTCCAAATCAAATTTCACTTTACTTGAATCTTTCAATTTCACCTTAAGTTCACATATCCTAGATTCAAGCAAATGCCTAGAGTCTTCAAACTCAAGAAGCTCCTTTTTCGTAGATTCCATCACGCCTCGAAGATCATCTCTCTCACCCTCGATATATCCAAGCTTCTCTCACAAAATTTTCTCTCGTTCCCTAAGTTCTTCAACTAAAAACATCATTATCATTTTTTAAGGCACACTCTTGCAAATGGTCTTTCAATTTCAAATTTTCTTTCTTTAATTTAAAAGATTCAGCATAAAGTTCATTGAAAGCAGTTTGCAAGTCATGCTCATCCTCACTTGTATCGTATTCATTCACCTCACTTTTATTACTAGTCACACGGGTGGGAAACTCTCGCCTAGAAGCAAAAAAAACATTGTCTTTCGAGTCGCTGTCACTAGGTGTAGAAACACGAGATGTGGGTCTATTCAATTACATCCTCAAATTTTTGGGACACTCATCTATCGTGTTACCTACACCCTCACAATCCGAACACCTCTCAGAATTATTTTCAGCAAAAGATTTAAAACAAGAGTTTGAAAAAACACTTTAGGGTTAAAAGCTTGTTTACAAGATTAATAATAAACTGTTATAAGTTGTGTAAACTCCGAATAAACTTTTTGGGCAAAACACTTTTCGAAAAACACAAGATGTGTAATAAAAGACTTTCTGAATGTATGGTTTGAATTTGATAGTTGGCTACTGAAAGAGTTGGCGCTTGCGTTCAATTAAGAAATAATATAATAAAAACCATTTTTAACCCAAATTAACCCTAAGCATGCAACTAGGTGTGATTGAAACAATATGAAATCATGCAAGAATTATTCAACACACAAAGTTTAAGGAAAAATCCCCCACAGGGGCAAAACCATTTGTATATCACTATAATTTGTAAGAGAAACGGCTTACAATCGGATTACACTGAAATACAAGTTTTTGACTAAGAATTACCCTCGGGTATCGGATTCTGTAGTCGCGGCTGGAATTATCCCTTTCCAGTAGGGCTGCAATGAAGAGGAAGAAACGGTCCACTTCACAAGGGTTGAACAACGGCAATGGTGTTCTTGGGTTACCAAACTTGATTCACATAGATATGGAAGATGTGTGAATCTAAAAACCTAGAATCATAGGACTCAATAGGTGAAGACTTTAGGGTTGATATGCTCTGAAAATCGTGGGAAAGTCTTAAGAAAACCAACTCCCCGATCGTGGTATAAATAAGAATTCATTTGCCCTAAAAATCTCCACACGATCTGTTCATGGTTATCGAGGGCGGACCGGTCCGGGCCTTAGGCGGATCGGTCCGATGGCAGACCGGTTCTTTTAATTTGAGGCTGATTCGGTTCGCATTCGGTTCGGTGCTCACTGGCTTCAATGTGCAAGGCGGATCGGTCCGGCAGGGAGGCGGATCGGTCCGGAAGCGGATCGGTTCTTTTTTCATTGAGGTGGACCGGTCCGGCTGACTGAATTTCTGATTCCTTCCTTGATTCGATACTCGGATTCCGTTGATGACGATGTGGACATGAATTTCTTCAACGGTGTTACGGCTAATGACATATACAAGTATGTTGGACAAAATGTCCTTACAAATCTCCCCCTATGTCTATGCCGGAACAAACAAAAAAAATCCGAATTATCAAGTATGAACAATGCCTATACAAATCTACCCTTTCATGAACCCAAAACTGAAAGAGGTACATATGACTAAGGCTGCATCGTTTGTTCTTCAATTCTTCAGGAATCTTCACGGCTTTTCTCATCAGGGTGTGCAACATGGGATTATCAAAAGATGTACCTACACACATGAGATAAAGCAAATACCAAGTGACGAATCGAGTTTGAAATGAGATAAACATAGGCATCAAAACTCCCCCATAATCAGATAATTCATTCTCCCCCTTTTTATGATGTCCCCAAATAGACAAATGAGAGAAATAAATCAAGCAATCAAGTACCGGGGTGACACAAGGCATAAAATCACACCATGAATGAACATAAAACAACCAAGTCGATGATAGCGTAAAAGAAGTGGGTGTGAACAAAATTCGATAGGAAAATCAATGCATACAAACATGACATATGTGCACGATGAATATTGGATATTCCTAACGAATGAACTCAAATGCTTCCTTTGGTGAAAAAGATTGGAAATATAAGACATTGACTATATCAAATCTACAAATCAAAGCTCAAAGAGATTTCTACACCAATAACGTCCAAAATGATTTTCATGCTTTTTCAGGACTTTCAAGGAAGTGCAAACCCGTTTTTCAATCTCCAACCAAACTCCCTCTGATTTATATTATAATAGAGGTATACTAAATTCTCAAACTTTGGAGAATTGGGTGAAACCTAAATGGCCCATATTTGGCATGAATTGCTTTTTATTGCCTTATTAATTTTTTCGGGCTCTTTTAACCTCTTAGGACCTCGGATATTAAAATTCCTCCATTTTTTAGGTCCTTTTTAACGGTGGCTTTTGCGCAAAGGATAAGAATCAACTTTCGCAGCCCCTCCCCGTTATGAAAATATACACACAGTCTCACCAAAACGGTTTTTACATGCAATCCAATCTTGTCAAGATTTATCGCATATTGAACATTGTATAGACAGAATTGAGATAGAAACACTCAAGCCAATATGTGATAGACAAGTGCAATAATCAAATATAGCCGTGCATGTGTGCATTAAAGGATATAGGAGTCAAACATGTAGGAAGATATCACTAATTACATCTCAAAGACTCCAATCAATGTAAAGCATATGGATGAAATGATGTAGCCTCTCAAATCTCTATCAAACAGTCACATGGATATATGGAATGAAGTTGTGACTTGGCTATCTTAAATGTTCATCCATAAAAGAAGCAAATGCAGAAATCTTTTTGGATTGTTCAAAAATTTTATCAAAATAAAATCTTTTTGTGCTTTTCTTAAAATTTTCTTAAAGGAAAATCTTTTTGTATTTTTTTAAAAAAATGAAAAACTAACTAATGATACAAGCTAGCAATAGGTAAAAAAAATGATAAACAACCTATGCTAGCAATCAAGACTAGATCTCAACCGGGAGTAACGGTGGAGTTTTCTAAAGATGGTGACATCTTTTGAACGAACTCCACTGGATCATGTGTAGTCTTGATCAAAAACTTCACTTGCTCGCGAATATGTGCAAACTCTCTATCAAAATGAGCAGGCAAAGAATCAAGAGTGGGTGCATGTGCATGAATATGTGAAGTGGCATGATATGGCATAAAACCCAACTTAGAACAAAATTCCCTAAGATGTCCTCGCTTCTTGCAGTAGGAGCAAACATAAACCGGTCTAGGAAGCAATTTATCAACAATTTTGGGATGAACATTCCTAGACGGACACCCATGGGACTCACTCACAATGGTGGATATAGGCTCGGGTGAATTCTCTAATGTGACTTGAACTTCCCGTGCTTGTTTGAGGTCATCCTCAAGATGGGACACACGTGTCGTGAGACTAGACACCGTGTTGGTCAAGTCACCTTTTTCCCTTTTAAGCTCATCATTCTCTCCCTTCAACTCACCAATCCGAAGACCTAGGATCCTATTAGACCTTTTTATTTCCATGGTCTCGATAAACAACTTTCTAAAGGCTTTTTGGATCAAACTATCATCACCATTATCACCCTCACTATCACTTAGAGTAGTAGGCATAGCAACTTCCTTCCCCTTTCTCCTAAGTCTAGTGGGACACTCAAAAGCCTTGTGCCCTTCCCCCTTGCACTCAAAACATATAATCTTCTTAAGGTTTTCCTTTTTATCCTTTTTATTCTCACACAAATTCTCTTTCTCAACACAGGCAGATTCTCTCTCTCTCAGTGAGGTGCAGGTGGAGGACTCTCTTTCTCTCGCTTTTCTTAAATCTTCCTCCAAGCCGGTGATCTTAAGAACTAACGCTTTGTTTCTTTTTTTAGTTTTAAAAGACTCAGAATACAACTCAGTGTAGGCGCGTTGAATATCACTCTCGCTCTCACTTGAATCATCCTCCCCCTCACTCACATCGATCTCACTGTCAAGGTGTCCCTGTGAAGCATCATCCTCATCGTCGTGAGGAGAACTAGGAGTATTCACATGACTAGCCATGAACGCGGTGAAGTTACGCTCATGCGGTGACTCATCTCCCGAGTCCACCGACTCGACCTCACTGTCGTCACTAAGGGTAGCATTTAGGACAGCTTTACCCTTTTCCCTATTCAGACGAGTGGCACACTCAAACGCTCTGTGTCCCCTACCATCGCATTCAAAACATTTCTCACTGTCCCTTTTAGGAGGTTCTTTGAAATCTTCTTTGAAATCTTTCTCATTTTTCTTTTCAAAAGTATTTTTCTCAAAATTCCTTTTATCATTGAAATTTCCACTTTTCTTGAATTTGAGAATTCTTTTGAAATTTTTTGCAAACAGGGCCAAGTCATCTAAGTCAAAATCACACTCAGACTTGGATCCAAAAACTTTTTCTTTCTTTTTCTGAAAATGAGTCTTTAAAGCAATCCCATTATCCTTAGCCTTAATGGTTTTGGGAAACATGTCAATCTCATAGGTTTGAAGATCTCCTACAAGTTCTTCCAACTTAAGTGATTTCAAATTTCCCAAAGAGTTCAAAACAGTGACTTTAGGAATAAAGCGTTTTGGGAGAGATCTCAAAATCTTTTTAACGACACGCGTGTTATCAATTACCTCACCCAAATTAAAACTAGTGTTAACAATATCCGACAAGCGTGCATAAAACTCATCAAAGCATTCGGACTCAGACATGGTGATAGTCTCAAATTGGGTGGCCAAATTTTGTAATTTAGACTCTTTAACAGCGTTCGTACCCTCGTGGGTAAGTTGCAAAACATCCCATGCCTCCTTTGACGTGGTGCACGTCATTATGCGTTTGAACTCATCGGGAGTGATGGAACCGGAAATAGCACTCAATCCCTTAGAATTAAAGGAAGACCATCTAAATTCATCTTCGGTCCAAGTCGTGACAGGTTTCAAATTTGTCACGTTATCAACAGTCACGATGGGAGGAGTCCACCCTCGTTCAACCAAAATCCATACCCGTTCATCAATGGCTTTTAAAGCCGACCTCATACGGGCTTTCCAATACGCATAATTAGTTCCGTCAAAAATAGGCAATTTATTGTATGATTTCTCCATTTGAACACGCTCTTTTCAAAAATCAATTTATTTCAAAAAATTGATATCTTTAGAAAAATTTTGCGGAAGTAAGGAATACGCGATAGATTGGCGTAACCTGCTCTGATACCAATTTGAAAGAGTTGGCGCTTGCGTTCAATTAAGAAATAATATAATAAAAACTATTTTTAACCCAAATTAACCCTAAGCATGCAACTAGGTGTGATTGAAACAATATGAAATCATGCAAGAATTATTCAACACACAAAGTTTAAGGAAAAATCCCCCACAGGGGCAAAACCATTTGTATATCACTATAATTTGTAAGAGAAACGGCTTACAATTGGATTACACTGAAATACAAGCTTTTGACTAAGAATTACCCTCGGGTATCGGATTCTGTAGTCGCGGCTGGAATTATCCCTTTCCAGTAGGGCTACAATGAAGAGGAAGAAACGGTCCACTTCACAAGGGTTGAACAACAGCAATGGTGTTCTTGGGTTACCAAACTTGATTCACATAGATATGGAAGATGTGTGAATCTAAAAACCTAGAATCATAGGACTCAATAGGTGAAGACTTTAGGGTTGATATGCTTTGAAAATCGTGGGAAAGTCTTAAGAAAACCAACTCCCCGATCATGGTGTAAATAAGAATTCATTTGCCCTAAAAATCTCCACACGATCTGTTCGTGGTTATCCAGGGCGGACCGATCCGGGCCTTAGGCGGATCGGTCCGATGGCAGACCGGTTCTTTTAATTTGAGGCTGATTCGGTTCGCATTCGGTTCGGTGCTCACTGGCTTCAATGTGCAAGGCGGATCGGTCCGGGAGGGAGGCGGATCGGTCCGAAAGCGGATCGGTTCTTTTTTCATTGAGGCGGATCGGTCCGGCTGACTGAATTTCTGATTCCTTCCTTGATTCGATACTCGGATTCCGTTGATGACGATGTGGACATGAATTTCTTCAACGGTGTTACGGCTAATGACATATACAAGTATGTTGGACAAAATGTCCTTACAGCTACCTTCTTCTTTTTTAATTTTAATAAATATCTACTAAAGTTACCATGCAGTCCCAATCACAACAACAGTTAAGAATATTCAAGAAATAGGCACATGAATTTTTAACGTGGTAAACCCCTTAAACAAGGGAAACATCCACGGTGCCCTCTATGGCACAAAAGAAAAATTCACTAGAATATTGAATCAAGTTACAACACTTAAGCAAACCACAAAGGTCCTAACCTAAGTTCAGAATATACCTACTTGAGATTCTCCACTCCAAAGGTAATCTGAATTGGACTGATCGTTTCTTGCTACTTCTTTGCTTTTTCCTTGATCTCCTTCTCTTTGAATTATGATTCCAGCAACTCTTTCAAAATATAATATTCTCATACATAACCACAGTGTCTAAATGTTTGTGTGAGATAGTGTTTGTGATGTGCTACTACATGCAAACACGCTACTCACCCTCTCAAAATTATACAAACATTCCTAACAAATGACAACAGTTCTAAAATGATAGGTTAGTTCTGAATCTGTGTTTTCAAGCCAAGTCTTCTTGATCTTTCTATTTATCCACAGATCTCAAGGATACCTTGCTCAAAAGACGATTCAAGGTCTTAAACAATTTCAGTATTTTGAAAAAAAAATTGAAATTGTAAACCTCCAATTGAGATCCAAACTAGACTAGAAGTCTACTTTATTAAAACAAATTAAGACTTAACATGCAGAGGTTGATTCAACATATTTTGACATAAAACTTATTTTCTCAGATATAAGGTTATGCTTTAAAAAACTTTAACTAAAGTTCTTTGTGTTCGTCTTATTTTTGTACACATGTATTTCATAAAATATGAAATAGAAAACCAGAAACACAAATAACTAGATCTGAAAATATTTTGAAATTTAAAAGTTTCTATTTCAAAATATGTTAAAACAAAATGGATCTGAAATACCAGATCCAAAAATAGAAACAGAAAACAGATCGTGTGATGTTCTCTTTTTAGAAAAACTTAGTTTCAACAATGAAACTTAAATTTTTCTAAGAGATGAGTTCTGAGAGAATCAAGAACTTGAAAAGGTCTTCAAACGAAAATAAACTCAACACCAAAAGCACAGAACCTTAAACATCTAACTCTCAACAATGGGTTTTCTGGTGTATGAAGCGTTTAGGTTTTGGTGTTTGGTTTTAAGAGAAATCACTCAGGGGTTGAACTACAAAGAAACTAGGGTTTCTTCTTTCAGGTTTCTCTCTCTTTTCTTTCCGTCTCTTCTCCGTTCTCTCTCTTCTCTCTCTACTCTCTCTTTTCTCTTAATTTTTACGAAATGGTAAAAGTCTGTAATGGCTGAGGCTTGAGTCATATTTATACTAAACGAAGAAGGATCCAGAACCTCGAACTCAATCTTATGGCTGGGATTGAATCTTGACTAATTGACTTAAATCTGACAGTTCATCACAAGCGATGGGTTAAACGTTTGGCGATTGGTTCAAACTGGGATCACAAGGATTAACTCTCGACGCATGCAGATCGTTGATAAGATTGATCCAAGGATTGAGATTGGTTATACAAAATGAGTCTACGAGAAAGCACAAATCCAACCGTTAGGCTACCAACACGTGTACGAACCAGATGAAGGCAAAATGCGTGTTTGAAAATAATTACAAAGCCTACCCTGAATTCTCTAGCGCTTTTTGCATTCTACCCAGGCAAACAATCAACAATTAAAATAACTTTTTGAAATTCAAGTTTCATCCACAACACTTTTAAAAACATGTTTTAATTCATTCTAAAATCAATTTAAAATTATATAAAATGATTTGAATTGAATTAAATGATTTTAAAAAGTCTTAAAGTGTTGTAAAATCATAAATGCAAATAGGAGATATGAATAATGCAGTGAGTGTGCCCTATTTGTGGTTTTAAGGTAGAAATAACTTCCCTTTATGTTGATCTTGAGGATTTTCTTGGACAGGATTGATTCATTGTAATTGTACCTTTGAGGAGATGGAGTACTCAATAAAATCTAACCTATTTTGTCTTGATATACAAACTACTTGGAACTTCAATATATGTAGACTCAAGTAAGTCAATATATAGTGTGTTCTCAATCCCCCCCCCCCCCCCTTTGAATATTAGAGACAAAATTCCCTTGAGTATTTAGAACTCGTGGGTCAAAATGAAAAATCCTATTTGTTCTATACAAAAGTTCTATTACCCATTACCATCCTAGAACCGAAAATAAGGTAAGAAAATACATTACTCAACTATATATAAACTAATACCCTACAAAATAGTAACAAGCTATACAACGGGTCTGAAATGCCTGTGACAAAATAAACACTAAATGGCATATTAGTTGAGTTAGAATCAGGAATAGATAGAAAAATTGCTAAGCAATACTCAAGATCTTCTCCACCAATTTTTCTCAAATATACAAGGGGTATAAATAAAAAAAAATTGAGATTAATTGAGAGTTATCATGCCTATAGCTGTGCGCAAATACTCAAATCGAATGTTATCTAATGGTTTAGTAAAGAGATATGCGAGCTGTTTTTGAGTGTTCAGATATTCAATTATGAGGTCTTTGGATTCGACAAGGTCACGGATAAAGTGGTGTCTAATCTTAATGTGCTTAGTACGGGAGTGCATTACGGTATTTTTAGAGATATTAATGGCACTTCGATTATCACAAAATATGGTTAATTATTTTTCGGTGAGACCATAATCACTAAGCATATATTTAATCCATAGTAATTGTGAACAACAACTACTTGTTGTTGTATATTCAGATTCGACGCTAGATAATGAAATAGAAATATGTTTCTTACACGACCAACCTACGAGATTATTGCCTACATAGTAGCAAGCACCAAAAGTGCTCTTACTATCATCAGAACAACCGGCCCAGTCGGCATCGGTATATCCTACAATAGAACTAGTTGTATCCTTTGTGTACCAAATACCAAATTTTAGAGTACCCTTAATATATTTAGTAATTCTTTTCACACTTAATAAGTGGGATTCTTTGGGGTTATTTTGATATTTAGCACAGATACAGACAGCGAAGGATATGTCGGGTCGAGACGCGGTAAGATACAGTAAACTTCCTATCATACTTCTATAAAGAGTGGGATCAACACTTTTTCCATTATCATCCTTAGAAAGTTTAGTTGAAGTACTCATGAAGGTTCTAGAAGTTTTAGCATTTTCTAAGCCAAATTTATTAACTAATTCTGCAGCATACTTGGATTGGGAAATAAAAAGACCATCGCTGCATTGTTTTACTTGTAAACCCAAAAAATATTGTAGTTCACCCATTAGAGACATCTGAAATTCGGTATGCATGATATCAGAAAAATTCTCTACTTATTTAGGACGGGTGGAACCGAAAATAATATCGTCCATATATACTTATGTGATTAACACATGTTGATTTTCCTTTCTAATAAATAACTTTTGATCATTTCCGCTGTGGACAAATTTGTGAGACACCAAAAATGTAGGCAGTCACTCATACCAAGCTCTAAGAGCTTGTTTTAAACCATATAAGGCTTTCTTAAGTCTAAAGACGTAATTCAGGTGTACAAGATCAACAAATCCTTTGGGTTGTTCTATGTATATTTCTTCATATAAAATTCCATTCAAAAAGGCGGATTTAACATCCATTTGGAACAATTTGAATTGCATATGACAAGAGATGGCAAGTAAGAGACGAACTGATTCTAGACGAGTAACAGGTGCAAAAGTTTCATCAAAATCAATTACCTCAATCTCGGAGTATCCCTATGCAACCAACCTAGCTTTATTTATAATGACCTCCCCATTTTCATCAGTTTTGTTTTTAAAAATCCATCTAGTACCAATAACCTTTGAATCTTTTGGTCTAGGAACAAGATTACACACATCGTGACTTTTAAATTGGACTAACTCTTATTGCATAGCATTTATCCAAAATGAGTCAGTAAGGGCATCATTAACATTTTAGGTTCCTCAAGAGAAACAAAACAAGAAAATTGTGCCACTTATCGAAGTTGGGATCTAGTTCGAACAGGTTCCGAAGGATTACCGATGATGGTTTCAGTGGGATGATCTTTAGAAACCCAAGTGGGTACAGAAGGACTCTCAGGTGGCAATGAATCAGTGTCATTTAGAGGATCAGAGGATAAAATAGGTTCGTCCTCATCGAATTCTACTGGTTGACTGTCACTTATCCTTATACCGGTGTCATCTACAATTACATTAATTGATTCCATAATAGTTTTGGTTATATGGTTAAAAATACGCAAAGCCCTACTATTTTGGGAATAACCAAGAAAAATTCACTTTTCTCCTCGGGTATCAAATTTTAAAAGATGCTCTCTATCTTTGCAGATATAATAGATACTACCGAAGGTTTTAAAATAATTTAAATTTGTAAGGACATTTTGTCCATCATATATTATTGTTATGTCGTACGCCATTACACCGTTGAAGAAATTTAAGATTCATATCGTCATCTACGGATTCGAATATCAAAGAAGAGGAGGAACCAAAAGTCTGGCAGGCCGGACCGGTCCGCCCAGAGAAAAAGAACCGATCCGCTTGCAGACCGGTCCGCCCCTGTACTGCCTGAAAACCGTTTGGTGAGACTGTGTGTTTATTTGTAAAATGGGGAGGGGCTGCGAAAGGTAATTATCTATCCTTTGCACAAAAGCCACCGTTTAAAAGGACCTAAAAATGGAGGAATTTTAATATCCGAGGTCCAAAGAGGTTAAAAGAGCCCGAAAAAAATTTAAAGGCAATAAAAAGAAATTCATGCCAAATATGGGCCATTTAGGTTTCACCATCAATTCTCCAAAGTTTGAGAATTTAGAATACCTCTATTCAAAATATATATCTGAGGGAGTTTGGTTGGAGAATCTTTAAACGGGTTTGCACTTCCTTGAAAGTCCTGAAAAAGCATGAAAACATTTTGGACGTTATTATTGTGGAAATCACTTTGAGCTTTGATTTGTTGATTTGAATTAAGTCAATGTCTTATATTGTCATTCTTTTACACCAAAGGAAGCATTTGAGTTCATTCGCTAGGAATATCCAATATTCATCATGCATATATGTCATGTTTGTATGCATTGATCTTCCTATCGAATATTGATCACACCCATTCATTAACGCTATCATCGACTTCGTTGCTTTGTATTCATTCATGGTGTTATTTTGTTTGAAATTTTTTTTGAAAAATTCAAAAATAGTTGTGTATTTCCTTGTGACACCCCGTCATTGCTTGTTTGCATTATTTCTCTCATTTGTCAATTTGGGGACATCATAAAAAGGGGGAGAAAGAATTATCATATTATGGGGGAGTTTAGAGTTTTTGAGATTTGATAACGTATGCTTTCATCATAAATTGGTATCTCTATTTATCTCATTTCAAACTCGATATGTCACTTGGTATTTGCTTTGTCTCATGTGTGTAGGCACTTCATTAATGATCTCTTTTAGCACACCCTGATGAGAAAAGCGTTGAAGATTCCTGAAGAGTTGAAGAACAAACGATGAAGTCTTATTCAATTGTACCTTTTCAGTTTTTGGGTTCATGGAAGGGTAGATTTGTATAGGCATTTTTTGTAAGTTTGATAATTCGGATTGTTGTTGTTTATGTATGTACCGGCATAGACATAGGGGGAGATTCTGTAAGGACATTTTGTCCATCATATATTATTGTTATGTCGTACGCCGTTACACCGTTGAAGAAATTCAAGATTCATATCGTCATCAACGAATTCGAATATCAAAGAAGAGGAGGAACCAAAAGTCTGGCAGGCCGGACCGGTCCCCCCAGAGAAAAAGAACCGATCTGCCTGCGGATCGGTCAGCCCCTGTACCGGACCGATCCGCTTGATGAAAAGCCAGTACACCCCGGACCGATAGCGAACCGATAAAGCCAAAAATAAAAAGAATCGGCCCGCCTACCCGGACTGATCCGCCTCAGATCCGGATCGGTTCGCCCTGGATAAACTCGAACAGATCGTGTTCAGATTTTTAAAGCCCGGGACTTCTTATTTAATCCCACTACGGGGAGTTGGTTTAGCAAGACTTCTACACGATTTTCAGAGTACAAAAAACTCTAAGTCTTCACCTGTTGAGTCCCAAGACTCTAGTTTTTTTTTATTCACACAACCTCTCATACATTTGTGAATCTGTTTGTAACCCTAGAACACAATCCTTTGTTGTTCAACCCTTGTGAAGAAGACCGCTCTTCTTCTTCATTGTTGCCCTACTGGAAAGGGATATCTCCAGTCGCCAACTACAGAATCCGACACCTGAGGGTAATTCTTAGTCACTTGTATTTTCATTGTAATCCGAAATTGTACGTTACAATATTATAATGGAAATAAATGGTTTTACCCCTTTAGGGGATTTTTCCTCACTTTGTGTGCTTGAATAACTATTGCATTATCTCATCTTATTTCAATCATACCGAGTTGCATGTTTAAGGTTTGTTTGAGTTAAACTGAATTTAATTATATTATTTCTTATTTGAACACAATCGCATACTCTTTCAAAATTTTGCTTTTTGTGGAACCATGACTCATAAGAAGTTTCTTTGAAATTTTTTCTGAGGTAGATACGATTAATAATGTGACACGCGGTTCGGACAGCTTCTACCCAAAAGTATCTAGGGAGATTCTTAGCATGTAACATAACCCTAGCCATTTCTTGTAAAGTCCTATTCTTACGTTCAGCTATTCCATTTTGCTGTGGGGTTTTGGGAGCGCTAAACTCATGTTTATAGCCATTAGCTACACAATACTCAGAAATACCAGAGTCCTTGAACTCTCCACCTCTATCACTCCTAATTTGACACACCTGGGTATCCTTCTCATTCTCAATTTTCAAGATGATTCTTAAGAATTCATTGAAGGTATCTGATTTTTGTTTCATAAAATCTACACATGTATATCTTGTATAGTCATCCACTATAACTAGGATGTAAGAGTTTTCACAAAAACTGACAGTTCTTGAAGGACCCATAAAGTTCATGTGGATAAGTTCAAGGGGCTTAGTGGTAAGGACATCTTTAACTTTCTTGTGAGGAGATTTACTTATTTTCCTTCCTGACAAGGTCCACATACAAGAGTAAAAGAATTGTTAATTTTAGGTAAACCTCTAACTATCTCTTGGGAACTCAATCTTTTAATGTTATCATAATTTGTGTGTCCCAATCTATTGTACCATAGATTAGAATCCTCTAATATGGCAACATTACAAGATTCAGAATTAGAAATTACTGTGTAACAGTTTTTCGGGGTTCTGTTTCCTGTTAAGATACAATTACCTTTTTCATCAATAATTTTGCAATCATTTTTTAAAACAGTAACTGAGTGATTGGAGTCACAAAATTGTGATATACTTAAGAGAATGGATTTAAGGCCTTTAACTAGGAGAACATCATTCAGTTCATGAAGCCCATGCTCACTCAATGTTCCCTTACATATGATCTGAGATGAAACACCATCTCCAAATATGACACTACCTCCAAGGAAGTCTGTCTTGTTTTTCAATTTGGTTTCATCCCCGGCCATATGTTTAGAACATCCGGAGTCTAAATACCATCCAGTTGAAGTGCTTTGTGCCTTTAAAGCAAAAATGGCAATTTTGCACTTGAGTTGGGGTAGTAAATCATCTTTTCTAATCCAAATAGGCCTAGTTTTAAAAAAATTGTGGCCTTTTGACTTAGAAAAGGTTTCAGGGGTCTTTCTAAATGATTTTTTCTTAATCTTGGAACCTCCCCTTTTCTTTTTAGAGTTAGAGTTACTTGTGATCTGTCTAGGAAGTACATAAGTATTTCTTGACTTCCTAGAATAGTTAAAGTTTAGGTAAGTCGGGGTGTATAACCTCTTCTGGAAACATTCATCAAGAGTATGGCCGAAAATATCGTAGTAGGAACAGTACTGGTGGGTATAGGACTTGACTTTCTTGCTAAAGTCTTTGAAAATTGGCTTGGATCTATTAGGTACAGTAGTCCAGTCGTCATTACATTTGGGTTTCTTTCTTTGGTCTCTGGCAGAAGGACAAATATATTTGGTCTGGATACTTGGTTTCAACTGTTGATTGTACTGATTATGTGTTATTTGAGAGACGTTGAGACTAGGTTCACCTTTTTGAAAATTTTGACAAGTTTGACCTTGTTTTATAAAAGCAACATTTTCAGGAGAAACTTTGGTCTTACTTGTATGCACTATTTCTCCAAAATCTAAGCCAGACTTATCTTCAGAGTCAAATTTACTTCTAGTGATAATTTTTTCATAAGATTTTGTTTGAGTTTCAAAGTGTTGGAATTTTTTAAACACATTTGAAACCATTTGTCTTGACTCTTCTAGTTCAACAAGGGTTGCCTTGTATTTTTGTTCAAATTTATGATTCTTTTGAGTTAAATCTTTTATTTTCAAGGCATAGTCTTCAATTTCAGTCTCATGAGTAACACATTGGGCAGTATAATCTTCAGTGTTCTTCCTAATGGTCTGGTTAAGCAGATTGATACGCTCACTTAAGGTTTTTATCATTTTTTTCTAGGCGCGCACTCTTCTTAACCGTTTTAGTGTATAACTCATGTAAATCGGGCAGATCATCATCATACTCGCTATGTGCATCGTGTGAAGTGTCCCTTATGTTTTTGGTAGGTTCATTACTCACGTACACGTTCAATTTGTCATCAACATTCTCACACACAGTCTTTCAGAAGTTATAGGAACAGAATTATCAGGGATATCATTAACAACATCAACAGGCATAACAAGTTCATGAGCAGGTAAGCATGCATCATCATTATATATTATCTTATCAAAGAAAGACATGCAGTACTCATTTATCTGGGTTGACTCAGTTTCATCCTCATCGGAATCACTAGAGTCGTCCCATGTCTTACACGTATTGGCCTTGTTATTGTTATTAAAACTAGTTGGACATTTACTAGCATAGTGACCTAGTTTACCACAACGGTGACATTTAACATTTTTATGTCAGGTTTAGGTCTGTTGGGGTCATAATTCCTCCTATTGTCATAAGTGTGTTCGGTGTTGTCTCTGTCATGAGGTCAGTGAAATTAATTACCTTTATAATTTGATTTACCTTTTTTAGAGGATACTGCATTTCTAAATTTCTAAATCTTTTTAAAATGCTTACTCATAAGAGCTATTTCATTGTTAAGGTTTTCCAAATCACAGTTTTCAAGACAGTCAGTGTCAAAATCTAAAGTGTTCAATTTAGGCACTGGCAATCTAGATGAAAAAATAACATTTGAACTAGAGGCTTTATTAGTCTATCTGGTCAATTGCTTTTTGAAGTCTAGTTCTAATTCTACAATCCTTAGTTTACTGCTAAGTAATTCAGGATTCATATTAGGGTAATTTATTTCTTCAATAACATATCTCTTGTTGTCAAATTTAGATAGCAATGACCTAAAAATCTTTGACACAATTTCCTTTCTACTATAGGTTATACCATTAGCATGAAGTTTTGTAAAAATATCAATTAACCTTATGTAGAAATCGTCAAAGGATTCATTGTCATTCATAATAATGGTGTTATATTGTTGAATGAGCATTTAAGTTTTTCCAGCTTTGACACGTTCATCACCCTCATGAGCAATGACTAAAGTGTCCCATGCCTCTTTAGAAGTAGAACATATGGATATTCTTTTGAATTCATGTTCGTTTATCGATATAAAAATGGCATTTTTCCCTTTGTTATTATCTAAAGAAGATTTTTTCTCTTCCTTAGTAAATTCGCTGAGAAGTTTCTTAATTCTTGTTGGATCACTGGCTGAAGTAGGTTTAGTGTAATACCCCGTAATTTTATTGATATTTATTTAAGGGATTAATTAAATTAAATGTGAATTAATTGAGAATTAATCCGGATATAAATACTAACGAGATGTGAGTTGGTATTTGATTATGATGTGTATATATGGCAATATATGAATATTGAAAATATTAAAATTGTCGCGAGACTGAAATACGATAATTTGGGAAATTTAGTTGGGACGCGTGTGTCAGTCGCGTCAGGAATGTAATTATTTGAATTAAAAAGTGAATTTTATTTTTATCAACCGAATGGTCATTTTGAGTGCGCCAACGAGTTCGAAAGGGTCGAAATAGTCAGAAAACACTAGCCGGGGGTTTAATTTGGGTCCCGAGGCATTTTTAGGCCAAATCGGCAGCTTAAAAGGGTATTTTGGTAATTTTAAAAATTAGGGAATTAAAACCCACGAAAATTGGAGTTTATATTTATAATTTTAAAGGGGCCACTAAGGCCATTACCAGCAAAAGTTTAGAGAGTGGGCTACGGGAGTTTTGAGAGAAGTTGGAGAGAAGTTACAAGAACCAAAAAAAAAAAAAAACAAGCCATCTTCAACCTTGGGAGAAAATCTGTAGAGAAAGGAGAAAATCAACCTTCATTCACCAACATCAATTCTGAAGAACAATCTAAGGCAAGTGATTTGATATTTTTAGTGCATTGAATATGTCTTCCATGTTTAGTGTAGGAATTATCTTATATTGAATTTTTTTTTTTGAAGAAAACCATGAAATTGCTGGAGAAACTTTGAATTTGGGTTAGGATTTTGCATGTAGAACGATGACGGACTAATTTAATATTCGAAGAGTTATATATGATGATTTAAAAATGGATTTTTGATGAGTAATTGGGCATAAGAAAATTATGAGTTCATGTTCATAGGGTTTGGAGAAATATTTGGAGATTTATATAAATTCCTTGAAGATTTATAAGATTTGACCCCTAAAATGTGTTAAGAGATGATCTAGGATGATTAGGAATGGTTTAAAAACGTTGGAGCATAAATTGGTTGGTCTTAGGGTGGGTTTAGAGGAGAGAAGAATTGAGAAAAGCGGATTTGGGAATTTCTGGGCTAAAACTGCCATCTCGTTAGAAGACCTGCCCAGGTCGTTCGAACGACCTCGTTCGAACGAACTTCTAACGAGATGATAGTATTCCTTCTAACGAGTTGGTAGTTCGTTCGAAGCCTTTCATTAGAACGACACTCGTTCGAACGACCTCGTTCGAACGAAATTTCTAACGAGTTGACATAATGGCTTTTTTGGTCTGGATTAATTTCTAGTATCCCGTAGACTTATTTAAATGGTGAGATAACTTTCCCTTATTAACTAGTGGGTATAGTTGGGAGATTTGGGTACATTGAGGAGTAAAACTTAGAATAGTGTCTTAAACCGGATGACACTTGTGGATTGGGAAGCGAGTACCTAATCACGAAGTGAGAATAATTGATAACTTAAATACATATAAACCGGGGACGTGTGATTTGTATAACGCTAAATGTTGGTATAAGAACGAGAAGTATACCACTAATAAAATATTGTAATATCTAAGATGTGTGAATGCTTAGTATATGTAGTTATCTGTGTATGACATACCTACCGTACTTGCTATCATGGGAGGTTGGCGTTCGTTTAGGGCCATCTAATCTTTGTGTGCCTACGGGGGGGATTTAGATTGGTACCTCGAGGACATAGGTCAAAGAAGGGCTTATTGAGAAGTTAATGAGTCTGCTGATCATGGGAGCGTAGGTATGTGCGTGACCCATGTGATGTGAACTATGTTCACCTCCATTATTTGTGATTGTTGTTAAAGAAACGTTTCCTGAGAGATTCAGAATATGTGGTCCTCATGTACGTGATGTACTGGGATTTAATAGCAGAGTATGTGTGCACCGCAGCTTAGTCTCGGGGTGCTAGTATTGTATATTTATGGTGAGAATAATATACTGTTAATTGAAAGGAAATGTCGTGAATAATTGTGAATATAAATAATAGCAACGGTTTGTAAAGTGAAAATGGAAGATTTCTAATAAATTGTAGAGCTAAAGTGGTAAACTGTGTAATAAGGTATAATACTAGATGTTGGGAATTGAATTGGATATCATATAGAAATGTTAGATTTATTATTGGACTAAAAAGATAGGGGAACAACTAGAATGGGTACGGGTGCGATAGGAGTGCACAATTAGTTGAGAGGTGAGGAACTCATGTGAGTGCACACACTATCATGTAATTTATATTCATTGTTTAATGATATTAAACACTTGCAAATTTTTAAACTATTTTCACAATCGGGCTCTGACCCGTTTGCTTTCAAATCTATTTTGCTATAAAACCTTTTAGGTACCCAGCCACAAGGACACCATGCATAAGAGTTCTATTCAGGTGACGTGTTGTAGCTGCTGTGGAAGTTAAAGGACCTTGACAGTAAACGCCTCCATCTTCGATTTTGATTCCATTATCAGATTTTCTTATTTTGTTGGGCATGTCGCCCCATTCCTTTAGAGACATCTTACATTTCAGTTATTTCAGACTTTGGGTTGTAATTAATTTAGTGATGCAGACTTGGTATTTATTTATTTCAATATTTGGATTGTTGTGAGGAGTATTCCTCCAGACTCATTATTATTTGATGGTTATTCTATTGTGACTATGTTGTGGTGGTTATGTTAGCATTTCATAATTTACTTATTGTATGTTAATCGGATTTAATTAAAATTGGCAGCCCACTTTTTAAATACTAGGTGGTTAGTAATTATTAAAATGTTTTTCGACAGTGATGCTATGAACTGAACCAACTTGGCATTTTGTATTAATTTAATAAAGGAGTAGCTACCCGGTATTTAATTAGTCGGGGTGTCACATTTAGTATGATGTTCAAACCCTGTTTCAATCATTTCCCAGACTTCATCACCGAGGGTTCCTTGAATAAAAGCAATCATTCGTACTTTCCAGTATGAAAAATTGTTTCCATCAAAGAGTGGTGGTCTGGATAGGTTACCTAACTTCTAAAATTTTTCTTCCATATTCAGAAATTTTCAAAAGAAGTATCGAAAATAATTTCTCAAGTTTCATGATCACAAAAGGTGTTCCCGCTCTGATACCAGTTGAAGAAACGCTTTAGGGTTAAAAGCTTGTTTACAAGATTAATAACAAACTGTTATAAGTTGTGTAAACTCCAAATAAACTTTTTGGGCATAACTCTTTTCGAAAACACAAGATGTGTTATAAAAGACTTTCTGAATGAATGGTTTGAATTTGATAGTTGGTTACCTTCTTTTTTTAAATTTTAATAAACATCTTCTAAAGTTACCATGCAGTCCCAATCACAACAACAGTTAAGAATATTCAAGAAATAGACACAGGAATTTTTAACGTGGTAAAACCCTTAAATAAGGGAAACATCCACGGTGCCCTCTACGGCAGAAAACAAAAATTCACTAGAATAAAGAATCAAGTTACAACACTTAAGCAAACCATAAAGATCCTAACCTAAGTTCAGAATATACCTACTTGAGATTCTCCACTCCAAAGGGAATCTGAATTTAACTGATCTTTTCTTGTTGCTTCTTTGCTTTTTTCTTGATTTCCTTCTCTTTGAATTCTGATTCCAGCAACTCTTTCAAAATCCAAGATTCTCAAACAGAACCACAGTGTCTAAGTGTTCGTGTGAGATAGTATTTGTGATGTGATACTACATGCAAACAAGCTACTCACCCTCTCAAAATTATACAAGTATTCCTAACAAATTACAACAGTTCTAAAATAATAGGTTATTTCTGAATCTTTATTTCAAAGCCAAAACTTCTTGATCTTTCTATTTATCCACAGATCTCAAGAATACCTTGCTCAGTAGACGGTTCAAGGTCTTAAAAAATTTTAAAAATATTTTTGCAATTGTAAACCTCCAATTGAGATCCAAACTAAACTAGAAGTCTACTTTATTGAAACATATTCAAACTTAACATGCAGAGACTGATTAAATATATTTTGACATAAAACTTCTTTTCTCAGATATAAGGTTATGCTTTAAAAAACTTTAACTAAAGTTCTTTGTGTTCTTCTTATTTTTGTACACACGTATTTCATAAAACATGAAATAGAAAACGAGAAACACAAACAACTAGATCTAAAAATATTTTGAAATTTTAAAGTTTCTATTTCAAAATTTGTTGAAACAGAATGGATCTAAAATACCAGATCCAAAAAGAGAAACAGAAAACAGATCGTGTGATGTTCTCTTTTTAGAAAAACTTAGTTTCAACAATGAAACTTAATATTTTCTAAGAGATGAGTTCTGAGAGAATCAAGAACTTTAAAAGGTCTTCAAACGAAAATAAACTCAACACCAAAAGCAAAGAACCTTAAAAATCTAACTCTCAACAATAGGTTTTCTGGTGTATGAAGCGTTTAGGTTTTGGTGTTTGGTTTTAAGAGAAATCACTCAGGGGTTGAACTACAAAGAAACTAGGGTTTCTTCTTTCAGGTTTCTCTCTCTTTTCTTTTCGTCTCTTCTCCGTTCTCTCTCTTCTCTCTCTACTCTCTCTTTTCTCTCAATTTTTACGAAATGGTAAAAGTCTGTAATGGCTGAGGCTTGAGTCCTATTTATACTAAACGAAGAAGGATCCAGAACCTCGAACTCAATCTTATGGGTGGGATTGAATCTTGACTAATTGACTTAAATCTGACGGTTCATCACAAGCGGTGGGTTAAACGTTTGGTGATTGGTACAAACCGGGATCATAAGAATTAACTCTCGACGCATGCAGATCATTTATAAGGTTGATATAAGGGTTGTGATTGGTTATATAGAATGAGTCTACGAGAAAGAATAAATCCAACCGTTAGGCTACCAACACATGTACGAACCAAATGAAGGCAAAATGCGTGTTTGAAAATAATTACAAAGCCCACCCTGAATTCTCTAACGCTTTTGCATTATACCCAGGCAAACAATCATCAATTAAAATAACTTTTTGAAATTCAAGTTTCACCCACAACACTTTTAAAAACATGTTTTAATTCATTCAAAAATCAATTTAAAATTGTATAAAATGATTTGAATTGAATTAAATGATTTTAAAAAGTCTTAAAGTGTTGTAAAACCATAAATGCAAATAGGAGATATGAATAGTGCAGTGAGTGTGCCCTATTTGTGGTTTTAAGGTAGAAATAACTTCCCTTTATGTTGACCTTGAGGATTTTCTTGGACAGGATTGCTTCATTGTACTTGTTCCTTTGAGGAGATGGAGTACTCAATAAAATCTAACCTATTTTGTCAATATATCCAAGCTAGTTGGAACTCCTATATATGTAGAATCAAGTAAGTTAATATATAGTGTGTTCTCAGAGTTCGTGTGAATTTTCCAATTAGATTTTTCAAAAAGTTGACACCGAAAATCATCAAAACCACCAAAAGCCATTTTTGAGAGAAACAGGAACAAAAACTTATTTTTCAACACACATTTCGAAAACAGGATCAAATGAAATAGATTAGTGATACCCGCTCTGATACCAATTTGACAACGTGAGTGTCAAATTGTATTAGGAAAAAACTTTAAAACACAGGATCACTCGATAACTTAGAGTAACCCACTCTGATACCAATTTGACAACGTGAGTAGCCAAATTGTATCAGGGAAAAACTTTAAAAATCAGGATCACTCGATAATTTAGAGTAACCCTCTCTGATACTAATTTGAAAGAGACGCTACAGCAGAATAAATGCGACTTCTCAAATAAAACCAATTTTAATTATGTGTCAACCAAAGCAGTTTTAATGAAAACTCAAGTTTTAATTCAGTCCTAAAAACATGCATCTAAGTGATATGGAATCATAACGTAATAAGTATGCAAAGAAAACCAAATTTCAGGAAAAATCCCCGAAGGGCAAAACCTTTTTATTTCCACTAAAATTTGTGTAAGGACATAAATTTCCAATTGAGTCCCTGTATTGTTTTGACTTAATTCCGTGAACAAAACTATGTTTGTAATATGTCATAGAGAGAATTTTATTTTGTCACGATCCCACTTGGTCTATGAGGTATTGAAGAAATTGAAGACGTTGCGGAAAAGCTTCAAAGAAATAACCATGCCGATGTTTATTTGGTGCAAGTTTACTCGTCTTCAAAGTTAATTTCATTCTGAGATCACTCAGGTATGAAGGCGTATAATTAATGGTGCTCGAAATTATTTTATAAAAGATAAGGATGTAATTTTTATATAGAAAAATGATTTTAAATGTTTTAAAAGTGTTTTTATGGTTTAAACTTCGTTTTATGATGATAACCTCGAAATAGAGTTTGACTAATTTGAATCTCTTTGTTAAGAGACGTTTTTATCTGAAAGTCAAACTTTCAAAAGGTCTCTCGAGCGACACTGGATCTCGTTCGAACGAGATACAATGTCGCGCGAACGACATTCTTAAGTCCTTCGAACGACACGTTTTTTGAGGCGGCATTTAAATCCTATTTAAACAGTGTTTGCATCATAATTTCGGTAGTGTGCTTTCTGGAAAAAAGTTTTACGAACCAGAACCTTGTTTGCACATGTTTTCTAAGGTTTACAAAGCATAAACACATCCTTAGAATTTGCAAAGATCCGAGTTATCATTCTTATATGTTTACGTGATCTTGTTGCACCAAAGTTGTTTGTTCTACACATTAAACACAAAGGGTTTTGCGGTGAAGAAGCGACGAACATCGTGTTCGACATCGTAGACGTATCAAAGCCATATCGGTGGACACCGAGATATACGTGGACGCGTGTGTTGTGGACAGAGATCGTGGAAGACGGAATTTTTGTGTGGGCACTATTGAAGAACGGTTGAAGATCAGAAGGAGCGTCAAGACCCGTGGGGATCGAGTCTTAGTGTAAGGCTAATCTGTCTTTGTAAAACCATTGTTCATAGTGATTGTCTGACTTGGGCCGTCCGAGGTTGTTTTCCCGTTTTTGGGTTTTTTCCTCGTACATCCGGCGTTGTGAGTATTCTTTACTTTACTTTACTTGCTTTAATCCCTAGATGCATGTTTAGGATTAATCAAGATAAAATTGGTTTAAAGTGAGAATTGGGATTTTAAAACTTGGTTTGGTGCATAATTAAAAGTTGGATCTTTTTTGAAGAAAAATTGGTTTTGTTGAAAACACGCATATCGGGCCACTCACAAACTTTCAAATTGGTATCAGAGCTAAAAAATATTTTTATTTGTTTTGTGATCCCATGTGTTTTCAAAGATGAATTCTGGATATAATGAATTTTCTCGAACCCCTGTTTTTTATGGCACTAATTACACTTATTGGAAGATGAGAATGAGATGTGCTTTAAAATCTATTGATGGGCGTGTTTGGCTTGCAGTTGAGAAAGGTTGGACACCCCTATCACTATTGTAGGTGAGGTCACTAGTCTAAAGCCTGTTGAGACTTGGACCGAATCTGAACAAAGACTTGCACAATATAATTCTAAGGGTCTGCACGTTATTGCTTCACATGTCACACACGAAGAATATAACAGAATTATGACTTGTGAAACATCAAAAGAGGCTTGGAATATTTTGGCACTCACTCACGAGAGCACTAGCACGGTTAGGGCGTCAAAACTTCAAAATCTCACTACACAGTTTAAGACCATTAGAATGTTAGAGAGTGAGACCTTTGATGAGTTTTATGCAAGGTTGTCCAATATTATCAACTCATCATTTAACCTAGGTGAGAAAATTCCCGACAACCGTGTCATTAAGAAAATCCTTAGGCCGTTGCCTAGTAGGTTTGATGCGAAAGTGACCATTTTAAACTCCTTGGGTAGGTTAGAATCAATGAAACTAGAAGATATTGTAGGTGACTTACAAACCTATGAAATCGACATGATTACCTCCAAGCAAGTGCCTAAGAAAGAAAAGGGTATTGCTTTGAAAACCCAGAAGTAGGAAATTAAAGTTTCGGATTCCAATTCCGATTCCGATTTTGAGGATGTTTCTTTGTTGGCAAAGAAATTAAAAAAAATTATTAAGTTTCAAAAGCAATCGAAAGATGCCAAGAAATTTGAAAAATTCAAGAACAACAAAATAGATCCCACCTCTAAGGATAAGTTTGAGAAGCCTAAGAGAGATGAGTCGGATAAGTGTTTTGGGTGCGAGGGGTACAGTCACAAGGTTAAGGAGTGTCCCACTAGACTTAAGAAAGAGGGCAAGCAATCCATTGTCTATAGTGCCACCTTAAGTGATAGTGAACCGGAAGAGGGAGAGAGTTCCCCCATTGAGCGTAACTTTGTTGCGTTTATGGCATGTCATGTGAGCGACGACGACAATACTCATGCAAATGACACTTACGAGGAGGTTTTGAGTGTATCCCATGGTAGTGAGGGTGAAGAGAGTGACGAGGAGGAGATAGATGTGAAAGAATTGCAAAATGCGTTTAATGAGTTGTATGTCGAAACGGTGAAGGTGAAAAAGGCTAACTCAAAATTGCAATCTAAGTTGAAAGAGCGTGCCATAGAAAATAATGATAGTTTGATTGAGGATCTTAGGACACGAGAGAAGAAGTTTAGGGAGAAACTAGAGTTTGTGGAGAAAGAGAGAGACTATCTTCGTGGTTTGATGGAGTCCTTGAAAAAGGAGATTTTAGAGTTTGAGGAGACTAGGCATTTACTCGAGTCTAGGATTCTTGAGTTGGAGGAAAGGTTGAAAGACTCATCTAGAGTCAAGTTTGATTTGGAGGCTAGGTCGGAGAAGTTAGATAAGATCTTAGGCACCGTCCAAATTAAGGGAGATAGGGGAGGTATAGGTTTTGGTGAGAGAGTTGTTCTCATTCCCCCCGCACGTGAGAGAAACACTAGGACGGTTAGAAAAGGTCCCCATAAAGGTAATCATTCCCACCACCGCTACACTTGCACATTTTGTGGTAGAAAAGGTCACCTTAGGCGTTATTGTTATGACCTTAGACAAGCTCCTAGGAAGTTTAGGAATAAAGTTGCCCCGATTCCCCACACCCACATGCGTCATTTTACACCTACTTGGGTTAGAAAATCGGATTTAGTGGCTTTAGGAATTAAACTTCATGATTCTCGTTTGGGTGCACTTGATTCTTCCCATGCTAAATCTAAAGGATGATAGTGTTGCCATGTTTATCATATGCTAGTTTTCTTCATGATATATTCATTGCTAGTATTATGACATATGTATCATTTTGTATTATAATTTTCATTTGTTTGGGTTGTATTTGAAAAATACAAAAAGATTTTGTTTTTGAGAAAATTTTTGAAAAACCAAAAAGATTTTCAGTTTTTTTTTTTAGTTTACATGTTTGATGTGGCATATTGGTGTGCTTGGACCCCCCCCCCCATCATTTCATTATCCATGTAGCTAGGACATTTGGTCATTATTATCGATACTTAGAATGATCTTAACCATTGTTTATATGGGGTTGTTTCGAAGTTGATATGCATCTTGATTCGACTTTGTATATATGCCAACATCGCACATATGCACGAGTTTATATGGATGTTTGACTTCTCTTGCATATATGAATTTGGTGAGGCGTTCTTATCCCAATCTTATCATCTATGCGTAAGTAAACTTAAGGAGAAGTGTGCATGTAATAATCGTTTACCGTGAGGATTTTATATTTAAAAAAATGATGAGTGATTCACGGGAAAGGGCTGCGAGAGTTCAAATTTAACTCGTCGTGAAAGCCACGGTTTAAAAAGAGTCCAAAAAGAAAAAGCAAGATGCTAAGAAAAGGGCCAATAAGATTTTATCTAAGTTGAGAATGCTAGTAACCTCAAAAGAACTTGAAAAAGTATGTTTATATGAGGGTGTTTGGTTGGAGAAAATTTAAATGGGTTTGCACAACTAATCCTTATGTTGAAACATTGCAATTTGACGCTATTGTTTGTAGAATCATCAAAATTCTGGATCTGTGTGCATGTAGTATGTTTAGTTCATTAAGCTCACACTTTAATTGCCATTTGGTTATGATAAAGTTTGATGATTTATCGCTATCAATTAGAGCTTCTTGATCGTTTCGATGTGTTGAAATTGTGACTCATTTGTTGTAGTTTCACACCCATTCATTCCATGTCCAGGTTTGAGCACATCGGTACTAGGTTTGCATGTAACTCGCATTTTAAGTTTTTATGAGTTTTTTTTGCGTTTTGTGTTAAAAGCTTACTGTTTTAGCACTGTTTTGCTTCTGTCAGTCCCTTCCTGGAATTTTTTTGTGGAAATTTTTTCACTGGGCAATACTTTATAATATTTCTGGGAAACTGGGAAATTTTAACAGGTCGCGCGAAGTCGTTCTAACGACATCTCATCTCGCGCGAACGACTTTTTTACTTCGTTCGAGCGACTTCCTCATCTCATTAGAGCAAAGTCCCTGGCTCGTTCGAACGACGGGGTGAAAAATGACTTCTGATTGGTTTGCGGTCCTCTGGCTTAATTTGATATATTTTTGGTACTGCAGGAAGCATTTTTTGGATTAATTTGTTTATATGCAGGTTCTTTTATGTTCCAAATTGGTTTTTGCATATGAGTCTGTTTATCACACTTGATTTGACTGGTATACTCTTTGTGTGATTCATTGGTTTACTAGCTACTATTTTGGCATTACATGATCTTGTTTAGCTAGTTTTCTCATGTTTATCTAGCGGTTTTCATTTTTCAAACTTGGTATCAACTTGATTCTATTTGGTATCATATTCTCATGCTAGATATTTCATATTGGTTTATCTTTTCACCGGATTGTCTATTCGAGATAAAAAGGGGGAGAAATGTATGTGATGTAGGGGAGATTTATTGAGTGCTACTTTATGTTTCAAATTGGTAACAAATAATTGCTCACATGTTTTCAAATGATATGCTCTTATTGAATATATAAATTGGTTTCATTTGTTCATCCATACTTCACTTGGTATTTGTTTGTCTGTTTCATGTGTGTAGGTATGCTTCAGCTATTTGAGATTTCAAGTCTACATCACATTCAGACAGTTCATGCTTGCCGGTGCTACATATATTAGTCTGTGCCCTGTATTTTTTATTTTGGGTTTATGGGATGGGATTTAGGCTTCATACGTCTTGACGGCCCGGTTAGGCATTTCATTGGTTTAGTTTTGTCTCGGAATAGTCAAAGGGGGAGATTTGTAAGGACATAAATTTCCAATTGAGTCCCTGTATTGTTTTGACTTAATTCCGTGAACAAAACTATGTTTGTAATATGTCATAGGGAGAATTTTATTTTGTCACGATCCCACTTGGTCTATGATGTATTGAAGAAATTGAAGACGTTGCGGCAAAGCTTCAAAGAAATAATCATGCCGATGTTTATTTGGTGCAAGTTTACTCGTCTTCAAAGTTAATTTCATTATGAGATCACTCAGGTATGAATGCGTATAATTAATGGTGCTTGGAATTATTTTATAAAAGATAAGGATGTAATTTTTATATAAAAAAATGATTTTAAATGTTTTAAAAGTGTTTTTATGGTTTAAACTTCGTTTTATGATGATAAGCTCGAAATAGAGTTTGACTAATTTGAATCTCTTTGTTAAGAGACGTTTTTATCTGAAAGTCAAAGAAAGTCAAACTTTCGGAAGGTCTCTCGAGCGACACTGGATCTCGTTCAAACGAGATACAATGTCGTGCGAACAACATGCTTAAGTCGTTCGAACGACACGTTTTTCGAGGCGGCATTTAAATCCTATTTAAACAGTGTTTGCATCATAATTTCGGTAGTGTGCTTTTTGGAAAAAAAGTTTTACGAACCAAAACCTTGTTTGCACATGTTTTCTAAGGATTACAAAGCATAAACACATCCTTAGAGTTTGAAAAGATCCGAGTTATCATTCTTATATGTTTACGTGATCTTGCTGCACCAAAGTTGTTTGTTCTACACATTGAACACAAAGGGCTTTGCGGTGAAGAAGCGACGGACATCGTGTTCGACATCGTAGACGTATCAAAGCCATATCGGTGGACACCGAGACATACGTAGACACGTGTGTTGTGGACAGAGATCGTGGAAGACGGAATTTCTGTGTGGGCACTATTGAAGAACGGTTGAAGATCAGAAGGAGCGTCAAGACCCGTGGGGATCGAGTCTTAGTGTAAGGCTAATCTGTCTTTGTAAAACTATTGTTCATAGTGATTGTCTGACTTGGGCCGTCCGAGGTTGTTTTCCCGTTTTTGGGTTTTTTCCTCGTACATCCGGCGTTGTGAGTATTCTTTACTTTACTTTACTTGCTTTAATCCATAGATGCATGTTTAGGATTAATCAAGATAAAATTGGTTTAAAGTGAGAATTGGGATTTCACAACTTGGTTTGGTGCATAATTAAAAGTTGGATCTTTTTTGAAGAAAAATTAGTTTTGTTAAAAACACACATATCCGGCCACTCACAAACTTTCAATTTGTAAAAGAACGGTTTACAATCGGATTATAATGAAAATGCAAGTGACATACGAATACCCGCAGGTGTCGGTCGATGTCATCAGCAATGGAATAATCCCAGAAGCTCCACAAGAACCGCAGTCCTATCTTCAGCCCAGGAATACCACAGCACTTCTCTAATGACCTCATTCCGGTGTAGATTTATCCTCTCTACAAAGAGTTGAACAATAGCAAAGATCTGTTCTTATGTTCCAAAATAATATACTAAAGATTAGGATGTTTTGTGAATTGAAAAACAAGAGATTGAACTCTCAAAAAGTTGGAGAATAAAGTAAAACACTCAAAATCATATTATGTTTAAAGCAGTGTTTCTCCACACGAAATACTGAATCCTGACACCTTATTTATAAAAAAAATTAAGGCGGTGATGTGTCAGGTAAAAAGACTTCTCGTTCGAACGAACTTCCATCTCGTTTGAACGATGTCTGGTTTCGTTCGAACGACGTCTGGTTTCGTTCGAACGAGATGGCATCCGTCAGGTAGGGCGAACCGATTCGGTGTTTCAGTTTTGTCAAATTTGATTTATGTGCCATACTTTCGCATAGAAATAAGTACGTGGCACTTTGGTGATGAGTTAATAATGATATACAGATTGAGAGGAGATCAGTAGACACAGTTAAGGCCCGGTTCAATCTTATTATGTGAGAATTAGGATTTTGACCGAAGATAGTTAACCGATTGCGTTGCGTGTCGAGAATTTATAAAATTGGGTTACGGGAAGAGTAAATGATGACTTAAGACTAATACTAGTAGGATAGTGATATTTTACTACTGAAATTTACTTAAGGGATAATTGGGATCCTCGGGTAGTAAGTGATACTCAGAAAATACTAAAATGATAAAATGTGTAAATTACAAGTACGTTGAGAATTCGAGAGATATAAATACTACGCACGGGATATATTATGGGTTGTGTGTATACCTATACTGATATAAATAGGTTGTGCGAATAACTATTATGTGATTTTCTATGTGTGTGAACATACCTACGATGCCTGCTATCACGGGAGGTTTCGTGCAGAGGGAGATCCCACCTTGGTGATTCGAGCGAGGTATGGATGTATGCCCAAAAATATAGAACTTAGGGCGGCTCACTATATACAGTGTATTAGTTGGACCGACGTGTCATTTGGGTACGTTAGGTATGTGTGTAGCCCAAAGGCTTAGAACTATGTTCACCTCCATTGTGTGTTATTTATTCATGGTTCAGGGAGACATTCTGAACCGACAGTTCTTGATTTGGTACGAGAGGTACATGGACTTGATAGCAGAGTATGCATACATCGCAGTAGCCATTTCGGGGGATGCTATATCTTTATATATAATAGTGTGATATCTATACACAAGTGTGGATATTCTACTTTTGTGTAATGGTATAAAGGATAAATAATGTATATCTAAAAGTAATTTAAATATGAGAAAACTTAAATAGATGATGCAATAATAGCAATTCGGTTAAAATAAATTATTAGTTTAACGGTAGCGTATCGTATGGGCGGTACGGGGAGCTCAACCTAGTATGGTTAGTTATATACTTAGGCTTAGTTTAGCAATATAGTAAGGCTAGGTGGGTAAAATAGGGGGCGTTATGTGTGGTTGAGAGGTGAGGAACTCAAGGGAGTGTACGATGGACTAACGTGAGTATCTAATAACTGCTTTTATAACAATAATTTAAATGCTTGGTACATATTTTTCAAATAGTTTTGGGCTGTAACCCGTGTCAAAATATTTTCCAAAACATTTTAGGTGTCCAGCCACAGGGACGCAAAGCTTAATGACTCATTCTAGGGATGCGTAGCTTCAACATTGTAGAGGTTTGTAGGACTTTATGTAGACGCTTCAGTTATTTATTCTTAGATTAGGATTTCCTGATTCAATAATTTATTTAGGCATGTTGCCCCTTCAGTTGACACATTATTTCAGTTTTATTTATTGGACAATGTATTTGCATTCAATTTTATTTCTTTAGACTTATGGTTTAGATTTAGTTTTGGAACTTATGGTTTATTCGTTACTCATTATTTATCTATTTATCGTGTGGTTGATTCAGACTATTTAAATTTTTTTGGATGGTTTGGTTATTGTATTTATATTTCATATGTTTTTATATTAATGAAAGGTAAAATTTAGCATCAACTTAAATTAACATAGGTGATTAATAATTTAAAGGTTTTGACAATGATGCTAAGAATGATCTACTCCTGATTATTTTGATAAAGAACTAATCACCCATGATTAAAATAGGCGAGGTGTCACAAAGAAGAGTCTGAAGGAGAAGGTGTAGAGGAAGACAGCGTGAAGAGGACATGGTTCCTCTTAAAAGAAGGTGTTTGATTTTGCGAGATGATGATCAAGAAGTGCTTTCTGATTGGATAAAGTCCCTAAATATATCTCAGAGGGACTCTCCTATGTAGCTGGTGGCTCCAAGTTGGGAGTCAAATGGAAAGAGAGTGAGGTGGAGAAGAAGAGGAATGAGGGAGATGAGGGAAGAAGAGAGAGAGAGAAGGTGAGAGATAGAGAGAGAGAGAGAGAGAGAGAGAGAGAGAGAGAGAGAGAGAGAGAGGAAGAAAAAGGAAGAGAGGAAGAAGGCACTGACCTTGAGGGCCCCTTATGTCCCTAATCCTCTTTTGATTGCTGAGGGGTAGCTTATACCCCCTCCCTACCCCTAAATTGCTGAATGGGGCAGTGCTCGCTACAGATCGTGAGCGGTCGAGGAGGATGGTGCCTGGCCAGTTAAACCTCAAGTCCGCTCAAGGGCTTGCTTTGGTACGCCCCCTTTTTATTTCAACTCTATTTAGATTTTTTTCCAATTTTTATAGACTAATTTATGTTTCTCCTTTTCCCAACAATTTGACTCTTATTTTACCACATTGCTTCATGGTTGAGCAGACCAATCGAGGAAGAATGTTGAGCTTAAAGAGGCTCTAAAGAAGTACAACCAGGCCTTGGTCAATGCCAAGGCTGCCTTTGAATAGGAAAAGGAAAATTCATTGGCCACTCTTCAGGAGAAGTCAGTGAAAGAGTTGGCCGATCTCCAATCTTCTTACAATTTGGTAATCGTTGACGAGTTAAGGATTGCTGAGGAGAATAAGTACCTAGTCGACAAGGTCGAGAATCTGAAGGGAGAGGATAAGATCTCTCGGGATGGTGGATATAATAAAAGTTGGGAAATGGCCTATGATAATGCCTACCATCAAATAGACTATGTTAGGCAGTTGTCCTTTTAAGAAGGGGTGGGACCAAGCCTTAGGAGCTGTCGAAGTCTTTGTAGAATCTGATTTATTCAATCAACATATATCGACCCCCAATCCTATAGCTACCGAGGAGCATCTAGTCGACCATCCTATTGACCGTGTTAAGGGGGAGCCTAGGCGATCGTGGTTACTAGTTACCAGGTTGTAGGAGTTACTGATGACTGAGTTGCGAAGAAGGTAAAAGGGTTGGAATCTTCTAAGCAGGTGGACCCCCAGTAATTGTAGTATCTATCATTTCTTTTTATATATTTTTTTGTTATCGGTAATGTGTTGTAATTCTCTTGAAAATTATACTAGCTCTTGCCACATTTGGCATTAATGAAAAAGTCTTATTAGCTCATGTTGGCATTTCTATTGCTTCCTATTACTGATGTTTATAAAATCTACTATCTGCTTTGATGTTTGTAGTCTATTGACTTAGACGATTACATTCTTCCTGACTCTAGATTGGGGAGGATTCTTGGGACAAACATCAGTGTAAAGGCTTGCAAAGCATTTGTTAAACATTACAAATCCCCGAGGATGAGGAACGAGCAATATATAGATCAGTCTGAATTGATCATCGAGTTGAAAGATGACCTTCAAGTTATGAAAGATGTTGGTGCCTCAGTGCAAGAGTAAATGAACGGTCTCAGGGCTCAATTGTCGGCGAGGGAAGATGTGAAAATAGCAGGTGAATTGATCCAAAAGGAGAATGATGCCCTCAAGCTGGAAGTTGTTAGGCTTAAGAGGATGATTCCATTAAGATCTTCTCTGGTGCCACAAAGTCCCTCTTTACCACTTGTTGGGTCAGTCCGAGCGGAAAACCAAGCTCTAAAGAGAGAGATTGCTGAGCTCAAAGGGAATGTCCAACGATCATATGTTATAACTGCAGGACTCCAGAGGGATGTCACAAGGCTGAGGCTTTAATTGTAACTCCACATTGTTGTTAATATAAAGCTTTAATTATTAACCTTTTTCCATATTTTGAGCATGTGCTGACTAAATACGTGTTAATAATTATTGCCTATTTTTAGATGGAAAGAGTTGTTGAACATGTTTGTCGACCAAATAATACTGATTGACCGTCTTAGGCCCCTTATTATTCAAAAGGACTAATACTTAGGTTTTATCATTTTGAGCTTCTTAGCTAACTAAACGATAATAAGAAGCAGTGTTAGCCATGTGTTATTATGCGTTTTAACATTCTCCCAATCCAATATGCCTTAGTAATATCATTCCATCTACTTTACCATTTAGGTTGTGTCGTCACACTCTATTTGGACTAAGTAAGATGATGGCGATAATGCACATGGTAGATTGGCCATCCACCCGAGCAGGATTTTTACGACCAACAAAGTTGGCAACCAACCTAGGTTGGCTTTGTTGCCTAAGGATACCCTGTAGGGCTTTTGTTGTTGTCAGGACAACTCACGAGGTCCATTATGTTTGTGACAAAGACCTGAGGGTTGTAGTTATTGAAACATTTTTACTGACTTGTCATAATTACTACCAACCCGACTTGGCATGTGATATTCCTTGATTGAAACAAGCCAAATAACTTGTTGTAATCCCCAGGACTTCTGCTCATGAGGGAGTTATCATTTAGAAAAGATGTGCTCTAGTGAGATACGATCAAGAAAAATTAAGCAGTCAATGCATAATATCAAAGTGTGAGGGCTAACTGGCCTTTATTCATTGAGTAAATAAATGATGAGCAAAAATAAGTTTGAAAATGAAAATTTGCTTAAACTAAACGTGCCAACAAAAGATAAAGACATTTAAAAGTAGAGCTTCTTAAGATTAACTGCGTTTCAGGCTCTTGGTATCCCCTTGCCCTCCAACATTTCCAAGCGATATGCTCCTTGAACGTCGTCCCTGATTACTCTAAAAGGTCCTTCTTAGTTTGGTCCCAGTTTGTCATCTAATGATTTTACAGCACTGTCGAGGACTTTTCTTAGGACATAGTTCCGTACCAAAAAGCTCCTCAAATTGACTTTCTTGTTGTACTGCCTAAATAGCTGTTATTGGTAGGAAGCCAAATTGATCATGGCTAACTCTCTCCGCTCGTCTGCTAAGTTAAGTTCAGTGCGTAAAGCATCATCATTAAGGCCTTGGCCGACCAAGGCAGTTCACATATTGGGGAGACCTGCCTTCAGTGGGATGCTAGTTTCTATCTCGTAAGTAAACGCGAATGGTGTTTCTCCAGTTGGTCGCCTGGGGGTGGTACTATAAGCCCACATAACATGATGAAGCTCGTCAACCTAGGCACTCTTGGATCTTTCCAATATCCTTTTCAATCCATCAAGCATGGTTTTATTGGAAGCCTCTGCTTATCAATTACTTTAGGGATGCGCCACAAAACTGAAGTGGTACTTAATATCATGCTCATCATAGAAGCCTTGAAAGAAACTAATTTTAAATTATGTGTCGTTATCGGTAATGATAGTCCTTGGTACCCCAAAGCGTGTTATGATGTTTCTTATGACACCCCGCCTAATTAAATATCAGGTGATCAGGACTTTATCAAATTAAAACAGGTTTCTCATATGATTCATTCTTAACATCACTATCGAAAAACAAAATTAATTACTAACTGCCGAATAGTTAATTAAACCGGTGCCAGATTTTTATCTTCCAATTAAACAGAATAAATAAATAGCTCTAAAACTTAAACAACATTCACAATATACTAGAATCTAAACCATCATGATATGTAAATGAATCAAAGTCATGCCGAATAAACCATTGGCTAAAACAACCAAAACCAAATAATAGTCCAAGTCTAAAATGCAAAGTAAAACTGATACAAAACTGAAATTGTAATACCGACAACGGATCACATGTCCAAATATGAGACACGAGAGTAAGATCCTATGTTAGATCTGAATGAAAGAATCGGCAACTCAAATTCCCATCAGCATCCACAGCTCTACAACTCTGAGTCCCTGGAATGAAGTCATCAAGTATGGCGTCCCTGTGGCTGGGCACCTAAAGGTTTTAAAAATATTTTTATAGTAAGAGTTAGTACTCAAAACATTTGAAAACATGTAACAAGTCATTTATCGCAATTAAAATCGGTTATTGATTACACGCGTTAGGTCCACGCACACTTCCTTGAGTTATCTAACCTCTCTTCTAATGTGCAGGCCTAACTTCCATACCTAGCCCACCTAGCCCCCACTTCGAACAAAATCGATACATGCGATCATACTTTCCACATAAAATGCCTCTTTATATAATCCCCAATTCCTGGTCATACTGACCATATTAGGGTTGTCCTTCTCTTAAACCATGGTAGCCTCAACCCCGATGGCCACCCTCATTATTCCCTTAGCTTCGCAGGCCCTAAGGGACACACTGCTGGCCTTACTAGTCCCAACTAAATCCAACGCCACTCGATAGGAATTCAGCTATTTGAATCATTTAAATGGGTCCTTTGTTGGGTCTCCCCTTTGTGGTGTTTCGCTAGCATCGTTACATCCAGTCCTACTCCCTCACTGAATTCTTCAATTCTTTTAGCTCCCTTCACAAAAAGATTTAATATCAACACTACCAAAACCACAACCTCTTCACCATCTACATCAATCGTCCAAGTAAAATTTCCCTTTAAGTGCTGATGACTCCTCTCGTGAGTCCATTACCCACCTTAAAGGCCCTTTTCTCCATTGTACCAAATATGGTGATTTACTCCCACCATTACAACACTACTCCTATGAGCCAAGCAAAAATTTATCCTTATTCACTTCCAGGTATATTTTACTTCTTGCTATATGCCAAAGCCTATGGGTATTCCACATCCATTGGGTACAAGCACAATTTTCGTATCTAACAAAATTTTAACAGGTGGTCCTCTTCAAAGACCCCCCCGACTCTCTCCCATCCTATCCACACGGTGCGAGTCTAATTTAGCACCACTCTCTACTATAACGGTACAGTAATATATGTTGCACTCTATCAGTCCTTACATCTCCATCATCCCGAGCAATAATAGGGTTGACCTCTGCTACGGTTATCGACCGACCCCAAAATATTCTTCAACTCCAACTGAGCCCCGCCTCCTGCTGCCTTCCCAACGGCCCTCACTGGTCGTCCTCTACGTAATCGGCATACGAAGCAAACCCGTACGCATAAAAGATTCACTAATATTTATACACTATAGCAGGAGAATGTAAGCCACGTACGTAGAGGAATACAATAATCCTATGATAGGGGTCTATATTAATAAAACGATATGCAGAAAACGTAGTAAGCCGTACAGATCCTATGGACACTAGAACCTGATGCTCTGATACCATCTATGACACCTGGCCTAATTAAATATCGGGTGATCAAGCCTTTATCAAATTAAAATAGGTTTCTCATATGGTTCATTCTTAGCATCACTCTTGAAAAATCAAATTAATTACTTATCGCTTAATAGTTAATTAAACCGGTGCCAGATTTTTATCTTCCAATTAAACATAATAAATAAATAGTTCTAAAACTTAAACAACATTCATAATATACTAGAATCCAAACCATCATGATATGTAAATGGATCAAAGTCATGCTGAATAAACCATCGGCTAAAATAACCAAAACCAAGTAATAATCCAAGTCTAAACTGCAAAGTAAAACTGATACAAAACTGAAACTGTAATACTGATAATGGATCACATGTCCAATCATGAGATACAAGAGTGCGATCTTATGCTAGGTCTGAATGAAAGAATCAGCTACTCAAATTCCTGTCAGCATCCACAGTGCTACAACTCCGAGTCCCTGGAATGAAGCCATCCAGTATGCCGTCCCTGTGGCTGGACACCTAAAAGGTATTGAAAATATTTTTATAGCAAGAGTTAGTACTCAAAACATTTGAAAACATTTAACAAGTAATTTATCGCAATTAAAATCAGTTATTCATTACACATGTTAGGTTCACGCACACTTCCTTGAGATTCCTCACCTCTCATCTAATGTGCAGGCCTAACATTACATACTTAGCCCACCTAGCCCCCACTCAAGCTATGTCGACTAAAGTATATAACAGATCTTATCAATAGCATACTCTCTTGTACCGCTCATTCAACATGATTCATCACTAACATTTCTCGCATGTTCTTCATTTCTTACGTAACATTCCCATATGTTAAATTTCATCGTCATAATCAAGTCTCACTACTTAATTCATATAGCGTTTCACATCTAACATCATTTAACTTCCATAATTAAGTTTTACTACTTAATTTACTATAGATATTCCCAATCTATTTTTAATCTTAAAATTAAGTTTCTATATACTTAATTTAGCATTTAGATGTATATTTATATATATATAATCTACAAGTCTACTTCCACACGTAAGTAGAATATCATGAAATATATATTTCACACACAATATATTCTATAAGGATTTATTGGTCCGACAAATCATCGACCCCAATAATACTGCCATTTCCATTGATCCGGTTATCCCTCGACCCTAATGTAAAGGTCATGCATATGTATATTGGTCCGTCATTATCATCGGCCCCAATATTATTCATCCTCGAATTTGGTCTGGATAATCCTCAACCCCAAATCGAGCTTTCATGTATTGGTTCGGATAATCATCGACCCCAATACATAATTAAGAACACTTTATATATATCTACTTCACACACAATATATACTATAAACACATACTATATAATCACCTCCCTGTATCATATTTTAGGGGTTATTGGCTCGGAATGCTAACTCGATTGCCAATGGTGATTTATATCTCGTGGCTCAGAATCATACCTCGATCACCAAGAGTCATTGATTATATTGGCTCGGAATCACACCTCGATCACCAATATATATAGAGTATACTTCTGGTATTCACACAACCCGATAATACGTGTTAGTACGCAGTATATATCTCTCACATACTCACCATACTATTTACTTTACGATTTATCTCACTATCGTATCTACAAGAGTGTTCACACAACTCTAAGGGTCCTAGTTACCCCTCCTTCTATAAATTTCGTAGTTATCATCTTTAACCAACTGGTATACATGTTAAATTTATGTCTACTCTTTCTCCGTAGCTCAATTCCCAATTTTTTTTATCTATTTCTCAATCGATTATCACTGTCGGTCCATACTCTAAGTCCTACACTCAAAGACCTTAATGGACCTTAACTATACTTTATTGGTGTTTATCAAAGTCATTACATAGGTATAATATCACTCCTAATATTCCCTTCCATCATTGGTAATCCCAGAAAATTTAACCAAGCAAAGGAACCAAAAATCTGCCAGGGTCGATCGATCGATCGATTGAAGAGGTGAAACTTCGTCTTCTTCGATTTTTCTCCCTTTCTTATTTACTTAAATCCCATAATTCTTTACGAAATTCAAATTCGTTTTTCCCTATCTATTTATACATGATTTAGGATAATTTCTAATGTTTTAAACACATTAAAACTTCACTGAAATCAATCAAGAATGAATCAAACCCTTAAAACTCTTTCATAATCTAGTTTTGTGTTCATCTATTAAATTCAATTCAAAACCCATATTTAAATCCGGAGTAATAATCAACGCTCTTCTGATTTAACATTCTCTACAAATATAAACCCTAACTACATGAAATTAATTGGTGCTTTTCATCAAAGGTTTTGAAATAAAAACCAATATGTTCATAAAATCCTTACACATGGGTATTATCACTTCAATTAGATTTGTAATAAACACTTGACTTAGAATGATTGATCTGATTTCGTGGTTCTTGGTTGATGATTGATTGCTTCTTCTTCAATCTTCCATTCCAATTGTCTTGAGGTGCAAGAAACCCTTCACCACCTTCACAATTCTCTCCTTAAGCAATGGTTCTCTCTTTTCTCTAATGGCCTTTGTAATCTTTTATGTTATAATCCCTAACCCAATATCTAAATGTTATGGCTCTAAATTTTTTAGGTCCCTTGACCTCTTTTTGAAAAATGACCTAAACACACTTAATAGGTGCCGGTTTGGTTTAAAATTGATCTGGGGCCCATACTACACTTTCGGGTACACTATTCCGACTATTTCGACCCATTCGGAATTCGTGACCTCTAAATCCCCATATGAGTCACTTAAAATATATTTCTCATTCCTCACCTCAAAATAGTTTACACGCGACTCTCGGTGTGATAAACTAGAATACGCACATATCACTCGCTATGCCGTATAATAATAATCATTTATTATTTAATATTCACACGTAGTAAATTTCATCAAAATATTAATCAGTATCTATCTCTCGATTAAAATTTAATAATCACATTTATTAAATAAATCACATTAAATTACTTCATTCGCGTAATTTAAATAAAACATATTTCCTAATTAATTTTCAAATTAATTAAATTAAAAATATGCAGAAATACGGGGTATTACATACTTCTCCCCTTACAAAGGAATTTAGTCCTCGAAATTAGGACAAGACCGATACTAAAACTTAGGATCTTTGTCATCACGACATCCTCTAGTACCCAAATTCAAATCATAATAACATAAAGGCCACTCCACTATACACCCGCTAGTGGTACCCACCTATCAAGAGGCTTAATCACTCTAGCCCCAGTTTATCAACAAGCTTTCTCAATTCACTACGTACTGATACGCTCCATCAGTTACGTGATCTCAATACTGGATTTATCATCTCCATACTGAGAAAAGGTCGCACATCCCTAAGAGCCAACTCCCCTTATTCACCACAACTCATAACTCCCTTAATGGGAGAAATCACGATAACTTCTGACCACTCATGTCAGTATTTAGAACTTAGGTTCACGGTGACGTAACTCTTACGACATTCAAAATCCACCCAAAATAGTTTGTGGTCCACTCCATTATTATCCAACGGACTCCAAATCATGGTCAGTCCAAAAATTTAGTTATCCTTTCCCATCTAATCAACCAGAGGGTGAACGATAAGGCTTTTCACATAAAACATCTAAAGGTCCCTCATGCCTGATAAATCGGTACAATTTATTACACACCACTCTATCAATGGTAATTTCCCCCCTCAATTATCATAGAAGGCACCACACGCACTACTCGCGTTATCCAGCATAATAAACCACCTCTCGCCTAACCATCGATCTATAGGTGATACAATATGCCCAAAATAAAACGGTGTTCCCGTCGTTTCCTGACAGGATCTCATCCTGATTCACTACAATATTGGGAGGCACCTTGCACTGGTGCAATCCTTTTTTACCAACCGGTCTACCCATTTCGTCACTGGAATCATCGGCGTGGTACAAAATTTCTGGTTGCTCATCCAAACCAACTCATTTCCATTTATGAATGGTGCATTCGAAGACAATCTCACTACGTCTCACCCCACACCAATTCCCCAGAGTCATCAACATCCTATTTACGCGTAAGCCACTCTCAACATTCAATTGAGTAAAGCTCCGCTCTATTTTCCCAAAACAGTTCGGCCTTCTCTTTATCAAGAGATATCTTTTGAATAACTTCCACAACCTTTCAACCTATCTTGGCGTGCTACTCTCATTGCACACATATACTTGGATTATCGTCATTCTAACACGACATTCAATCCATCATACAATTCCGATTTTATCTATAATTTCCCTCATGCATATGTTCCACACATTGATTACTACGCCCTCCTATCTCGAATGATTTATAAACCAACTAACAAGGGCGCCCATACACCCTATAATCGATGCATATCTGCACAACATTGGAAACATCACACACACTTTTCTTAAAACTGGCCTCGTATTCTTGACATGGATATAACACATGGGTATTCTCAATCACCCCATAAATCGAAATGTATTTCTCCTTAACACCGTTTCACCCTTCAACTCGTGGTGAGAAGAAAATTTTCAGTGCTCTCTTACGGCACTACTGGCCTTACATGCCTTATACTATATAATAGCTCTCAGTAAAAAGTGTTATATTTACACATCCATTGATTTACATTTGAAACTAATGCCCTAGCATCCATTAACGTCTCTCTACTCACGATGTCCATCAAGGTGCATGTGTATCTTATCACGCAACAACATTTAAAAAGAACTTTCCCCAATACTCTATCACTCAACATTGGTGGTAATTAAATTCCATAAACCTCAATCTCATAACTGGGACTTTCAAAATCCTATCCCCAGACATATAAATATAAATCTCAACTCCCATGTCTCTAAAGGAGTGATATAATAATGCGCTTTCCCTATCACCAAGTTCTGAGCCCTAAACATAATAATGAGCTAAATATCTTCGCTCAACAGTAAATCCAATATACCTCAAATCACATCAATAAAGTCCTTACACGCCGGGGTTAAATATCTTGAGGTAACCATACTCTCCTAAGTCTCTATCATAATATAATATAAATGCGAGCCCGGACCTCTTTTAGGCGAGGCTTTGTCAAACAACACATCCTGCCCTAGGACGTTAGACACGGTGGTCTTGTTATCATATCCCTTTATCGTTCCACCCACATCGCTAATCAGTCCATACCCAGAATAATATTACACTCGTATGATATTTCACTAGAACGAGTGATTCCAACATACATATACTCCCTATGCCTGCACTCGCTCCCCCTGCGGGTAGTACTAAAGAGAGCCCCATTATACAAAGGAAACAATATACACATTATTGTTCCATCAATGATATACCCACTGAACTCATCTCACACGCGAATCTAGTGCTAACGGTATATTGTGACTCGCTCGTGTCATATAAATTTACCCCACTAACCCGAGGATAAAACTCATACTTCCAATTGTCAATAATGATGGTGGCTCAAATGGTTCTTGGACGTAACACGCCTGTCCGAACTAAACCAAAACTATCTTAATCATTACCCCATCTAGGCACCATACTCTTGTCCCTTTTACTCACTTCGGACAAAATCAATGCATGCGGTCATACTCCTCACATAAAATGCCTTTTTATATAATCCCCTATTTCTGGCCATACTGACCATATTAGGGTTGTCCTTCTCTCGAACCCTGGTAGCCTTGACCCCAACGACCACCCTCATTATTCCCTTAGCTTCGTAGGCCCTGAGGAACACACTACTGGCCTTACTAGTCCCAACTGAATCCACCGCCACTCGGTAGGAATTCAGCTATTTGAATCATTTAAATGGGTCCCTTGTTGGGTCTCCCCCTTGGGGTGTTTTGTTAGCACCGTTACATCCAATCTTACTCCCTCACTGAATTCTTCAATTCTTTTAGCTCCATTCACGAGGAAGCATTAATATCAACACTACCAAAAGCACAACATCTTCACTATCTACATCAATCGTCTAAGCAAAATTTCTCTTTAAGTGCTGATGACTCCTCTCGTGAGACCATTACCCACCTTAAAGGAAATTTTCTCTATTGTACCAAATATGGTGATTTACGCCCACCATTACAACACTAATCCTATGAGCCAAGCAAAATTTTACCCTTATTCACTTCCAAGTATATTTTACTTCCTGCTATATGCCAAAGCCTATGGGTATTCTACATCCATTGGGTACACGCACAATCTTTGCTAACAAAATTTTAACGGGTGGTCCACTTCAAAGACCCCTCTGACTCTCTCCCATCTTATCCACACCCTGCGAGTCTAATTTAGCACCACTCTCTGCTATAATGGTATAATAATATATGCTGCACTCTAGCAGTCCTTACATCTCCATCATCCCGAGCAATAATAGGGGCGACCTCTGCTACGGTCATCGACCCCAAAATATACTTCAACTCCAACTGAGCCCCGCCTCCTTCTGCCTTCCCAACGGCCCTCACTGGTCGTCCTCTACGTAATCGGCATACGAAGCAAACCTGTACGCATAAAAGATTCACAAATATTTATACACTATAGTAGGAAAACGTAAGCCACGTACGTAGAGGAATACAATAATCTTATGGTAGGGGTCTATATCAATCAAACGATATGCTGAAAATGCAGTAAGTCGTACAGATCCTATGGACACTAGAACCTGATGCTCTGATACCATCTGTGACACCTCGCCTAATTAAATATCGGGTGATCAAGCCTTTATCAAATTAAAACAGGTTTCTCATATGGTTCATTCTTAGCATCACTCTTGAAAAATCAAATTAATTACTAATCGCCTAATAGTTAATTAAACCGGTGCCAGATTTTTATCTTCCAATTAAACATAATAAATAAATAGTTCTAAAACTTAAACAACATTCATAATATACTAGAATCCAAACCAGCATGATATGTAAATGAATCAAAGTCAGGTTGAATAAACCATCTACTAAAACAACCAAAACCAAGTAATAATCCAAGTCTAAACTGCAAAGTAAAACTGATACAAAACTAAAATTGTAATACCGACAATGGATCACATGTCCAAACATGAGATACAAGAGTGAGATCCTATGTTAGGTCTGAATGAAAGAATCAGCTACTCAAATTCTTGTCAGCATCCACAGTGCTACAACTCTGAGTCCCTGGAATGAAGCCATCAAGTATGGTGTCCCTGTGGCTGGACACCTAAAAGGTTTTAAAAATATTTTTATAGCAAGAGTTAGTACTCAAAACATTTTAAAACATTTAACAAGTAATTTATCGCAATTAAAATCAGTTGTTCATTACACATGTTAGGTTTATGCACACTTCCTTGAGTTTCCTCACCTCTCATCTAATGTGCAGGCCTAACATTCCATACTTAGTCCACCTAGCCCCCACTCAAGCTATCTCGACTAAAGTATATAACAGATCTTATCAATAGCATACTCTCTTGTACCGCCCATTCAACACGATTCATCATTAACATTTCTCGTATGTTCTTCATTTCTTATGTAACATTCCCATATGTTAAATTTCATCGTCATAATCAAGTCTCACTACTTAATTCATATAGCGTTTCACATCTAACATCATTTAACTTCCATAATTAAGTTTTACTACTTAATTTACTATAGCTATTCCCAATCTATTTTTAATCTTGAAATTAAGTTTCTCTATACTTAATTTACCATATATATATATATATAATCTACAAATCTACTTTCGCACATAAGTAGAATATCATGAAGTATATATTTCACACACAATATATTCTATAAGGATTTATTGGTCTGACAAATCATCGACCCCAATAATACTTCCATTTACATTGGTCCGGATATCCCTCGACCCCAATGTAAAGGTCATACATATGTATATTGATCCGTCATTATCATCGACCCCAATATTATTCATCCTCGAATTTGGTCCGGATAATTATCGACCCCAAATTGAGCTTTCATGTATTGGTTCGGATAATCATTGACCTCAATACATAGTTAAGCACACTTTATATATATCTACTTCGAACACAATATATACTATAAACACACACTATATAATCACCTCCCTGTATCACATTTTAGGGTTATTGGCTCGGAATGCTACCTCGATTACCAATGGTGATTTATATCTCGTGGCTCGGAATCATATCTCGATCACCAAGAGTCATTGATTAGATTGGCTCTGAATCACACCTCGATCACCAATATATATAGAGTATACTTTAGGTATTCACACAACCCAATAATACGCGTTAGTACGTAGTATATATCTCTCACATACTCGTCGTACTATTTACTTTACGATTTATCTCACTATCATATCTACAAGAGTGTTCACACAACTCTAAGGATCCTAGTTACCCCTCCTTATATAAATTTCGTAGTTACCATCTTTGACCAACTGGTATACATGTTAAATTTATGTCTACTCTTTCTCCGTAGCTCAATTCCCAAATTTTCTGATTTATTTCTCAATCGGTTATCACTGTCGGTCCATACTCTAAGTCCTACACTCAAAGACCTTAATGGACCTTAACTATACCTTATTGGTCTTTATCAAAGTCCCTACATAGGTATAATATCACTCCTAAGATCCCCTTCCTTCAATGGTAATCCCAGAAAATTTAACCAAGCAAAGGAACCAAAAATTTGTCAGGGTCGATCGATCGATCGATCGATTGAACAGGTGCAACTTCGTCTTCTTCGATTTTTCACCCTTTCTGATTTACTCAAATCACATAATTCTTTACGAAATTCAAATTCATTTTTTCCTAACTATTTATACATGAGTTATGATGATTTCTATTTCTAATGTTTCAAACACATTAAAACTTCACTAAAATCAATCAAGAATGAATCAAACCCTCAAAACTCTTTCATAATCTAGTTTTGTGTTCATCTTTTAAATTCAATTCAAAACACAAATTTAAATCCGGATTAATAATCAAAACTCTTCTGATTTAACATTCTCTACAGATATAAAACCTAACTACAAGAAATTTTACCCAAACATGAAATCAATTGGTGCTTTTCATCAAAGGTTTTGAAATAAAAATCAATGTATTCATAAAATCCCTACACATGGGTATTATAACTTCAATTCGATTTGCAATAAGCACTTGACTTAGATTGATTGATCTAATTTCGTGGTTCTTGGTTGATGATTGATTGCTTATTCTTCAACCTTCCTTTCCAAATGTCTTGAGGTGCAAGAAACCCTTCACCACCTTCACAATTCTCTCCTTAGGTTTTGGAAAAATGGTTCTCTCTTTTCTCTAATGGCCTCTCTAATCTTTTGTGTTATAATCCCTAACCCCAATCTCTAAATATCAAATATATTCTCTAAATTTCATATTTCCCTTGACCTCTTTTTGAAAAATGACCGAAACGCCCTTAATAGGTGCGGGTTTTGTCCAAAATTGACCCAGGGCCCAAACTATACTTTCGGGTACACTATGCCAACTATTTCAACCCATTCGGAATCATTCATGACCTATAAAATCCCATTCGAGTCACTTAAAATATATTTCTCATTCCTCACCTCAAAATAGTCTACACGTGACTCCCGATAATATAAACTATAATACGCACATATCACTCGCTATGCCGTATAATAATATCATTTATTATTTACTATTCACACTTGGTAAATTTAATCAAAATATTAATCAGTATATATCTCTCGGTTAATATTTAATAATCTCTTTTATTAAATAAATCACATTAAATTACTTCACTCGTGTAATTTAAATAAAACGTATTTTCCTAAATAATTTTCGGATTAATTAAATTAAAAATACGCAGAAATACGGGGTATTACATTTATCCAGATGAACTTGGTCACATATGAGTCGCAAATGTTCACCAATGGTTCTGCCTCTACCCATTTGGTGAAGTAATATGTGCCGACCAGCATATACTTCTGATTTCTAGATGCGGTAGGTTGTGTTCTTACTATGTTTAGTCCCATTGAGCGAATGGCCATGGGCTTGTCAGTAATTTCATATCGCTAGTGGGATGGTGGACTATAAGAGAGTGATTATGGAATTTTCACACTTGCAACATAAGTGCATGCATCCTTCTTCATGCGAGGCCACAAGTAACCCTCCTTAATTGCTCGAAAGGCCAACGACCTCCCTCACGCGTGACTCCCAAAAATGTCCTCATAAAGTTCGCTAAGTACTTGCTCAGTGTCATGTGGGTGGACTCACTAGAGATAAGGACTTGTGAATCATTTCTTACAGAGTTTCCCTTATGGGGAGAGGTAAAAGCGAGCATCCTTAACCCTTACCTGATGGGCCGTCTGATCGAGGTGTAAACCAAGCGTTCGTGTAATACGCTAGTCATTGATATCGGCTTCCAACCTTAATACAAAAAACCTAAACTTGTAACTTCCCTCTTAAGGAGTATAGTGGTGAGTCTGGGTATCGAATCCACATGGAGTTAGGACGTGTGAACATGACGACAAAGATAAGGTAGTTTAATCCTAAAGTTGATGTTAAAAGAAAAGAAAAGAAAAAGATGATTGATTTTTGGATTTTATCTATGAATTAACTAAATTTAATTAAATTAACCTACGCATGAAGAATTAACTAACTAAGGAGGAATTAATATGAATGAAGAAATGGGTTTAGAATACACTCCCCCAAACCCTAGTGTGTATGCCAGTACAAAATTAGTCATAAATTAGATAATTGACCAAACCTAATCTTTAGTACTCCAAAGCATTACATATATGAGGTTTAAGCCCGCATCATACATAATCAAAGAATGAGTAAAGTAGTGTTGCAATAGTTCACGTTCGTTGCATCCTTAAGCATACCGGTTACCTAGGGCAAACGAGGTCAAAAGGTCTACAATGGCTGTGAAACTATACAACACGATCTAATCACTTATTTAATTTAGAGGATAAATTTTATATCTATGCATACCACAAAGGGTTGGGTTCATGCATCCACATCCTTAAAAACTTAGCTTAACATGATTAAAATAAAAGAAAACTTAAAACTGAAAGTGCAGGAATTCATAACTAAATCTAGAAAATTGAGAACATGACTTGAATTGGGATTGGAAAACTTGAGAGAAACAATTAATTAAACTAACTATGAAAGCAGTAAAAATAATAAATTAAAATTACTTGCGATGGATGAATGATGAATCTTGAATAGATCTTTGAATCTTAAATAGTAGCCAAACTTCAAAACTGGGGTTCTTGGATACAAGAATCCTTTAAAAACTAACTACAAAGAAACCCTAACTACTAGCCTCCTACAACGTGAAGTAAAAAAACTCCTCTTCTTACTACTAGGGTTTGCCATTTTATACATCTAAAAAATGACTCTTACCATGCCTCTCCACATTTTACAACTAATAAAAAAGAATTATACAAAAAATTTCAAGAGTTGAAACTCTTCAGCTTCCAGAATTAATTTTAATTTTGACTTTCTTTCTCCAACTTTGACTTACCATATCTTTTGATCCAGAGCTCCGATTTGACTGCCGTTTTTCCAGTGTTCTTGTAATTTAGAGATCTTCAACTTTTTAGTTTTCCCCACCTCTGGAATATATATGTAAAATTATAAAAATGCCCTTCAACTTTCCGTTTCTTGGTTTCTTTCACTGTTTTGAGTTCTCTTTGGCACTAATTTGCATGAAATACCTGTAAAATATATAAGAGATACACAAAATATGAAATACTTGCCAAAAAGGGTTAGTAACATAAATATAAGACAAATCCAAGCTATTTACAATGCACGAGATCATAAAAATATCGAAATTAAGGGGATAAATGTGAAGAATTTATGCCTAATCAAATCCCCCTAACTTAGAACTTGGCGCGTCTCGAGCAATGTAAGAAAAATGAGCTCACTTTTGAAATTCCTTTTATTAAAATAAAATTCCACTTTCGAAGGCAAGTGATTGCATTGAGAATATGCAATAAGCCTTTAAACCACTAGGTTACCCTAGTAGGACGAGTTTTGTCTCGTGAGGGTTTGCAGTGAATACGCGCACAAAATTCTTCATTGACTCAAATAAATATCAAAATACTTAAAAATTATACAATTTAAACTTTTTGAAAAATAATCACCATAGATTCATATTCAAATGTCTTAAATCATTGTGTGTGTGTGTGTGCAACGCCAGAAATTAAACCTCAAATTTCCACCGATTGAGCATTACGTTACTTTCCGAAAATTCGTTTTGATTCAAATTCTTACGGATGCACTCACAAACGAATCACTCGAATTGTGGTTGTTTTCTCTCGGTATGCATGATATAAAGAGTAAATATAATGGACATAATTTCACGCATACAAAATTGAAAAGATGGAAATATATGATGAAAATATCTCATCATCGGAATACAGTTATTAGGAAACGGGAAACATCATCTCTTAATCACACCATTTTCTCTTTTATTATCTTTTCATGTCTTAGCTCTCCATGCAGTAATTAATTTCGCCATTAGGACTCGGTTAGTACTTTCCGGGTTAAAAAGTGTAAAGGGTAAAAATGAGAATGGACGGAATGTTCGGAATCGGAAAATATCCTTATGACGTCCATTAGTGCTTTTTCGGGCATTTGCTCATTTTTCTCTTTCTTTTTCTATTTTCATTTTTTTCTTCTTCTTTTTTCTTGCTATTTTTCTTTTCTTGCCCTTTTTTTATTACACACTTTGGACTTAATTGATGAATTTCTAATTTTTCACAATTCCGGGCTATTTGGGTTTTTCAGGTTATCAAACGAAAGGGAAATATTTTATTAGGCTCAAAGTGGGTAGCAAAGGGGAAAAATTTCACAACTTTATTATGGCTAATATTTTTGGGTTAAACAAAAGAGGGCCAACTTCATTATCCAAATTGCTAATCACATTATCATATGTAACTCGAGATTAATTAAGTTTAGAGATATATTTAGCACGAATTTCGAGACAACATTTCACACATTTCCCATAACCGATCAAAAGAAATTATTGAGATTATCAACGACTTATTAAAACACTGAAAAGAACTTTGAGTTAATCATAAACTCGGATTGATTTAAAAACTCATAAAAATTGAAAGGCTCAAAATCACACCGGGTTTGATCAATCTCCATGTGGCCATCCCCGATCCTCGCCGCGGGGCGGGCTGCGTGAGAGCGAGGATCCTTAGGTCCCGCGCATCCCTCTCGGGCGCGCTTCGACAGGCATCATTTGAGGTGAGGTGTAAAAATGTAGAGAGATTAGAGTCGCCAGTCTATTTTACTCAAAACAGACAAAAGAAAAGGGGAAGGCATCCCGAAGGACAGCATCCAAAGACATACGGGTGCATACGAAACCAAAAATGATTCGAAAAGGGTCCGGAGGCTAAGTTACGAAATGGGAAGGTGTTAGGCACCCATTCTGCCCTTTTGGTCTCTCATGAATTTTTGTTATTTTCCTTTTATTTTCCCCGTAAAGATGTTAGGCACCCATTCCGCCCTTTCGAGAGAAGTTTTCTGGATCTGCTGAGAGTAATATGCTTCTGATCCGGGCTCCTCTTACAAATGAGGTCAAGCCCTCCTTTTTATAGGCCTAGGGAATTGACGATCGATATAGCCCGTTCCTGCCAATCGACAGGTGCGTTTAGGCACACTGCTAATAGGCAGGGTCTGAGACCTGCCGTTTGGCAGTGTCTTTTAGGCCTTTTCGGAAAATCATCCACAGAACGCAAACCATTGATCAGAATTATACATGGGGCAGATCGCTAGAAAGGTCATTCAGATATCTTCAAAAGTCCTTTGGACTGCTCCCATGTCCAGGGGTTGACTTTGGGTCAAATATGGCTCGGAAACATTCGTTAGTCCATTGGACGGAGAATCGTCGGACGCAAACGGATCGTTCATCCGCATGGTAAGTTCGAATCGCGCACAGGGCGGACCATTGGAATGGTTAGGATATGTACTTCGACATTCCAAAGAGTTTGATCAGGTTCGGGGAGTTGACTTTGGTCAACCTGGCCCTGAAAGCATTCGGTGACCTCTTTAAGTAAAACGGAGCATTCGTCGGTACTGTAAGTCGGAATCACGCACGAAGTAGACCGTTGGAAAGGGGTTTCAGTTACCTTCGAAGATTCATTCAGTCTCGTTTGAGCTGAAGAGTTGACTTAGGTCAAACAGAGCCCGAGAGCACCCGGTGGCCTCTTGATTGAGTTTCAGAAGAAAATAGGTCGTTCGTCCTCATGGTAGGTCGGAATCGCGCACGGGATGGACCGTTAGAAAGGGGTTTCAGTGCCCTTCGAAGATTCATTTAGTCTCGGTCGAGATGAAGACTTTGACTTTTGGTCAAATGAAGCCTGAGAGTGCCCAATGGCTTCTAGGTTAGTACTCGGGGTATGACATGGGTTTGTAGTGATGAAGGGAGGTGTTAGGGACCTAAGGAGAGTTTATGGGATAACATAATGGGGTGTCTATAGAGCCCCTCGATGGGTGAGTTTGGAACAAATGATAGCCGTCGAATAGATACCGCATGATGCTTTGAAGGAGGACGACCAATTCAGAGGGTTGAGGCCGATTCTGAGGACCTAAGGGAGCGAGGACGACCAATTTAGAGGGTCAAGGCCGATTCTGAGGACCTTAGGGAGCGAGGACGACCAATTCAGAGGGTCGAGGCCGATTCTGAGGACCTACGGAGTATGCTGGGGATAACCAATTCTGTGGGTAGAAGCCAATTCTGCGGGCTTGAATATGAGATGACCAATTCTGTGGGTCGAAGCCGATTCCGCGGTCTTAAAGATGAGGATGACCAATTCTGCGGGTCAAGGTCAATTCTAAGGGCTTAAGTTGAGATGACCAATTCTGCGGGCTTAAGGTGAGATGACCAATTCTGCGGGTCGAAGCTAATTCTGCGAGCTTAAGTGACGATCCAAGACCGAGGTCAATTCTGACCTAAGAGAGGTGACGACCGAGGATCGAGGTCAATTCTGACCTAAAAGCGGAGATGACCGAGGGTCGAGGTCAATTCTGACCTAAGAGTGGTGACGACCGAGGACTGAGATCAGTTCTGACCTAAGAGAGGATAAAGATTAGATTTCGGGTTCCGTTGGGGAATGAGCTGGGGACAAAACAAAGTGTCCTTTGGAGACTTTGAAAATGACTTTCTGGAGTTCCGCTGGGGAAATTACCTGGTGATGTTGTGTTGAGCCGGGGAGCCGATTACTGGGGAAGCGTTTATGATCTTAGGGATTTCGCGGAGGAAAGGCGAGTTTGATGTCGTAAACTTTACTGGGGAAGCGATTAGGTGCTCTAGGTATTGGACGTATTGCTCGACGAGGTTTGAAACCTTTGGGGGATAGGAGGTTACCCTTAGAGATCCTCCGGGACGTCATCGGGAGGAGTTTCACTTGGTTTTTAAGAGTTTCGCTGGGGAAATGAGGGTTTCGCTTGAGGGAGTGCGAAATTTTCTTGGTGAAAATGTTCTAAATCCTTTTCGAGATTTTTAGGAATTTCTTGAGAATTTTTTTGGGGCTTTCTGGAATTTTTTGGGAATTTTTGTACAAAATTTCAAGGGGGTATCGATCGGCATGGTGTAAAGGGTGCCATTTGGGCAGTGGCATGAACTTTTGGACTGCTTCGGGAAGGTAAGGAAACAGTTCCGATCGGTGGGTGGGGGTCACTGTCGATCGGCATGACGCTTAGCATCCTATATAAAGGGGGTGAATTCCCCTCATTTTTCACAGCTTCTTGCTTTCTTTCTCTCTGCGATTTTCTTCTACAAATCGTTCTAGCATTCTGATTTGTGAGCACTACAGCGTATAGGAATGGTTAACTGTTGATGATTGGGCGAATGTGGAGTGAAGGGCCAGGGCGCCTTTTGCTTTGGGGAGTGAGAACTCCTTTGACTCATTTGAGCAGGTTGCGGATGAGCGGACTTTGTGACGGGAGCCGTCGCATCATCGATCTTCTAAGGTGGTGAGCCCTGGCGATTATGTAAGTAACCAGACTTTGGGCCTTCTTCTCTTTTTTGATGATTTTTTCTTCCTTCTTTGAATTTTGACAATGTTTCTTCTTTTGGCAGTCTGATATCTCTTTGAAGAACATGCGTGCCCGTGGGACGACGGGGCTAAAGGACGTCTGGGAGCATCTTCCACCTGTGGTGCGTTGGGTGGTATCATCAGCGAGTTTTGGGAGGTTGGCGTCTGCGCTGGATGAGACGCCTCGGTCGACAGCGGTCCTGTGCGCTCTGGGGGAGAGATGGTGGGATACTACCCACACCTTCCATTTTGTCTTTGGGGAGATGACCGTGACTCCCATAGATGTGCAGCAGCTACTGGGGTTGGATTGTGATGGAGAGCAGATAAAGGTGGATCGCTCTCTGAGGGTGAGGCCGGAGGCGGTGAGGGCGGCGCTCGGTGACGTAGGGAGGATAGTTTCTAGGGATTCCATCCTGATGTCCTTGCTGAAGGATGTTCTGCTGAGTAGGGTGGTTGATGTGGAGGATGGGCTGCAGGCGAGACAGATGGCCCGATTATTCATCTCGTTGGTGTTGGGAGGTTTTATGGTGGCATCGAGCAGCGTCGTCCACTTGTGGTTCTTGCCGTACTTGAGGATGTTTTCGAACATCCCTCTCTATGATTGGGGGAGTCTGACTTTAGCGACCCTCTATTTTTTTTGGATGCATTCAGTCGGTGCTACCGGTAAACTTTTACTGGAGCCACGTATCTCCTTGAGGTATTCTTTAATTTTGCGCATTTTCCTTTCATGCATTCGTATTTTCCTTATGCGTCTTTTTTTTATTGTGAATTCTTGTCTTTGGAAGACGTGGTTCTATGAGGTGATTGGGTGAAATACCCAGTTGATCGCTCTGAAGGACGATATTGTTGGGGACTTCTGCCGATTGTATCGATGGCAGAAGGCCAATCGGCAGTCGAAGGGATCTTTTTCTCTGGAGGCAGTGCGTTAGGTCTTGAATGGCCTGACTAGTAGTAGGGTAAGACTCTTTCCTTTTCAGTATTGGTTTTTTGGCATGTTCTGATTTTGTATTGACTTATGTCTGCTGTGGATTTTCAGGTGACTTTTTACCCTTGGGGGAAAGCCATTCAGGATACGGGGGCGACTGGGGTGAACGCGCAGATGAGGCGTTTGCTGGCTCATGAGTTCAGCCATTCTTGGTATCTGGGGGAGCGAGTGGTTCGACAGATTATTGAAAAGGAGGTGGTGGTGCCAACTGCGTAACCTCCTATGTCTCTGAGGCGGTAGCGACTGTTATCGGAGGATGCGAGGATCGCAGCGAGGATCGGTGAGTCCTACCTGTTGTACACTGATACGGCAACGCTGTATGACTATATGGACTTTATGACGAGATGGTTGATGGAGCCCAGTATATATGATGCCTTTCCTTTCCCTCATACGGGTTTGAGTCGGGCAGTGGGGTCTTCCCACAGCGGCGGTAGTCCGTCGGCGTCTGCGGCGGCGGCGACTTCAGAGGTTCTCTTTGTTCGATTGCATACCCCCTCGTACAACATTCGACGGGCTGATGGAGGGATGGTTCCTATGTTGCACCGTCCTCATGCGATGGATCCGGAGGAGTTGGGTTTGACAGAGGAGGTCCTTCGTCCTGCGGTACACCTTCTTGCTCTTTTTGGTTCTTTTTCTGTTTTGATCCCTCTTTGATACTGATTTTTGCCTTTTCTTTGCATCAAGTCCGGGTGTCGACCACTTGGCTGAGGGACATCAGAGACTGGATATCTTCAGCGACTGTCCACATTCGGGATACGGTCCCGGTTCCTTCTTGCTTGGTGTCGTCTGCTTCGTGCGGGGAGGACTCTGGCTCGAGTAACGGTGGTGCATCGTCTCGCCATGGGGGGGGGGGGGAGCACGTCGCAGGGGTGGAAGCTCTTAGAGAGAGGGGCGAAGGGTAGGTGAGAGAGAGAAAGAATGGGTTCGGGCTGAGTCCCATTGTTTTTATTTTTCTTTTACTCCTTACAAAATTTGATGTAACACAGAAGAATATATATATGCAATGCAATGAAGTTTTTTTCATTATTATCTTTGTTAATGGTGAATGAATGCATGCACATGCGCTTTTTTACTTTGCTGCTGAGACCGTAAAAAGAGATATTTTTGGGATTTTGGAGAAAAATGGGAAATTATATAATGGTGGAAGGGAGACTTTTGAAATTCTGTTGAGAACATCAATTTATTTTTATTGGGTTTTTTCTGATTTTGACAAAAGAGGAAAAAGGAAAATTTCCAAAAATGGGGGGTTGCCAATCGCAAGCTCCTTGTCCTGCCTATCGGCAGTCAAGTCTAGTCCCATCAATTCAAAGCTTTTAATTAGTGCCCTCTTCAGCCTCTTGTACTTTGTGGGGTAGGATTCCCTCCGATTTCAGCAGGGATTGTGTCTTTTGTGAGGGTTCTCAAGTATAAAAAAAAGGGGTAAGGGTGGAGTGTTTCCATCACACCTTCACATTCTTATCTTCTTACCTACTATCTCTTAGTCTTGCAAGATGGCTCTCCCCGGTAGCATTGAGTTTGCTAATTACCTCGAAGCCTTGGAAGCGATGTGCTCTTATAACATCGACTATGATGCTTTCAACATGCGTCAAGTCTCTTTATGGAGCAATCGGTTCATTGAGTGGAACATGCCGATAGCGGCGGTATAATTTTGGTACCCCGAAGACCATGTATTCCGTTTTGGGTTGAATGAAGTTTATCCTACCTACGAGGACTTTTCTGCCATGCTGGGGATAAATCCCAGTGTTACTGCGGCTTTACTCGAATTTTCCCGTTCTCCCAGGGATTTGCTGGCTGGGCTTCTTCGCATTTCGCCTTCGGCGGCTAGATTATTGGTTGCTGGAGGAATGATTTTCCTCCCGGCGGTGTTGCAATTCGTGCATTTGACGAAAGTAGGTGATGTTGGCTGTGCTGGGGCCGTTGTTCTGGCCTCGTTTCAAAATTACTGCTGGTGGACTCACAACTTGCAGCCGTTACTTCATGGATGTCATACCGTCGCAATCCTGCAGCGGTGATACTGGCGGAGACCCTAAACCATCTGGATGCCTGGTAAAAAGGTCGTTCTGACTTACTGCGGGGTAGCCCCGTGATGTTATTCATGTGGCTGTCTGAAAGACTCCGCCTGGTGACTCTTCCAGAATATCCTTTGTCGGTTATACCCAACTTCTTTTCAAGTCACTTCTTCAGTGTTGGCTTGGATATTGAGAGCTGAGAGAATTAGCTTGTGGAGCATAGGGCTCGAAATTTGTATTGGTCAGTGCCTTGGTGGGAACAATTGTTGCCTGTTCTGGAGCTAGGAGAGTACCCGTATGTACGGTTGGTTGGTCTCAGACAGACCTCTTTTTATTTCCCTTGGCGACTTCTATGCCAATTTGGATGGGCACAGGTCGTGCCACCTCGGACACTAAATTTATTTTCGGTAGAGGATTTGACCGAGCATCTGCGCATGCGGCTTGGCTCTCTGTGGGAGAATCAACGTCCGTCGATCCATCCCTCTCAGTCTGTTAGGGGAGTTTGGCATATCTCTGGTGATTATATGAAGTGGTTATGGAGGAGAGTAGTTAGCAAGATGTTGGCAGTGGAGACTGGACAAAAGTGGCTTGTTTCTTTTGACACCATGGAAGGAGGTGTTGTGGTTGTTTTAAAGCTGGTTCGAGCTTATCGGTCCATGGAGTGTCTCCGACACACTGTTCGGGCCGGGGAAACTTGAGGACCCCAGGATGTAGATGATGATGATGATGATGATGATGGAGAAGGCTCCTCTGGTAGCTGTGGATAGGACTTTTGGAGAGTTTATTGTGGGGAATAAATGTGGGGATTTTAGTTTGGCTTTTTTAGGAAGGTAGGGGAAAGGAGTTATCCGTTCCTTTGTGTAATCTGTACCGAAATTTCTTATTAGTGAAATAAACAAGTTTCTGGTCATCCAGCTGTGCCTTTCGATGAATTTTGTATTGTTTGAATTATCTATACCGATCGCTAAGGCATACATAATCCTTTCGTTCAAATACATGTTAGAATGAACTGTCATTCTCAGAGGAAAGAAAGAATTGTATTTTGTGAAAAAGAAAGGGTCGTGCTCATATAAGGTGTATGAGCTGCCTACGTACCTCTGGGGTTTTTGAAAAGTTTTTAAATTGTTTGAAAATGTTTTTTTGCAGAGGATCAGGCCCACGTAGTTCTGGGCAGGGGGAAATGAAGAGTTTTTTTTTTAAGAATAGATGGGAGAAGAAAAAAGTCGTAGTGCGTCGAGATTTCGAACTAGGGGTAGAATTTCTTGAGACGGTTCAGATTCACTGGACGATCCATCTCCTCCCTATCTAAGTCGGTGAGCATGACGACACCGCCGGACAAGATCTTCTTAACAAGGTAGGGGCCACTCCAATTGGGCTTGAATTTTCCTCTGGGGTCCCATATGGGTTCTATGATTTATTTGAGGGCTAGGTCCCCTTCTCGGACACCGCGGTACTTGACTCTTTTATTGAATGATTGCGCTATTCGTCGATGGTAGCCTTGTATGTGGTATAGAGCTTTCAATCTCCTTTCGTCTAGGAGGGTTAACTTGTCAAGACGACTTTGGCACCAGTCTTTTTCACTGACCTCGCTTTCAAGCATGATGGGCAATGAGGGGATTTCTATCTCCACGGGTAATACTGCCTCCATACCGTAAATTAGAGAGTAAGGGGTAGCCCCAGTAGAGGTTCAAATTGAGGTTCGGTGGCCCCAGAGGGCGTACGGGATCCGATCGGCCCAATCCTGATAACTTTCGGTCATCTTGCTGATGATGGCTTTGAGGTTCTTATTGGCGGCTTCAACTGCACCGTTGGTCTGAGGTCGGTAGGGAGAAGATTTGTGCCTCTGGATCCCGTATTCGTTGACCACCTCTGTGACTTCTGCCTCAAAATGCAAGCCGTTATCTGATACTAACTCGTGCGGGACCCCATATCGGCAGATGATATTTTTCTTGATGAATTTAGCCACTTTCTTGGCGTTCAGCACTGCGTATGACTCTGCTTCGACCCATTTGGTTAAGTAATCAATGGAAACTAGGATGAACTCATGCCCATTGGAAGCCTTCGGTGTAACCTTCCCTATGATGTCGATACCCCAAGTGGAGAACAGTCAGGGATAGGTCATGTTGTATAATTCACGTGGAGGCAGATGCTGAAGGTTGGAGAATTATTAGCATTTGAGGCATCTCCGGACATAGGCGGTGCAATCATGGGTCATGGTTGTCCAGTAGTAGCCCTATCGGATGATCTTCTTGGAAAGCATGTGATCATTCATGTTGGGTCCGCATTCCCCGTTGTGGATCTTCTGCATTATCTTTTCAATGTCAGCCCTTGCGATGCAGTGCGGATGAGTTCCATCAAAGTTTTATCTGAGCAGTGCTTTATGACAGATGATGTACTGGGCAGCCAGTCTTCGAAGGGTTGCTCGATCTTTCTTGTTGGAACCCTCGGGATATCTACCATGCTTGAGGAGGCACCATATATCATAGTACCAATAAATGGCTAGCTCGGGGTCTTCTGTGGTGACGAGCTTAATGTGGTAGCAGTGGGTTGGTTTGTCTTGCTTTTGAACAAGGAAGGGGGTCATTGTGATTCCTTCGGGCATGTCGACCATGGAGTCCAGGGTTGCAAGGGCATCGGCTAGGTTATTTTGTGCTTGAGGTAGGTAATAGAAGGTAATATCTTGGAATTGGGAGGCTAGTTCTTCTAAGTGGGCATGGAAGGGTTAGAGTTTCTCGTCCTTGACTTTCCATTTTCTGAGCACTTGACCGATGATGAGGGCAGAATCCCTGTAGACATCTAGGCATTGAATACCTTTCTTGAGAGAAATTTTAAGGCCTACCGTGCATGCCTCGTACTCAGTCATGTTATTGGTGCGGTGGAAATCCAATTTGATGGCGATAGGAGTGTGAGAGTCATCTGGGGCGATCACAAATATCCCAATACCATATCCCCTTTTGTTGGCAGTGCCATTAAAAACATTTACCGTCGAAGGTTATCTTGAGCAGTGCAAAGGATGTTTTTATCTGAGAATTCGGAGATCCAAACATCGGCTTCTTCTACGGGGTAATCAGCGAGGTAGTCAGAGATGGCTCTTCCTTTCATGGCTTTTTGCGTGACGTACATGATATCGAACTCGACTAGGAGCATCAACCATTGAGCCATTCGGCTGGACAAGGCGGTTTTATCAAGCAGGTATTTGATGGGGTCCATTCAGGATACAAGTTTGATGGGGAAGGCGAGCATGTAATGCCGTAACTTTTGGGTGACCCAGACAAGTGCGATACACGCCTTTTCCAAATAAGTGTAGTTGACCTCATACCCGACCAATTTACGACTAGCATAATAGATGGCTCTTTCTTTGCTAGAATCTTTAAGGTATTGAGCAAGCAAATCCCCAACTGAAGTGTCGGTTATGGTTAGGTACAGGAGCAAGGCGAGACCAGGCTGTGGTGGCATGAGTACCGGGGGTTGGGTTAGATATTGTTTGATTCGGTCAAAATCTTCTTGGCAGGCCTCATTCCAAACTTTAGTTGAATCCTTTCGAAGGAGTTTGAAGATAGGTTCTCAAATGGAGGTTAGTTGGCTGATGAACCGGCTGATGTATTGTAATTTCCCAAGGAAACCTCGGACTTCTTTCTCTGTTCGGGGAGGTGGCATCTCAAGTATAGCTTTCAGCTTGGAGGAATTTGCTTCTATTCCCTTCTCACTGACCATGAATCCTAAGAGTTTTCCCTTTGTAACGCCGAAGACACATTTATGTGGATTAAGTCTCATCTGATACTGTCGCAGTCGTTCAAAGAATTTTTGGAGAGCAGAGACATGATATTCTCTAGTTTTGGACTTTATAATCATATTATCCACATAGACCTCTACTTCCTTGTGAATCAGATCGTGCAGGATGGTTGTGGCAGCCCTCTGGTAGGTAGCCCCAACGTTCTTGAGACCAAATGGCATGATAGTGTAGCAAAAAGTTCCCCATGGGGTGATGAATGCATTTTTTTCTTGGTGGTATGGGTGCATTTTGATTTGGTTATATCCGACAAATCTGTCGACGAAGGACTTGAGAGCATGACTGGTTATGCTGTCTACGATCATGTCGATATTAGGTAATGGATAATCATCCTTTGGAGAGGCTTTGTTCAAGTCCCGATAGTCTACACACATCCGAACTTTTCCTCCTGATTTCGACACGGGCACTATGTTGGCTAGCCACGTGGGATATTCGATCACACGAATAAAACCTACGTTTAACAGTTTGACCACCTCTTCTTTGACCTTGAGCGACCATTCGGTGCGGAGCTTTCTCAACTTTTGTTTGACCGGCTTGTAATCTGGGAGAGTGGGAATCTCGTGCTGAGCTATTTCAGGATCAATGCCGGGAATATCGTCATAGGACCATGCGAAGACATCCACGAATTCCTTTAGCAATTCTTTAAGTTATGCACGCTCATGCTCGTCGAGGGTAGCCCCTATCCTAATCTCGCGCAGTTGGCTAGTAGAACCGAGGTTAACGATAATAGTTTCTTTTTCGTTAACTTGAACGCGATTATGTTATTTATTATTAACCTTATTTAGATCAGTTAAGAATTGTTTATTTGCAAAGTTATCATCATCAAAAGTTTGATTAGAATCCAAACAGTTAATGTAAGGCACAACAAGATACTCAAAATATTCGTTTATTTCATTGATAGGAAAAATAGCATTGAGAACCTCGTCAAAAGAGGACTCGATTACATTTGAACAATGATAGACAACAGAAGAAGAAAAGGGGTAAACATTAGGATTAGGGGAGATTTCAGTAGGTAGAACTGGCGCAACACGCCAGTTGAGGAGAGGTGTATAAGCAGCTTTAATCAGGTGGGACGAATCTGGTGATGTAGTACCTGAGTGAATCATGCAGAGTGTCAGCCCAGTGTCTGTAAGTTGAAGGAATCTTCTGAGTCATTTTCCTTAGTCTCTTCGGTATCTTTGATGAGCGGTTGTAATTGGTGTTGGGAACCTTCGGCCCATGGGTAGGTGTCTTGGAAAAAGATTTCCATTCCAGGCTTCATCTTCTTGTCCGTATGGTCATACCATGGTTCAGGAAAGCCACAAAAGGGGAACTCTTCGCCCTCTTTGATGAATCGTCCATTCAAGGAGTCACTTGGGATAGTCTGGATGCAGTCTAGTCCTCTCTTTGGTCAAGACTGGCGGATCATTCTGAGCTCGTGTTCTGACGGTTGATACCCCAAACCACAAGGAGGCAAGGCCTTCTTTAGTTCAATCGGCTCGAGTATCCCTTGATGTTTTTTCCCTAGCACCAGTCCGGGTATGAAGTGCATGTTTTTTAACATCTGAATCACATTGACGTTGCCATGAGGGTCGTATTCTGGACAAACCCTTTCTTTGAAGTCGTCCCCTGCCAGGAGTAGAAGTGGTTCAACTCGAAATCCTAATAGGAGCATATCATTTGACCCGTGCTGTATCTCAAGGATTAGACTACTAGTACTTGGACCCTCGGTATTGTCATCATCGCCCAAGATGGTAATGACCCGTCCGTCGGCGAAGAACTTTAATTTTTTATGGAGTGAGGAGGACACACCCTTGATACTGTGGAGCCAAGGTCGTCCGAGTAACAGGTTGAAACAAGTTGGGATGTCAATAACTTGGAATTCAATGATAGGGTTTATAGGGCCAGTCCCTATTACAAGCTTTATGGTTCCCATCACCTCCCGACGGGTATTATTGTAGGCACGCACAACATCGGAGGTTAGAGCGAGGTCGCTTTCTTTCAATACTAAACATTTGAAGGTTCTCAGTGGTCAGACATTCAAGGCGGATCCATTGTCGATAAGAGAGAGTGGTATAACCTTCCCCATAACTTCGACGAAGATGTTGAGTGCATGATTGTGGTTTGGCCCAATCTTGGGGATTTCTTCTTTGAAAAAGGATAGCATTCGGGTATAGGTCAAGGATCTGACCAAATTTATTGCTTCTTCTGGTGTTATAGAACGAGGAATTGTGGGTCCAGTGAGCAACTTGATCAAAGCATTTCTGTGTAGCTGAGAAGACATAAAAAGCCCCCATAGAGTGATGTTAGATTGAGTTTTCTTTAGTTGATCGAGGATTTTTCTCTCCTCGAGGGTCATTTCTGGCATAGGAAGGTTTTTAACTCCCTTCCCTTTTGTCATTGGTGTAACACCCCGCCCGCCCGGGGAGAGCGAACGGAGCGCTACTATCGATAAAACTAAACTAATCCACAATTCACAAGGTATAGAGCATCTAAAAGCCACAATAAAAATAGAAACCGCTAATCTCATCTTCAAATTAAATACAACAATTCTCTCGAAATAATTACAACAATCTAACTATCTCGAAAATAAATAAATCTCCAAATGCTCTATACATCAAAATAAATGCAATTCTTCTCATCTCTTGCATTAAAAATCTTCCCAAAATAATCCACGCTAAAATCCATCTCCAATAAATCTCAAGCGCCCAAAATCCGCTCTAACCTGCCACTAAAAGAAAATATGGGAAGTACACAATACGACAGGAAAGATGCTCAACAAATATTAGCGGTGAATAAAGCGTAACAATACAAGTACGAATATTCAAATCAAATGCGAATCTCATAAGCATTTTTATCAATATAATTTCTCAACAACACATTAATCAGAGTCACCAGGCCTCACCATACCGCGCCATACTTTATCAAGTAGCCGGAAAATGAGTCTTGGCGGGTGCCCAACCTCAGTGCCATATTAAAATATCATGACAACATGCTCAACACAATAATAATACCGCATGAATCAAAACTAGATTCCAACAAATATTTCCAGATTCCAATTGAATTTAGCAATTCAAATATGAGTTAATAATCACAAGAAAACAATGAGAATAAATCCCGCGAGATTAAGGAGCATATTTTGTAAAACCCCATACCTCAAAATCATCGCATGAATCGCTGCATAAATTCAGCCTCAAAATCTGTTCGCACCATCTCGTTCCTCTCACGAAAATAAGCAAATCACGTTCTAGCCCTAACACGAGATAACCTCATATAGTCCTATTTTAAAAACTCAAAAAATTTAGATCCAAAAATTATTCGAATCGCCAATCCGACTTCAGATTTGGATTCTACACGAAAAATTGAGTCAGGTATATGTTTTGCGTTTTTCTCAAATCTCATTCGAAGGCACTCAGAATGAATATATAAAACACTCCAACATGACTCTTCGCATTCCACTCGTTTTTTGCCTCTTAGGATTTCGTTTTTTGCCTCTCTTATTCATCTCCCTTTCCTTATAATCACCCATAATATTCCTTATATAGCCCCTCTCTCAAACCCTATCTTGGAGACTAAGCTAATGCATATTACTATATTGCCCTTTAATTCAAAATTGTTAACTTTACATATTTAAACCATTACAAAATGTTCAAAAGCCAATTAAATTTAAATTTAAATATTCGATTCATTTCAAATAAAAATAAATATAATATCAATATCGTGATAAATAAATTAATAATATTATTAAAATTATATACCATATTCATAAATAAAGCCCTCAAAATTATGGGGTATTACAATTGGCTGGTAGTGAGCTTGGGATCTGGTAATGCCTCCCTGATCTGTTCATGTGATTTACTGAAGAAAGGAAAAACATGAATCTCATTTCCTCGTCGATCTCGAGTTGTTCTACCACCTTATTTATTTCTCTGAGGAGTTCTTCAAATGATAGCATTCCACACATGTCGGCTACCGGGCCAGTTCTCTCTGAAACTTGCTCTTCATTCAAATCTTCGAATTCTCCCCCCCATCCGGTGGCAATAATTATGTCTTTCCATACAAAGTCAATGCATTCCACAACTTCAACGGCCTCTTCATATAGGTCTTCCCAATCTATGGGGATGTGTAAGGGTGAAGGGACCAGGCGCCCCTGTATCTTCAGAGCATCAAGTAACTCGGTCATACTGCAAATGTTATTGGTTTGCTTGAATAATTCTGCCATGATCGGGATGACATCATCCAAGCTGACTTCAGTGGTCGATACTATCCAACTATCTGACTATCAGACCCATTTTTGTGCTTCTAAGAACAGCGTACTGAACCTCTGGCAATCAATGATCATCCGTGGGGGCAGTTTCAGCCCGAACTCTAGGAGTTGGTTTAACACTTCTGATAATTCCGTGCTTCCATTTTCAGAATGGGTACGAACAACGATGCATGATCTAGTAAGGAGTGGCAGTGCCTGATCAGCGAGGCTAGCAGGGTGTAGGAGGAAATATGGGCAAATTTGGAGAGGTTTAGGAGAGTATATGGGTGTGATTTGAGTTGAGGGATCAAATCTCGAGTTCTCTTCTAGAAAGATGGCATTAATATGATTTGGAAGTGTATTGTGAGTAGTGTTTGGCTTAGGATTGGCTGGTGGGAAGATGGTAACCCAGTCAATTAGACCTTGGATTACATTTCGAAGGTGAAAGCATTGGTCGGTGGTATGGCCAGCAATTTTGTGAAAGGCGCAATGGGCATCTTCCTTGAAGTTTCTTGGGAGTGGATTTAAAATGGACGGGGATCCAAGGGTTTGATGAGGTTTCGGCTTAACAGGGATTGATAAACTTTGGATAGGGGAGCATGGAGCTCGGTGTATTCCTTTTGGACTGGAATAGGGCGGCTTTCTGGTGCCCATTATGTGGTTGGTTGAGAAATATTGTTGATGGTTGAGTAGCACTGGGAGGCTTGTCATATTTTTTGGGGGTAAACTGTCCGAACACCTTATTCGATTCGACATCTGTCTTAGAAAGACCTTCGTCAATTTCTACTCCTGCTTCTCTGAGAGCTCGTAAGTGGGGATAGTATTGTCCTTCCATCGTTGCTCGGATATGGGGTAAGAAGTTCTTCTTTACTATGCTGACTTGTTCTTCCCCAGAAGGCCGATCGGTCATAGTTGCTACATTTTCCCTCCATCGGGCTATGAAGTTACTGACTAATTCTTCAGAGTTCTATTTGAGCAACTCTAAATCACGGCGGGTGACCTCAAGCTCTTCATTGTATTTGTATTGTGACATGAATTCCCGGGCTACATCCTCCCAACTACGAATTCTGGACTCTTCGAGAGACAAAAACCAACGGAGGGCGCTATCCTTCAGAGTTTGCTGAAACAATTGGGCCATCACTTTTTCAGAAGCTCCTAATATAGTCATGGAACGGTGATAACTGTGAAGATGAACAATTGGGGGTCCACTTTCTCCGAACTTCTCGATATTTGGCATCTTGAAATTCTCGGGTAGCCTCGCTTTAGGATAAGGGGACATGTGGGTGTAGTCCATGTAATTTCCTGAGATTTTGACTTGGTCAAACTTCTTGGTGAGTATCTTGAGGTCTTCTTTGACTTTTTTCAGTTCTTCTTCCTTCGGATCGATGATCCTCGGCAAGTTAGCCCCATGCTGGGCAAGATTTAACATAGGAAGCTGGGCAAGCGATAACCCATTAACAGGAGGGGCATGTGGATCGTGCTGATATTCTTCGAGAACCCAAATAGGCTCGGGTGGATCCATAGCGTGAGGAAATAGGGCCTCGAGCTCTTGAGGAACGGGAATCTGGTTTCTTTGCATCTCTCGGACCTCGATTTGGAGGTTGTCAATCTTGGACACAAGCTGAGCTAGGACTGCCGTCAGATCTGGCTGCACAACGGGTACTTGATCTGTGTTCTCCATGGAAAGCGAATGGATTTCGAACTCGTAAGGAGTAATAGGGGAATAGACGGAACTCCGGGGTGACTTGACTCAAGACCGAAGCCAATAAGGAGTCAAGCCAAGGGTTTGTGATCGACCTGAGAAGGTGTAAAATAAGATTTATTTTTGAGAAAAAGGGACGATTTTTTTTTTTGGGATTTTTGATAAAGAGAGGAGAAATGTTTTTGGATTTTTGATAAATAAGGGAGAAATATTTTTGGATTTTTGATAAAGAAAAGGGAAATATTTTTGGGAGACGGTCTCAGCATGATTATTATAATTATTATGTTCTCACTTGTATTAAATTCTCCTAAATGCAAAATGAAATGTCGGACGGGACCTAAGCCTAGAAAAATTGGGTTTATAATATATGCAAAGTTATGGCTGGACTTGTGACCAGGATCACAGACAGGGTCTTGTTTTACAAATGCGCAAAAATTCGGGAGATAGGTCGACCCGGAATTTCGGCAGAGTTTCGGGTTGAAACGGACAATCTAACATGTGTCTCCTAGGGTTGACACCTATATGCGGGTATGCAGTTGGTTGGGTGAATTGTAAAGGGTTCCCCCCTTTAGCGTGACTTTCACGATATACGTCTTGCTTTTGCGGGTAATCGGTACGTGTGGACAAGCCATTTGATATACTTAATTGTATGTGAATTGGCTCACCATATACCTCATGGGGATGGTACGTGTGAGAGCGAATTCGATATACTCGGCGTACGTGAACGAATTCCTTGCGATATACCTCCCGTCATGAATTCGGTCAAGCGGTACGATACGGGGGAACCGTTCGATATACGTCGAAGGTAGTTGGCCAATGGAAGGTGAGAGTCATATCGCTTAGGCTAATTGTGCCCTGCCGGACCAGCGCCCATCACGAAGTGACCCTCCAGTTACTGGGTAAATTTTTTGTCAATAACAATGCTCTTTGGTGATGTCGTGTGAATTATGCATGATCCTCTTATTAGTATCTTATGAGAATGTATTTTCGATTATGCCAAATAAGGAGAAAAGTGCAAGTACCAACGGTACACCAAGTATGGATGGGTGAATGATACGTGCAACATATGGATATATGTGATCCTAGGTGCACGTGGTGCGAAGTGTACATGGAGAATTTTCTACAAGTGTGTGAATAGGATCATAAGCATGGGGGTAAACATGAGTAATAAAAGGGGAACATGCAAATAGGGAGAACATAAGCAAACATAACATCCATGTAAATAGAGTCTAGCCATAAAAAGAAGAAAATCCCCAACAGAGTCGCCACTGTGGCCATCCCCGATCCTCACCACGGGGCGGGCTGCGTGAGAGCAAGGATCCTTAGGTCCTGCGCGTCCCTCTCGGGAGCGCTTCGACCGGCGTCATTTGAGGTGAGGTGTAAAAATGTAGAGAGATTAGAGTCGCCAGTCTATTTTACTCAAAACAGACAAAAGAAAAGGGGAAGCCATCCCGAAGGACAGCCTCCAAAGACATACTGGTGCATACGAAACCAAAAATGATTCGAAAAGGGTCCGGAGGCTAAGTTACGAAATGGGAAGGTGTTAGGCACCCATTCCGCCCTTTTGGTCTTTCATGGATTTTTGTTATTTTCCTTTTATTTTCCCCGTGATGTGTGTGCATGTCTATATATAGTGGAGATAGGAATCGTCGACTTGCACCATGGAAGAGGTAAAGCGAGTCATCCGTAGGAAGGTATAAAAATATAAGAAAATAGGATTTACGCGATTATTCCTACGTTGATCGTTATGATGGAACCATAACGCATGTGGAATAATACGCCACTAAGAACAAACATATGTATATATATAATATAAGAGAGTGGAGTTTAGAGAAAATATAAAATGAGAGAAAAAGTAAAAATAGGACTCGAGTCTCGGGTTTTACCCCGAGATGCCTACGTAGCCTATAGAGGCATCAAAGTCCACATAGTTCGCATGCAAAACGAGGGGTGGGGTTTATCCCATAAATCCAACCAGGGATTCTCTTATTTGTGTGTGTGTGTGTGTGTAGAAAAAGTGTTTTAGTTGTAAGAAAAGTGTGAGAATTCCTGTTTGGAATTTATGAGCAAACCTTTTTTTTGGGGGGGGGGGGGTATTTATATGAAAATAAGAGATGTGCAATAATACTAAATAAAAAGTATATTAGGATGTGTGAGATGAGATAATAAAAGAACTAAGTAATAAAACAAGTTATTGCAAATTTATGAGAATTTAAGGAGAGAGTTGAGAAAATTGGACCTTCTTGAAGATCTTGAGCTTGATATTGAATGTTGGAAAGCATCCCTTAGACTTGGATGATGATGGAGGGTAGTGAATTCACCAAGTTTGGTGAAAAGGATGATGAAAAGTGAAGGTTGGAAAAGGATTTGGGTGTGGAAATCACGCTAACTTCGAGAGAGGTTTTATGATCTGCTGAGAGTAATATACTTCTAATCCGGGCTCCCCTTGCAAATGAGGTCAGGCCCTCCTTTTTATAGGCCCAGGGCATTGCCGATCGGCATAGCCCTGTTCCTTCCAATCGACAGGTGCGTTTAGGCACACTGTTGATAGGCAGGGTCTGAGACCTGCCGTTTGGCAGTGTCTTTCAGGCCTTTTTAGAAAATCGGTCGCATAACGCAAACTGTTGATCAGAATTGCACACGGGATGGACCACTGGAAAGGTCATTCAGAGACCTTCGAAAGTCCATTGGATTGCTCCCGGGTCTGAGGGTTGACTTTGGGTCAAATATGGCTCGGAAGCATTCGTCACTCCATTGAACGAGGAATCGTCGGACGCAAACGGATTGTTCGTCCGCATGGTAAGTCCTAATCGTGCACGGGGCCAACCATTGGAATGGTTAGGGGATGTACTTCGACATTCCAAAGAGTTTGATCAGGTTCGGGGAGTTGACTTTGGTCAATCGGGCCCTGAAAGCATTCGGTGACCTCTTTGAGTAAAACGGAGCGTTCGTCCGTATCGTAAGTCAAAATCGCGCACGAAGCGGACCGTTGGAAAGGGGTTTCAGTGCCCTTCGAAGATTCATTCAGTCTAAGTTGAGCTGAAGAGTTGACTTAGGTCAAACAGAGCCCGGGAGCGCCCGGTGGCCTCTTGATTGAGTTTTAAGCGAAAATGGGTCGTTCGTCCGCATGATAGGTCGGAATCGCGCACGGGACAGACCATTGGAAAGGGGTTTCAGTTCCCTTCGAAGATTAATTCAATCTCGATCGAGCTGAAGACTTTGACTTTTGGTCAAACGAAGCCTGGGAGTGCCCGATGGCTTCTAGGTCAGTACTCGGGTTATGACCTGGGTTTATAGTGATGAAGGAAGGTGCTAGGGACCTAAGGAGAGTTTATGGGGTAATAGAATGGGATGTTTACACTCCACACTTATTTGTTAAGTCGTCAATTTTCTTTCAATTTCCATCTTCGGTCAATTTTGGCTTAGTGCGTTTTGATTGTTAACAATTTGAGACTTTAAATAGAATGACATTTTTTATAAATTTAAATTCCAATTTTTATTTATTTTGAACAAAAATATTTTTGGCTTTTTAAAAAAAAAATCAATTTTTTTGAAATTTTTGAAATTTTCTAAAAAAAACACACTTGGAAAGAACATGTGATTGAATCAATGAATCTAAACAATAAACGGGAAGAATATCCCACACTCCCTAACTGAAATGTTGCATTGTCCTCAATGCGAATTAAGAACACATCATAAAGAGATAAAGAAAGATATTACCCAAAATGGAGCAATTCCCGAAAAGTACGAGTCCATTGGATTTACAAAACATGTTAGAACCAAGCATAGAAAAAAGAATAACAAAAACTCTAAACTAAAGAAAAAAAAAGAAATAAGCTAACTATTGTACAACCTACGATTTGAAATTCTAATAAGTTATACACTAGAAGTCAAAAAATTTGAGGGTCCACCTAAAATACAATTTGACTTTGAGGTATTAATGGTGTACCCTCACTAGAAAGCGTGCCTCCCGAAAAATAAGAATTTCGTTTGAACAACGAAAGGCATGTGCAAAGCGAAAGAAATGAACCATCACGAATTAAAAATTTTAAGGGGATAATGAGGGATTTAAATGCATAGTGGGACAAGTACTATTGGGATCCAAGAAAAATATAATCACGTCCCAAAGATTTTTCAAGTAGTATGGGAAGCGGAGCACACAAACAGAAAGAGTCCATCTTGGAAAGCAATTCAAGCATAGAGTCCTTGTCCTCAAAATCTTCTCCCCCAAAATTTTCAACTCGATCTGGTCGAGTGACACAACTAAGTGTATGGCCCATAAGATGAAGCATCTCAAAAAAATATTTCCATACAAGAATCGGATCAACATCCTCAAGACATTCATCCAGTTCTTGTAATGGAATTAATGGTTCGATAATAGTGGGTACACAAAGAGACAAATGATCTTCAACCTCAGTAGATTTTGCAATATTTATAAGAGGTTGATATTCAAAAGAACTTGGATCACTCTCAATGATTTCATCCTCAAAAGTATTATGTGAAGTGCAAGTCTTGACATTCTCTAAGCTGTCCAAATAATCATTAAACTCCTTGCAACTTGCTCTAATTTTCAACTCTGTAGAAGCAAGGTCATCAGATTGTTTTTTGCTAATAATCAAGAGTTCTTTCAAAGTAGGCTTCCTTGGTTATAGCACCTCGGATTCCTCATTTGGTTGAAAACATTATTCAACTTTAAAAATATCGAAAGAAAAATCCTCATTGGGTTCAAATAATGCATCTAACTCTTGCTCCCAATAACGATTTTTTTCCCGATATTCTTTTTCAAGTCTTTTTTCTTCAAGCAATTCATTTTGATAAATTTGGATGGCCTTAGCACTGGGCTTGTATTTATGAGACTCATCTTTAGTGATATTGATCCAATGTTCATAAAGCGTGAATTCATTCTCCTCCTCACTATTAGCATAACAATTAAAGCCAACAAAAGAGTTAGAATAAGACATTTCAAATTGGGCAATTAAAAAACGTGAGATACAAATTTTTTTTTTGAAAGTCAAATTCGGGATTAACCAGCCTAACCTAAAATCTACCTAATTTCCCGATAACGGTGCCATTTTGATCGAGGAGTAAATCGAGCGTCCGTGTAATATGCTAGTCGTTGTTATCGGCTTCCAACCTCAATAAAAAAAATCTAAAATTGTAACTACACTCTTAGGGAGTATAGTGGTGAGTCTGGGTATCGAATCCACATGGAGTTAGGACGTGTGAACGTGATGACAAAGGTAAGGTAGTTTATTCCTAAAGTTGATGTTAAAAGAAAAGAAAAGAAAAAGATGATTGATTTTTGAATTTTATTTATGAATTAACTAAATTTAATTAAATTAACCTACGCATGCAAAATTAACTAACTAAGAAGGAATTAATATGAATGAAGAAATGGGTTAAGAATACACTCCCCCAAACCCTAGTGTGTATGCCAGTACAAAATTAGTCATAAATTAGATAATTGATCAGACCTAGTCTTTAGTACTCCAAAGCTTTACATATATGAGGTTCAAGCCCGCATCATACATAATCAAAGAATGAGTAAAGCAGTGTTGCAATAGTTCACGCTCGTTGCATCCTTAAGCACCCCGATTACCTAGGGAAAACGAGGTCAAAAGGTCTACAATGGTTGTGAAAATATACAACACGATCTAATTACTTATTTAACTTAGAGGACAAATTTTATATCTATGCATACCACATCAGGTTGGGTTCATACATCCCCACCCTTAAAAACTTAGCTTAACATGATTAAAATAAAAGAAAACTTAAAACTGAAAGTGCAGGAATTCATAACTAAATCTAGAAATTGAGAACGTGACTTGAATTGGGATTGAAAAAATAGAGAGCAACAATTAATTAAACTAACTATGAAAGCAGTAAAAATAATAAATTAAAATTACTTGCAATGGATGAATGATGAATCTTGAATAGATCTTTGAATCTTTAATAGTAGCCAAACTTCAAAACTAGGGTTTTTGGATACAAGAATCCTTTAAAAACTAACTACAAAGAAACCCTAACTACTAGCCTCCTACAACGTGAAGTAAAAAACCTCTTCTTCTTCCTACTATGCCCTTTTATACATCTAAAAAATGACTCTTCCCACGCCTTTCCACGTTTTACAACTAATAAAAAGGCATTATACAAGAAATTTCAAGAGTTGAAACTCTTCAGCTTCGAGAATTAATTTCAACTTTGACTTTCTTTCTCCAACTTTGACTTTCTTTCTCCAACTTTGACTTGCCATATCTTTTGATCCAGAGCTCCGATTTGACTGCCGTTTTTTCCAGTATTCTTATAATTTAGAGCTCTTCAACTTTCTAGTTTTCCCCACCTCCGGAATATATATGTAAAATTATGAAAATGCCTTTCAACTCCCCGTTTCTTAGTTTATTTCACTGTATTGAGTTCTCTTTAGCACTAATTTGCGTGAAATACCTGTAAAATACATAAAAGATACACAAAATATGAAATACTTACCAAAAAGGGTTAGTATCATAAATATAAGACAAATCCAAGCTATTTACAATGCACGGGATCATAAAAATACCGAAATTAAGGGAATAAATGTGAAGAATTTATGCCTAATCACTGACCTCTTGTCGTCAGGCAATATGTCACTCCGTAGATAAGTGATTGTAATACCCCGTATTTTTGTGATATTTATTTTATGGGATTAATTTAATTAAATGCGTATTAATTGGAAATTAATCCGGATTAAAAATACTAGCGAGATGCGAGTTGGTATTTGATTATAATGTGCGTATATGATTATATATGAATATTGAAGTATGAAATTTGTTGTGAGATTGAAATACGACAATTTGGAAATCTTGTTGAGACGCGTGTGACAGTCGCGTCATGGTATATAATTATGATAATTAAAAAGTGAATTTTAGTTCTATTAATCGTATGGTCGTTTTGAGTGCGCCAACGCGTCCGGAAGGGTCGAAATAGTTAGAAAACACTAGCCGGGGGTTAAGTTTGGGTCCCGGGGCATTATTGGGCCATACCGGTAACTTATAAGGGCAATTTGGTAATTTCAGAAATTGGGTAATTAAAACCCACGAAAATTAGAGTTAAAATCTGACTTAGTATTAACCCACTAAGCCATTTCCAACCCCAATTTAGGAAGTGGGCTACGGGAGAAGTTATAACTTGGCAAAAACAACCCCCCACCTCCATTAACACCTTGAGAAGAAAGCTTGGAGAGAGAGAGAGAGGAGAAATTCTGCAGAGGAGAGAGAGAACCATTCATCAGATTCGTCATCAAATCTAGAGTTACCCTTAAGGCAAGTGATTTAATTTCGTTTTTATAGAGAATGTTTCTTCCTTGTGTAGGAATTGATAAAAATCTGATTTGTTCTTGGGAGTTAATGAAAACCCCATTAAAATTGGAAATAGAATCTTACATATTGATGAGGAATTGCATGTAGAATTATATGTAGGCGATTATTCTGATGTTAATAATATCTTGGATGAAACAAAAACGGATTATAGTAGGTTCAATGATGATTTACAAATGTTAGGGTTCATGTTCATATAATTTAAGGATAAATGAAGAGATTTGAAGATTTGATGAGGTTTAAGATGAGTTATCCCTATATAAACGTTTGATTATGACCTATGAGTGTTTAGTGATAATTATGAACCTTAAAATGTTGGGTCGATTTTTATGTGAGATTAGGAGTGAAGAAAATTGGAAAAAAAAACGAAATAAGGATTTCTGGGCTCGAAACTGGCCACTCGTTAGAAGACCTGCCCAGGTCGTTCGAACGAGCTCGTTCGAACGAGCTTCTAACGAGTTGACCTTTGACTTCTAACGAGGGTGAAGTTCGTTCGATAATCTCGTTCGAACGAGACCTCGTTAGATAGCCCAGTTCGTTCGAACGAACTCTCGTTCAAACAGCCTCGTTCGAACGAGACTTCGAACGAGTTGACAGTTTAGGCTTTTTAGCCTGTTTTGATCCCGAGTGCCCCGTAACCTTATGTATAGGTAGAGATAGCTTTCCCTTGATGATTAATTGATATATTTGGGATGTTTGGGATATAATGAGGAGTCAAACCTAGAAGTGTAGTTTGAACCTAAAGGAAAATATGAGTAGGACGTGAGTGTCTATTACGTTGCGAGAACTATTGACGGCTTAATGTATTATATTAACCGGGAACATATAAATTGTGTAGTATTATATGTCGGAACGAAAATGAGAAGTGTACCTCCAATATATTATGGTGATTACTAAGATGTGTGAATACTTAGTATATGTCTTGATTTTATGTGTATGACATACCTACCATACTTGCTATCACGGGAGGTTCGCGTTCGCTTAGGGCCCTCTAATCCTTGTGTTGCCCGGATTTAGACTGGTTACCTCGATGAACATAGGTCAGAGAAGGACTTATTGGGATGTTAATAAGTCTGCTGATCGTGGGAGCGCAGGTATGTGCGTGACCCATGTGATGTGATTGTGTTCGCCTCCATTATTTGTGATGTTGTTATCTGAACGATTCCTGAGAGATTCGGAATGCGTAATCCTTATGTACGTGATGTACCAGGATGGATAGTAGAGTATGTGTGCACCGCAGCTTAGTCTCGGGGTGCTTGTATTGTATATTTATGACGTGAATAATATACACTTAATTAATGGGGACTTTCATGTTAATATTGTGAATAAAATTATGGTATTGTTTTGAGAAAACATAACGGGTTAACCGATAGTGAAATGTATTACATATTGATAATCTGAGTTTAAGTAAAGCCCTCTATTTATTTGATAACGTTAGAATGTAATATGGGAATCGAGTAGTAAGGGGCAGAACTTATTACGGTTTGGTTAGATATGGATGTCTTATAGATGGGTACGGTACGTTAGGAGTGCACATGTAGTCGAGAGGTGAGAATTTCATGTGAGTGCACGTCCTAACATGTATTTTGCATTTAATGTTTTAATGTTATTAAAACACTTGCTGTTTTCAAAATGTTTTACACTTTCGGGCTCTGACCCATTTGCTTTCAAATCTATTTTTGTAAAAACCATTTTAGGTGCCCAGCCACAAGGACACCATGCTTAGGATTCTCATTCAGGTGACGAGTTGTAGTTGTTTGTGGAAGTTACAGGACATTGCTTGTAGACGCTTCATCTAGCTTGACTCGATATTCTTCAGTTCTCAGTTGTAGGGCATGTCGCCCATTTCTTTTAGAGACAATTCATTTATTTCAGTTATTGAGACTTCTGGCATGTAATTATTCAGGACTCAGACTTGTAGTATTATTCCTTCAGTCGTGGGATTGTTATGAGGAGTTTTCCTCCGGATTTATATTTATGTTGTTGGTTATTCATTACTTCATTATAGTGAATGGTTGTTATTATTTCATTATTCTTTTACTGCATGTTAATCAGACTTAACTTAAAATTTGGCACTTACTTTTTAAATACTAGGAGGTTAGCAATTTTTAAAATGTTTTCGACAGTGATGCTATTAACTGAACCAACTTGGCATTTTGAAATAATTTAATAAAGGAGTAGCTACCCGGTATTTAATTTGTCGGGGTGTCACAGTGATGATGGGATCCATCCAACTAGGAGCCTTCTCTATGAGGACGATTTGCTCGGCTACGAATACTCGATCGATACTTGGATTCCTAAGGAAATCTATTTGAATTATTCTCCTTAAGTCAGTGTCAATTCGCCCAACTCAGGGCTGCTAAGGCATCGGCATGACTGTTTTGCCCCAGGGGGAACTGTTGAATGTTCACTTTCTCAAATTTTTCCATAAGTCCTATAATAACAGCGAGGTAAGTTTCCATTCTATCATCTTTGGAGTTAAATTCCCCACTTACTTGCTTAAAGACCAGTTTGGAGTCACTGAACACGTGAAGGCGCTTTGCCCCTAGGAGTTGGGCCTTGCGCAAACCAGCAATTAGTGATTCTTATTCAGCTCTGTTGTTGGAGGCCTCAAATCCTAATCTGATTCCTTGCTCGATGATAGCATATTCTTGAGTGATCAGAACGATCCCTACTCATGCCCCCTGGAATTAAAGGCTCCATCAACATATATGGTCCAGTCCTTAGACTTTGCTTCCTCATTTGCTGACTGCTCTGCTTTTAGTTGGTTGATTGACCGGTCTTTTGTGAATTCAGTAATAAAGTCTGGTAGGACTTGTCCCTTAGCCGCTGTTATCGGTTGAAAGTGGATATCAAATCTCCCGAGTTCCACCGATCGCTTTGAGAGTCGTCCGGAGAGGTAGGCCTTTCGAAAGAACAACTTTGAGGGGGTTGGAAGTAATTACTGTTATTGAGTGGGCTTTGAAGTAATGTTTAAGCTTTCTCGAGGCGACCACTAGTGTATAGGTAGGTTTCTCTAAAGGTAGGTACCGTTGATCTGCATCTAGTAGTGTCTCACTAGCATAACAAACTGGGTGCTGACCTCCATCCTTCTCACACACCAGAGCAGAGCTTACAACATGGTCTGATACTGCGAGATAAAGATACAGTGGGTCTCCATTATTTGGAATTACTAGCAGGGGAGGTTTGCTAAGGTAGGATTTCATTTATTCTAAAGCTTTTGAACAATCATCATTCCATATAGGGCCTTTGTCCTTTTTCAGGAGTTGAAAGAATGGTCGACAGCGTTCTGAAGACTTGGAGATGAAGCGATTGAGCATTGCGAGTATACCAGTGAGCTTTTGAACATCTCGCAATGTATGAGGAGGCTGGACTTTAGTGATTGTGTCGATCTGATCTGGATTGGTCTCGATTCATCTTTTACTAACCAAATAGCCTAAAAACTTTCATGACTGGACACCCAATGAACACTTACTTGAGTTAAGCTTCATCCGGTACTGCTTGAGGATCTCAAAAGTTCTAGCTAAATCTGTGAGGTGGTCACCCTTGCTATTACTTTTGACTAGCATATCGTTAATGTAGACCTTCATCGTATCTCCCATCTGTCTCTTGAATATCTTGATGACCAGCCTCTGGTAAGTTGCCCCTGCGTTCTTCAAGATGAAAAGCATGAACTAATAACGATATAACCTAATGGGGGTTATAAAGGATGTTTTTTCCTGATCGGGTTCAAATAATGGAATCTGATGGTAACCAGAGTAAGTGTCCAAGAAACTCATTCTTTCGTGCGTCGCTGTAGCATCAACCAACTGGTCTATTTTAGGAAGCAGGAAGCTGTCCTTTGGACATGCTCTGTTGAGGCTTGTGAAATTAATACAGAGCCTCTAACTGTCGTTGCTCTTGCGTACCACCACTGGGTTGGACAACCATTTGGGGTACTGAACTTCCCTAATAGATACTGCATCCAGTAGCTTCCCTACTTCGTTATCTATCGCTTTAAACTTCACGGGAGTTGTTCGACGAGCCTTTAGAGTTATCAAATTGAAGGTCGGATCGACATGCAAGCGATGGTAGGCTACGTTGGGGTCAATCCCTGACAAATCATATGATTTCCAAGAAAAAATATCTAGATTGCTTTTGAGAAAAATAATTAATTCTTACTTCTCTTGATCGGTGAGTGTGGCTTCGACAAGAGATTTCCTCACTGGCAAATTATCATCGACCCCAACTTCTTCCAGGCTTTCGATGATTCTATTGGCGGGGTGTACCCTGGTCTCCTTCACCCCTGGTTGGACGTACCATAATTACTATTTGGAGGGTACATCCCCCTCGTGGACTTCCTCATGAATATATTTTACCTCATTCTTCTTTTCCTTCTTGAGGCGAATGGCCGCGATAAAACATTTCCTATTCGTGGCTTGATCGCTATGGATTTTGACCACGCCCTGGTCAGTAACACGCTTTAACTTTTGGTGGTAGGTGGATGGTACGACCTTCATGTCATGCAGCCAACCCCTGCCTAAGATAGCATGATATGGGGACTCAATGTCTACTACTAAGAATCCAATTAGCTTTGAAATATTGTCTGCCCTGACTAGAAGGACTATCTTTCCCAGCTATATTATGATCCTCTCTATAAAGCCGATCAACGAAACTGTGGCTTCCTCGAGGTCGACGATATTCAACTTTAGCATGTGTAACAACTTTAGGTACATTACTTCTGACGAATTCCCTTGGTCCACGAGCAACTTGTTAACGTCCCTATTGGAAATTTTGAGGGTAATCACCGATGCATCGTGATGTGGGATACTGACCCTAACCAAATCTTCCTCGGTGAAAATAATATGCTTGGTGTAGTCGACGCCCTCTGGTCATCAACCTTTACCAGCCTGGGTTTTAGCGGGGTCGATCTGAAATGCCTCCATGACGATAATAACCTTCTTTAGCTCCATCTGAACGACGTTTCCTTGGATTTACTTAAGATCTGATGCCCCATTGATTACTGCGGACTCATATCCTGTGTCATCATCAAGGATGTTGTCCAGCTTTTGGTCGCCATTAGCCACGACCTTCTCTGTTTTCTTTTTTATGTACTCATTGAAGTGCCCAGCTTGGGCCAACTTCTCTAAGTGTGACTTTAGAGCCTTGTAATTTTCAGTCCAGTGGTCGCCCTCCTCGTGGATGCACATCTCAATACATTATTTCTTTTTGTTGGGTCACCACCCATTATTTTGGGCCACTTGATAAATGGTCGATCTTTAATCTTGCTCAAAATATTGTAAACAGGTTATTTGAAGACTATGTTAGCAGCCTGGAATGACTTGGAGGGATCAATCTTATTCGTATTCTTGGAGACATTCTTGCCCCCGTTCTTGTTCCTATTCTTTAGTGTATCACTCTTCTTTGCTCCTTTGGTTACCTTTACTCGACCGTTTTCCATTGCATTAGAGTGAACCACATCTTCCACCTTAACTTATTTCTCAATATGGGCCATGAGGTCATCAACAGTGCTGGCTTCTTTCTTAGTTAGGGACTGATGCAACAAAGAGGTGATCGGTATACTAATTTTGAAGGATGCTACGACACCCTGCTTCGAGCAGTCCTCGACCTCGTTGAAGACTTCCCAATACCTTTTGTCATAATCACGAAGGTTCTCTTGTGGCTTTTTCTTCATCGTAAGTAGTGCATCCATCCGTTTAGGGTGGGAGATGTTGGTTTTGATGCGGGCAGTGAAGGACTCTATTAGAGCTTTGAAGTTTTATATTGACCTATGAAGCAACTTCTCAAACCATTTTTGCACTATGTCATGTAGGCTAAAAGGGAAAATCCAGCACATTAGTGCATCATTATGACTCCATAAGGTCATTGCTTGTTTATATTGTCGGACGTGGTCTATGTGATCTATCTTTTCGTAGTAAATCTTGAACCTAGGAATGATAAAAAATTTTGGGGGCTCATCTTCTTCGATTGCCCTTGAGAAAGAGGCTTTCATCTGGTTATTGTGAGCCCTCTTAGCTTAGGGATGACAACGGGACAGGTTTTCAAAAATCCTAACCCGCCCCATTTAATAAACAGGGCGGGTCATTAACTCCCAACTCGCCCCATTGAATAAACGGGGCGGGTCGGGGATCCTACGAGTTGGCTTAATTTTAAAAATAGTAAAATTAAAAATATTACATTATAGTCTTAGAAGTCTACAATGATTCGTATTTCAATATGTGAGACAGTCCCCTAAATGTCAATCCATGTTTCCATATAGATTTTTTATAAAATTTAACATACATATAAAGTTTTTTTAGTGTGTGTGCATGCGCGCGCGCGCGCGTGTGTGTATATATATATATATATGGTTTAATTATAATTAACATACATATAAAGGGTATTTATGTAGGCATAAGTTAAATGGGGCGGGGGCAGGTCGGTTTTATTTAAGCTAACTCCTAACCCGCCCAATTTAATAAACGGTTTTTTTAAAACCCATACCCGCTCCTAATTCATTAATCGGGTTTTAAACCCGCCCTATTAGGGTCGGGCGGGAGGGGCTCCTACGGGTCGGGTTAAATTGCCATCCCTATCCTAGCTAGCTCTCCACTGGACTTGGATCCACAATAGGCTGGATGTTGGTCCATTTCTCTACGATCCAGAATCCTAATGTCTTCGTTCAATCAATCGTTGCTCCTATGGTGTCTCTTTGGCTGGCCACGCTCTGATCGAGCATGCTCTGATCTGCCACGTTCAGTTCTATCCTGGTCGCTCCTGAAGCTCCTTCCTCGGCTGTGAGTATTAATCACCTGAGGACTAGGAGTCCTATCACGGTGTTTCCTGGTGTCCCTATGGAGATCTCTCTCCATTTTTAAGTCACCTTTGGAGGCGAGCATTCTTTTCCACCTGGAGGTGCGTAGCCTCCTCTTGTTCTCAAAACCTGGCTTCGTAAGAGTCGACCAACCTAGAGATCTGCATAGATCTAGGTGGTCCCTGGATTTCTTCGGAAGGTTGCCTTTCCTGGAGAAACATGGGGTTTGTATGTTGGCGAATCTCCGACATGAACCTAGGTGGAAATGGGTCTTCTTGCACATCACCAACCTGAGGAATATTACTTCTATGGTGAGACATCACGAGATTTCTGTTTGTGAAGATTTTCCTAGGAATATAAATCTCTTCTCACAGATAGCACCAATTGTGAGTACAAGAACTATCACAATAGAATTCTACGAAACAATCACAAAGAACAAAAAGTAAAAATCACACACACAACATTGATATACGTCGTTCGACAACTTGCTTATGTCCACAGAGAGGTTACTATTTTATTATAGTGTCTCTCAATGCTCGAGATTACATCCCTTTGCCACGGGTCAGGGCTTACAATTTATAAAAGTATGAGATCAGTGATTGAATTCCATAGGCAACTCAACCGACCTGATCAATAGCACATAAGTGCCCCTGAATATCTCTCTGAGATTGTTGGTAACTGATTCATGCTTATCTCCATGCACTTAAGCACATGTTAAATGCACGTTCAAATAGTAATCTAAATGTTTGGGTCGGGCAGTCTGTCTTACGTACTGGGCTGGTCGGCGAACTAATTGGGCTTTTAATTATGTCCCCACACAAGGCAAATAGCTGCATAAGTAAAAATCACTTTGCACCCCAACCTTTTCCCTTTATTTTTTTCTATTTCTTTTATTAAGGTTGCTTTTCAATTTTTTTGAGTTTATTTCTAATTTCTTAAATTAGTTGTTGAATTTTTTTAATATTAAAATGATTTTTCTTTATTTTTAAAATATTATTATATTATTTTCCATGTGACATATTATAATGAAAACTTTATACACATCATTTATTAGAAATAAATTCAAATTATTTTCCAGACTAACATTTCGTTAACTTCAACTAATGACAATATATTTAAAAATCTTAATTAGATTACTACATGTACTTTGAGAAGAATAATGATAGGCTTACCAGTACTTAATACCATGTTAATATCAGTACTCCTTTATTCGCTTGTATTATGGTGTGGATCTCGTCAGGACACAAATTATTTAAAGCGTGTCCGGTACTAATTCGGTATTAAGTACCCGTAAATGTAACACTACTATGCGGAGAATAACCTTACCAAATTAAAACAAAGTTAAACTTATGGTACAAACATGGGTCCACCCAAAACTTTTCCCCAGATACGGAAAGATCTTTGGGCCTCCCTCGTTACCAACATTCGTTATTTTCATAGGCCACCACAACCACCTTACTAGGCCCATCTCATATCCTCCTCCTCCTCCTCCTCCTCCTCTTCACTCCATCCCCCACCAAAAAAAACACACACATAGAAAGAGTGAAAAGAAAAAAAAGGCACCATGGGTGTAGATTACTACAAGGTTCTTCAAGTAGACCGTACCGCCAAAGATGACGACCTCAAAAAAGCCTACCGCAAACTGGCCATGAAATGGCACCCTGACAAAAACCCTAACAACAAAAAAGACGCCGAGGCCAAATTCAAACAAATCTCCGAAGCCTATGATGTATCATATGTTCACATCTTTCATATTTCTTATTTTTTCAACACCCATGATTTCATTTTTTTTTTATTTGTACAGGTTTTGAGTGATCCACAAAAAAGAGCTGTGTATGACCAGTACGGAGAAGAAGGTCTAAAAGGCCAAGTGCCACCACCAGATGCTAATGCGGGTGGGGGTGGATTTTCGGGTTCGTCGTCTTATTACCATTTTAACTCTCGTAATGCCGACGATATATTTTCGGAGTTTTTCGGGTTTTCGAGTCCGTTTGGGGGGATGGGGGACATGGGAGGGTCACGTGGCGGCGGCGGTGGTTCTGGGTTTCCTAGGAGCATGTTTAATGAGGATATATTTTCGTCGTTTCGGGGTGGGGGTGGGGGAGGGGAGAGTTCGGTTAACATGCCGCCGAGGAAAGGGATGGCCATTGAGAGGAATTTGCAATGTGGTTTGGAGGATTTGTATAAGGGGACTACTAAGAAGATGAAGATTTCTAGGGATGTTGCTGATTCTAGTGGGTAAGCACCTCTACCCTTAATTTATTATAGTGTGGATATTAATATTGTGCATGGTTCAATTTGATTAGGTTATTAAATGTTAGTGAATGGTTATTGCCATATTATTACGTTGTATAATTGTACTGCATTGGGTTACAAATTCTCAACGTACGGACATGTGTCAACTCGACACACGCTGACGCGATATCTAAAAAATAGTAGGATACGGACACGTGGAGGACGTGCATACTATTATTCATATTTTTGTTTATAATATAGTAAAAGAAAAAATTAACATTGTTCCAATAAATGAAAATTGTTAGACTTTCATCCCTTATATTAGAAAGAATGCATTTCAGGCAATAAAGATTACATTTTGAGAATTTTTTTACGTTGTAGTCGCGGAAACGTGTTTGAACTAGCATGTCCCAATGTGTCGAGGCATGTCAAAAAATAAAAGAAAATTTAAGACACTCTTAACGAGTGTTTGAACGGTGTCACAAAGACGTGGCCACCGTGAGAGTGTCGGTGTTCCATAGGTAGGTAGCTTGTATTCAATATGATATTGTCCTTATGATATGTAGGACATTTGAATTACACGGTTATTTGTTTGTCCGGCTTGGTCTATATATATGACATTTGCGTTAATTTCCACCTTTGGCTACTTCAAGACTAGAAAACGAACTTTAGTATGCTTTCTGCTGATTCTGTTTTCTTTGTTCAGATTCTACTTTGTCATTAATTTACTTTGTTTTTGTCGCCTTCGTGAACAGATTTAAATTGTGTTTAATATAGTTAATTGGATTATACGTTCCAATGTGGCTGTGTCCCACTTTTTGGAATTGTGAAACTTCTTTACAAACACGTGTACATGTCAAAATACACACTTTTATGCTTATTGATTTATAACGTCTTCATTTTCTAGCGTGAATTCGACAATATTTTTGCTCAACTTTTAATGGAGAATTTGAATGAAAAGAAAAATATGCATAGCTTACAAATATTTGCATCTTGTTTTGGTTATACACTATACTACCTCCGTTCCAAACTATAGTCCCGCTTTCCTTTTTGGTCCATCACAGATTAATAGTCCGGTTTCTACATATAGTACATAAAAGTAGGTGAAATTAATAAGTTACCCATTTTACTATAATGATTCAAGTGCATGTGTTGCATAAAGTATTAATAATTTGTCTGAGGATAAATGTGGCAAGTGAAATATTTCCTTAAACTGTTTGACATTCAAACGTGAACTATTAATTTGGACGGAAGGAGTATATATTATCTAGAGCTCATGCTTGGATTCATAGATTCCCTTGTCGTGTTTTCATTACATTTGATGTTTTAAATTTTAACTATTTTATACTATTTGTATGCAATACACAGTTTGCTGCTATTATGTATTATTTTGTAGGATGCAGTTGTTTAATATAAATTGACTTTATGCTTGTTCGAAGTTTCTTTTTCCGTGTCTACGTTCTCATTTATGATATGACATGGTTGAATATTTGAATGTCATGATGTTTAAGTAACTAGATCACCGTTTTAAAAAAAATCGAATACCCTAGGGTATGACATAGGTGTAAGTAACCATATCACTAGGGTATTCGAAAATTGAATGTCATGCGTATGACCGTTCCGAAAATTGAATGTCATGCGTATGACCGTTCCGAAATATGGTTATTTGGTAAACGTTATATACCCTAAAATTAGTAATCGGAGAATTATTTTCCCAGTTTCGCAGTGAATATGCTATTTTTTTCACTATCTAAGAACAAATATATTACGTTTTTTAAGAGAAAATTTGAAATTATAGGCAAGTCTTATTCAGAATCTTACGATTCACTATTCAATTAATGAGACGATTTGCGATTCATCGCTCAGTCGATACGAATTATGCAATGAATCTTAAATAAATGTGAATACTATGGAATCTTTCCTTATGGTTTGCCATACGATTTGCGTTTCGAATGATACTATTTTATTTGATAATAGGCACATAGATTCTTGCATCGTGTATAGAATATAAGTAAAATGACCATATTGATTTTGTGATCTTATTGAATGAAATATGCTTTCACTTGAGTATTGAGCTTTCACTCGAGATTCATTTTTTATTTTAAGATATATAAACTCCATCTTTTTGGAAAATATTTTTGTTAAATATAAAATACAGTTAATCTGGGCAATGGTATTTCGATCAATCTTCTCTTTTGCTTTTTATTCGTATTTAATGTTATTTATTATTAATTTATGACAATGGGTAGAAAATGTATCTATGTTGTGAGTTCCAAATTGGAGTATTGAAGTTCTTGTTATACAATACAATGCAGATAATCTTAAATAAATATAAGGGAACATTTGTATTATATTAAAAAACCTAAATGATATCTAAGCGATACATGCATTCACTTCCAACAAATTACAAAAATAAGTATTTCATTCCAACAAATATTGGCATAAACCCTCGTACATTTCAGTACGTAAATATGTGCGTTAAGAGGATCATACTATATATTGGGAACTTCCATGAATAAAAGTGACTCGATAGAAATGTTTGCATTCCTAACAAACAAATAACTGTAGATTTAATCCAATCCGCCTGGCCATCTAGCATATACCAAATATGGGATCAGGGATTATTTTTGGTTTCCATCTTTTGTGATCCATTCTCCCATGATAAAGGATGTCGACAACCTCAGGTAACTTGGGATCACTTCAAAGGTAGTATTGTGGGGCCTACATCATTTATGTGAAATTGCATACCACCTTGAGGCCTTCCTCGTTATCGTTTTCAACTTAGAAAAATCAGCATAGGAGTCGCTAATCTTAGAGATCACATATTAATGTTAATACTCAAACCAATAGAATATAACAAAAGTTTCCAAATGAATCAACGCCATTCTTTTTCACAAATTAGCGAAAATTTGCCGATAAAAAGATATGCTCAATTCAATATTTATTTAACAGAAACAAATGTGAGTCAAAAAGTAGTGAACTGAATAAAACAGGAAACCTAAAGAATGTAATAGATATAACTTATAAGGCATAGTTTTGTATAATTCTTTTTTATTTTTATTTTATAATTTCACCTTCATATTCTCCATAAAATACTACGGTTGAGAACTACTAAGCTCCAAGTATCTCGTTGTTAATTTTTTTTTTGAACAAAGCGTTTGCATATATTAGATGAACTGTTATTCATGGTGGCTATAAATAATCTTAGAATATAACTTGAATATAATCATTCTAGTCAAAAAATTCAAAACCATTACAAATGTTGAGAGTTCTTAAAAAAGGCCATTAGAAACCACTCTATAATATAAGAAAATAACAGAAGTTCTATTTCTTTAATTTCTAACTTCAACCCCTTTAACAATGTCATTGAGGAATTGTAAGGTTCAGCCTTGACAACATATCCATTATGATTTCCCATAACATCATCAATACCATGTAGGAAATTAAGAGCTCCATCTGGAGAGTGGACGTTGAAGAAATTTTTGCAGCAAAGTGACACAAAGTGGAATCACGAATCATTAAAAAGACAGTCAGATAATATATAAGCATTATAGAATCCTTATAATCTGTTTGGAAAGGCAACTATGACTACCGTGCAGATCATTACCAATGTCGTGCCAAAGCAACCATTCAAAAGTAAAATATGGAAGACAAATCTAACGCATTTCCATAAATGCTCCCAAATAAATTTTGCAAGAATACTCATTGAGCTCCCAAATTAAACTTGCAAGAAAATCCACAAACACCAAAAAGTGTCGGCAACAATATTTGGCCGTGAAAGGTTGGAACCATCAATATCCATTCAAAAGTGCAATACAAAACTGACCACCAACGTCAATTATTACAGTGTATAAAAAAATTTAAACAAAATTCATAATTAAAATACTGCAATTTTTAAAAAGAAGCAAATATTGGCACTTAAATAATTTGATGAAAATATTATTCTTTTTCTTTTACGAAGTAACTAATTTTAAGTTGGGGACTTCAGGAAATTCTGAGCAATTTTACATAAAAAATTATGCTTGAGGGCCGAAATGTATGATTACAGTTAAGCTGGGTGAATTATATTATAACATAGGATTGGGTGGATCCAACCACAATATATACTAATAAATTATGCACTCCAATGATCAAGTAACAAAGTGCAACGGGAAAAGATATTTACTGTAAGATTCTACATATCATTAATTAACATTTCAAGTAATACTCATAAACTAAATACATTGATTAAGATGTGTATAGAACTTCAAAAAGTGTTTAACAAAACTAAGATTAAAGAATCTAAAACATGCATCTTCCCTAATATACCACAAAAAAAGAAAATTAATTTTTTAAACAACCCTTTGAAAGTCGATGGAAATTTAAATTAAGAACATACATAACGCTTGTAGGTGCTATGAGATATTACCTTACATTTCGTTGCTGTGGTATATTAATTTACATTTGGTCACTTAAGAGAAATTGGGTTCCCTGTAAATATGATACAAAAAGCAGCCCAAAATTATGTTATAGGCCTTCTTCAGTATCCTGATAAATTAAGAACAATCGAGATAAGAACCATGTTAGTTAGAGATGTTATATCCAAGTAAAACACATGAAAAATTCATACAGGGCATGGTAAAAAAGAGCAATAATTTATTTATTTGTGGATACAAATGCTAAATCTGTAATTAAAAACCAGCCGAGAACAAATTGCATGCTGCCATCTCCCCCGGATGGTGTGGTTGCTTTGCAACTGTCTAATTGCGAACTATGCCATGTCTTCGGAGATCTATTGCGGCACTGAACATTCAAACTACCAAACCATGAATTTATGAGCTCAAAAAAATTGTATTAATTTGATTACGCAACAGACTTGCATCTTCAATTAATTAAAGATTTAAATTACAAAATATCATTAGGTAAATAGGTTGATGAATGAGTGAGAGCACAAAGAGATACATGAATGGACGGTGGTTTTCTATCTCAAATATATCATGAATATAAGAGGTTGACAGATAAATCTAAATGAATGTAATATTAAAAAAAATTAACTCAAAGAAGCGGGAAAACAATAAGTGTCTCGAGTCTTAAATTGAAACTACCACATACTCGCATCACAAACCTCACTTTGAATTAAAATGTTTTCATAATTTTAAACCCATTAGAGAGAGAGGAGAACATCAAGTCAGATAAATAAAGCGCTAAAATTATAGAACATGGGGCGCCTGGAGAGAGAAAAAATCAAGGGAGGATGGAAAAATCAAGGGATTATAGCATATGGAGGACTACCTTGTTCAGAATGACTTTTACCTTGATGCACCACTATGAGACAACATACAATCGTACGAGGTATCTCTTAAATACCATGTTTGGGAGGCCTTGTATACCCACTGAAAGTAATGAAATTAGGGTTTTTGGGATTTAGAAAGGCCAGCGATTTATGAGAAATTTGGAGAGAGGGAGGTTTAGAATGCAAATGGAGAGATAATATAAGCATTGAGAAAGCTGCAGGGATACAGAGAGTCGTGAGCAGAGGAGACGACAGTGGTATTCCAGTTGGTTTAGAGCTTGAGCGATGCGATGAGTCTAAGAAGTTATGGAGAGAGATGAGCTATATGTGAGAGGAAGCTCTTAAATGATTTACACGTGGCGTACAAATAGGCTGAAGCTCTCGTTTTTATATTAAGTTATATGATAAGGATACTCGCGTTGTTTATCAAGATTAATAATAATGATGCAATCATGGTTTGAAATTGGGTTTTTATAAGAATATGTTTTGTTATATAATATGTTGTGTTATCTACACTTCTATAGTGGTTAAGTAACACATATTAATTATGACCCTTTCATAGGGTTTCCTGCGATTGTCGGATCTCAATAACGTTGATAATCATTTTAGAGTAATAACTTTGATAATGAACTCAATTAATTAACTGTTAATAAAAGAATAAAGAGATCACCAATAATTTTAACATTTTTTTGAAGAACACGATTTAACAACCATGTTCTAGACTAATGGGAGAATAAGGGGGAGGGGACCGTAGCTGGAGTGTGAACATAAACAAAAGAAACCAACTCTTATTTACTAAAAAGCCTAAAACTAAAAAAGATGCCAGACTGGTGCAAATAATTAAAAAAAGGGAATAGCTGTAAACAGTAAAAAGCTATGCAATAAACGCTAATAAGGTTGACGCTTATACGTATCGGCCAAGAGGGTATTCATCTTTTTAGAAGGGTCTCTCTCTCTCGCTATATCTGGCATGTAACCTGTTGTCTGTCCGTCCTTTAGAAGGGACTCCATTGACAAAGTTGAAGACCTCTAATTGCTCGCGACTCCACTAAAGTAAAATCCTGTAGATCTTTTTTTTTTTTCATCTTACAGAGAGACCAATTGTGATACAAAAAATAAACCAGCTGATCCCATCTAGGCTAAGAATCAGGAACCTACGTTCCACAATAAATAAGCATCTGAATAGGACTGTTTTCTTTACACACGAAACATTAGCTGATAGATTTTCTGACATTAATTAACTGATCCCTTCTCGGATAAGAATCAGGAACCCAAGTTCTCACAATAAATAAGCATGTGATTGACACCTTCTGATGAACATGGGCCCCATTTTAGGATTTTATTCTCTTTTTTTTTCTTTTATTATTGTATTTTCCTTTGTTTTACTTTTGTATTTAGATGTAAAGAGTAGTAATGACATTTTTGTAATTAGGGCCTTAGCTTAGGGCCTAAGCTACTCCCCCCTTTTAAATAACCCCATGTAAGCCTCATTTGAGGTAGACTTGAATTTTGAATAGAAAAGAGTATTTCTTTCTCTAAAAGTGTGTTTAGATAATTTAGGCGCATTTTGACGTGCAGTTTACGTCAAATTGGTATCAGAGTGGGTGTCGCTCCAACATTGGTGCTTGGTGTATCGGTGTATTTTTTATCAAATCGTACTCTATAATCAGTGGCTCCCAAAAAAATCAAACAACAACAAAGAACAAAAAGATATTCAAGAAGTGAGAAAAGGCATTCAAGAACTCAACCATCGATTTCAAGACGAGATTCAAGAGTTGAGGTAAGAATTCAACACAAAATTTGATGCCCTCCTCCAACTCCTCTCATCCAAGATTCAAACCCCTCAAACCCCTAAACCTAGCCCACCCGAAATTCTAACCCTAGTTTCCCCTACCCCTTACCCCTATCGCGCTGCCTAAATCCAAATAAACCCTTACCCTACCCCAACTCTACCCCAAACCCGAAACCCTAGCTGTCCCACCCCAAAAACTGCATTCCGCCGCCACCACAAGCACCCATCATAGCCCTAGGGCTGTACACCCTACCGCCGCTGCAACCCTCCATCCCAGCGTAACAAAAAAACCCTTCTCTGACCCGGGTCGGCTAGCAGAATGTGTGCCCTGCCCTGCTAACCCACCCACAAGCCCCCCCCCTGCCCTGCTTCCGCCACTAATCCCCACCTTTTAGCTGTCGAAAAACTTTTAAACACCCATCCTTGCTCCCGCAACTCCAAGAACCCTCCCTCCGACCCCTGCCCGAACCTAGAAAACCCCAATCCGACCTTATTTCGGCCCCTAAACCCCTTCAACCCACCTGTTGGTCACTTTTTCTCCACCACACACATGGTTTTTGACTTGGGTGAAAGTTTTTAGGGTTTTTTGGGTGAAGAAAGAGGGAAGATGAAGAAATGAAGACCAAGATTTGTGGGATGTGTAATCCTCAATTTACAAACATTAATTTTGGGCCCCCACAAATTTTTGGCACAACTTTTAGAATTTCCTCACGAATCCTCAATTTTTTGGAACGCTCGAGGACGAGCTTGGTTTTAAGATGGGGAGAGGCTTTTTATTTTCCTTTATTTTATATTGTATTTTTCTTTATTTTACTATTGTATTTAGAGATAAGGAGTAGTAATGACATTTTTGTAATTAAGACCTTAACTTAGAGTCTAAGCTACTCCTTCCCTTTAAACACCCCCATGTAAGCCTCATTTGAGGTAGACTTGAATTTTAAATAGAAAAGAGTATTTCTCTCTCTAAAAGTGTGTGTTTAGATATTTTAGGAGCCTTTTGACATGTAGACGTCACCTTCTTTACACACGAAACGTTAGCTGACATAGATTTTCCTTCTCCTTAAATTATTATTGTCAGAGGTGCAACTAGGAATTTAAAAGGGGGGGCGGGGGGGTGGGTGGGTTGGGGCTAAGAAAATTATAATGTTAAATAGTCGCAACAAAATTTTTTTCATAACCATATCGTAATTGTCATAGCTTTAATTATATATTTAAAAGTGGACAAACCAACAAAAGAGTGTGACTTTGTCATGTAACGTTGCTGAATACCTCAGAAGTTAAAGAAAATTACCATGGTTCTTTGATTTAATGGATTTATCGCTCTCTGTAAGAACATGCTTGAAGTGCAAGCCACTGAACACAACCAATTGTTGTCTTGAGGCGCAACCGATTCTGTGCCCCCACGTCTTTAGATCGGGAATTCATCACCCCTGTCAATATGTTGAGAAGGATTTATTAAATCCTGAAGTGCTTTCATAGCACGCACGTGTGATGAAGTAGGAATTCTCACATGTGCCAACAATTCACATTTAGGACTCTTTTTCAATCATTGAATCCCTCAATGGTAAATGCAGGACGAATTGTTGGATTAGTTTAAAAAAGAAGCACGGGAAACAAAATGCTTTATTGTTTTGAAGAGAAGACTGAAGCCAAGGATTTTTTAACGAAGAACTCTGAAATCGACGCAATTGTTTCCCATCATGGATGGGTGGATAATCTTCGACTTTGAGAACAGGTTGATAAGTTCCTGCTGTAATAAACTTTCCCAAATCTCATCACGTTCTTTTATGGGTTCCCATATTTGAATACACAAGTCAGGATTGTGTATAGAAGATCCACTATCACCTTCTCTATGTTCGGCCTTTTGAATTTTAGAAGGGCGTTGCTCGTCGGAAGTTGAAGAAGTACCACTATGTGTATAAGGTGTGTCAACTATTGAACTTTCATCATTCTTTGGTTTAAAGAACGAAAATAATGTCTTTTTAGGCCTCATTTGTTGATAGAGGTCTGACATTAAATTTGACCTAAAAAGATGGTAGGGAAAGGATCGAAATCAGAAAAAAATGAAGAATAAATTTGTCAAAAAAGGGGAAAAGCCTAAAATCTTAGTCTAGTTTGTTCTTGCAAATGATTAAGGTATACCTAATTTATTAAACATCATAATTGTAAACAAATTTATTCACGGCAGAAGTAGCAAAACTCTAAGTCACCATAAAACTACAAGAAAAAACTGAAGTAAATTAATTAAATAAGTAGATTACTATAATTTACACATACTTCGGTCAACGGTCCTTGGGAGAGATGATTGAATCGCAGAAAAATAAATAAAGTAGGATAATACCAAAAATCTGTCAAAATAGGGGAAAGTTAGGGCTTGTGTAAGTGAATTATTGTGCTATTGGATCTGAAAAGAGAGGTGAGTTCTACAAAATACCTGCTTCGTACTTTAGTCGGGGCCGTTCAGTTCCTTTTAATCAAATCTCGCCATCACTGACTTGAAGCTTTCTTTTGTTCGCAGAGGGAGTTCATGATTCTAGAGCATGTGAAAAGGAGAACAGTAAGATGTGTTCTGCGTTGCTTCTAAATTGAGTGCAATGGGTAGGAGCCGTTATTGGGGGTGAGTGGGTGTGGGCTCAAATTAAGTTTTGTGCTCTCTCTGGACTGGAAGGATAGTTGGCTGGAAATTGAACTTAGAACACTCCTGGGTTTTTTTATTCCTTTTTATTTTTTGAAATAGCCTGGTCCTGTCTGCTAATGGCTCCGTCCTTGATTGTTGGATTTACATAGCATCATATGTAGCTTCTGAAGCAAAAAAATGTCACCTAAAATGTAGCTAAAGATCTCCACAATTAATCTTCCACACAAAAATATTCTGATATTGGACAACAAAAAAATAGGATCTGAAGTGTCTTATCCTCCCCTATGCCTAGCCAAACAAATCGATACGCAAGGTAGAAACGGTAATAAGAGGATCGAACTCCTAGTTGTAAAAGAAGAGTTCAAGCTTAGAGCCTCATTCTGCCAGGAAAACTAGTATGCTGCACTAACCTCTTTATCAATAGCAGTAATAAACAAATAAGGAAAGACATTCCTTTTGGTGTCTTTCATTTGTCACAAACCTGGATTGCTGGTCAAACATAATGTGAGATTGGCTTTGGTACGGAGGCCACGAGTTCCTGGAATATCGTTCACGAGGAATAGTCATGGTATTTTCGGCTTCTACAATTGGAGTTCAGGTTCCATGAGGATAAGGTTACGACGATTTAACTCAATTTCGTCCTAGATAAATTCAAAGCCCAATTCAAAGGTTACGATCTATGAAGCATGGACACTTTTCCGGAGGTGACGTACCCATGTCGAACACCCCAACACGCGTACGACACTTAGCGGACACGTGTCCGACACTCCACGTGGCTTGTCAGACTTATTTGATATTTTAAAGAAGGCGGACACCTCACGGACTTATCAGACACGACTAATACGCTACACTCCGCGGACACGTCTGGTCGCTAAAAACTAATTAACTTTAATAAATTTTAGTGTCATCATATAAAAAGTAAATATTTTTTAACATTTCTACATATAAGAATTAGAGATAAAAATGAATGAAGTTAGTCTCTAACTCGGTTTCAATGCATACTTTTAATTTACGGTTTAATTGTTATTATGAAATATTTAACCATTGTTAATTTTGATAAATTAGTTTAACAACTATATATATACACAAAACCGATCAAATGCAGACTCAAATAGTTGAATTTAAAATGGACTCCTCAAAAACGTCGTTTTGCATTAAATTGAAGAAGAAAAAAACATGCTCATGTTAATGCAAAGCAATGTCGTTTATAGGACCTGCTAAAAATTCAACTATTTGAACACTCTCTCTTATGTATGTGTGTATGTATAATTTGCAATATATTTATTTTTCGTCGTGTCTCTGCCATGTCGTGTCCTAGTTTTTTTAGATTTGCCGTGTCAGCGTGTCCATGTCGTGATTGACACGACACCCGTATCCGTGTCCGTGCTTCATAGGTTACGATTGGAACACGCGTTCATTAATTATATATAATTGAGTCTCATCTCCTTTATAAAGCGGACCCCAACTCATAGTTAGATACATCACGCTTAGAAAGCTTCAGCTCATATTGTTCACCCTTTGGGTCCTTGCCATATAAGGCATTACGAGTTTAAACAATATGTTGAGCCCTTTATATTTGTAGTTTGAGGGGCAAAGAAGGTTCTCTTCATTGTACTATTGGTCAATTCACAACTCAAGCCTCAAACCACCCTCACCATTGTGGACATAGGCAATCTTTGCTGAACCTCTGTAAATCTTTGTGCCTTTTGTCTTACATATTTATGTTTTGTTTGATTTTTCCATTCTGTTCCTTTTGGCTCATTGTCTTCGGTTAAACAACATGATAACATTTCCTTTTATGATATCCCACCAAGTCTCTACACCTAGCTTTACCATCAATATGAACTACTGTGATGAATATTTCATTGATTAATTTTAATTTTATAAATTGATAAGTTGGTAAATATATAAAGTAAAAAACCTAAAACTTAGGCACACTACCCTGTTTACTTTGACCGCTCCCGCACTGACAGCCCCATTCTTATTTGGTTCTACTTTGAGATCTCCATGGTCAAACAAAATGCACTGCTTGGTCTGGAGCGTATGAGAGAGTTGGATGTTGGAAGGCTGCTAGACAATAGACCTCTTCCTCTGCAAATGATGATCTCCTTGTTGAGTTAGAAGGTAAATAGTCTTTCAACCTGTGGCGAGGACGGATACTGAAGGGATTAATATAGATGAAGCAATAAAAGCGTGTACTTCGGTGACCTTGCTCTCAAAGATAGGTTTTATGATCGACCTCATGGCATCAATCAAGATCAGTGATGCTTGATGTCATTCAAGATAATAACAACTCTTGACTTTTACGGACCAGATATGGATATGCTCACCTAAAAGCTAACCCAAGGAGTATTATTGAACGTGAAAGGGACTCACTTAAGGAAGATAAAACCAACCTTGACAGTGAAAACGTCTTATGAGTGGGCACAAACTCTAGTTAGGAGTTGAATTACAATTTTATCACTTGTAATTATATATATAGGCCTCCACCATTCAGGGGAAGATCAATTGACACTTCAATTTGTAATTAAGGCCCTTGGTGTTAACTAGCGCTTCTAGCACCGAAGAACCCTTTTAGTAATAAAGACCATCTTTTCTTTTCCCGTAAATGCAGGCAAAATTCCTTTTGCCGAACCACGTCATATTCTTGTGTTCTTGTTTAACATTTGTTTAAGCATTCATTGATTACATCCGGTAGAACTAGATAGATAAGGATTCACTCCACTACAGAAATGAGCTAAACGTGTTTGCAACTTACGCTCCAATATAAATTTCATTAATACAGAAAATAAAACTAGATATTACCACTAACGTATGGAGATGGGCTTAGTCCCTGAAACCATGTCTCAACTGCTGCCAGGGTACATGTGTTCTTAACTAATTGGAACATATAAATATGTAAACCATCTATTACTATATACTTATTAATACATATTTTTTAACGTTCTTTCACCCTAAAAAACCACTATCCTGTTTGATAGGCCATATCTACCTTGGCAAATGGACCATTCACCATCTTTTTGTGATGTGAATCAGGGTCATTATCGTCTTTTATCATTTTTTAGTCATTTTTAGTATTTCTTTTATTTTTAGCATTCATTGTATTTTTCCTTTTTGTTTAGTATTTAGAGGAAAGAAGGTTAATTGGCATTAAGGGCATATTTGTAATTAAATACTTAGCTTAGTGGCCTAGCAACCTCCTTCCTATAAATACTCCTCATGTAGCCTCATTTGGGGCATTCTTCCATTTTAATAAGATATGATTAGAGAAAGTTTGAGAGAGAATTATCTTTTCTTGCCCCCATTTAGGGGTGACAATTCGGGTCAACGGGTCGTGTTTCCGACACGACACGACAAGGTTTCTTTAGACACGAACACGACACGACACGAATTCGTGTTTTTTTTAGCTGACACGAACACGACCCGAATAAAAAATAACACGACACGACACGACAACCAGAATTTCTTAAATTGCAGGCCTAAAAAACACGATAACACGACACGACATGCCTCATAATTAAGACACGAACACGACACGACTACGTGTAAAAAAAACACGACACGAACACGAACACGAAATATCGTGTTAATTTCGGGTCAATTTTGTGTCGTTCCGTGTCGTTTCTAAAATTGCCACTCCTACTCCCATTTGACATCAATTACGTCAATTGGTATCAGAGCCTAGTCGGTTCTACCCGGTTGTTGTTGTAAAAAAACACAAAAACTCGTAAACAACATCACGATGGGAATTGAGAGAAGATGAACACCTCCGCGTCAAACCTTCTCGAGCAAATCTTGGAAGCCCTCGAACAAATGAAGGCTCAAATAGACGATATGAACGCTCGGATTCCACCACTAGCAACCTCCTTGGACCGCCCTCAACCGCCCTGACAATTTCTCAAAACACTAACCCTAACTCTCCAAGATCCACCCATTCTACACCTCTCCCACAAAGAAACCCTAATCTTCAAAATCCTATTCCCATCAACATCCAAGAAGACACCACTACCTCCACCACCACATGTTGGTCGGAATGCAAAAAAAAGGTCCCAAAACACTTCTGCTGACCCAAAGCAGCCCCCCCACCTGCCGACGCATCCCACCAACCCGATACAACCCCTTCTACCACCAAAACCCACCGACGAGCCCTTCGGCACCCCTAACCCTACCGTTGCTGCTCCGGGGCTGCTTCGGGTATCATCTGCGCAGTAGAACGACCAAAATCCAGCGCTATGTAGACCAGATTCAGCCATCGACCCTCATTACAGATCCTACCGACTTACATCAAGCCCACAAAGGGTCTGACGAGTACACCGAAGGCACCCCTGCACTTCCAGTCCATTCCCACAAAGGGTTTTCTTGTATTTTTGTTATTTCCTTTTATTTCCTTTAGTAGATGTATTTACTTTTATTAGTTGTTTGTTTGGTATTATAGGAAGGAAGTAGCAAAAGGCTATTAGGGATATAATTGTAATTACTTCTTTAGCTTGGAGCCTAAGCTACCTTACTCGTATAAATACCCCTTATGTAGACTCATTTGAGTCATTCTTCCATTTTATGAGATTTGATTAGAGAGAGTTTAGGGAGAGAATTATCTTTTCTTGCTCCCATTGACATCATTTACGTCAATTGGTATCAGAGGCTCGTCGCTCCACCCGTTATTGTTGTTGTAAAAAAACAAAAAACTCGTAAACAACGTCACGTGGGTTCAAGAAAGGATGAACACCTCTACGACAAACCCTTTCGAGCAAATCTTGAAAGCCATCAATCAAATGAAGGCCCAAATGGAAGTGGTGAATGCTCGACTTCCTCCACCGGCAACCACCTCTCCCCCCCCCCCCCCCCCCCACAAAAAAAAAACACCTCGAACCACCCATCATTATTAACCCTAACCCTAATTCAAGTAACCAAAACCCTAGCTCCCAAAACCCATCTAACCACGCTTCCGCAATCCATTCCGCAACCCTACCCCAAGAAAATCTAAACCCTAACCCTATTTCACCCACCATCTAATCAAGAACCGCCATAACCACCATCCAACCCACCCCATCACTTCAAACGGCTGCCCAAACAACCCCAAACCCCACCCACGCTAAGGGTGGCGCCCCACCATCACAAAATACTGACCGGACAGTTCTACACCCACCCATAGCAGGCCAAATCTGCTCAAAACAGTCCCTACCCCACCTGAAACACCACGCCGACCCACCCGGTACCCATAACCCACCCGTTCCTGCCCTGGTGTTGCCGCCCCCTGCCGGAATCCCTCTACCACTGCCTGCTGAAATATCAGCCGTGATTTTCTGGTCCAATCACCTTCCCGAAGAGGCGGAATCCTGCTGGAAACTTCCAGAAATATTGCCAATCAACGCCCCAATCAATCCCTCACTGTTCGGCAGTCTAACAGGAGTAGGTAGGCAGGTAGGCTGACCGGACCCAACGTTGGGCAACCCAGATGTGATCAACACCCATCTGTAGAGGGCGGGGTCCAATTTCAGCCCATTTTAACCCAATACCCTCAAGAACAAATTCAAGAACTAGAGTTTCACATCAAAACCTTGGTTTTTGATCCGGGCGGTCGATATTTTTTATGATTGGCACGAGGAAAAAGATGAAGATAGCCGCAAGAATTCAAGAAATTTCCTCCTATTTTCAGAAATTGCGTTTTGGCCCCTCAAGTTTTGCCTCTTCCGCACATTTTGGAAATTTTTTGCATTTCAACCTCAAATTTTAAAGTTCGAGGACGAACTTTTTCGAAGGCGGAGAGAATGATTTGAATGAAGAATAGGGGTTACTTTTAGTAATTTTAGGGTTTTCTTGTATTTTTGTTATTTTCTTATATTTATTTTATTAGATGTATTTTCTTTTATTAGTTGTTTGTTTGGTATTATAGGAAGGAAGTAGCAAAAGGCTATTAGGGACATAATTGTAATTACTTCTTTAGCTTGGAGCTTAAGCTACCTTTCTTCTATGAATACCCCTTGTGTAGACTCATTTGAGTCATTCTTCCATTTTATGAGATTTGATTAGAGAGAGTTTAGAGAGAGAATTATCTTTTCTTGCTCCCATTGACGTCATTTACACTAGAATTTGACACTACAAATTAAACAAACATCGTTAATACCTATGTTGTTCCAATTTTGGTTTTGGATATTGTTATGTTGAAATCATTAAGACATTTGTTTCAATTTTTGGATTTGAGCTTTGTTTCATATCAAACATTTGCCTTTTTTATTTTTGTTTTGCCTTTAGATGTGTTAATTTACCGAGTCTTGTGATAGCCCTTGTGATGAATTGTTTCCTAGTTTTACCAGCACTCAATTATGTTGTTTTATTTTTTAAAATTTGAAATTAAAATTGCGTTATTTTGGTATATATAGAAAGCCTTAAATGTTTGTTAATAGATTTTCGGTCATAGAATTTTGTTTATTTTGAGTGTAATGTTTTTTGTAGGGTGTGGATGTCCTGCTAAAAAACACAAGTAGAAGATATAGATTTACATGATGTGTAGTGGGTAGCGGAAGCGATAATTACACTACACAACAATAATAAAGTAAAAGAAACTCACTCTAATTCTTCATTCATAAAAGTCAAATTGAGGCCTTATTTATAGGGTGAAGTTAGCTTGCTAGTCAAGCCAACCTTAAAAGCTAAAAGACTAGAAAGGACAAAATAAACATTAGACAAAAATTGCCTCTTGCTATACTTGGAGGTCAAGTAAAGACCCTAATGTAACTAAAATACTAAAATACCTTAATCCATTTATTTTACTAATAAGAAAATAAAATGAAATAAAATACAAATAGAAATCAAAATGTTCTTTCGGACCCGCCTCCTTGCGCCACGTGTCATGAATATACATCATTGCATGTTGTACTATCTGATTTAGACACACTTTTAGTTAACACTTGAGCATTGCTTGAAGGTAAGAGAATTACAGTAGTTATTGAATTCATCACCTTCTGCCATAATGATTTTACGTTTTAAAAGAGCATTCTGTCAAAAAATATTAGGCGCATTACTCGGTTAGTATAGATCTGTCTTCAATCCATATTTCTCCTTTCAATTGATTTGAACAAACGGTTGCATTCTATCATCTTCATAGATTTCTTTTAGATAACTTTGTGCCCATAAACATTTTTTATTAACGTTGAAAAAGTACATATTGCGCTTAATGCTTTTGGGCAATGATAATAAGATTGATGTGGGATGTTGGAATGTTGTATTGAAGTCCGACGGCGATGAAAAGAGGAAGGGACCTAATTTTCTAAAGGTCGAAGATGCCATTGTGAAACTTGATGAGAAATGCAAATAGCCTCACAAATTTTTTTTAAGATGTGAGATATTCGATGTTAGTATTGAAGAACTCATACAAAAGATGCGAATAAATTTGTAGAAAGTTGTCTGTAAGTTTAAACATTAACAAAGTAATTTTGTTCTAGCTAAATTTGCCTATTGTATGTGTCCTGGACCATATAGTGGAAGGGAGTATAAGAAAGAAAATAAATATTGAACTTCTTTCTCATCGCTTTAACACTAGTTTCTTGCATCACATTCAATAGACAAATTCATACAAAACAAAACTATATTGTCAGGCTTTTTCAACTTATAAATGAAAATAACATATTATATTAGTATTCATACAATTCTTTATAATGTAAAAACGAATCGGAGATTTGCACACACACACACACAGAGAATAATAATGGGAAATAACTCTCATCCATTGATGGAAATGGATCTTTTTAGGGTTTTATAGTATTTTATTTTCTTTTTGTTATTTTCTTATATTTTCTTCATTTGGTTGTATTTCTTTTTTAGTATTTGCTTGCTTGGTATTTAGGGAAAGAAGTAGCAAGAGCTATTAAGGGTATTTTTGTGATTAGAATCATAGCTTAGAGCCTAAGCTACTTCCCCCCTTTAAATACCCATGTAATTGTCATTTGAGGATAAACTTGATTTTGAATATAAGAGATTTTTAGTTTCTCTCTTTAAAGTTCGTGTTTGTTTTATTTTTTGGCCATTAACGTGTAGTTTATGTCAAATTGGTATCAGAGCGGGTGTCGCTCTAACATTGGTGTAGTGGTGTATCGGTGTGTAGATTATCAAAATCGTACACTACTTTTCAATGGCTCCAAGAAAATCCAAACAACAAATGGAAGAGGTTCAAGAATCGAAAGAACAAGTAGCAAGAAAGGAAGAGGTGGTACGAAGGCAACAACAACAATTTGACTCCTTCTTGCAACTCTTCTTCAAGAATCAAAACCCTTGCCCCCTACCATAGTGTTTCAAGCCCTCTCCCACAAAAAAAAGTTACACCACCACTTTCTAATCCTCCAACCACCAACCTAGTGGTGGCTAGAGGCGGCAGCAAGGGTGGCAACCCATCGGATCACCCTCAGACCCACCAGAAAGCAGCGCCGACCAGCCCTTCTGTCCACCTCGGGGGGGAGGGGGTGTCTGACTTCACATCGGAGGCAGGAAGGCCATCCAGACGTCAGTCGAAAAGCACTACCATTGGCGAAAACTTTCTTCAGTCGCCAAAAACCCCTTCGGGCCATTTTCCCCTGGCCGTAACCCTCTGGATCTGGTCAGTTAAGGTCCCGGTCACCCTGATTTGGTCGGAACCATGGTTCAAAGTCTCGATATCGGACACTCGATTTTCAACTCGGTCGCGGTAACGGGCGATACGCAAAGATACACTATTTAGAGTGAAAAATTTCGAAAAAAATATATAAAATTTCAAAAAAATAAGATTAACAATATGTACCAATCAGATATGTTCAAACCATTATTTCATATGCATTACATTGTACGATTAGTTATTCTGAAGTGCGACGGACTTGTCATATTGCTAACGTGCTAATTTTATTTTTATTTTTAATTGTATAAAATCTCTAAATAAATACGTATTAGTGATAAATTCTTGATTTTAATTTATATAGGAGGATGTTTGATATTCATGGACGAGACTAGACTTATGGGATTCTTTTTTCCCCCAATCTTTGTCCCTTCCATTTTTGGACAACATTACGTGACATTATATTTTGATAGGATATTTTGGTCCAAGTTCAAATATTTTTCTGTACGGTGAATGTTATTAGTTTTATATTAGTGACATTTTAATTTTATTGCAATGGTTTAATTTAATTTTAATGTGTAAAATTATTCTGCATGTATATGTTATGTGGACAAACTTATATAGGTCGTATTTCTGTAAATGTTACAATATATTTTCAACAACGAAGAAATATGGTAAAAAATTAAAATTCTATCAAAAAATATGACAATGTTCAAATAATGATACAATTTTTTTTCCATATTACTTAGAAAAATTATATAAGGTCTAAATAATTTTCACAACATTTTTTTTTGTACAAATAAATGTTTTGTAAAAAATGTACAAAGAAATGTCTATTTTTGACATCTTTTTACAAATGGCTATAAAAAAAAATGTAAAAGGGTAAAAAAATGTGTCGTTTGAATCGGTTGTCTTGGTCGATATCACGGCTGTTTCGGTCGATATCTCGGCGAGACAACACGATTCAGTGTTTTTTTTAAACGCTTCTCAGTATCGTATCGGTACCCTCTGATACCGAGTTAACTCGCCCGATACTTTGAACCATGGTCGAAAACCTCCAACAAGCTCAAGAATTAGGGTTTGGCAGCATAAAATTGGTTTTTGACCCGGGAGGAAGCTTTTTAGGGTTGACACGAGAGAAGCAAGAGAGATGGAGGAAGAATGGAGAGAAAAAAAATTGAAGGATGGATTTGTCCCCCATAATTTTTTTGGCACAAATTTGTGGAATTTTCACACGAGTCCCCAATTTTTTGAATGCGTGAGGACGAGCTTGGTTTCAACAGAGGGATAGTGATGGAAATGCTTCTTTTTAGGGTTTTATAGTATTTTATTTTCTTTTTGTTTCTTCATTTGGTTGTATTTCTTTTTTAGTATTTGTATGCTTGGTATTTAAGGAAAGAAGTAGCAAAGGCTATTAAGGGTATTTTTGTAATTATAATCTTAGCTTAGAGCCTAAGCTACTTTTCCCCATTAAATACCCATGTAATCCTCATTTGATGATAGACTTGATTTTGAATGTAAGAGATTCTTAGTTTCTCTCTTTAAAGTCGGTGTTTGTTTTATTTGGCTATTGATGTGTAGTTTACGTCATCCATACTAATCTATTCATCCCTTTAAATAAAGTGTAACCTGTCTTCAAATGTATAGGGTAGAATTCCAAAATGATGGTATCACGAGTTAGTGGTCCTCAACAATGACATCATCAATCTAGATTCCTCTCTCAAATATCTAATATGCAAAAGTAAAAATAACTATCGTTACTCATGTTCATGCATCACTCCCCCTCCCGAGAAGAGTATGTATTTCGTTAGTGATAGTAACATCTAAATCAATATGTTGGAGCGTGGCCTCGAAAATCCAGGTGTACTCAGATTCGAGGTGATTGATCTATCGGATGAGAAAACGAGTGCATAACACAACACCTGTTTCAAAATCTATGACTCACAGTATCGGTATAAGAAAGGACTAAGCCCGAGGTGATAGGAAGCGAACAAATGGGTTGGGTACGAGTCTCATGGAAAGGTGTGAGACCTGCAATATTGAACATGCGGTGAACCTGTACGTCGCTCGAAGGGGCAATCTCATTTGCATTTTCTCCACAAATGTGGAGAATTGGGAAGGGACCAAAACAACGAATTAGTAAGTTGTGGCCCTTTTCGTGACACTTTTCTTTGAGAAAATAGATCATGACTAAGTCGCTTTGTTGATAGACGAGGCGACAATGATGCGAATCAACGACCTCCTTGTAGGAGGTATACATACGCTGAAGGCGTGCACGAAATCGAGAGTTGGCGTGCTGCAAACTCAGAAGCCGAGAGGCACACCGGAGTAATGTGTGGGAGCTCAACAAAGTCAATAGGCATGACTAGTGCAGTCTTATAGACAACTCGAAAAGGAGAGGTCCAGTGGAACGGTTTATATCGTCGTTGAAGTCAAACTCAACTATAGGCAGAATGTCATCCTAACACTAGGAGTTATTCGAGACGAGGCAACGATGGAGATTGCCAACATTCCGATTGACGACTTCCGTTTGACCGTTTATTTGAGGATGGAAGGTTGTGAAAAATTGCAGGGAACTCCGAAGGAGCTTCAAAAGGTGCGCTTGAAGTGACTTCGAAAATGAAAATCTCGATTGGAACCGATAATGTGATGTGCACCATGAGTAAGCCATCTTCAAAAATAGGTTTACACCGAGGAAGATGGAATAAAAAACCCGGGACGGGCGTGGCAATCCGACCAGAAAAGTCATGGAAATATTGAGCCATAACGGTTTGGCATGTATAGGAACGCTTGATGAAGGAATTGGTGTCTTTACGCATAATAGGCCAATATAAACGGCCATGAAGGAGTTGTGCATCCGAGCAATGCCCATGTGGCCTGCTAGCCTACCCGATGTGGACCTCGACAATAAATCTTTTCTTGTAGAAGGGATAAGGGGATGTAAAGGGCCGTACCTCTAAAGAGAAAGCCATCCTAAAATAGGTAATCTGTCGAGGCACCATGGTCGTGTTGACACTCAATAATGGGGCCAAACTGAACGTCGAATGTGCACGCATCGGGAATATCGAATAGAAAATAGTGCGGCATATAATGGTTAGGGTGTACATATGGTGGCCCGCATCGTCAATACTGTTTTCCTTTCCGAACTTGTATTGAAGGTGGAAGGTGTACTTTTGCATGAAATTTGACCACTTGTCAACTTCGACTAGTTATTATGGTACTTAAGGGCCTCATGGTCGGTTTTGATGACGAACTCTTGATGTAACAAATATTAATTCCAATACTTCACAACTTGAACGATGACATACATCTCTAGATCATCTGTGGAGTAATTGAATGCCGCACCGAAGATCTCACGAAAAAAGGCAACAAGACGACTGTTTTGATTGAAGACGATACCAATACCCGTCTTGCAAACATCGCAAGACAACTTAAATAGTTAGAGAAATCAGGTAGGGCCAGGATGGGGGCCGATGTAATAAGTAGGAAAATGTCTTGAGGTGGTGCTACGAAATTCGGCAAGGAGGAGCTCATCAGGTCGATAATAGGGGACTTAATGGAGTTGAAGTTGACTATAAAGCACTGTTGAAAGCTGACAAGCCCATGAAAACTCCATATTTGAGAGATGGTTGTTAGGACAGGACAATTGACAATGGGTGTACTTGGACTCATAAGCTCATCGCTAAATCCTACGTACTTTGGAAATGCTATTAGGGGAACCATAAAGATGCATTTTAACTATAAATTGAATTGTTGGACCCGTCGTACACGGTCGATGAACCCGTTCTTTGATCGACTGTAATCAAAATATCGTAAAGTAGACAATGATTAAAACCCCTGGCGTTGGCTGTACAATCTGCCATCACCCGCATAAAAGTGTACGGGTAATTGGATAGATCAAACAACATCACGATCTACTCATACAATCCATCCTTGGTTTTGAATGTTGTCTTCCATTTTCCCATGATCGCATACGAATCTGGTGATAGCCGCTCTTAAGATCTAGCTGAGAGAAATCACAAGCGCTATGAAGTTGATCCAACATATCTTTTATCCGCGCTATTGGAAAACGACATTCGACCATGATTTTGTTAATGTCGTGACTATCAACGCACATATGTGTGGCTAGATTCGACAATTATGCTCGGGGATAAAAATTATAGTAAGATGCATATCATGGACGGGTGGCAAGCAACTCTCTTCGGGGAGAACTGACATCGACAAACTCATCCACAATGAAAAAAATTGCTGGAATAACTGTCGGAGTAGTGGAAATGGTAAAAATGAGTTCATAGCACAACCATCCTTTCGAGCATCCGCCATCAATGAGGGACAATCGAACAAGGAAGTGGGCAAAGTGCGGGGTTGTACCTCACGCATAAGCTGTAGCTGCATCTCCTTGCAGTTATAGCCAAAAATGTATGTGTTGGTTGTATGGACAACCCAAAAAGAGACTGCAAATGGTCGTATCGAGGACGATACAAGGGACCTCACTTCTTTTCATGGGGCTCATAGCACACTCATTCCTTTGCTTCTGAGCCCTCGAGGCTATACAAATTAGCTCCAACATAATAACTCTGACCTTTTTGGGTACTTGAATATTGCCTAACTGCTCTGGTGCATTTATAGTTATTGCTTTTGTAAATATAGTAGCTAAATAATCCCAATGTGTTACATGAGGCAAATCCTTTAGCTTTTCCCCTTTCCACCCTTGCGTCTCGTCACCTCGTAAGTCCACTCTTAAATGGGTACTGTATTAGACTTGTGCCGGCAAGCATCTGAGCATACCTTAAGCGGTTTGGAGAGACTGCCCTTTGTCGATACGTTCCTAAAAAAATTCGATTCGAGCGGATTCTTCCCCCAACTAACGAAGAGATCTTGGCGGAATTGTCACATAAGAAATTGAGCACAATTTTGCAAAGAAATAACCCACCTGTTTCTCGAGAAGAGATGGGAAACATGCTCAATATCATTTGATTGCCGAGTCTGTTCTCATACCACTAGTGTGGAGGGAATCATTTCTTTTGAGACAACCATTTTCCCTATTGGGCTATGCGCTCGCTTGCTCATTCAATGAGTCGTTAGCCTCGAGTCCGAGGAACATATTGATTTGGACTTCTACCACCAGTACTGGATATATATGGACTCCTCAATGATGTAGGAGCATGAGTGACGAGGATTATTTTTGTAGTTTTCCTTATTAGAAATCTGCGAGAGGTTTCTAGATTGATGATGTTATTGGTGAGTACCATTATTTATGTCATCATGTCTCTCCTTTATTCCATGTACCCTATAAATCGAGTGCTCCTTTCATTTAAAGACACCCTACACTTTTGTTTAGAAAGATGGATATACGAGTTTATATGAGAGTTATTTCCCACGTATATTTTTAGTGCGTATATGATTGGATCACTCTACATATAGGGTACAATGAAATAAATGCGGGAATTCTAGGATGATGAGGATGTGAATTATATATGTCGGCATTTTTGTAATTTTCTTATTTTCTTTTTTTGTTATTGTAATTTTCTTTTCTTTTATTATTTTTTATTTTATTTGTAGTTTTTAGGTTGAGTAGGGGCTAGAATAGGTAATTTGTAATGGGAATGTTCTAATCCATGTGACATCATTAATGATGTCACTCGTGCCATCACATGTGACCTAAGCACTCCTTAGTAGGCAAGTAATGGGCCATTTCTAGATCCTTCTCTTAGCCCTATTTAAAGCATTGAAGTATTAGTTAATTTTGAGTATTACTATTCTTTGTTTGTGTGTAATTTTTTTGTTTACCATTGGCATCGTTTACGTCAATTGGTATCAAAGCCTAGTCGCTCCACCCATTGTTGTTGTTGTGTAGGAAAATCATGAACAAAACAACAATGGTGCCAAAGAAGAACACCCAAGCCTAGTGTCGTAACACACAAATTGATGGAACCCTCACCAAGATCATGGATAAAATGGAGATTGAGGAATTGTTACGCAACGTGGATGAAATTCCTCGGGCTTGGAGCTTATTCAATTCTCAAGCGAGCGATTCGTTGCTATCCATTCTCTGCGAACCTGCCTAGACCCACCACCACCACTTCCGCCTTACTAAACCCCCCTGTCCACGCCACCCCCTATCCACCCCACCACCTGAGTTAGCCCCCTCCTGCCACTTCCTTTGCTTGAAAAGCACCACAACCACCTGCCCTTGTCACCCCAAGCCTTGTTGCTCCAAAATTGCACCCGAACAACCCACAAACCTACCACTAATGGATCCATTCATAAATTACCACCACAAAGCCCTATCCTCCCCACCCCAAAACCCTCTGTCAAACCTTAGCCTCCTCAAAACCCTAGCTCTAATCCTCATCCAACCCTCACCTTAAAAAAATAAATAAACGAAGCCCTTGTTTGAGCCTAGGGCTGAAACGGAAAATTAAAAGCAGAAAAATGGGTTGAAACCCATCCCAAGGCCCAAGTTGAAGAGAGAGAGGAAGGCTCACAAAATCCGAGGCTCCCTCTGGCGACCTATTGAGTTCGGTTTTTGTGGGATCAACTCGTCAGTGAATCGCATGCGATTGGAAGTATCAGAAAATCCTAGGGTTTATACCCATGGTTCAAAGTATCGGCTGATACCACGTGAAGTCGGCCGAGTTGACTCGGTTTCGTTTGCTACCGTTTTGATACCGTGACCCAAGTTGAGTAATAGGTGTTTTTATCTCAAATCAGACCATATTGATCTTGGTCAACTCGGATGGTATTAGCGAGATCTTAGACAATATCGACAGGGTCTCAATCGGCTCAGACAATAACGGACAACACATTATAAATTTAATTTTAATTACAAAAGTCATTAAATTTGTACTACTTTTATCAAATTCGTCTTGTTAATTATGGTTGAATTAAATCATTACCATATAAGTGATAATATATTTATATATATTAATTAAAAATATATTAAATATATATCATTGTGTTTAAACACTTATCTATTTACTTAAAATATACATGAAAAGATGTATCGCTATTAACTTAAATTAAGTTAATAGTGATACATGTTAATATAAATTAAGTTATATATATATATATATATATATATATATATCAATGTTCTAAAAAACACGGGGCGTGATCGAGGCGTGGAGGTCAAACCATAAGTCTTAGAAGTCTAGGCGGGCCTTAGACGTAAAAAGGCGTTTAGGCCTTTTTTAATATATTTTAATATTTTTAAACTATGAAAAAGCTATTATAAATACTAAAATGGTACATGCCTTGCAAATATGTCTGAATATTTGTAAATTAAGATACTAAAAAAAAACTCGCGTTTTTAACACCTTACTTAAAAAAAACTCGCGTTTTTTTACCCCCCAAAAATGCGCGTTTTTTCACTCCTTACTCCAAAAAACGTTGATCATAGTTGACCACGTCTAAGGCCAAAATTTGGTGTATCTAAAGAGCCCCGCGCCTAGGCGCGTTTTTTAGAACACTTAATATATATCATTATTATCTCTCCTTAAAATGTACTCATATTTAATCAAAATATCTAAAAAAATGTATTATCGAATATATAATTAAGTGTTGATGTTTACTTGATTAATAATTAATACATTATTACATTAATGAAACAATACATTTAACTTCTATTTACTATTTTTTATAAACTATGATGTCTAATTTAATCGTTTTGCTTACTTATGACTAAACTATTATGAAATGAAGTTAATAAGTGAGATATGCGTCAGTATAAGCTATTACACAATGCTATGCATACTAAATGATGGTTTTATACTCGTCTAATTAATCAATAATATTACACTTATTTTTGTAAAATTTTAAATATTTTTTCCAAATCTTTTTAGGCTCTCGACATTGCGTATCATTGCGTTTCCCCCGATACCGCGCCCTATACCGATACCGAGTTGAAAATTGGGGGTCCGAATAGTACACCGATACCTCGACTTTGAACCATGTTTATGTCCCATTTTGTCGCACCCTATGGGATCACGATGGTCCGGGGATCTATGGCCTGGAGCAGGCATGTTTCGACCCAGGTGGTCCAGGTCTTGCTCAAGAGAAATAAAAGGAAGTAGATCGGAAAATATAAAAAGGAGGAGAGAGAGTTGAACTGAGATCAGATCAAGAGAGAAAGAAACTCACCGGAGATTGGAGAAAGACTCGTTGGTGAGATTTACAGCGCTGGAGATGGTAGGGGATCGCCCGATCTGATGCGTGAGGGTGAAAACCCTAATCCTCCTTTATCTGGGACATGGGTTGTTTGCCCCCAAATACTTTAAGTTTCTCTGGGTATAAGCCCCTCGTGCGGTTGGAAAACAGAGAAGTGGTCTGGTTGGTTTATTTGTGCCTGGCCCACTGTCATACTTTTGGGATAGCTGGATTGAATTTGTCTTGGAGGGCTGAAACTTTGGAGTTCAACAATTCTGTTTTGGGGAATTTTGGATGAGAAAATTTGCGCCCTCCTTTGGATCGCGAAAGTTTTTTTTTCCACTCTTTGGCCACATATTTTGGTACTTTTCACTCGGCTCCAATTTTGAAAGCTCGAGGATGAGCTTGGTTTCGAGTTGGGGAGAGTGATATGAATTATATGTGGGGGCATCTTCGGCATTTTTTATTTTTTTATTGTAATTTTTTTTTATTATTTTCATTTTATTTGTAGTTATTAAGTTTACCAACGGCTAGAATAGGTAATTTGTAACGGAATGTTCTAGTCCATGCGATGTCGTTAGTGGCGTCTCCCATGACACCATATGTAACCTAAGCATTCCTTAGTAGGCAAGTAATGGGTTCTTTCTAGATGCTTCTCTTGGCCTTATTTAAAGCATTGAAGTATTATTTAATTTTGAGTATTACTACTCTTTTGTTTGAGTGTAATTTCTTTGTGTGCCATTGACACCGTTTACGTCAGATGATGTCACGAGGCAGTGGTCCTCAACAATGGCATCATAGATTTAGAAGCCTCTCTCAATTATCTAATAAGCGAAAGTACAAAATAACCATCGTCACAAATGCTCCCGCTTCATATTAGCGATGTCATCAAATATCTCTCTTAAGAACTTTTGTGTTCTCATGTCTCTACCATTTTCAACTTCTACACTACTATCAATGAGCTGTGTAAAAGTAGTTTCTTATCTCTTTTCTTCATCATCATACTTGAATACAATATCTCAAAGCTTCATGTCATAGTTATCACCTGAGAAAGTATTCCCAGTTTTCATTTGACCTTAAATAATAAGCCGAACATGTAACCTTCATAAAATACATCTTAGCACAAAGTTGCACAAAAGAAATTCAGAAAAATGTTAAATGCTAGAGTTTGTTTAGATGTAATAAAAAAGAGAAATACGAATACGAGTACAAACATATGCTTGCTTAATAAAACGTCGGACATCGTTTAAAAAACAAGGCTCTTTTAACCAACATTCATTATGATAGGAGGTAATGTATTCAATTATTGTAATTCTCTCTTCGCCTCTAGCTAAGTGTTAATTTGAAGTGTGTCCAAGTCAAATGGCACCTTGTACGTGAAATTTATATCTTCTACTTTTGTCTTCTAGCAGAATATTTTCACCCCACAAAAAGATAAATTATTAAAAAAAAATGTAAATTTCTGTTGCAGTAGGTTCATTAACATTCAACATGTTTTAAAATGTAAAAAATAATGTATTGTCAATCATTCAAAGAATTTTAAAACGTAAAACAATAGTCTATATGGTTCTAAAATAGTACAACAATGCATCATAAAGGAAAACACAAGCACTATCAATCGACACAACTATTGCAACTTCAAATTGATTACCAATTTTTATAGAAGTCCAAAAGGGAAACCTAAAAGGGGTTGTTAATAATTGTAGTGCTGATAATGTTTTTCTTTGATGAGTAGACATAAGAGAAGATTATTAATAAATATGCGGCGATACATAATTTACGTTTTTATATAATTCGACATTTCCATATATGGGGGTAAGGTTAGTCGACATCCGCCTCTCTCAGACCCTGCAGTTAAGCTGGATAAGACTTTTACGACCTTTCTATAATTCAATTAATTGAGTACGCATGTATCTTGACATTAGTTGATATATATCACGTGTTTTCATGGTCTAATAAAGTTATGCTAGTATGAACAAAACAACATTCTGTCATCAGGATGGATGAAGGCTTTTATGTATGGTGTTGACTTGCTTGCCATGTACAATAACCAACTTAATTTTTAAATTTTTGAAGAAAAAGGTTTACTCCCAAAATAACTTTCTAAACATTTAGAATTATCATTAACTAGATTGGTGTTAACACTATCGAATGATTAGGGCCTTTATTCTTTCCTTTTTTCCTGAAACAAAACATGGACATAAAGCAATTGACACAACTATTGCAACGCGAGGGGTTTATTTGATCTCTATGGGTTGCGTTCGCTAATTATCTGTAATGTAGATAAATCTCAAATATTGTTGCCAAACTGGCTTTGCTCTCATCAAACTTCTTCACCTCAATAAGTTTGATTTTTGCATTTCTTAAGATGGTAGAATACGAACAAATATCGACCTAAAAGCTATTTTACCCGCACCACACAAATGCACACATTATTAACAGTTAGTATGTTAATGAAACTTGTGAAGAGGTGCTTCACTGAACAATAATGAAATATCACAGGGAAAATTAGACTAATCACTAATCTGGTTTGGCGTAATGGGCCTCATCTTCCGCTTCAAAAATGATTGTTAATCCTTCAATTTTAGTGATGGTAACAAGACCACCCTTACTAAAGTCGATTAAGATACAAAAGTATCTATTATACCGTCTTGCATATTCAGTGCATAAATAGTTAATTGTCTTGAAATATTAAAAGAGTATAATGATAGAGTGCGAACAGGTTTGAATGATTCATTATCGGAGCTCCTATTTCTTGATAGAGTGTAACATTTTATTTTTGTGGTTATCAATCTAGTAATTAATAACGACTATAATGACTTGATTCTTCTTCAGATAAAGAATTATGGATTTAAGTTGGTTTCGATTTGATAGCTGTTTCAAGATCTACTTTTGGACCTTACACAATACTTGAACCAAACAACTTCTAAAGTTCAATGTGTTCTTCCTAAATTAGCATGCGTCAATTCCAGATAGAATCTGTAGACCTATGAAGCACTGACACTCCTCCGAGGCCTCCGCATCAAAGTCGGACGCGTGTCAGACTCGGACACGCCACCGACATGCCGGGACACGTGTTTTTAAATTGCATTTTAAGGATAATTCAAAGGCTGAGATTGCTCTGAGGCGGTCAAACCTACTTGGGTTTGGCACCAATATCATTGAAGTTGTTATTTGTACCTACATATTAACAAAATCGACTATACTTGGAGAGACCTGCCAAGTTTTGCACTTAGTTTTATGATCTTTTGTTTTCAATGTTTTGTATACTATAAGTTGTTCTCTTGATCGATACCGAAACCATCTTAGATACCGATACCCAATGTTTAAAAAGGCGAATGAGGCGTACGCCTCGAGGCGAGGCGGCGCTGAAAAAAAGCCTCGAGGCTTGAGCCTCAGGGTTAAATTTGAGGCTTACGCCTCAATGCGCCTCACACCTCGCCTCACGCCTTTTTACTGAGGAGCGAAAAAAACAAAACAAAAAAAACTCTTTTTCTTCTTTCATCACAAAGTTTGTTTTTTTAAAGGTTAAAGTTCTTCATTTTTCTAAAATTGCACTTAGCTTAAAAAAATATTGTTTTAATCTACCAACTCTTATTCTTTTTTTATTTTATTTTTGTTTTAAAATTGCACTTAATTTTGATTTTCTTTACTAATTTCTTTGAAATAAATATATAAATTTGTTTGAAAGTATATTTTTGTTATAAATATATAGTTTGTTTGAAATAAATGTACTAAATTAACTTCAATATGACTTTTTTTTATAATGTTTCTGTTTTTTGTAAAAGGTTCCTGTTTTTTGGTTTTCAACTTAGATTAATATGTTTTCTTTAACTTGCACTAATATATTTGAAAGGTTGCTGTTTTTTTAATAAACTTAGGTTGATATGTTTTATTATTTTTTTAATAAAGTTGCTGTTTTTTTAATCTTAGCTTGAAAATCAATGTTTTTTTAATAAATTTGCTTGATAAGTTGCGTTGATTAATTTATTGTCATATTATCAAATAACCAATTTGTGAATGAAGCTAAAAAAATGATTTTGCCAAAACGATTTTGCATTGATTAATTTATTGTCATATTGTAAATTAACCAATATGTTAAAATTGACTTTCTCTGATTACTTTTAAAAAAAAAAAGTTATCTCGGGGGAACAAAAAAATGTCAAACTCTATGAGAAGGCCCTCAAAGATGTTTTTTTTTGGAGTTTTATTTTATATTTTTTTGTTATTTTATTTTTATAGTTTTATTAGTATTTTTTTAATATTATTTTGCTCTTTTTTTTTTCTTTTCGGTGAGGCTTACGCCTCGCCTCACCGCGACTAAAACGCCTCGCCTCGCCTTTTGCCTTTTTAAACATTGCCGATACTGAGTCAAAATTTGGATGGCCGAGTCTTTGAGTGAGATCATGCTATTGAACCCTGATTTTGAAGTAGGACTGCTAAAAGAAACTTACATTTGATTCCAAATTTTCTCAAAGCCATGGCCCAAGTGCTCATTGGATTCTAGTCTCACACACTGAGACCATAGAGATATAGAAAAGAGCAAAAGAAAAGGAGGAAAGATGGTGCTATTAAACAGATGGAAGTGTCTACAGGCAATACACTCTGAAGGAAATATGTTTTTTCCTATCTATGGAATTCTTATATTCATAGTCAGTTAATTAATTGAATACGAAAGGGAATTCATCTTTATATATAGGCTTACAAGTAATGCTCACCAAAACATCTAAATTAAACTTATTAAAGTTGACCACTATTGATAAGAGTGATTCTAACATTCCCTTCTACCTAAAACATCTCCTAAATATCCTCTAACCAACAATAGTTCCTAAATTTAAGAAACAAGGAAACATTCTTCCCTCCCTCCCCCAACTCCCCCCAATCATAATCTCTGCAGCCAGAGATGGGTGGGGGCTACAGTCTTGAGCAAGGAGTGGGAGTTTGATCATAAATGCTCTGAATCCCTATGAACCAACAGTAACAAGAGTAGCATGTCTGCTCCAAGTGTTGCTGCTTGTGTTGATTTTTTACCGAGTAATATGCTGATTCATTTGTTTATTTGGCCCAGTTTATTGGAACAGCGGATTGTTGTGTTTACTACAGGGGACTTTCTTAATTGTCTTCTACACTTTGATTGATCCACATGTCATTGACACTTGTAACGTAGTTTGTCTCAGAATAGGGGAAAAATACTTTTTGCCATTTCACTTTTTATATAATGACGTGTTTGATTACTAAGTTAGAAAATGATTAACAGCAGTTCATTTGTTTATGAAAAGTGATTTGGTTAGATGTTTTCCCCTAGTTTCTGTATTTTCTAAGCGGAATCTATTTCTTAACCAGCCTTGAAGAATAGGATTCCATGAAAAAATGGAAAAGTAATGGACATCAGGCCAACCACTAATCCCTTTATCTACTTATTTTTCCCAACTTTTTATAAAATAGAACTGTTTTTTTAAATTTCCAACTTTGCAAAATATATTTACCCTAACCAAATGCAGCCATAGGCTGAAGTCAATACTGAGTTACTGTTTAAAGTAGATAAATGATCTTTATTCACCATTCAATACCACTGAATGTTGGGGTTAAGTATTATTTCCCGTGTGTTCTTGTGATTCTTTTATTTTACAATGGCAGAGGTCCTATAAAAATAATTTGGTATCAAATGAGCAAGGGAACTAGCATTCAACCAACCTAAAATTGCGTATGGGTACGTGATTCTACTTTTTTATCTTTGTTTCTTTGTATAGGAGAGCTACTACAGTGGAGGAAATTCTTACTATTGAGATCAAGCCAGGTTGGAAAAAGGGCACAAAAATAACTTTCCCAGAGAAAGGGAATGAACAGAGAGGTGTTATACCCTCCGACCTCGTCTTCATTATCGACGAAAAGCCTCACAGTGTTTTCAAGAGGGACGGCAACGATCTCATCTTCACTCAAAAGATATCTCTGGCTGAAGCATTGACGGGTTGCACTGTACAGCTGACAACCCTAGATGGGCGTAATCTGACAATTCCCATAAACTCGATTGTTAGCCCAATCTATGAAGAAGTTGTTAAAGGGGAAGGCATGCCTATCCCTAAAGAGCCAACAAGAAAAGGGAACTTGAGAATTAAGTTCAACATCAAGTTCCCTACCAAGCTTACGCCCGAGCAGAAAACTGGTATCAAGCGGTTATTGACTTCTTAATGAATACTCGCCGAAACTCGTGTAAGCTTGCCCTCTTTACCTGGGTTTTATTGTGGAGAAGAAATACATGTTTTGTTGAATTGGGGATTTCATGATAGCAGGGCCTCGTCTTTTAGGTGTTTAACATTATTTCCAATGTTTATTTGTCTAAAGGGTATTATTTTCCATTTATTTGTTCTTTGGTGTAGTATGAGAGTTAACTTTTGTAACTTGGTGGCTGTATACAACTAATGGACCATTGACATTACAAAACATCCACACCCCCTATGCTGAGATCTCCTTTTGCTGCCTTTTGATGAAAGAGCAATTAATCTTTTAGTAAGAATTGAAATACGAGTGATTTCAGGTATAATTATACTCTCTACGTCCCAAATTTAAAGCCATTATTCTATTTTTGGTTGTCTCAAATTAATAGTCTACTTTCCTTTTTTGGACATAATCAACGAACCAAACTCAACGATAGTGAACGAGTGTTAATCTTGATCATTAATTAAGAATATCCTTAATTAATGCAAAAAATGGATAGAAATATAAAATTTGGGACGGAGGAGTATAAAATTTTTGGTTCCTTCATTCTTTTAAGATTCAATCAATAATGTGAGGATCATGTTAAACCACTTATAAAGTGGGTCGACAAATTTGAACTCTAGATATTAGGGAGTGGTTAATATTGCAAGCAATACTATTTGTGGATCATATTTATTTAACAAATCTAAATTCTACATATGAAATAATTGGAATTTTACTTTACAGCCACATTGCTTCCATAGGAGTGGTGAGTGAAGAAAAGTTTTAGCTTAGTTGGTTTGGATGAACAATTACCTTCTCAGGAAACCCCCAACTATTATAATTTAAGCGTAGGGGTTGAAACATGATCACAAACAAATATTTAGTATAACGGTTGTAACATTTCGTTTCATAGAGCCATAGCGGGACAATGATAACTTTGTATATATTGAATATATTTTTCTGATGAATTAAAACGGTTGATTTAATATGAATGGTTATTAATTGCTCTCACTTTTTAATCTGGCATAATTATATATATCTCGCCCGAAGTTGTTGCCACCACTCCAAAGTTCACAAACACAAAAAAGAAGAAAAAAGAATGTAGCTCATCTCACTGATGGCCTGGACACAGTAGATAATATGTCCACGACAGAAGGAATAGGAATGTAGTCTAAAGAATTTTTGTTGAGTGGATTATGCAATCACAGCCTTTTCAAGAATAGGAAACAGAGAAGAGAAAGATTTGAAAAAATATATGTACCACCAAGTGACTTTAGAGTCACAAGGATGAAAAATGATATACTTCCGGCATCAACACCGGACAAGTACAGGCCATGCAAAACAGAAAGAATTTTCTGTCTTTACTACTTTAGCATCAGGATTTTCAACAAAAACAAAGGCAAGAACCTTAGCTCACTGATTGGATCTCAGAATCCGTAAAGGAAAACAATATAAAATTTCAACATATTTTTTCTTTACTGAAATAAAACGAAAAGTTCAGAGGCTCTTTAGTTGTGGAAAACATTTTTCTGTTTTCTGTTTTTAGTTTTCATCTCTATTTTCACTTTTCATTTTCTGTGGAAAATTTTGGAAAACTAGAAAACGCGTTCATTCGTTAAAAATATGAAATCATTTTGTACATGTTAATATTCAAAAAATGAAAATTTTGTTCAAAAATTAGAAAATGCGTTCATTCGTTAAAAATATAAAATCATTTTCTACATGTTAATATTCAAAAATTGAAAATTCTATAATCAATGTAATAAAAATAATCATGCACACACCAAAAAAATATTATTAGTATTAGATAACAGGAAAAAAATATTTCTCGACACGAATAATAAAGTACACACATGACACTTTAATTTGAACTGATAAATGTGATATTTCTTATACATTAGCTATTAATTGATAATGCAAGTCTAAGCTGTCAATGCAGTTAATTTCTTATACATTAAGGGTGTGTTTGATAAAAAAAAAGATGGAAAATAAGCGCTAAAAATTGAAAACTTGAAAATATTTTCCATGGAAAACATTTGTTGGTGTTGTTTGATTGCATTTATTTTCCAGGTGGAAAATGTTCTATTTCCATCTTTTATGTGTTTGATTCCCAATATTTTCCATGGAAAAAAATAGCAAAATATATATAAATCGTAGAAAATTAATAAAAATAACCAAAATAATTATAAAACACACAAAAAATGAATAAAAATTCAAAAAAATAAAAAATACAGAAAATGAATAAAAAAACAAAAAAATAAATATTAACTTCAAAATGAATTTTAAAAAAACAACTAGAAAAAATGTATTAAAAGTATTAAGAAAAAGTAAAAAATGAATAAAAACGAAGTCCACCAAGCCCCCACCTCAACCCCTAACTGTTTCGTCCCCCCTATGGCCAGGTCTGTTCTTTTTTTTTTTTCCTAATTCTCTTATTTTTTTAATTTTTCTAATATTTGCATTTTTATTAATTTTCTAGGATATTTATTCATTTCCATTTTTTAATTTTGAGTACTTTTTTATTTTCTTTTATTTTTTACTTAATTAATAAATTTTGACTTTTTCATAAATTTCTGTTTTTTTTTAAAATTAATTCAGGGTATAATATTTATTTTCTATTTTTTACTCATTTATGCATTTTTTTTCATTTTTTTTTTATTGATTTCTCTCTTTTTTTTTTTAATTTCCCGAGCTTTTTTTTTGGTATTTTTTAAAATTAATTCTGGGACTAATATTTATTTATGAATTTTTTCCCATCATTTTATTTATTTATTTTTGTTTTTTTAATTTTGTGAGCGTGTTTTTAATTTTCTGTTATATGCTTTATTAATTAATAAGTTTCTTACTTTTTAATAAATTTCTAGGTTTTTTTAAATTAATTTCGGGGTTAATATTTATTTTCTTTTTTATCCCCTTTCTGAATTTTTTTTCATATTTTTTGGGGTTTTATTCACTTTCTGTATTTTTTTCATTATTTTTGGATTTTTATTCACTTTCTAGATTTTTTTTCATTATTTTTGGGTTGATTCATTTTTTGGATTTTTTTCATTATTTTTGGGGTTTTATTCACTTTATGTATTTTTTTCATTATTTTGGGGTTTTTATTGACTTTCTGTATTGTTTTCATTATTTTTGAGTTTTTATTCACTTTTTGGATATTTTTTCATTACTTTGGAGGTTTTATCCATTTTCTGGATTGTTTTCATTATTTTTGGTGTTTTATTGACTTTTTGTATTTTTTTCATTATTTTTGGGTTTTTATTCACTTTCTGGATTTTTTTCCTTTATTTTTTGGGTTTTATTCACTTTTTGTATTTTTTTTCATTATTTTGGGGTTTTTATTCACTTTCTATATTTTTTTTCATTATTTTTGGGATTTTATTAATTTTCTGTATTGTTTTCATTATTTTTGAGTTTTTATTCACTTTCTGGACTGTTTTCATTATTTTTGAGTTTTTATTCACTTTCTGGATTTTTTTCATTATTTTTGGGTGTTTATTCACTTTATGTATTTTTTCATTATTTTTTGAGTTTTATTCACTTTCTAGATTTTTTTCTATATTTTCTAGACATTTTATCAAATTTTTGAGTGTGACAATTCTTTTCCACAATTTGAGTGTAAACGTGATACAAACAGGAAAAATGAGAGAAATGTGATGAGAGAAATGGGTCTCCATGTGTATGTTGGAGGAGAGATTTGGAATATATGATCCCCACTTTTAAAATGGGATGAGAGAAATGGATCCCTCTTTTAAAACAGAAAAATAAAAACATAAAAAAAACTTTTTCCATTTTTGTGGAAAAATAGAAAAATAGAAAAATGAAAAATTATTTTTTCATTTGAAAAAATACCTTATTTGAACATATTTTCTAATTTTCTATCTCCACATAAAACTTTTTCTAGAAAACACCCCCATTTTTTCATAACTAAACAGCCCCTAAGAGATTCTTATGCTACGTTTGATCTCCGTAAGGAGTAGGGTAGTAAACACTTGAGTTAGATGAGAACGAGATAATATATGAATGAAGTAAACTTATAGGGTTAACTACATTTTGACCCCTCGAATTTTATCCTCAATTTCACTTTACCACTTATAATTTCATTTTCGACACTAAACCTCTTGAACTTCTTCAAACTACTCCCAAACTCTAACAATGTTAAGTTCTAGATGGAAAATTGGCAATCTATATAGCACATGAGGATATTTTTGTACGGAAATATCCTCATGTGCCATGCATATGACCAAAATTTCACCCAGAACATAACACCGTTAGGATTTGGGGTAATTTGATCCTTTTTAATAAGTTCAGGGGGTTTAGTGTAGAGAATGAAAGTAGGAGTGGTGAAGTAAAAATAGGGACAAAGTTCGAGAGGTCAAAGTGTAATTAATTCAAGTTTATATTTAAAATTGAGGGTATTTAAATTTGGGTGATTTTATTTCAATCCAGTTATTTTTTCGACCCAACCCATTTCGTTAAACTCTTTATAAGAGAGTAGTTTGTGCTTGGTTGTTTATGGGTAAACTGGGGGTAGCCCATTTTAATGGTGATGAAACAGTAATGAGAGTACTCTAAATGATATAAAATAAACTCGGGTATATATTTGAATGATGAGTTATGAATACAAACCGTTAAATAATAAATGAATCTCTAATGGATGTTAGTTAGAGGGAGATAGAAACAAGCACTATAAATACACCACAAGTAGGCAGACAAAAACTAAAATGTGGATGAAATAGTGTTTAAAGCTCAATAAATGCTTGAGTTCTTGGTAAAAACTGGACAAGCATATTAATGGAGGAGAGTAACAGCTCTGGTTTGCAATAAATATCTCAAAGTGATCTTATCGACCCAAATATCTAATGACTTATAAACGGATAAGTGAGGTATATCTACGCTCAGGATGTACGTGAGAAATGTCAGGTGCATTAAATGCTGGATCAGACATGTCATTAGCATTAAATGCTGATTGAAATTCTCGAGTAACTAACCGCTGTGTAAGTTGACGCAGCAGGTGTGTCAGCACCTTTACGATAACTGCCCACCAATCCACCACTGTACTGAGGTAAGTTTGATTTGACATATGTTAGGTGTGGCATGACAACCCACATATCTTTTATGGAAAGTAACTATTTTTGGCACCAAAAATCTGTGGCTAAGAAATGAGTCTAGCCATGATTGCTTGAGTAGTGCTCAATTGGGAAAATCTAGGTGTTTTATGTGGTGTATTTAAATGGTTAAGCTCAATCGCCTTAACTCCACCTTGCTCTCTATCCTCCAAACCAATTCTCTCAAAGGTTCCCAAGTGAATTTCCTCGATAAAGCATGAAAGCTCTCCCAGGTCCTGCCAGAATTGGTCCATCACTGGTATCGAGTAACCTCATAAATATTACAATACAAAATATAATTGTGAGGACAAAATTTCAAATAGTGTCAATTTGTCTTCTTTGGCTTTATTTTGGACAAATACCCCTTCGAGTCATTGGATAGTATTTATTGTCACAATTCCCTTAAGCCTATGAAGTTGTGATGAAGATATAGTGGTCAAGTTTCAAAGATAAATCATGCCGCATTTTTTGTGTACGTTTTATGTCTTCACATTTATGTGGATTTTCAAGATTCTCCCAGGTATAAATGCATAACGATTTATGGTTCTCAGAATCTTTATAAGGATGCTAATTTATTTAAAAATTTATTTTAAATGAATTCTATAAATCTTTTCTGAATTAAATCATGTTTGGAGTCGTATGAACTAAGTCACTTTCTTTAGTTCAAACGATATTTTACATCGTTCAAACGAGATTGTTCTCCCGTTCAAACGAGATGGTTTTCTCGTTCTAAAGAGATTCAGTTTTTGTTCAAACGATATGATGTTTTTATTCGAACGCTGCGCATCTTCAAAATTTGTGTTTTATTATTTAAAGTGTAATTGACTTAGAAAATTGGGAGTGCAGAACATAACATAGAGATATACGTTTTCTGCAAATTGTTTTCAAAGTTTTCCAAAGCTAAAAGCATAAACATCCTTGTTTGTTTCAAGATATGAGTTTGTATAATCCATATATCATAAAGATCTTGGTTTGCACCACTGGTTTAATTCTTCTATCATTATAAGAAATGTGTTCATGCGGTGGACTCTGTGCATGCTGATTGCGGTGAAGAAATGGTGGATTCCGTGTTCTAAAATGTGGATGGTTGCTGAGGCTGTATCGGTGAATATCGAGGCATACGTGGACTCGCGTGTTTTGGATCTTGCGTGGGTGGACTCCTACGTTGCACTATGGAGGAGTGGTTGAAGATAGAAGAGCGTCAAGACTTCTAGGGATCGAGTCGTTATGTAAGTCTACTGTCTATTCTTTGTAAAACCATATCATAGCGATTGTCTGGCCTAGGCCATCCGAGTTCTTTTTCCCTTAGTGGTTTCCTTGTATATCGGGGTTGTGAACTTGCATTACTTTATCCGCTTAGTCTCACTAGATGCATGTTTAGGATTAAGAAGATAAAATTGGGTTAATTAAAATTTGGTTCACATATCTGGTGCATAATAAAATTGACAAAATTTTAAAAATATTGTCGTTGCCTAAAGCACATACACATAAGGGCTCCTCAATAATTATAACAAAATAGACCAAATACTTGGTGGGTCATATAGTTTCTTTTGGAAGGTTTCATTCCTCCACACCACACGTATGAGAGAGACAACGGGGAACGTTAAGAGAGGTCCACATTGAGGTAACATTCATCATCGTATCTATACTTGCACTCATTGCGGTAGGAAGGGTCCTTAGACGTTTTTTCTACGACTTTAAGCATGCTCCTCAGAAGTTTAAGAATAAAGTTATTTCGATTCCCAAAACTCCCATGTGTCGTTACACACCTACTTGGGTTAGGAAATTGGACTTAGAGGCTTTAAGAATTATACTTCACGACTCTTGTTTGATTGTACGTGATTCTCCACATGCTACATCTTCTAGTTTGTTGTGTTATCAATTATTTGTCATACGCTACTTTTGCTTCTTGATATTTATTTTCTAGTGTTATGGCATGTATATCTTTTGTATTTTATTTTTTTTCTTTTCATGAGTCATTTTGATAAGAATACAAAAAGATTTTTGGTTTCATATATTTTTTAAAAAATACAAAAAGATTTTTCTTTTGGATAAAAAATATGTTTGAAAAATACAAAATATTTTCGATTTTTTGTGTCTTGAGTTTACACTTATGATATGGTATATTGGTGTGCTTTGACCCCCTTCATTACATGATTTCCATGTGGCTAATATGCTTGGTTATGATTTTGGATGCATAAATTGATCTTAATCATGTATTTAATGGGGTTGTTTTGAACTTGATTGGCATTTAGATTCGACTATGTATATGCCATTGCACGCACATGCACGCGCTTATATGAATGTTTGACTTCTCATACACATTTAAGTTTGGTGAGATGTTCTCCTCTCAATCTTGTCATCTATGCGCACAGAAGACTTAGGGGGAGTTGTGCATGTAAGAACCGTTGTCCGTGAGGATAGTTATTACTTATTGAAAAAATGATGAGTGTGCACGAAATAGGGTTGCGAGAGGCATGTGGACTTGTCGTGAAAGCCACCATTTAAAAGAGCACAAGAAAAAAAATCAAGGCATTAAAAATATCACATGTTGCCAAAAAAGAGCCAATATGAAATCTCTTAAAAGATAAATTAGTTACTCAAAAGAAGAAAGCAATAGAAAAGAATTATCACTTATGTCTGAGGGAGTTTAGTTGAAGATCAACGAGTTTGCACAATGATTCATAGGTTGAAAAAGTCGTGTCATGACGCTATTGTTTGGTAGAATCGTTAAAATTCTAGACTTGTGTGCACGATGTTTGTTTAGTTTATTAAGTTCACTTTATAATTGTCACATATGGCTAATGACATTTTGAGGTCAATTAGAGCTTCTTGAACAGATTTATGTGTTTGAATTATGATTTATTTGTGTTGGTTACACTCATTCATTCCATTCCATGTTTAGGCACATCGATACCGTGTTAGAGTGTAACTCATTTTTATTTTTGAGTTGTATTTCTCATTTTCTTTAAGTGTTAGGTGTTTTAGTTCTCTGATTCAGGTTTCTGGGTTAATGGTAACACTATTTTCTAGGTTGGAATCAAGAAATTTTACTGTTGTTAGAACGACATCTTAGTGTCGTTTGAACGACTTCTTCATGTCGTTCAAAGTATGGTTCCAGTGAGTTTTGCGCGAGATGTTTTTAATGTACAGTGTTTTTTGTTAGAAGGCCGTTAGATAGGTCCCTTCAAATGAGCTTCAGGCGAGAGCTTACTGTTTTGGGTCGTTAAAAGTGAGATTCATTTCACTTCAAGCGAGATCCTTCTGTCGTTTGAATAACATTCTCTATCGTTCGAACGACCTGCTTATTTTAAAAAAAAAATCGATCAGATTCAGTACCTTATGCTATATATTCTTCTGTTATACTGTTATGGTACTTATGGATTATTTGTGGACAGTTTGTATGCAATTGACTTGGATTATTCATGTTTATTATGTTGCATTGTTGGATGATATTTTGTTTAGTCACATCATTTGGTATAGTGATGATTTATTCATGTGACTGTTTACTAGCTATACTTTGTCATATTCTGATATTTCATTACTTGGTTACTCATGTTTATCTAATTATGCTTCATGTTATACTCATACTAGATATGTTTTTTTTATATTTATTTTTCCCACTAGTTATCTATTCCAGAGAAAAAGGGGGAGAGATAGATATGTGATGTAGGGGAGATTTGAGATTTGATATGTTGATATTTGATCATATTATTTATATATAATTTTTCCCTCATACTGCACTTGGTATTTGTTTGTTTCGTGTGTGTGTAGTGATTATTCAGAGATTCAGATTTTTCAGCTACATCACATTCAGACAACTCATGCTTGCCGGTCTTACATATTGCAGTCTTGTTCTGTATTTTTTATTTTTGGGTTTATGGGATGGGACATATGTTATTTGACTTGACGGATCGACTTAGCATTTCACTGTTTTTGATTTTGTCCCCGAATAACCAAAGTGAGAGATTTGTAAGGACAAATTTTCAATTAGTGTAAATTTGTATGTTTTTCCATTATTTCGAACAAAAACCACTTTGAGTCATATGATAGTATTTACGTGTCGTAATTTCCTTAAGCCTATAACGTTGTGATGAAGACGTAGTGTCCAAGTTTCAAAGATAGATCATGCCGCATTTCTGTGCACATTTATGTCTTCACATTTATATGGATTTTCAAGATTCTCTCAGGTATGAATGCATAACGGTTTATGGTTCTCGGAATCTTTATAAGGATGTTATTTTATTTAAAACTATTTTTAAAATAATTTTTATAAATCTTTTCTGAGTTAAATCGTATTTAGAGTCGTATGAACTAAGTCTGACACTTTATTTGGTTCAAATGATTTTTTACATCGTACAAACGAGATTATTCTCTTGTTAAAATGAGAAGGTTTTCTCGTTCTAACGACGCACCACCTTAAAATTTGTGTTTTATTATTTAAGGCATCATTGATTCAGAAAATTGGGAGTGCAGAACATAACAGAAAGATATACATTTTCTGCAAATTGTTTCCAATTTTTTCCAAAGATAAAAGCATAAACATCCTTGTTTGTTTCAAGATCTGTGTTTACATAATCCATATGTAATATAGATCTTCGTTTGCACCACTGGTTTGATTATTCCATAATTAGAAGAACTGTGTTCGTGCGGTGGACTATGTGCATGCTGATTGTGGTGAAGAAGGGGTGGATTCTGTGTTCTGAATCTTAGATGGTTGTTGAGGCTATATCGGTGAATACCGAGGCATACGTGGACTCGTATGTTGTGGACCTTGCGTGGGTGGAGTCCAATGTTGCACCTTGGAGGAGTGGTTGAAGATATAAGAGCGTCAATGATTGTGGGGATCGAGTCGTTGTGTAAGTATGTTGTCTATTATTTGTAAAACCATATCATAGTGATTGTCTGGTCTGGTCCGTATGAGGTTTTTTCCCCTAGTGGTTTCCTCATACATCGGCGTTGTGAACTTACATTGCTTTATCCGCTTAATTTAACTAGATGCATGTTTAGGATTAAAAATATAAAATTGGGTTAATTGAAATTTAATCCACATATTTGGTGCATAATAAAATTCACAAAATTTTAAAAAGATTGTCTTTGCCTAAAGCACATACACATAAGGTCCTCCTCAATTATTACAACAAAAATAGACAAAATACATGGTGGGTTATATAGTTTCTTCTGGAAGGTTTCATTAATCTTCGATTAAGCTTCACTTTGTCTTGATTTGTCCTTAATCACTTAATGAGGAGTTTTATCTCTAAGCGAGGAAAATTGTCTTTATGCCCCTCCTACACCCCTATATTAGGCTCACTTCCTATTTATCCAACCCATCATAATGGTTGTTTAAATGTGTTTACACCATGTTAATACGAACCAATGGCATGTTTCCACGTAATTTATAAACCGATAAAGATAGACGAATTATAATATAAAAAATAAAATAGCGGGTAGCATACATGTGTGACATTTGTCATAAATTGGGGTGTGTTATTCAAAATGGAAACAATCTACAATTAAAATTGGAGTGTTATTTCACCAAAGCGAGAAAAACCCAAATGAGTGAGTAACCATCCAACGGTTACCAAAAAGCAGTTATGTTGCATGACAAGAAACATTATAAATAATCAAAGAAACAAACAAGAAAGAGATGACACCCTCACCGAAAATGCATTTACATTACTTTTATCCCTTTTTTCCTTTCCTCTTCTTTTCTTTCCTTTCTTTTATTTACAATATTTCTTTCATTCCTTAGTATATTGTAAGGTAGTTTGTAATATTTTCTTTTAAATTTTATTTAAAGTTTCTTGCCTTTACATTCGTTGTTATTTAATTTCTTACTTTTCATTTCCTTAGTGTAATTATTTACTTTGCTCTCACTTTACTTTCTTGCAATCATTTACTTTAATCGCATTTTCTTTTCTTTCATTTACAAAGATTTACTTTTTATGCAATTTATAGTTTTTGTTCTAGTTATTTAGACCAGATTGAGACTCGCATCAAAGTCTTCCCTATAGGAAGTACAAGTCCTCTTAATTGATGTATTGAACGCAACAAAATCGCCTGATATTATCACTAGGCAAAGAATTTTGGTTGGTAAGACAACAAATCTGACCTGGCATACCCGCAATACTAATTGATCATCAAGCCAAGTGAAAAATTACCCAAACATATTTCTGGCACGTCTAATGGGACACCAATCATGTTTTGTGATTACAAATGGCTAGGACACGTCGAAGAGAAAATATCATAGAAAAAGTTGGTGAACCTGGCTCAATTGTCCAACACATGACCACTTCAGAGAAGACAATGGTTGAAACAACCCAAGATTTGGGACCAAATGCTTGTTGTCAAGATTTGAATATTTCAATGGCTCCAAAAGCCAATAATTCTTCTAACACACTAGCAGTTAATGTACCAACATAGATGCAAGACCAATTTATTAGTTAACTACATTTAGTTTTTGATCATTTTAGAAACATGGTATAAAACGTTAACACTATGATTACCCTGGTGACTAGCAGATTTGCTTTACCTAATGGTGTGATAACTAGTAGTCAAGCATACGTACCATCGTATTTATTATAGACCTAACACAAGTGAAACTAATTTTGAAAATAACATTAGTATGACAAGATAATCTAATAAAATAGGACTAGGTGTTAATAACATAATAAAGGGTTCATGCCTACCAAACACATATCAACAAATGGGTTATAATAACCCAAGGGGGAGAACCTCTCTTCCGGAGGTAGGAGGACCCAAAACACATCAAAATAATGTCAAATTAGATTTCCCAGGAACTTTGAACTATGGGATATTTGAACAAGAACTCATAAAAGTGGGAAACCCTAAGAGGATGTATAACCAAATTCCTCAAGAATCCCAATTAATGCCTTACCAAGCACATCAAATTGTGCCTCCACAAATTCCACAACCCTCAGTGCAACCAACTCCTTTGGTGAACTAAGTAACAACCCCTCAAATTAGGCAACTACTTGGGGGTGGGTGGGTGGGTGGGGGTGAGAGGAGTGAGATTGTGAATTTAATACACGAAGTATGTGGACCAATAGCTCGGGGGGGGGGGGGGGGGGGGGGGGAGCCCCAGTTTATAGAAAAACATATCTAAAATGGATAGATAGGACTGAACTTCCTAAAGGCTTCGAATATTCAACCTTTACCCTTTTCTCGGAGGACAAGATTCGGTCCATAGTGGAACATATTTATAGTTTCACTAGTCGATGTGATCATGCTGGAACAAATGATTACTTAAGGCTAAGTTTGTTTTCCAGTTCCCTCATATATGCAGCCTTTACGCGGTTTGTAAGTTTATCACCAAATTATGTTCAGGCTTGGCAATAAATGGATGACATGTTCCATTACCAGTTCTTCCAAACTGAACCAGAGGTTTCCATGCCTAATTTGCTTAGGTTAACTTAAAATCTTGATGAAAACTCTATTCCATTCATAAGAAGATTCAAAAGGTTTATGAATAAGTGCAAAATAGTTTTTCCCGAGTCAGAATTTGTAAAATTGGCAAAACATGGTTTAGAGTTTAGGCCTAGAAGGAAGTTTGATGCCACTAAATTTAGAGATTTAGTAGAACTAAATGCCAAGGTTTACAAACATGAAACACTTCTTGTTTCAAAACATATTATAACGATCCTAACTTTGACATTGATGCTGCTGAAATTATAGGAATTGAGACTATAATTTGTGAACCTTTAGTTCGAAAAGATACAACAACAGAATCCTTTGCTCCAAAGTCAAAAGGAATGATAAAAAAGTAGTCTTTTGACATTACTAAGTTTGATGAGATATTTGACTTTCTCTTGAAGGCCAGAATATTAAACCACTCGATAATGCTAAAAAGCCTTACAAAATTAAAAAGGAAAAATTATTGTAAATGGCATAATGTATTTTCTCACTAAACTAAAGCATGCTCTGTTATTTCATGATATGGTGTAAGAGTTGATCAAGTGGGGAAAGATAAAATTCCTTACAAAAGAGGAAAGCATAATGGGTGTGGATGGGAACCCTTTCCCCAAAGTTAAAGAATTGGGGACCGACGTGCAATAAATTCAAATGCCTTAAAACAAAGGTCATGTGGAGTTTAAAGGGAAAACAAAGTATGAATCCAAGGCTTTGAAGCCTGAAACCATGGAAGGTCCTCATCAAAAGGTGGTGAAACACCTATATATCAGATGTGGAGAATACTATGCTAAAATGTGCCAAGTGGTGGCTTCGAAGGGGAAACATCAACAAAAAACGAAAAACAAAAATGGGAATAATATCAATACAACTAAAGGCCCAATATTCTAAGATCACCAAGAGGTTCAAAACAAGACTTCTAGGAAAGTAAGACCATTATTTGGTCCTTTTCATCCCCAAGGGAATTCTAAGATACCAAGGAACAATCAATACATCATACTTGGCTTTAAAGAGGCAAAATATCACAAGCATAGGGGCAATTTAAGGCTAACAAAGGTCCCAAAATTTTTCCCAATGGTCAAAGGTGTACATGACTGGTTCGTGGTCCAAGATCCAAAGGTTTCACAATAATTTAATGATATTTCAAAGAAAACAAAGGTAGTCAAGCCTAAGTAGGTGGTTCCTAGCATGTGGTGCAACAACCATGTTAAAAAGAAGAGGTCCTGAAGTGGTGATCTTTATAACTCAATAAAGAAGGATCCAAAGGAAGTACAGGGCCTAGTAAGAGGACTCTGAGATTGTCCGAACTAGTGGATTAGAAGGTTTTTATTATTCATCTTCAAAGATAAACCCAAGGTTTCACAGGGAACCAAAAAGGAGTCGAACCTCTTCCAACTTGCTAACAGAAAGGCTAAAGGAAGTGGAGAAGACTATGAGCATAAATGAAGGAAGTTCATCAGAGGAAAGCTCTTAAAATAAAAAGGAAAAGAGAAAAGTGATGATAGTTAATGCCACAACACCTGTTAAAGAGACTGATAAACATAAATTCATCTAGTTTGGCTTTATACGTCAGCAGGTGCCAATCAATATGGATGTGATCCTCCCTAATAGTTTCGAAACTAAAGAGTGTCAAGAGGCACCTGCCATGGAAGTGGATGGAGAACTAGAATCAAATGTATATAATTTTGATATACTTGTCCTTGCACTTGACATTGTATATGGGTTAGAAAAACCGCTTATACATATGACTAGCCATATAAATCCTTTGTTTATAAAAGCCTGGATAAATGGAGTCCTTATTAATAAAATATTAATTGATAATGGTGCAACTGTTAACTTTATGTCACTTTACATGTTATCCCAAATTAATAAACAAAATGCTAAGGGCCTGTTTGGTTTGCAACTATAATTCTGTTTTCTGTGTTTAAATACAATTCTGATAAAAATTTGTGTTTGGCAACCTATTTTTAAACACTGAATTATAGTATTTTTGTGTTATAATCATGTTTTTCAGAAAATAGCAAAAGGGTGCTTTATAACTTCTGTTCTTTATTTTTCAACTCATAATTATTCATTCTTAATATTTTAATGCATTTATACCTTAATATATAATATACATGCATAATACATTAATATATTTGCAATTCTTATAAATAAAAAATATATATGTACACGTACACAAAATTACGTATATTTATGTTATTAAATTATTTAATATACTAAGATCCATATGTTAAATAATAATATGAATAGATATATGATACTTATATATAGTTTTATACATGTATTATTAATGTATTGAATAATATAAAATATACATATACTACATATATGTATTAAAAATATTATCAATTCATGTATGTATATAATTTATTGTGAAGTATACATGCAATATCACTACACACACACACACACACACACACACACACACACACACACACACACACACACACACACATATATATATATATATATATATATATATATATATATATATATATAGAGAGAGAGAGAGAGAGAGAGAGAGAGAGAGAGAGAGAGAGAGAGGCAGGCTCCTGTGCACACTAAGTTTGCACACTAAGTTTGCACATTACCTTTTAAAAGTGTGCAAACTTAGTGCTGGCGCACACCAATTTTTTTATGTGATATTTTAACATTTCAACGGACTCACATAAAAAAAATTAGCTCAAAAAAACTTTTTTTTCTATTTTTAAAAAATCGGTCAAACTTTCGCAGTTTTTAAAGGGCTTAAAAACTGCAAAAGTTTGACCGATTTTTTAAAAATAGCAAAAAAAGTTTTTTTGAGCTAATTTTTTTTATGTGAGTCCGTTGAAATGTTAAAATATCACACAAAAAAAATCAACTCAAAAATATTTTTTTTACTATATATAAAAGGTAATGTGCAAACTTAGTGTGCACAAGAGCCTGCTCTATATATATATATGTGTGTGTGTGTGTGTGTGTGTGTATGGTTAAACTTCACAACATACCTCATTAAATATACATAAAATTACATGATATTAAATGTACATGTATATAATTTATGATGTATGTATGAATGTATGTATATATGTATAAATGTACATGTATATAATTAGTCTAAACTCAGATTATTATCTCTATTTTTGATAGAGATAAGAAATTTACTAAAGGTGTATTACCAGTTGATATTGAAGTAGGCACTAGAAAGTCTAAAACTGATTTCTTTATTTTTAAAGGGAGACCAATCATTTATGCATTTCTTGGTAGAGATTGGATCCATTATAACAAATTTATTCCTTATTCCATGCATAAGAAATTAATTTTGATGAAGGAGTATGGGATTATGGAAGAAGGGGAAGTTGATCCTCTACCTTTTCATTCTACTTTAAATTATGTTAAAGCAAAGCTCTACCAGGATAATGTGGGGGTAAAGGTTTTGGTTCTGGAGGCATCAAAAGGTGTAGTCTCTGAAGAAAGTTAGAATAATCTAGTTTTTACCTGATGGGTTAAACTGAAGAAAAATAAACTGTTGTTTAATGGTTGATGCACCCATTGACATTCAGCAGGCCAATAAAAGCTTGTCCACGGTTTTATATAAATTTAGATATTTGGAATTGAGCACAGTCTTGGTAAAAAAAGATCATAAATTGGATTGGCTATGTCTTCAAAGAAAATAAAGAGAATGAAACTACTCAAGACAATAGTGAATTAGCAAGTTCACCAATGGAGTATGAGGAGATGATGGTGAACTATCCCGATCCTCTGATCGAAGTAAATCTAGGGATAAAACAAAACAAAAAAGTCATTTATATCAGTACTATTCTTAGCAAAGAAGACTAACAATTTGTCATAGACCTTCTACACCAGTACAAAGACTCACTACGCTATATATCGAAAATGGTCGTGGTTTTGGCCCGTGACAAAGGCTTTGGGTCATGATTTTGGTATGTGACCATTTTAAGGGTGACCACATAGGAGGCCAAGGTTCAAACTCGTGATCATAATATGGGGTCACGGTTTTTAGGGTGACATCAATAATAGGCTTGGTCACAGTTAAGGACCATGACCATATGGTCATGGATCATAACCGTGATTCGACCCGTGACCCCTACCTGTGTTATTTTTATGATAATAGTCCCCAACTGTGACCATCAATAGTGGAAGGTTGATGTTGGTCACGGTCTCAAGTCGTGACAATGAGTTGAGACCAAATTGGTCACCGTTTTGAGGCGTGATCAAAATTGTGATCATTGAAATTATATTAATATATAATTACGATTTTAGAACAAAAATATATATATATTAATATTCATCCACACAGTATCAACAAGTCCAATTTAAGTTTATTTTAATTAAATTAATCCTAAAATTATTGTGTCCACCAAATATGAAAGCCCTTCCACCAATTTATGTTCACCCAGACAACAACCACTTAAGGAATGGATGAATACGACCACACCTTGTTAACCAAGAAGTTATAGCTATATATAAGACTATATTACATAAAAGAAAAGATAAGTAAAATTACATGAATAAAGAAAGCACTTAGAATCAATTGAGCTTCGATAATTATTCTTTAATTGCATGTGCACATGGAATGAGAAAAACATGTTGATATATTATTCAACATAAAATGTTACCAAATTACTCTATTATAAACACATAATTTATGTATCTATGTATATATGTGTGAAATTGTGTGTATATATATGTGCGACTGTGTAAAAGTATATATATATATATATATATATATATGTGTGTGTGTGTGTGTGTGAGTGGGTGTGTATGTGCGCACGTACGAGTATATGAGGGACTTCATGTATGTATAGGAATTCATGTATTATATGTGCACGCGTGTGAGTATGTGTGTATATATGTGTGTGAGTGTGTATGTATATGTACATATGTGTGAAATTATAGTATATATATGCGATTGTGTAAAAGTATATATATATGCGTGGATGAGTGCCCATGTGAGTATATGAGGGACTTCATGTATGTATAGGAATTCGTGTGTTATACATGTGCGCGTATGTGTAAATATATGTGCGCATGTTATTATGTATATATATATATATATATATATATGAGAGATTGTGTGTATATAAATGTGCGATTGTGTAAAAGTATATATGTGTGTGTCTGTGCGAGTGCGAGTGCAAGTGCGCGTATATGTATATTTATGTATGTGCGTGTGCACGTATGTGTGTGTGTATATATATATATATATATGTGTGTGTGTGTGTGTATGGATTTGTTTATATATGTACATATGTGTGAAATTGTGTGCATATATATATATGTGTGTCGTTATGTAAATATTATATAAACGTGTGTGGGTGTGTATGCGTGCGCGTGTGAGTATATATATAAATTTAAATTTAATATATATACTATTCTAATGTGTAAAAGTTACTATTCTAATGCATATATACCCAATTTCAATATCAATTTCAATTTCACATTTATAAATTTATACATTTATATACCCATAGTAATATCAATTTCATGTACATACCCATAACAATATCAATTTCACACACACACACACACACACACACACACACACACACATATATATATATATATATATAAACACAAATACATACTAAAAGAGAGAGTGTCCATTGGTGGGTAAGAGAGAGAGAGACAAGGGCCAGTGAGAGTGAGAGCAAGAGAGAGAGATGAAGAAATCATGAAATGAAACAAAACCCTGTGCGACTTTTATTTATAGCAGAAAAATGGTCACAATCTGAAGTCATTACCCCTCTTGTAACCAATCAAATTGTCATAAGTTCCCATAAATGATCACGGTCCTAAACCATGACCATTGGGCTGTGATAAATTCAAATAAAGTCATGTCACTGTTGGGGTTCACGGTTTAAAATCATGCCTGTACTACACTAGGCTTGGTCACGGTAAAAAAGTATGACCATCCACTTGGCAAATTTGGCGGGAAAAGGGTCACAAATTAGTCACAGTCTAGATCTGTGATCACAACGGACTAATTCCTTTTCTGTCACCCCTTACCTTGGTCACAACCTTGGTCACGGTTTGAAGCCATGACCCCTCCTGTAACCAATTAAATTGTCACGATTCTCTATAAATGGTGACGGTCCTTAACCGTGACAATTTGACTATGACCAATTCAAAATAAAGTCCTATCATTATTGGGGTCACGGTTCAAAACTGTGATTATACTACACTAGGATTGGTCACGATCCAAATTGTGACCATCAACATGAAAAAATAGGTGGGAAATTTGGTGCTTAAAGGGTCATGGATTGGTCACGATATGGAGCGGTCACCAAAACGGTCACGGTCTAGAACCATGACCAATCCATTGTCTATGTCACCCCTTACCTTGGTCACAACCTTTGTCATAGGTTTTTTACCTTGGTCATGAATTTGGACCATGACCACATTGATCACGGATTTGGATCATGACCAAGTATTGATTGCTTTGCTTGGGAATATGATGAATTATCTGGCCTAGATAGCAAATTGGTGGTGCACAGACTTCCAATCAAAGAAGGCTACAAACCTATTTAGCAATTTCCAAGGCAAATGACTCTAGAAGTCACAACCAAAATAAAAGAAGAAATAGGAAGGCTACTGAAAGCTGGATTCACTTTAACTGCCAAGTATGTTAAATGACTCTCAAATATAGTGTCAGTAGTAAAGAAAAATGGTAAATTAAGAGTCAACATTGATTTTAAGAATCTTAATGCAACCACTCCTAAGGATGAATATCCAATGCCACTAGTAGAGTTATTGGTTGATAGGATAACCACTCTGAAGGATGAATATCCAATGCCATTAGTAGAGTTATTGGTTGATAGATCAGTAAGTCATGCTATCATGTATTTGATGGATGGTCATTCTGGATGTAACTAGATATGCATAGATGAGGACGATGTGGATAACACTGCATTCAGATGCATTGGTAATTTGGGGACCTTCGAATGGATCAAAATTCCATTTGGGTTAATGAATGCAGGGGCCACATCCCAAAGGGGAATGGACACAATTTTCCATGATATGGTTAACACTTTTCTAGAGTGTTATATTTTTGATAGAATTGTGAAGTCAAAATCAATAAATGACCATATAACACATCTTAAGAAATCTTTCCAAAGAATGAGGTTGTATCAATTTAAAATGAACCCTTTAAAATGTGCCTTTGGAGTTTCTCCATGAAATTTTCTTGGATGTTTGGTGCATAAAAAAGGAATGGGTTGATCAGAACAAGGATAAGGCTATCATTGAGAGAAAAACCCCCAGAAACAAGAAAGAATTACAAAGGTTTTTGGGACAAGGTAATTTTCTTCAAAGATTTATTTCTTATGTTGAAGGAAAGGCTAAAGTATATTCTCCTTTCTTGAAGCTAAAAGACCAAGAGGAGGTGAATTAGAAAGAAGAGAATGAGTAAGCTTTCCAAGCACTAAAGATATACCTATTCAAGCCATCTGTTTGGATCTATTTAGAGAAGACGTGCCACTCAAGCTATATATTTTGGTCTCTGATGGTTCCATTTGGGTACTATTGGCCCAAGATTATGAAAGTCACAAGGAACAACCTATTTATTACCTTAATAGGTTCTCAAATGATTGTGGATGTAGATATTCTATGATTGAAAAACTATGTTTAACCTTGTACTTTACTGGTATAAAATTAAGATATTATTTGTTTCCTAGAGAGGTTTATGTCATTTTGAAGTTTGATTTGATTAAATACATGCTAACAAGACCTATTCTAAGAAATATGATCGACAAATGGGTATTGGCTCTGTCAGAATTTTTCCTATACTATGTACCTCAAAAAATAGTAAAAGGTCGAGTTTTGGTTAATTTTTTAGCAGATCACCCATGTGAGGATGAACTAGGTGGGAAATATGAGATAGTTTATTTGTATATAAGTCCCTAGAAACTATTGTTTGATGGTTCCAAGACTGAAATTATGTCAGATATAGGTGTGATACCCCGAATCGGGTTGTCAATGAAAAAGACCATTTTGTACTTTGATTTCATTTAAGAAAATTCCCTTTTGAAATATACACTTGACATATTGATTTGTGTCAAAGAATATATTAAATTTAATTAATGAAATGATTTCCAACTTATGAAATCAATCAGAACAATTGAAATAAAAGAGTTTTGTATTTCATGGAATAAATAACAACTAAAGTGGAATTCATACAATCCTAAATTATTACACTCCCAAATTAAATTACTTGTGTTAAAATCAAATGATAAAAACCATTGTTCAAAATTAAATTACATAATTAAAATAAATAGTGACATGGATCTAATTGAGTTGATAAATCTCCTTTCCTTTCTCGATATCCTTGTCGTTTCCTCAACCTAAAGTACCTGAAGTAGGGTTTGGCAAATGACGGAGTACGAGCGTACGCCCAGTAAGAGAAATACTAGAAGTGTATATATCGTACAAAAAGATATTTATACATATAAAATGTATTTTAGCAATTAAGAAATCAACATGTATTTGATTAAGTATTCTTATGAAAGATATATCATCATCATGCAATGTGCATTATGACCATGCAATCCGAGCGATGAACCCACTCAAACTTAATCTTTCTTTTACTACTACCCGTATTTCGTTAGTTTAACCACAAACTTTCCTTTACATTAATGAGCGTTGTCCTCAAAATCATATTTCAATTTTTTAATCGGGGTACCTATCCCATGTATATTTACGGCCTTTCACCGACTGCTATAATGACTCAATATGCTTCTGATCGGTGGTCTTGGGTATAAGCATTAAGTCACATCCTAGGGCTTCGAGCCCTCCTTAAATCTCTCGGTTACCTTTGAGTATCCTTTACTTGTTACATAATTTTAACCCCATTTCCTTTCTTTATTTCTTATTCTCTTTTAAACTCTTTTTCCTTTATTTCCTTTTACCGATCGATGAAGCTAAATACTCGGGATGAGACTAGTTCCAACACTTAATTTCCAAGTTTCATAATTTATCAAAAATCCATTTTAATTTTACCTTTATCTCGGTGTATTATCTTTGAAGACAACTTTATTTATCATTCCTTGTGAAACTTAACCTTTGAGTTAAAATACTCATTTTATACACTTTTATTGTGCTTTTCACTATTCATGCACTTATAAAGTTACATTTTACACACTTTGCCAAAAAATACTTCGTTTCATGTTTACTTTACAAATCATGTATTTTCGTCACATAAAATCTAAATCTTTAACTAGAGTCCTCTAGTTTGGTGAATTTATTCATAAGTTCAACTTTCACATAAAATGACACTTTTATACTAAAACATTACTTTTGCCATTTCTAGATTTATATTTCCAACTCATTCACTTTGGACTTTTTATTGTGTTTCTTACCATTTTATGTATTCATATTACACCATTTCATACTTTTACCCCAAACATTATACTAGTTTCACTTTTAGTACATTATTTCACGTTTCTTAGAAGCGTTCTTTCATAAATTGTACCATTTCATGTGACTAACATTATAAAATTATCAAGTTTATAATTTCACTTTCAGAAGTTCATTTTAATATACATTCAACATATTCAACCCATTTATCCCAACTACATGAGTTTATGTTCATGAAAGTGAGGTTTTATGCCAATAAAACTCAATAAATGCATCCTACTATTTCTTTACAAGTTCAATATAATATTTTATCAGGAAATCAACAAGTTTAACATGATTTATGTAAAAAAATAGTTTACTTAACATTATGAAATTTGAACTTTTTTCAAGCTTTAACTTTCACCCAGTTTTATCACATATTTTCCAATATAATGTCATACGTAGTGATAAAAAGCACAAATATGCACGTGAATAATACATATATACATATATCTAGCATGCTTTGATTCAAACTTAAAAATTATATATAACCCTACCTCTTATGAAGATAAATAACTTTGAAGAAGATGATGAACAAGATCCCAAGAAGCTCTTAACTTTTTATATTGTGTTCTTTTATAACTCACTTCAACACCAAAAATACCCTTCTACCACATTTAGAAATATTGAAAATGAAAGATAGGAATGTATTATAGTATGTGAGAACTATAGAGTGGATAACAAAGCTTTTTTAGGTGTACATGGTGGAGAGAACCAACAAATTTAGATTTGTATTAGGGAATATTTTATCTCTGTATTAATGGAGAACATGGGGTAGGCGACCTCCTATAACCCACCCTAAATGACCCTTAAACATTTCAAATTTCTCTTACCCATTAGGGGTTGCTTCCCTACTACCTAAAGGGTCTAAATTATTTTAGAAAGTGATCAAACATTGAAGGGAATCCATCCAAAAACACCCCACAAACTTACACATTCAATAATCTAAAAATATAGGTATGCTACAAATCGAATCAATTCTGCCTGGAGTCCGAATTGACTTGGGCCAGTAGGTTCTAAATATTTTCTCTCTATTTTTGGAATTTAATTCTTTACCCTTCACACTTATGACCTTATTTAATTAAATACGACCTTTTGAAATTATACCCATTAATTCCTTAACACCATATAATTTACGAATTACATGTGTTAAAAAATAACGCGACTTTATTAGTTTTAACAAAATTGGGTGTTACAACCTTCCCACCTTAGGAATTTTTGTACCCAAAATTAAACACTAAACAAGCTTAAGTAAACAATTTTGTATGTTGCCTTCTCGTCGTAGGATCCAAATCCCAAGTCACTCCTCCAACGTCGTTATTATCCCAAACAACCTTAATGGGGGGGATCGTCTTCTTACAAAGCATTTTCTGATTCTGATCCACTATGGCCAAGTATCTAATATCGTAGGAAACATCATCCTGAAGGTTGATCTGACCCCAATTGATTACATGAGACGGATCCAGATATATGCTTTCGTAACGTTGATATGTGGAAAATATTATGAATATTAGCTACTGAGGTGGTAAATCCAAACGGTACGAAACTGAACCAATTCTATCCAAAATCTCAAATGGTCATGTGTACCTTGGTGTCAACTTTCCCTTCTTGACCAAAAAAAATAACCCCTGGTCTAGTCTTGATTTTATGAAATACGTGATCACACACACTGAACTCCAAATCAAAATGACGAACATCAACATTGTTCTTCTGATGACTCTGAGTAATTTCAAGTCTAGCCCGAATGACCTAAATCTTTTCATTGGCCTCCTTAATCATATCTGACCTTGAGATTTACTTCTCACTGACCTCCGCCCAACAAATTGGTGAATAACAAGGTCTCCCATATAAAGATTCAAACGGCGTTAGCCCAATACTAGCCCGAAAACTGTTGTTGTAGGCAAGCTCTGCTAATGATAGATGATGAGTCCAATTACCCTAAAAATCGATAGCGCAAGCCTGCAATACATCTTTGAGTATTTGAATAATTCTCTCGGGCTGTCCATCCATATGTGGATGATAAGCTGTACTAAAATTTAGATTTGTCCCAGCTTCTACTGCATTTTCTTCCAAAACTTGGAACTTTTTCCTTCCTAGGTCTTATAATCAGATGGCCGCTTCATAAGTATTTTGTAAACTCCTACCCAACATAATCTTTATCCTTTCAAGTCATGATGACAACCCTTATCAATATTATGACCTGAAATGCAATTTATCCTTAGGACCATAAAATACTTTCTTGGTTCCACGTTTATCATATATCGTGCCACTGTCAAACAACTATTTTCTAATTTTCCATTAAGAATCATAAATTTACTCATTGGCCCACAACATTCTAGTTGTTTCCAATTTCTCAAAATCCCTTTACTTAGTGTATTTTCACCGATAAATATCATAGACTCTCGATAGGCCATTATCACTAAAGTGCTATATAGTTAAATATTATAAGTTCTCGATCTTTCCCAAATTTAAACTTAGGAAAATTAATGTCTACATCATGACAACATACAACCATGTAATTTTTATGTGCCGATATCACCCATGATAGCTTCTCGTGTATTGGAATCAAATAATCATCAAGGACTACTAATTGCCTTGCAAACTCTAAGTATGAATTTTCATGGTCACTATTTATCCCAATTTAGATTCACGATCATTCTTTTGTCCCATACGAAGGAAACTTATAAACTAGTGTGACTACTACTTTGTAATGTAAACACTTAAAACCTTTAGGAACAACTAAGGATAGTCTTACCAACCTAAACGTTGCAGACCATTTATCCCCAACCATCCAACAAATCACGTGTAATGGAAACTTACTATCGTTTACGCACTTTAAGAATTTTAATACTTATATAACTCATCACCCTGTAATATCAATAAGACTTTAATGTTTTCACAAATCATTTAGTCATTAACACTGGGTCAACATTATCTTTACCTTTATAGACAATAAAATACTAATCATTGTTTATAATCTCAACACAATCATGTGTACTATTTAAACATGTGACATATATACTATGCACTCTAGCCTTATCCACTACGAGACCACGTAAGTTTATCGTTACCTACTTTATTACTAAAATCCTTTACCTACGACCGATGTATTTTCTCAATAGGACTGAGATCCTCAACCCAGACTATCGTCTTGGGTAGAACGAAAACATGCCAATATTTAAAAGAAAGAGGATGTTGTTGTCAAGCAGTACGATGCTTGCCTCCTTAGAAGCTATATTCATTCATTTATCTTTAATGAAGAAGGTATGCTACAAACTAATAGTGAACACTTACAATTCTCCACTAGTTCTTATGAATATGGCATGCCGTAACTTTTTAATCTCGATGGTTTATATTTGAACTTGCAATCATTATCCTAAGATATTACTAATACTTATTCAAAAGCATCATTGTTGACTCTTACTGTATTGGGATACGCCTATACTACTTAGGATAATATTTCCATAATGTTACTATCATTGCTCCCTTGTCAGGGCTATGCGCCAACCTGCACTTACCAACCGTTACTACCTTGGGGAAACAGTACACATAAATAGCACCATAATACATTTTTCTTCAAACATAGCTACTAGAATCAATCAATAGATTAATCATTAAAACCTATCTCAAACTCTATACAAGGGGGTGAATTTACACCCGAGGCCCTACATACTTAACGTGTACAGTTACCCCACACTTGGGTCTTGCTTGTGCTATTATATTGCCATTACCGTAACTAGCCTATGAGTAGTAGATTCTAATATATGTGTAAGAGATCTTGTTAAGTTGTTCCCCATTAAGCCAACGCACTAATGGAAACGTTAAACCATTATACGATATTCACAACTCAACCTGTTAACATAAGGGAAACTAGAAAGTGAAAACCTTATTATTTTTTTCCAAACACAAATCTTTACTCCAAGATCATTGTCGAACATGTCAAGGTCATTTGTTCCTGACATTCATTAAAATTTGGAACTCCACTACCAAAAATCAACAAAACCATCCATTAATAAGCGCAATTGCTCGAAATCCTTTTATTAGGTCTTTCCACAACTCTTACCTAGTCATTAGTACAAATAATTCGTTTCCTTCTAAAAATACTTATAATTTTCCAGAGGGTAATGCATATTTTATCTTTGTATAAAACTCTTCACAACAAGATATAATTGATACTAAACTAGAATCCTCACTACACCTTTTTAATCACGAACGAACTCCCATTACTCCAAAACAGGAAAATTACAAGTGTTTTAAACACTTACAAATGGCATTTGCAACGGTTCAAAACCTTTACAAACTGGTGTGTTGCAAATTTTTTGCAAGTGCTCAAAATCATCGAAAAATGATATTTACAATAGTTTATTGCCAACGAATGTCCGTTCAGAATAACTGTTACAAAATAATTTGCAACGGTTTTCCTCACTTGCAAATGAAAAGTTTGCAAGTGTTTAAAACAACTGCAAATTTTGCAAATTTTCAATTTGCAATGGTTTATAACCGTTGCAAAATTCAGTATGCATTTTTTTTTTTGCAATGGTTCTAAATACTTGCAAATGAAAAAATATGTATTTCTTTGTAATGGATCAAAACATTTACAAATATTAATATGTAAGGAAAAAATGTTCCTTTTGTAAGTGTTAAGAACCATTATATAAATTAAAATATTAAAAAATAAAAATCATCCACCACATGCATCCACCCTCACATATAACAAATAATAAATATGGATAAAACGTAACAATTATATCCAAAACTCTAAAAGTTAACAATTTGATAAAAATAAGTGGAATTCATTTACTTAATAATTTCAAACTACATTAGAAGCCAAAAAAATACTTCATACATGTTCAACAACGGGGTATGGAGGTGAATAAGTTCAAACACTTTCATATATTTCACTTATCCCAAAGTTCAAACACATTCATACTTCATGATATGTTCAAAACAGGGTATGGGGAGTTTTGAACCACTACACCAAATCCCGCGAATGGTCACCCCAAAGGGGTCACAGCCCAAAGCCCTGACCAGCTGGTCACAACCCAAAGTCGTGATCGCATCAACTTTGGTTAGACCATATCCATGACCCAGTGTGATCATGTATGCTCTTGGAAGTGGTCACGAACCAAATCCTTGACCAGTGTGGGTCACAGACTTAGGCGTGACCAGGTCGTGACCACCATGGTGCCAAATTCGCACCAAAGTTCCCTCCAAGTTTGGTCACAAAAGGGTCACGGACAACACTACACCAAAATGGGCAAATTGTCACCTTTCAGCCGGCCAGCCTTGTCAAGGTCATTGACCGTGACAAAAAAACACGCATTTTATGTCACGGTCATTGACATTGACACGACCGTGACAACGAATTGTCACGGTCATTGACCGTGACAAGCTCGTGACAATTCAATTTGTCACGGTCGTGTCACGGTCAATGACCGTGACAATTCGTGTCACGGTCAAAGACCTTGACACGACCGTGACAATGTTCGCAGCAAAAACCCTATCCCCCTTCTTTTTTCCCTCCCGCGCCGTTGCCTCCATCTCTCTCTCTCTCTCTCTCTCTCTCTCTCTCTCTCTCTCTCTTCCATATATATATATATATATATTTATGTGTGTATATTTATGTGTGTGTATATTTATGTGTGTATATTTATGTGTGTGTGTGTATATATATATGTGTGTATGTGTGTGCGTGGAGGGGGGGCAGGGGGTGGGGGGTGGGGCGGGGTGGGGTAGGGTGGGGGAGGTGGTGGTGGAGGGGGGCAAGGGGTGGGGCAGGGTGGGGTGGTGTGTGGTGGGGGAGGAGCGGGTGGAGGGGTGGGGCAGGGGGTGGGGTGGGGTGTGTGTGTGTGTGTGTGGTGGTGTGTGGTGGGGGAGGGGGTGGGGTGGGGTGTGTGTGTGTGTGTGGTGGGGGAGGGGGGTGGTGGAGGGGGGCAGGGGGTGGGGTGGGGTGGGGTGTGTGTGTGTGTGTGGTGGTGTGTGGTGGTGGAGGGGGTGGTGGAGTGGTGGGGTGTGGTGTGGTGTGTGTGTGTGTGTGTGGTGGTGTGTGGTGGTGGAGGGGGTGGTGGAGGGGTGGGGTGGGGTGGGGTGGGTGTGTGTGGAACTATGAATTGAAACTATGAAATTGTTATGGAATATAATAAATTTGGAACTATTGTCTTTTCAACCATCCAATAAAAGTTTTCCTTCATGGAATGTTAGAATTGTTTCTAGGATAATAATCCTACTATAAGATAATTGCTCAAAATAAATATTAAATAATAATTACTAAGATATCAATTCAAATAAAGTCTTAATAACCTAACCAAAAGAAATAAAATAAATTATCATCCACCTCATAGACATTCCTTACCAATCATTTTAAGATAAGTTTTTCCTTATAAAGATAAATACCTTTGATTGCAAAGCATGCACTTGTATTATTATTATACAACATGTATTATTTCGACGTGTAATTCTAAAATCTCACCTAGTTTTGTATACTATTTTTAAAATCATACTATCAATTCACGAGACACTAAACAAGAAAGAGGGAATATTAATTTGGAAATGCTTGTTTTTCTTTCTAGAGACCCGTGTCGTCAAAACTTGGTAGTGTTCGAGTGTGTTTTTATCACTAAATTATTATTTCACTAACAAATACTCCTTATATCCTAGATTAAGAGTCCATATTTAATTTTTGTACTTACTAATAATACACTTAATCAATGGCTAGGATTAACCCTTATTCACTATCATGAAATTTGGTTAATTGATTATTTAAAAAAAAAAGCAAAAGTAGACTAACATATATACACAACACTAAAAGTAGACATCAATTTTATAAATAATTGATATTTTCATTCAAAATAAATATTTCATTCAAAAATATTGGATAATAATTGATATTTTCATTTAAATTGATAATAATTTTATTCATGAAATTAATTCAATTAGGTAAAACCCATGATAATGAAATTTATGCTATAATTATAATTATCTCATGTCATAATTTTATTGATAAACAATATATGTAGTTGTCACGGTCGTGGTGGGGGGAGGGGGTGGGGTGGGTAGGGGTGGGGTGTGTGTGTGTGTGTGCGTAGGTGTGCGTGTGTGTGTGGCGGGGGGAGGGGGCAGGGGGTGGGGGTGGGGCACCCATTTAATAACTCTTTAAATATTTGGAAAAAACATAATATTACAAAATTGAAACGAAATGGTATTGACGGAACTTACACATACGTTATAATATAGACGGAACATTTTTTTATCTGTACTAATAACATTTTTTTTATCTGTACTAATAACATTTTTTTTACAGCAAAAATGTCTCCTTCAGATGTTAGGGCGAAGATGATGATGCTGTTTATGATGATGTCGTCGTCTGGGTTCGGTGGTAGCGGAGGCGACGAGGGCTCCTCCGCCCCTAGGCTCCCCAAATATGGAAAATTTGGGATTACCGTCGAAAACAAGTCGGAGCTTTTAGCGAGATCCCTCGAGCTGCTAAAGACGGTCATCGGCCCGGGGTTTATGAGTTGGAAGGAGGTGCCGTATGAGCTCAAGTTAGCTGTTTGGGCGGCACTACAGGTAATATTTATATGAATATTTCAATTTCAATTTCAATTTCAATTTATATTTATATTTATATTTATATTTATATTTATATTTATATTTATATTTATATTTATATTTATATTTATATTTATATTTATTCGCAACTAACATTGTATTTGTTGGACATGAACAATTCAACTTGGATCCAAAGCTACGCGATTCCGTCTTGGAGCAGTTGAGGGAGCAACACAAGACGTGGAAAAAAAATATGCGGACACGGTACTTTGGAAAACACGAGAGATCATTTTACAATGGCGCGGATCCGTCCCGCCCAAGGAGCCGATCTCATTGGCACAATGGCAAAAGTTCATTGACAATGAGATCGAGGATCGACAATTGGCATCTCGCCAATCGGGGAGGGAAAATCGGGCTAAAAAGACGGACGTGCACTACTCTGGCCGGACCTCTTACGCTGAGATGGAGCATAGGATGAAGGTAATATTTAATTTATCTATAACTACAGAAATATATTATTGGATATTATTTTACTTTGCGAGGCCGATACTAATTTTACTTTACTTTATTTTATTTCAGGGGGTAGGGAGTGGGCCAGGGGGTAAGCCACATAGGCTCGATACTTATGTGGCTCTTCGGACGAAGAAGGGGAAGGACAAGGAGGTGTCCCCGAGCGTCGCGGACACGATTGTAAGTAATCCGACAGTTTAATTATTGTTAATTACGTTATAATTTTTTAGTTTAATTATTTTACTAATCATGTGCTTTTTGTCGTTTCAGGCAAAGCTTAAGGAAGTGCATGAGTCGCAGTTTGATGCCGACAAGGCATCTTTGTCCACAGACGCACTCAGCCAAGTGCTTGGCTCTGATCGTAAGGGGAGGACAAGGGGAGTGAGCTTGCGGGTGGCCAAATCTAGGATCATCGGATTGGAGACGAGCGACACCGAGTTGGCTCGAACGGTGGATTCACACGACACGAAGCTGTCCCGTTTGGAGGCGACGGTCCAAGATATGTACGCATTCATGAAGCGTACGTTGGGTGGAGACCGTAAAGAGAAAGGTAAAGGGAAAGGGAAGGAGAAGGCGGTGGAGGAGGAGGTGCGGGAGGACGAGGCGCATGATGACGAGGATGTGGACCTCGCTGCTTCATCACCGACACGTTCGTACTTCGACGATCCACTTCCCTATTTGACGCCCTCCAACAGACCATTATCGACAATTGGTTGGCCGAGCGTGTTCATATTGGACATATTTGATGGCCAGCGGATAGGGCGGGGGTTGAGGGACCCGAATATCATCGAGGGTGGAATAGTCCATGGACGTGTGCTTCAACAGATGGAGTCCAGGGTGCTCGTCACGCATGTCATAACCGGGAAGGAGAACTCCCTATTGTGGTTGCGCGAACAATGCGGCACGACGTATATTAGTGGGTGCGTCAATTCGTATGTCGTGTGGCCTACTCACCTCCTCAGTTTTATCCAAGACATGTGGTAACATTATTTTCTAGTTTGTCCATTTTAATTATATTTGGATTATATCGTCATGTATATTATTTTTACTTTGAAGATTTGGATTATACTGTCATGAATATATATTTGCATTATCTTTAGTTTGTGTTGGATATATAATGTTTGGAACAGGTACAACGTTGCTATAACATGTACAAATATACTGCTGGGCAGTGGCAGTGGCCATACTGCCCAACAGATTTTTTTAAAATTCTGCCCAGAATTGTCACGGTCATTGACCGTGACAAGTCCGTGACAACATTTGTCACGGACTTGTCACGGTCAATGCCCGTGACAATTTTTTTTAAAAAAGGGTCACGACTTTGTCACGGTTTATAACCGTGACAAACGTGTCACGGTCATTGACCTTGACACAACCGTGACAAAAAACGCGAGTTTTTTGTCAAGGTCAATGACCGTGACACGACCGTGACAAAAAAAGTTGTCTCGCCTCGAAATGTCACGATCATTGACCTTGACAAGGTGAATTTGTCAAGGTCAATGACCTTGACAAATGGGCAGATTTGGTGTAGTGCAAGGTCCGTGACCAATGCCACAATGCACACCTATTGGGTCACGACTTTGGGCTTTGACCATATCAATTTGTTCACTTGTATGGGTCACGGCTTAGGGCCGTGACCACATGGTTGCCTACACGCTGATGTGTATTTCTATGTATGTGTGTGTACCTGTCTATATGTGTGTGAATGTGAGTGTATTTATGTTTACGTGTGTATATTTATGTGTATGTGTGTGTACATGTGTATATGTGTGTGTGAGTGTGTGTGTATTTATGTATACATGTGTATATGTGGGTGTATGTATGTATGTGTACGTGTGTGTATATGTGTTTATGTGTGTATATATGTGTGTGTATGCGTGTGTGTGTGTGTGTGTCTATATGTATGTGTATATGTGTATACTTTTTTTTTTAAGAAAATGGGATGTTTTATAACTTCATATTTTAATTGGGTATGTTATATTTAGGGATTGAAATTTATTGGGTATTGTTAACATTGATTGGGAATTGTTATTTAGAGTTTGAAATTAATTTCATTATTTAAGGGTATTGTCATTATAAGTATTGGCTGAATGTGGTTACATAGGGATTAAAATAAATTGCATTATTTATGGGTATTGTCATTTATGGCTTAAAATTTATTTAGAGTTTCAAATTAATTGAGTATTATTAGTATTGACTGAATGTGGTTACTTGGGGATTAAAATAAATTGCATTATTTAAGGGTATTGTCATTTAGGGCTTGGTACTTATTTAGAGTTTGAAATTAATTGAGTATTTTAGGTTTCGCACCCACTGACTAAAAAAACTTTTCCACTCTCAAAACCTTAATTAAACTAATATACCTTTATACCTTAATCGTAGGACTCATATTCACGCCCTCGTATATTTTTTCACGACCATAATTTCAAACTCCATTATATAAACTAAATACCCTAATATACCCTTATACCTTAACCATTATGTATACGTCTGTTCAAACTGGATTCCTCCTGGTCTCCCATAACCGTAGCTAATGGGTTTCTATGACCAAGTTCAGTCGTGGCACTCATATTCCCGGTTGCAATTGACCAATAAAGTTTTTATATCAACGACTTAAGTTATCCGTGATTATTCAACAAGTCACGACTTGGATTGGCCGTAAATTTTAATAACTCACGGCCTAACTAGGTCATTGATTGCAATAACTCACGAGTTGGGATGACCGTGTTTTTCTTTCGAGTTTAATTTGTTAAGTGTAGATCATTATTCTCATTTTAAATTATTATTCCCATATTTTATTGCAAAACCATTAACTGGGGAGAGCTGGTAGACCACATGTGACTGTATTTGTGAATATATCGGTGATTAGGTTCTAGGTAACGTGCTTTGCTAGGTATACTTGCTCAATATCTAAACGTTCATCTATAATCTCAATTGTTTAAATTTAATTTTTTTACACTAGCGTGCCAATTATTAGTTATATAAAATTCCCTTTATAATACTAATTTGTCAAATGTTAATAAATGTATTTATTAATTTTGTTTCTCCTCTGGATGATCTTTCTCACTTAGCTGCATTTCGGGCCCGATACTATTTTGAGTGAGATGCTTCGGAAAATGAATCTAGCAGTGGGGGTAAGGTCACAATATAAAGCGCAATGAAGCTGCACAATAGAGCGTAATAGAACATCCGTTTCTATTGCGCAAGAGAGATGGATATTCTAGTGCGCTCTATTGCACAACTCCATTCCTCTATATTGTAGCCTTACTTCCACTGCTAGATTCTTTTTTAGAAGCATCTCACTCAACATAGTATCAGGTCCAAAATGCAGCTAAGTGAGCAAGATCATCCTCAGGACAAGCAAAATTAATAAATAAATTTATTAATATATGACAAGATAATATTATAGAGGGAAATTAAAGATTTGGACTGTGCATCAAAATTTTAAACTCGAAGAACCGAACCAAACCAAACCGACCTCTATGGTTCGGGTTGGGTCAGTTTTTTTAATTACGGGTTGGTTCTGGTTAAAAAAAATGATATAGTCAGTTCAGTTCTCAGTTTAGTATGTAAACCAAACCGAACCGAATCGAAAAACCGAACCATAACCCCGAACTGAAAAACCGAACCGAAAATCGGTATTTAGAACCGAAGTTAAACCCGGACATTTTAGTCCTTCATATTTTTTTATCTCCAGCCAGCTAATAGATTTTAGAACCTAGGGTTCATTTCATTTTAGTCATCTAGAGACTAAAGCAGCCAACAACATTTTCGTCTCTCTCTCTCCCGTCTTCTCTGGTAACAGAAGGTAATACTGATTTCATTTCATTTCGTCTTCTTCGGTAACTAATACATTTTAGAACCTAGGGTTTATTGATTTCATTTATTGTTTTCATTTGGTAACCTAGGGTTTCGCCTCTCTCTCTCTCTCTCCCTCGTCTTCTCCATTTCGTATTCTCTGGCAAAGGTAATTGTCACTTACTGATTTACTGATTTCCATAACTGATTTCATTTTATTGATTTGATTTATACTGATTTCAGTTCATTTGGTAATCGTTTACTGATTTCATTTGGTAATGAGAAAGCCTTTGGTATAATGAGAAAACATAATCGTTTAATGAGGTAAAATTTTATGTTTATTCATTTGTATTATGGTAAAACAGGAAACATTTAGTCTTAGTATAATATAACTGTTATATTATGTTAGTATGAAAATTGGTACAACTGTTAATATAAGTATAATATAACTGTTAGTCTTAGTATGCTATAACTGTTAGGCTTAGTATAATATAACTGTTATACTATGTTTTTTTTTACCAAAGTTACATTATGTTAGTAGGCAACTGTTAGTATAATATTATCTATATTATATATTACCATATGTTAGTACAATATTATATTAACATATGTTTGCATAACTGTTATACTAAGACTAACTGTTATAATATTATATTAACATATGTTAGCTTAACTGTTATAATGTTAGCACAACTGTTATACTAAGACTAATTTCTTGGTTTAACTTTAATTTAATACCAAATGAACAGGAACCGACCCAAACCAAACCGAGAACCATAGGTTAGGTTCGGTTCAGTTCTATACATATTTCGGTTCAGTTCTGGTTCCAAAATCATAGAACCGAACCATTTCAATTCTGGTTCTGGTTCTGTAATGGAACCAAACCAACCCGAACCATGCACACCCCTATTATAGATTGCTAATAATTGACACGATAGGGTAAGAAAAAATAAATTTAAAGAAATGGGATCACAGACGTAAGTATAGATATGAGCAAGTACACCTAGCGAACCAAATCACCTACCACAACAACTGATTTTAGGGCATGGGTATCAAAAGAGGTAAATTTCACATCTTATGTGTGTAGTTATTTATTCGTGTGTGATAAATACATGCCCTAATACAAATTCATTACTAATTGCAGCTTCTAAGGTGAATTCATCGAATGTTTAGTTACTTTCACAAGACGCTTGGTTTGAGAATAGAGTCATTTGAGTTTGTGATTAGATCAAATTGACCCAACTCAATTTTCACGTGTTCGTGTACATAGACATTTGGTGATTACTTTCATTGATGTAGTATTCATAAATTAGTTTGATTTTATGAAGATTGTATTAAAGAAATTAATCACAAATGTACATGTAAAATAATACGCTGGGGGCTCTAGGATCAATTTGGTGTAATCACACATTCTGAAGACTCTATTTAATGGCCTTCTTGGATTGCAGGAATCAGGTACTCTTTACTTTAACTAAAGTAGTTATATAATTGATAGGCATTACCTTTTAAATCTTTTAGATGATATAACAAATACAGGATAATGATTGGTTTTGTTTTGTTTGGCTATTGGATAATTATTGGCTGTTGGCTTGTTATTGGATAGTATGTAGAAGGAGTACGGGATAATTATTATTTTTGTTTGGTTTGGCTGTCGAATAATTATTGGTTGTTGGCTTGTTGTTGAAAAGTATGTTGGAAGGAGTACGGGATAATTATTGGTTTTGTTTGGTTTTGCTATTGGATAATTATTTCTTGTTGGCTTGTTGTTGGATAGTATTTTGGAAGGAGAATGTGATAATTATTGGTTGTTGGATTGTTATTGGTTTTTGGTTGTTTGATAGTCACGGGGCCCCCGGTTTGAGAACACGACATTAATTTCAAAATATCTAGACTTAGGCTTAAAAACATGCCGTGAGGGGGAGAAACCCCGAAACCCCCCCAAACATGGACAATTAGTCGCAAGAGTCGGGGAAGTTTAAGAGATTCACGATCAAATATTTATTATGGAAAATTAGTCGAGAGGTGTACCAAGCGTTGTCGGCGGTGGATTTGTACTCCACCTCATAGTCGGGATTCTCCATCACAGGTATGGCGTTGGGAACTTGGGAAAGTGTTAAAGCTAGTGTAGTGTTTGTGTAGAGTATCATGGTGTGTGTGTGAAATACAACAAGATTGAAAAACTGACACACTTAGGCTTGAAAATGTACCACGGGGGTGTGGGCACCCCCAACGGCACCCAAACGGCACCGGGAGTGGCAGAACACTTCGTGCGTAACTGTTTCGAGCTCAAGAGTTTTACAACTATTTAGAGCTCAATAGTTTTACGAATAGGACATTAATTAGAGAGATATGGTTAGAGATCTTGGGAATCATACATACTATGACAACCAACAACTATCCAACATATTATCCAATGATCGGATATTGGTCCTGTGCGAGGTGTTGGAGCCTCTCACAGGGCCGTTTGCGGGGTGTTTTGGTGTTTCGTCCTCTAACGGAATGTTTTAAGCTTAAGTCTAGATATTTTCAAATTATTATCATATTCTCAAATTGGGAGTTCCGTGACCACGCGGTTAGCTCCTGCGAGTTACATTGGTCCCATGCGAGGTGTTGGCGCCTCTCACGGGGCCGTTTGGGTGTGTGTGTGTGTGTGTGTTTCAGTTTTTTGCCCTTTAACGACATGTTTTTAAGCTTTAGTCTAGATATTTTAAAATTATCATTATATTCTCAAACCGAGGGTCCCGTGACCACGCGGTCAGTTCCTTCGAATTACGTTGGTACCATGCGAGGTATTGCGCTTATCACGAGGCAATTTCGGGATGTTTTGTTGTTTCGCCCTCTAACGGCATGCTTTTAAGCCTAAGTCTATATATATTCAAATTATCGTCATATTCTCAAACCGATGGTCCCGTGACCACGCGATCAGTTTTTGCGAGTTACATTGGCCCCTTTCGAGGTGTTTACGCCTCTCACCGGTCCATTTGGGGGTGCTTTAGGTTTTCGCCCTCTAAAAACAGGTTTGGTAAAAAAATATGCCTTTCCTGGCCTTACCAAATGCAGCGTGTTTTAGATCTCATTGAAATTGTTCTGGAAAGGAATCCCGAATAATATGATGTGTTTTCCTGTTTGGAGTTTGATATAGTATTCCAAATATAACTCCTCTCATTACGGGGATTTTCACCTTCATCAATATGCACCAATCCAGGACACTGCAACCGTATTTTCCCCCATTCTTGATGTTTCTCATTTATCACACTCCTTTACCCTTTCTTTGTGTGTTCCTTCATCGTGATTTTCTCATCGAAAAGCTTCTCATACAAATTATAGCTTACTCCTAGTACGCTTTGGTCTTTCTGAAATGAAGACACCTTCGTCAAGCGTACAACTTATTCACTCACACACCATTTTTCTTGGAGAAGCTTAAGATCTATATTTTCATTTCTAGATTGGTTAGGATTGTAGAGGTTATGGATCGAGTATTTCCAGATTTCCATTTTTTGATAAAAAAATGGAAAGTTAATTCCCATTTCATAACCTCAACAAATGGGAATTTAACCTCGACAAATTTCCATTTGTTGAGGTTATGAAATGGGAATTTAACTTCCCATTTTTTTTATCAAAAAATGGAAATATGGAAATACCCGATTCATAACCTCTATAATCCTGAGAAATTTGGAAATGAAAATATAGATCTTAAGCTTCTCCAAGAGAAAAGCTGTGTGAGTAAATAAGTTGTACGCTTGATGAAGGTGTGTTCATAGTAGAAAGTCCAAAGTGTACTGGGTGTGACCGTGTAAGCTATAATCTGTATGAGAAACTTGTAGGTGAGAAAATAATTGCGAAAGAACACACAAAGAAAGGAAAAAGGAGTGTCGTAAATGAGAAACATCAAGAATGGGGGGAAGTACTATTAGAGTGTCGTGGATTGGGGGATATTGATGAAGGCCACACTCCCTTAATGAGAGGAGTCACATTTGGAATACTGTATCAAACTCCAAACGAGAAAAAGCATCATATTATCCGAAAATCCTTTCCAGAAAAATTTTAATTAGCTCTACAACATGCTGAATTTGGTAAGGCCAAAAATGGAAAATTATCTTGCTAAACCTGCCTTTAGAGGGTGAAAACCCAAAGCACCCCAAAATGGCCTAGTAAGAGGCACAAACACCTCGCACGGGACAATGTAATTCGCAGGAATTGACCACGTGGTCACGGGACCCACGATTTGAGAATATAACGATAAATTAAAAATATATGGACTTATGATTAAAAATATGCCATTATAGGGAGAAAAATCAAAACACCCCTAAACGATCCCGTGAGAGGCGCGAACACCTCGCAGGGTCCAAAGTAACTCACATGAACTAACCACATGGTCACAGGACCCCCGATTTGAGAATATGACAATGATTGTAAAATATCTAGACTTAAGCTTAAAAACATGATGTTAGCGGGCGAAAAACCAAAACACCCCCCCAAACGGCCCTGTGAGAGGCGCCAATACCTCGCACGGGACCAATGTAACTCGTAGAAGCTGACCGCCTGATCACAGGACCCCCGGTTTGAGAATATGACAATAGTTTGAAAATATCTAGACTTTATCTTAAAAACATGCCCTTAGAGGGCGAAAACCAAAACATCCCCCAAACGGTCCCGTGAGAGGCACCAACACCTCGCATGGGACCAATGTCCGATCATTGGATAGTATGTTGGATATTTATTGGTTGTCATAGCACGTAGGATTCCCTGGGTCTCTAAACATCTCTTTCCAATAAATGTCGTGTTCCCAAAACCCTTGAGCTCTAAAAAATAGCAAAACTCTTGAGCTCGAAACAGTTGCGCACGAGGTGGTCGTGCCACTCGCGGTGCCCTTTGAGTGTTGCTAGGGGAGCCCACACCCCCGCGGTACGTTTCAATCCTAAGTGTGCTCATTTTTGAATTTTGTTGTATTTCACACACACACCATGATATTGTAGATAAACACTACAGTAACTTTGACACTTTGCTAAGTTTTCAACGCCATACCTTTGGTGGCGAATCCCGAATATGAGGTATAGTACAAATCCACCGCCAACGATGCTTGGTAAACTTCTCAATTTAGGCTTGAGTGGCACCAACACCTCACACGAGACCAATGTAACTCGTAGGTACCGATCGCGTGGTCACGGATCCCCTGCTTCGAGAGGACGGACCAATCTTCAAAATATCTACATTTAGGCTTGAAAATATGTCGTTAGAGGGCTAAACCCCGAAACACACCCCAAACGGACCCGTGAGCGGTGACAGAACCTCACATGGGACTAATGTAACTCATAAGAACCAATCTCATGGTCATAGGACCCCCGGTTCGAGAGCACGAACCAATCCTTGAAATATCTACACTTAGGTTTGAAAATAAGCCGTTAAAGAGCGAAACCCCCAAATACCCCCCAAACGGGCCCGTGAGTGGCGCTAACAGCTCGCACGAGATCAATGTAACTCGTAGGAACCGACCGCGTGGTCGCAGGACACCCAGTCTAGGAGTACGAACCAATCTTCAGAATATATACACTTAGACTTGAAAATAGGCCGTTAGAGGGTGAAACGCTGAAACACCACCCAAACGGCCCCGTAAGCGGTGCAAACACCTCGCACGGGACCAATGTAACTCGTAGGAACTGACCATGTAGTCACAGGACCCCCGGTCCGAGAGCACGGACCAATCTTCCGAATATCTACAATTAGGCTTGAAAATATGCCGTTTGAGGGTAAAACCACGAAACACCCCCCAAACAGCCCCGTAAGAGGCACCAACATATCATACGGGACCATTGTAACTCGTAGGAATTAACAGGGTTATCATGGGACCCCCGATTCAATATTACGGACCAATCTTCAGAATATTTACACTTAGGCTTGAAAACATGACATTAGAGGGCAAAACCTTAAAACACCTACCAAACGGCCCCGTGAGCGGTGCCAACACCTCGTACGGGACCAATGTAACCTGTAGGAATCGATCGTGTGGTCACGGTACCCCCGATTCGACAGCACGAGCCAATCTTAGAAATATTTACACTTAGGCTTAAAAATATGAGATTAGAGGGACAAATTCCAAAAAACCCCACAAACGGGCCCGTGAGTGGTGCCAACACCTCGCACGGAGCTAATGTAACTCGGAGGAACCGATTGCATGGTCATGGGACCCCCGGTTCGAGATCACAGACCAATCTTCAGAATATCTACACTTAGGGCTTAAAAACATGCCGTTAGAGGGCAAAACTTCGAAACCCCCCCCAAATGGTCTTTTGAGCCATGCCAACACCTCGCACGGGACTAACGTAACTCGTAGGAACTGATCGCATGATTACGGGACTCTCGATTCGAGAGCACGATAATAATTAGAGAATATCATCATGATCTCAAACTGGGGGTCCCATAACAATGTGGGCTTTTATAATTTATTATTTAGCATTATAGCTGTGTAGGGTTTACGTTACGTAGGTTTTAGAATATAAAAAAAATAGAGGAAATTCTGCCCAAACTTTTTTTTAATATATTTAAAACTGGTCATGGATCTAAGTCATGACCATCGTTGTTTGTTATCACGCATAAACAGGATCACGACTTAGGGTCGTGACTATTTTGGTAAGGCCAAAGCATGGGTCACGACCTTGATCCATGACCATTGTGGTGACCATTTTCATATAACAAAGGATGGAACACGAATATTTTCCATGAACAGATCCATGACCATTCTCATATATTAGTTTATGGGTCATGGCTATTGGTCGTGATAAGATGTAAATATGGGCCACGACCCTACTCCGCGACCATATACCGTGACCCCAGAGGTTCGTGACCCTTTACTTGGTCAGGGATTTGGGCCGTGACCCACGAAAATGGTCACGATCGAAATGGTCATGTCCCTTGGTCGGAACCCACAGTCCTGGTCAGGGTCTGTGGCCGTGACCATTTGCCTAATATGGTGTAGTGAACCATAAATATGGTAAAATACAAAAACCATTTAGAAGGATAAAATCGAACTAGATATCAATCAGAATTGGATCGACTCATGTAATAAAGTGATTAGCTCAGACATTATTAAGGTCGGCCTTAGGCATTTTGGTCGACCTTACCATCCCAGATAACCCACGTGACATTGTATGTACACTACCAGAGAATCAGATAACGGGGTGACATCATAAGGACACACATACGGTAGAAACAAATGAATATTCTCCCAATCGGACATGCCCATGCTAACTTTATAATTATTCTCCACTACCTTGTAAAGTGGGTGTTTGTTTAGTCTATAAATAAAAAACCCCTAACATATCCCAGTGGATCAATCGAATAATTCCATTAACCATCACTACGACACTCATATTTAAGAGATGGGGAACAATCCATATGAAGGCAGGCAACCAATTAACTATTCTACCGAGATAAAGAGATATACTCTAACATTCTTATTTTCAGGCAGAGAGATGACACATTTTTATAAAGCCAAAACTAGTGAAAAAAGACTACATGTCATTCTTAAGGGCTAAACCATGCAATTCTTGGTGTTAATCTTCTTACCCTCATCTCCATCTTTATTCATTTACATATACCATTTATTTATTGTTTGTTATCTTTGATTGGGATTCATATAGATAAGAACCAAACTTGAATAATTTTTAGACGATAATATAACGGCGTTGTCTGTGGGAACGACTAAAGCCTAGTGGTTTCTCATCCATTTTCCCAATTTGTAATTGTGGAAATTCTGAATTTTTTTATAAAATCCCCTAAATCTCGGTGACATGTATCTCGCTGATTTGATTATAGAATTTGCTTCATTTCACACTGAAAATCCTTGATTTACCTTTACACTATCTAATTATATGTAAACCGTACCTATGTACACTCATTACTAGCCTCAAACAGTTTCATAAATTCTAATTTCATAATTATTCAGTAATACTTTATTTTCCAGCGTCTATACTCTGTTTTCCTACAAATTTTGTAAAAATGGCTTAACACCCAGAAAGTAGCCGAGAAAAAAAAACGATACCACCCTCAACCCCTATTAGAAAAGGGGACCTAACAAAATTTTTGAAAAGCTTGGTTAAAATCCCATAAGCTATGCAAGAAAAAATGAGACAACTCATCCAGATTGTGCTAGCCTCATAGAGCCGACCAAATTCAGTTTCGATAATCCCAACTTTAGAGGAAAAATTAAGGTAAATGCTGGGAATCACCTCATTTTTCCCCTACAGAGATAGGAGGCAAGAGAATCAACGAAAAGCTATGGAAAATCCTCGAAGGTTAAATCTAGGATCTGATATAACCAGATCAGCTCGGACTTATTGGTTTGAACATGAAGAATCCTCCTACCAACCATGTATAACCTCGACCATATGGTATATTAGATATTATGATGATAAAATATATTCATTTGAGCAAACGAGTGCCTTCAAAAGTCTCAGCAGAATACCAATCTTTGATAGATTAAGAAAAAGAGGGGTGTGAGCACATCGGCACCTCAGAGAAGGAACAATACAAGAAGAATACACGTGGCAGGATCTAAGAAGACAAAACAATTCAAGATGTAACATTAGGGCATCAAATATCTATGAACAAGTTAGCAGAAGAGAAGAGTTATCAACCGAGAGTCGTGGACAAGATAATAGAGTAGCAGTAACTGAGGAAGCCCTACTATAGAGGGGATCTGTTGAAAGGATAGAAGATATTCTACCGATCTCATCAAATAAAAAATCCACTCCAAAGAGGGTTTGTGCAGGGGTCTCCATTCACAACTTTCGTGACTAGATACCCTACCCTTATAAAATTCAATCTGCTTGTGATCACTCCTAGGTATAAAGGGAAATCATTTCTGCTTCGGATAAAAACCTGGTAAAAGGGTAGCTTACTTGTTAAGTGTCTGTTAATGTGATGAAATAACAAAAGAGTACATTGCTAGGTTTCATATAAAAACTGGAAGCGATGGAAAAGTTGCCATTATAGTGGTAATAAGTGGGATGTTGCCTGGGAAGTTGTACTGGGCATTAGCAAGGAAACCTCCAAACTATATGGTCGAGCTTCTAGCTAAGGCAAGAAAAATCACAATTGCAGAGGAAACCAAGGCTACAAAAGAGTTTAACCACAAAAAGTTTGAAAAGGGTAGCAGCTAAGGAAGAAAGGAAAAACCTAAATATTGCCCCGAGACGAAGTGCGATAGGAGGCCATATCAACAGTTTAATGAATATACTCCCGTGTTAGTAGGATTACACCACATCCTCGATGAGATCCAAGGAAGTGGTAAATTAAAGTGGCCAGAGAAGTTAAAAACTTTCGCCGAAAGAAGAGATGAAAACAAGTTTTTTAAATTTCATAAAAATTATGGGCATGAGACCAAAGACTACCTAGCCTCGAAAGACAAAATTAAATCCCTCATCAAAAGAGGGAAATTTAACAAGTATGTGGAGAAGAATGGCAGATCAACATAATCCTATGATGGCTAGAAGCCAAGGAGAAGATCAAGATCACCTCAAACAAGGCATAAAGATAAAAAAAAGTTCTCGGATAAACAAAGATAAGGAGGATGTCGATCTCCTTGCAAAGCCCAATGAGTCTGCATAAAAGTTGAATATGATCTCTTTTAGGTGCAATTGCATAGCAGGAGAAGATGCTGGTGGAGGAGATGAACTAGTTGAAAGAAAGGCATATCTCAACGAAGCAAAAGCTTGCACCGATAACAAAGATATCAACATAGTAGTCGTGGCAGGTATCCAACCTCATAAAGTTACCAAGGACATACTCTTAATAGGAATTTCTTGAGAAGACCTCTCAGGATTGTTGTATCCTCATGACGATCCACTAGTGACAACCATGATGATTCGATATAAAAATGTGAAAAAAATAGTGGAAAATGGGAGTTTATCTGATGTATTATTCTATGATTATTCCCAGAGGTTGAGGCTATCTGACAGGAAATTATAGGTATACCATCGTCCTATAATTGGATTATCAAGTGAGAAAGTGTACACACTTTGTACAATTGAGCTAGAAGTGGTTATTAGAACTTGGCTAACCTGCAGGACGAAGACGATGAGATTCTTTTTCCTTGACGAGAATGTATCATTGGCCTACAACAACATCTTTGAAAGAGTGGGTCTGGAGAAGTTTGAGGCTGTAGACTTAACTATTCGTTAATGTCTCAAGTTCCCCATTAATTTTAGAGTAGTATTGGTGAAAGGAAACCAGGTGGATACATGATTAAGTGCGAAAAGTAGCGCGTGTAAAGACGCTAATCGTTATTTTCGTTTCGCCAACTCAATACAAAAACCTAAGTTACTACTACACTTGCGAGGCAAGCACAGCGGTAAGTCGGGTATCGAGAATCCACAGAGACGAGTTGCTAGAATTCAAGTGATTTAATACTCCGAAATAAAAGTGTAAAAGATGATTACAAACTAAAAGGAAAAGTTAATCTAGGCAATGTGTTGAAACTAGATTATGAAAGTGAGTAAAACTATAGGTTGTCACGCCCTAAATCATCATAAAAGCCTAATAAGATTTTGGCGTCAACAAATATCCCGAAAATTACGCGCGAAAGGTCTTAAGCACGGGACATACATGATATGCCCCGTCAAATCTCCTAGGCGTAATAACTAGGACAACACACTCGAAATAGACCCGTAAACTCCATCGCCAAAGCAAAGCAACGCGTCAACCCGAGTGAGTTCAATTCAAACACAACCTAATTTAAGTTACCTAGAAAGCATGTTAAAAACGCGATAAATGGAAAGCGGTAAATAAACGCGGTAAAATTACACTACAAAGCAAGTAAATCAAAGCATGTAAATAAAGCAAGAAAACCTAATTTAGAAAACTTGTAAATTAACTAGAAAGCTAGAAATGAAGAAATACAAACTATATTAATGGAGAGGATGATGAATAGTCAACATTCAATCCCAAAAGTGTGTCAATCCAAGAGGAAATGAAGAAGAACCAAGCAAATCATCCAAACCCTAAGCTAAACTAACCTAAAATCGTGTATCTACTGCTATATGTTCTTATTACAACAAAAATTGTATTTATAGTAAGTTGGATTAAAAGAAAAGAAGAAAGAAAAGAAATGAAAATATCTGCTGAAAAACAGGGGATCGATCGATCGACCCCTTTGGTCGATCGATCGATCGAGGCCAAAAAATGACAATTTAGAATGGTCGATCGATCGACCAAAGGGGTCGATCGATCGATCAAGCAGGTCTTGGCCAAGCAGCAGCACACTGCATTCTTCCCTTCTCCTTCTCTTCTCCTCTTTTGCTTTCCTTATTTTTCCTCCGCTGAAATCGCCGTAACTTCTTCGTTATGAATCGGAATCGCACACCGTTCATGGAAACGCGAAGCTAGATAGGAGGGCTACAACTTCCGTGAGATGTCAGGCTAGGTACCCAAGCTGTGAAAAGACAAAAATGCCCTTGAACGTGCGATTGCGTACGGAACTTCACCGGAATGCGTCCGAACTTCATACTTAGTACCTAAATACCTACAAAAGCCCAATTATACCTCAAATAGCATGTTAACAATATAAACTGAGGTTGTCTGGTTAGAGGGCTTAAATATAGAGATTAAGGCACCCGAGGGGGCTAAAATGCGTAGGTTCGGAGGATGAAATACGCGATATTTGCGTATTATCAATGCACATGAATGTTAATATACCTCAGTCGTTGGGCAAGAGAGAAATAATTTTATTCAAACCTATCAGATGGAGACATTAGATATTGGAAATGAAGATAGGTTGATAACTAGGGAAGCGATTGAAGAAATAAATCCATTAATTCTAGATGATGAGAATCATAAAAGGACAACTTATATCTGTTGGTCCTTGGATCTCATCCTTAAGAAGAACATGTTTGGCTTCTTACGATCTAAGAAATATGTATTTTCTTGGAGCCAGGAAGACATGACTAGAATTGTTTCGGCCGTTACCAACCACGAGCTCAATATAGTTAAGGAATCTAAGCCGGTAAAATAAAAATATTGAGTATTATCAAAAGAGAAGAATATGGAAATTCAAGAAGAAGTTTCCAAGTTAAAGAAATCCGAATACATTGAAGACGTAATGTATCCCAACTGGTTATCAAACCTGGTGATGGTACCGAAGAAAAATGAGAAATATAAGATGTGTGTGGACTTCATAGATATAAACAAGGCATGTCCCAAGTATTATTATCCTTTGCCTTTGATAGATCAATTAGTGGATGCAACAACTAAACATGAGATACTAAGCTTATGGATGCATATTTTGATTATAACTAGACTAAAATAAAGCCAGAAGATAAAGACAAGACTTCCTTCATCACCAGTCGATGTACCTTTTGTTATAATGTTTTGCCCTTTGGACTAAAAACTGCAGGCGCCACTTATCAAAGAGTGGTGAATAAAGTGTTTGAGAAAAAGATAGGGTAGAACATGGAAGTCTATGTGCATGACATGCTGATCGAAAGAATAAAATTAGACGATCACATCAAAGACCTCAGCCAAACCTTCGACGAGCTGGAAAAATACTAGATGAAGATAAATCTAGCAAATGTGTGTTTGGAGTCAAAGGTATAAATTTTCTAGGTGTCATCATCAATCAAAGGGGCATATAGTCCAACCCTAATAAGATTCAGGCGTTGATTAATATGCACCCTCCCAGTAGAAATAAAAAAATCCAAAGCCTAATAGGTCGGGTGGCAACTTTGAATAGATTTGTGTCCAGAGCCATAAATAAGTGTCTTCCATTCTTCAAAGTGATTACAAACTCTTTCAAATGGATGGAAGAATGTGAAGCAAATTTTTTAAAGCTAAAAAGAAATCTAGGGTCGGCCCCATTACTGTCAAGGCTAATTTTGGGGGGAAAATTATACTAGTATTTGGCGGTGTCAGAATCAGCAGTCAACTCGGCTCTGGTCAGATGTGATTAAGGTGTCTAAAGGCCGGTATACTACACGAGAAACAAATTTCTGGTGCAAAATTAAGATATTTCATAATGGATAAGTTGTCTCTGGCTTTGATAGTGGTATTCAGGAAGATGAAGAAATACTTTCAAACCAATTCCATATTAGTCTATATCGATCACGCACTTCGACAAACCATACACAAACCTGAGAAATATAGCAGTTAAGGGCGTGGGTGTAGAGTTGGGTGAATATGAAGTTAATTATGAACCACAAGCTGTAATCAAAGGCTAAGGGATAGCAAATCTCATTACATGATTCACCTATAAGGAGAAAAGACTAGTCGAAACAACAACCGTTGTTCCAACAGAGAAGATCCAGAGTTCAGTCGTGTAACCTATTAGAGTTCCAGCCAAGCAGATCCAAAGCTCGATAGAGCCCTCATTCGAATAAGACGAGATTAGTTGAAGGAGAGAATTTTTACAAAGCTGTTCAAAGATAGTTCTTTAGTACAAAGAGACTTCAAGCACCAACTGCCAATATAGAAGGTATTCGTGGATGGATCATCATGTGCAAGCAGTAGTAGAGCAGGTTTGATAATCAGCACACATGACAAAGCTGACATAGAATATGCTATGCGTTTTAAATTTGAAGCATCTAATAATGAAGTAGTTAGCAAGGCTTTGGTTACTAGATCGGAGTTGGCCGTACCAATGGGAGCCGAGCAGATAATAACTCACAGTGATTCATAACTAGTGGTGAACCAGTTGGTGGGAGAATATGAAGAAAGAGAGGGAAATATGTTAAAATATCTTACAAGAGTGGAATTGCTACTTCTAAATCTAAAATCACCCCAAATGATCAGAATCCCCTAAACAAAAAATACAAGAGCAGATGCATTAGCTCGCCTGACATCAGTCATCAGGGTCGATCTGAGGAGAACTGTACCTATAGAAATATTACTATAGAGGAGCATTGATGTCGAAGAAGTAAATTTCCTAGAGCTGACCAGGGCCCATCCTGGATGGAACCAATTAGTGTATACTTGAAAGAAGGAATTCTTTTAGTCGATAAGAAGGAGGTGAGAAGGTGTTGTTACAAAGCTACCAAGTACGTCGTGGATATAGGAGTGCTATATAAAATAGGTTTTAAAGTTTAAATGATGAGATGTGTTCACCCCATGGAAGCAACAAACCTAGTAAAAGAAATACATGAGGGTTCATATGGCACCCACACAACACGACGAACACTGGTAATGAGAATAGCCATCCAAGGGTATTATTGGCCAATAATGAGGAAATGTTAAGAAGAATAGACGTAAAAGTGTCATACATGTCAGAGATATGGAGTGATCTATAGGAGACCAGGAGCTAAGATGACGCCGATCACATCACCTTAACCATTGTTATTTGAGGTATGGATTTGGTCGGTCTACTATCAAAGACCAAATGAAGATTCAGGTGTCTAGTAGAAGCGGTGGACTATTTTACAAAATGGGTGGAGGCCGAACCACTCATAAAGATGAATTATGCAAAAGTATCCTAGTTTATATGGAAGAATATGATAAGCATGTATAGGATCCCTCATTCCTTTATTACCGACCACGACACACAGTTTGACAATGATGAGTTTCAAGAGTATTGGGATAAGGCCAAAATTAAAAAAATTGCATTCATCAACAACTCATCCACAATATAATGGGTAGACGAAAGTCACGAATCGAACTTTGATAGATAGGATGAAGTAGAGGTTGGTGTCAACTAAAGGAAATTAAATAAATGAGCTATAAAGTGTGGCTTGGGATTATAGGAAGACACCACGAATAACAACAACATGTTGGTGTTTAGAAGTGAAGTTATGGTACCAATTGATGTCATCCTCCCATGACATGGAATTCTTAACTTAAATTCTTCTAAGAGTGATTTTGTAAGATACCTAGATCTGATAGACAAAGTCAGGGAAGAAAAAACACTCAGGGTAGCCGCTTATAAAAAATGCATAGTAAAATTTTACATCAAAAAGGTCAAGATAGTCACCAAATCGATGACCCTTTTCTTAAGCTTGAATAACTTCAGCAATGTTTAAAAATTATTTGATGACTCTTTTCTTAATCTTATCATATCTTTCTATCAAGATAGTCACTAAATCGATGTTGTGCTCAGTCCCAGCCTTATCCTTCTGAAGGCACTATTCTTTTGCATAGACAAGGGTTGCGTTGGCCTTCTCAAGGGATTTATAAGCTGGTTTAAGAGCATCATTGGACTTTTAAAGAGCAATAATCCCCCTAGCAAGTTCTTCATACACTCTTGAGATTCACAGAGTTGGTATTGATATTTTTCTTCAACTTTGTATTTTCTACCTAAGCCCGGCTCAAAGCTTCAATATTGGCTATGATATGATCATCCTTCTCTATGATCTCAACACAGACCTTATCATAATCATCTTTGACAATCTTTACCTTCTATGATAAGGTCTCATGGTGATTAAGGAGATCGAAGTTGGCCTCTTTAGCCTCGTCATAAGCAATTTGGAGGAAAGACACTTGCTCTCTCAAAATGGTGGCACCAATCGTACCCGAAATATGATAAAGAAATAGGAACATTATAAAGAATATTTTGATAGAAATTAGAAAGTACAAGTCAAAGTAGAGAACTTATCACCAACTACCTGTGTTGCATCATGTTCTATAATTTATCTGCATTGAAACCCCTCAGGAACAAAAAATTAGGGGCATAACCAAGGTAGTACACCACATCTCTAACCTTATTGGTATGAAAAAATGGAGTTTTTATCAGCCTTTGGCTGCTCCAAAGTGATCGGATGGTTACATTTAAAGGTGAAGGGATCCACTTCACCATAAGGAGTGGATGACCCCATCCCCCGGACTAAGCACCGAGCAAGTCCCTAAAAAATTTGGACCCTCTTACCTCACGATTTTATCTTTTATTGTTTGGGAGTAAGTTAAGGCGTGGAGGACCTCTATTGGTCTCTCTGAATTAGTTTTAACCTGGAAAGCTGACGAGCAGGGAGTGGACGCTGTATAGAAACACATTATTTAATAAAAAAAAGTGTGAATTCTAAATGCTAAATAAAAGATGATCAGACTTATACTTGTTGCAACCTCTTGATCGGCTGGACCTTCCTGCTCAGTTGGACCTTCCTACTCGACCTCTTCTTCTTATTCGGTAGGAATATTGTCCTCAACCACCAAGGCTATCTATTGATATACGGGGGATCACAACCAAGAGGAGTGTAATATCCAAGATAAAAAAATTTACTGAAAGAGAAAAATTCTCAAATTGAATTAGCCTAAGAGTATAACTGTCCCGCAGTAACTATTTCAGAATGAACTATAATTTAGGAACTTTCTTCTCTGCAGAAAGGCTGACAAAAATAAAATCAGTACATGTTAGTTTAGAACAAAATTACTAAGTGTCAGTGAATAGTAAGATATATACCAATATAATCTGGCCCACTCCAATCGCGAGGGACACTATGAGATTTATTCCTCTCGTCAGAGAGAAATTTCCAGTCGCCTTTAATATAGACAAATTATTTCTTCTAGTTGTGGTTACTCGTCTGAACAACCTTCACAATTTTTTTATCTCACTTGCGAGGGAAAAAATAATAGTACCATATGGACTTGGCGTTATCCTTCACGCCATATACAAGCCTAAAAATATCCCACGTCAGGTCAAAACCAATGTGGGTCTACCAATAGACGATTGATACTAAAATGGACCTATAAGTGTTTTGTGGAAGTTAGGTAAGAGACGCTCCATACCCTCTTAAAATAGATCTTATGATCAGATGAAGGGGAAACCGAACTCCTACCTTCAGGGCCAGACTAGGAATCATATCTCATCTGCATTAAGCCAATCATAAATCCTCTCATCATAATAATGCAGTCTTAAGGTTTTAGGGATTTGTATTTTTCTCCTCAACTCATCCATCTTGTCTTCAGAGATATCACAACCATGATTATGAGCATTTATAGTGGCTGGGTCCCAAGAGTCAGATCTTTCTAAGGTGCTCTCCTCGGTAGGAGGAATAACCATAAAATATGTGGAGACTATAGGCCTTTTAGATATATTTCTCTCTGGGGAAGCATCTAGGTCGATAATTAAAACATCGAATACTATGTTCACAAGCCTCTTACCTTCCGTGGGGTGGTTCATTTCAGCAACACCCATAGTTTCAGAGAATTGGGGAGAGTTATGCTCCACAGTTGGGGGTTGTGGTATAAAACTAGCAAGAGAATATATTGTTGGAGTGTATTTAGGGTGACCAAATTCATCCTTAGTATAAAAACCCTAGATAGTCCTTGTGAACCTCTTAGCAATAATACTAAGGCAAGATTGCTCTCATTCAGCTAAATCAAACCACCTCTAGATATAAGGTTCGTAACTCATCAAAGGAACGAAACTAGGATGAAAAATAAGTCCTATTAGAGATAAATAAATCTTTGATGGATGTTTAGTTTTTAAAATCAAAGGTTTGGCAAGGTAAAAACCTAGAATGCCTAAACAAGCCCTAAAAGACATAAAAAAATCCTAGGCCAGCGAACTCAATGGGTACCTAAATCACCAAAATCTAACAACCAAAGAAAATTAATGGCCAAATCCACAACAGTACAATCTAATAGAAGATAATGTAAGTGGTGAATAAGAAAATTACAGAATGAAAACCCTAAAAAACTAGATACGAACGAAAGGCATACCTAAAACCCTAGATGGAGACAAACGACTCTAGAAAATTCCCAAAACTGGTAGCAAACAACTAGAAAGAAAGTTACTAGCTGGAAGGAAGCTTTAAAATAAGAAAAATGGTTCGTAATGGCAAAAAGAGGGAAGCGATTTAGCCAAAGAAGAAGGAAGTTTGAAAATGAAAGGGCGTATTTTCTCTCTCTAAAGCATGTAAAGGGTTGTAGATGTGAAAGGTTAAAATGACTTCGAAATATGCTTTTATAATTTTTATGACTAATCATTACTCCTATTAAATGAAACATGTAACATCAAGTCTGGAAAAGCACACTGATGCGGCTAAAGAATGACGCACAGTGCCCCAGGCACGTGCGTCATAATTACGCCAGATGCCATTCTAGGCACCTGATCACAATTTCTAATGAATACTCACTCGCTTAATCTACTGTACACTTTAGTCACGAGCAAAGTCTTAGGGGCTTGTGGAACCATGAATATGGTTCGACCCAGAAACCATTTAGAAGGTTAAAACCGAACTGCCTATCAATTAGAATGGGATCGACTCAAGTAACATAGTGATCATCTCAGACATGAGTAAGATCGGACTTAAAATACAACTTCACATGTTGTATTTAGGTCTTAACTAGTATTTTATAAGCCGTAAATATTTCATATTTATTACCTTAATTTCATTCTTTTGTGATCCTATGCATCATAATTAACTTGGAGTTATCTCAAATTTATGCTACTAACTCTCTTTGGTGAGTATTTCTTGTTTCGTGTGTTTCTCATATGTTTTACAGGTAAATAGTGCAAGTGGAATGGAAGAAAAATATCGAAATAGTAAAAGAAACCAATGATAGGGAGTTGAAGGTCATTTTTATAATTTTATAGTCATGGCCTGGAAGTAGAGCCTAAAGAAAATTAAAGAATATGAAATTATAAGAACATTGGAAGAAATGACACCTAATTCCGAGCTACGGTTGAGGAGTTATGAGCATTCAAAGTTGAGAAAGAAATCTAAGGAAAGAAGAGGAAGTAAGCTTAAAAAAACATGTTTTGCCAAATCGAACTCCAAATCGATTCGACAATGAACCGGTTTGCCTACTCACCTGAACCAATTTGTCATACCTGATGCGTAAATTTTTATTTAAATACTGATTTTTTCTTAGAGTTGTATTAGAGTTGGACTCTTGCAAAAATGGCCAAGTAGGGTTGTAGTTTCATGTTACACATAGTTTTCACAGTTTTAGACTTAGGAATAGAGAGAAAAGGAGGCAAGAACCATCGTTTTGAATTCCTGCATTACTATTACACAATTGTGCATTGATTATCAAGTTTTAATACATCAAGTTGGTCTCCTCTACGTTATTCTTGAATGTTCTTCCTCTTTGCATGCTTTTTTTATTTTCTAGGATTTTAAGAACTTCATGCACGTTTAGAGTTTCATCGTGATTTAGAATTTCAGTTGTTAACCACTTGTCTAGTTAATTCACTATGAGTTTTGGTAATTAATCATTCTCATTAAATACAATTTTTGATTTGATATTGTGTGGAGTAAAATCTGCATATGTCAAATGCTTAGAGAGTATTTAATGATTATTTGAATTGAGAATTAGGTTTTTGAAGTTCTTATGTTATAAGTCATCACCGAAGATTCGGGGGAGTGTACTCCAATTCCATTTTCTCACATTGATTTACAAATCACTTAGTTATTCTCGCACGTGTAGTTAATTCACTAGTTTAATTAATCTGTATTAGTTTATAGGAAAGTATCACAAGCAACCATCTTTTTTTTATTCCTCTGAGTCAAACGTAAGGTTATTTGTCATTTCTATTCATCATCACGAGCATTCGTCCTAGTCCCTGAGTTCGACACCCAGTATACCGGATTATTACTTGAGCGACCAACTTGCACTTGAGTCGTAATCACACGCGTTAGAGACACATTTACTTAGTCATGCCAGTATTGTTAAAATACAACTTCACATACCTTTTCATGGGGAAATTATAAAGATTAGTAATTATCAACAGTGAACATATTTGGTATTGAATTCCCCCATGAACAAAGTCCAAGCCTGTACTAATGTGTGAATGAATAAGATGAAAAAAACACATTACTTTGGTATTGGATTATAGACGGAGCATAATAAAATTTATAGAAACCATTAATAAATTAAATCCTCTGAAAGATTAAAGGACACGCATAAGGAAATCCAGTCTCAAGTTTGATGTTGAAACCAATTAAACATGAACATTAGACATAGGCTAAGAGGAAATGTTAAAGCCAACAAAACCTTCAATGGTTGGGCAGGGATAGATCAAAATTAAAAAAAATGAATAATATGATAAAGCATGGATTGAATCTCCAAGCAAGGATTAATCACTTAGGTTTACTTTATCTAGTTTAAACACCAATGAAATATCCAAAGAGTGAACAGAATAACAATTTGTATATAAATAGTTCTTCAAAACTAGTTAGAATATCAAGTACTTACCCAACGAAAGAAACTAAATGTAGAATTATCTCTACTTTATAAGTTTAATTGAATATCGGTACCTGAAAAACCAATTTGGGGTAAATGTTAAGTTGTACAATTCAAACCCCAAAATGTTGAACCCTAGAAGTTGAAATACAAATACATAGAAGGATAATTTACCTCATAAAATTGAATTGAAAAAACACAGATTAGAGGTCACCAACGGGGATAGGGACATAGGTCACGGGCATAGAGAGGTAAAGAGGTCACCGATAGGTGAAGTAGAGAGGAGGTGGGTGAAAGTGGGTTTAGTTACGAAGGTTAAATTGGCTTTGGCATTTGGGGGGAATAATCCCGCCCCACCTTCCCTTACTATTTTTTTTCTTTTAATGACTTTTGCAACATGTACCAATATATTGCAATGATTTTTTTCTACTTATAATGGCTTTAGGCCGTTATAAAATTGTAACAAATTACAAATAGAAAAAAATTGTTACAATTTCTCTTTTTTGGTGCAGTGAACTCACTGTAGTCAATTCAAAACCATAATAATCCATCAACTTTCTTCACAAAGAGTACTAGAGCTCCTAATTCGTATCGAATATTTCATATTTGCACCCTTTATCTTTATGCATTCTTGCACTTTTATGGTCCTATATGCCTATAGTTATGCTCATTAACCAGACAACCTCATATTTGGATATATACGTGCTTTGCAGGGGTTAATTATGCTTTTGTAGGTATTGGAACGCTAAAAGTGAGGATTCGTTTCATTTCGGAGAAATTCCATCGTCAGACGCTAATTCAAGGGTATTTTAGTCAAGTCACATTTCATCTCCAGCTCATGGAATTTCTACTGATGCGTAGTTCGTTGAGTTAGCATCGCGTGGCCACGAATGGCAAGTCGTTTCGAGTTCGGACGATGAAGTTATGGCCATTTTCGTAATGAACTTTTCCTCCCATGAGATGAACAAACAATAGTAAAAAACTGAGTACCGGTCGATCACGCCTCTTATGCCGGTCGACCGGACCCCTTGCCGGGATCGACTGTGTATACCAGATATTTATTGCTTTGATTCTTTTCTTTTCTTTTTCCTTTATTTCTTTGTGTAACTTACTATATAAAGCAATTTTGCTTTCTATTTTCAGATATAATTAGTTTTAGATAGTTTAGGATAGGGTTAGGGTTTGGAGAGCTCATCTTCATTCCTCATGTGGTGTGACACCCATTTGGGTTTGTAAGTTTTACTTTTCTTTATCCTGTCCATTAATATAGTTGTTTTAGCTTAATTCTTTGCTTTGTTAATTAGATTTACATGCTTTCTGTAGTTGCTTTCTAGTGTAGTTTTATCGCGTTTATTTACTGCTTTCCTTTAGTGTGTTTTTATCATGCTTTCTAGCTAATTTAGTCGAGGGTGTGTCAGATTGAACTCACCTCAGGTTGACATGTTTCTTTGCTTTGGTGATGGAGTTTACGGGTCTATTTCGAGTGTGTTGTCCTAGTTATTATGCCTATAATATTTGACGGGGTATATTATGTATGCTCCGTGCGTATGACCTTGCGTGCGTAATTTTTGGGGTATTTGTTCACGCAAAAATCTTATTAGACTTTTATGCGAATTTAGGGGTGTGACAACTCTTGATTTAATTAACTGTCGAAACGAGACTCACTCGTAATAACTCATCGACCCATGTAGCCATTTTATACTAATTAACACGGGATGAGGGTTATTCGACGCAGCCTATAGTTTTTATTCATTTTGTTAATTTAGTTTAAATACACTCGCCTAGTATAATCTTTCCCTTTTTGCATATTTTCCTTTTTAGTTTTTAATTATCTTTTACACTTTTATTTAGAAGTAATAAACCAATTAAATTCTTGCAACTCGTCTCTGTGGATTTTTTTATACTCGAACTTGGCCACTATATTCCCTTAAAAGAGTGTAGTCATAAGCTTAGGTTTTTGTATTGAGGCGGTGAACAGAAAACACCGATTGACATTTTGACACGTGGCACTTTTCACCCTCTATCAAAATGGCACCATTGTCGGGGATGAGTATTTTTAGAATTTATTTGATTTAGTATTTCGTAATATTTTCTTTCTATTTGTATTTTTTTCCTAACATTTTTGTAGGACTTCTACATTTGAGCGCTAAGAAACGCTTGAATTTTTCGCGTGCGTATATCTTTGTGAAATTCGCCACTTCGAGCCATCTTTGGGGTAAGCATGTCTTATTCCAATCCTTTCGGTAATCATTATGGCAATTCTCAAAATCCCCGTAAACTTATGACTTTTTGTCAATACTTAGAGTCCTAAGAAATTGCAAATTCAAAAATATCTTTAGGCGAGTATTACAAAAGTCAAGCTTTGGAGTGCATGTATTTTGAGGAGGAGGATAACGATTTTGGGCCTCTAATTCCATATGATAGCAATTTTGAAACAAATTTCAATAGTTTTCAAAATTCTTATAATAATGAGTTGGAGTAGAGTTCCAATAATATTTTCAAACTTCTCATTTGTAAGTATCCCCGCCTCGACCTATGACTTTCGGTGAGGATTTGCTCATGCTTGAGAATGAGAGGTATGAAGACCGTTATTGGGAAGAAAATCGTTTGTGGGAACATGAATTTGATTTATTATTTGAATCCGACGACGATTTTTCTTCCTAAACTTTTGAAGTCAAGGAATGTTTTGAACCAAATGAGGATTTTTTGCCTAGTTTGGAACAAACCATTCTTTACTTGGCCCATGATTTAATAGAGAATGAAAGTGAGGATGAAATGGATGTATTATCCATTTGCAATGAAATGATTTCGTCTTTGAATCCCAAAGAAGAAAGTTTCATTGAAAATGATCCTATCTCCTTTGCAATTCCAACTTTGAGCGATGATAACTCATCTCTCTTGAGTTTGAATATCTTTCCTCCCCATTTTCATTCTCCGTTATCACACCGTTACAAGTACCCGATGAATCAGTGCCAAGCTTTAAAATGTTCAACCCTTTCACCGACGAGGAGTACCTGCTCGAGTTGCTTTCCATGAAGGCATCTTTGCCTCTTTGTCCGCCCCCTCCCATTCCAATTTCAAAATACTTGGGAGATAATTCAATTTTTCTTGGCCCCTATGCGTATATGTCACCCGCCTTATCAAATCACCCATCCTCCCACCAAAATTTTTAATTGGGGATGGTTCATTTCTTACGCCTTACACATGCCTTCCGTTGTTCAAACAGAATTCTTATTTTTTGGGAGGCATGCATGAGTGGGAGGGTCCGCTGTGGATCTTTCAAAGTCAAATCATTTTTGTGGTGGACCCTCAACTATTTAGACTTCTAGTGTATAGTTAGTATGAAGCCTAAATAGTAGGTTGTATATAGTTAGCTTTTTATTCTTTCTTTCTTTTTATCTTTTCTTTCCTTTTTAATTTAGTCTAGTGTAATTAGTTAACTTTTTGTTATTTGTTTTTGTTATGATTTGGTACTAACATGTTTTGTGGAATCTTTGGCCTTGAACTTTTCGGAGATCGCTCAATTGTGGGTAATATCGCTATTTTCCTTTCTTTAACTAGGTTCTTAATTTACATTGAGGACAATGTCAGGTTTTAAGTTAGGGGGTGTGGGATGTTCTATCAATTCATTGGTAGTTTCTTTGATTTGATTACATGTTAGTTACTAAGTATGCTTTCTTAGAAAAATTTAAAAAAATTCAAAAAGATTTTCTTTCTTTTTTCTCTTTTTTGGGCATTTTGCCTTTGTTTCCGATGACAAATTTCAATAATTGCCCGTTCCAATAGACAACTCAACGATACATATTCTCGATTTTAGAAGTTATTAGACTTTAGTCTCAATTAGTGATATTCTGAATAGCTTCATGAATTAAACTTTATTCCCATGAGCACATGCACCATTCTTGTTCTATTGATTTGGTTTAAGATTTTAATAACTCGGTAATCTTTTGTTGCATTGTATATACTTACACCGAGTAAGCTTTGTACCTTTCGTCATTTTTAGTGTTATACACTATTCTTTCCTCTTTGAAAACGTTTATTTCGTTGGTAATCTCTCTATTCTTTCACTGATCGTTCATTAATTGAGTTTATATCTGGAAATGTATTACTTGAGCATGATTTTCAAAGTTTGTTTTGACTCGAGAATTTGAAATGATCATAGGCCATCCTTGTTATATCACCCATATTAGCCTTGACCTCACCTTATATGTTTCCCTAGTTAACCCCTTTAAGCCTAAATATTAGCCTTTCATTTCATTACCTAAAATCCCACAACCAACTCCGAATTGGAGTTATAAACCATACACATTACCTTCCATACCTTTGTTTGGAATGTTACTTGGGATTGACTGATGTTTTTGTGTTGCGGTTGCAATTTAGGCAAGTGAGAGTGTGAAAAGTAAAGAAAAGAAAGAAGTGAAAAAGAGTAATGAAAAAAAAGGTGAGAAAAAGAAGAAAAGAAAATAAAGAGAAATTTGTATATGTTGTGTATAGTGTTTAATAAGCTTTGATTTCTCTCCAAGTGTTATATATAATGCCTTTTATGGAAGTTGTTTGTCCAATTTTTGATATTGCCCGCTATTTCCTATTATTCCAAGTTTTTCATTCTGAACACTTTGAATCCGTACATACATTCATTTCATTTCTTACCCTAGCCTAGCCTACATTATAACCCTATCAAGTCCTATGTGATCGTAGGGTGCATTTAATTTAACAGTCAAAATAGTTTTGGTAATCTGTGAAAATACATTTCGCCTCTTTTATATGTTTAATATCTTTTATTGAGATTACAAATTTTAATTTCATATATAGCGTTCTTCATTTGTGACATGTGTGCGACCTAGTTTTCATTTACATTTACTCTTTATGCCCGCTTGTTCCGTGTGTTAACTCCCTGTTTCGAGTGAATTCACTTGATGAGTGTAATGCCCGTGAGGATTGAATATATGCTTGCTTTAATTTAGTATCCGATTTATTTAAGTTTTTTCCAAATCACACTTTGCATGTTCTCGCTCCCCTTCCACTTTTTAAGGTTTCAATTTAACGAAGTTCATTCTATAATGTTAATAATACAAACTTTTATGTGACTTCGTTCATTGTGATAATAATGCATATGAAATCCTTTTTGATATTGTTGGGCTTGTAGCATGTTGGATTGGGCATATTTTGAGGAAACTATATGATGTTTGTGGGGTTTATCCCTAAAAACCCTCACGAGATGACACTCGTCCACTAGGGTAACCTAGGGGTTTAACGGATTATTGCATACAGTAAATGCAATCGTGCTCCCTATGAAAGTAGCAGTTATATTTTGATGCATATATACGTCTTGTACTACCTTCTGTGGACTGGTTTTGTTTGTTTCATTACTAGGGACTATCAATGCCTAAGTTAGGGGGTGTGATTCGTATCGAATATTACATATTTGCGCCCTTTATCTTTATGTATTCTAGCACTTTTATGGTCCTATATGCCTATATTTATGCTCATTGACCAGAAAACATCGTATTTGGATATATATACATGTTTTGCAGGGGTTAATTGTGCTTTGTAGGTATCGGAACGCTAAAAGTGAGGATCCATTGCATTTCAGAGAAGTTTCGTTGTCGGATGCTACTTCAAGGGCATTTTAGTCAAGTCACATTTCATCTCCAGCTCATGAAATTTCCACGGATGCATAGTTCATTGAGTTAGCATCGTGTGACCGTAAACAACACGTTGTTTCAAGTTCGGACGAAGAAGATATGTACAATTTCATAATGAACTTTTCCTCCCATGTGATGAAAAATAATAGCAGAAAACAGAGTACCGGTCGACTGCGCCTCTTATGCCGATCGACCACATATTGCATTTTTGCCTTGGATCTAAGACAGTGGGCTTCGACTTAAAGGACCGGTTGACCGACCCCCTGGCCACGGTCGACCGCGTATACCAGATATTTGTTGCTTCGATTCTTTTCTTTTCTTTTTCCTTTATTTCTTTTTGTAACTTACTTTATAAACCAATTTTGTTTTCTATTTTCAGATATAATTAATTTTATATAGTTTAGGTTAGGGTTAGGGTTTGGAGAGCTCATCTTCATTCCTCATGTGGTGTGACACCCATTTAGGTTTGCAAGTTGTACTTTTCTTTATCCTCTCCATTAATATAGTTGTTTTAGCTTAATTCTTGCTTTGTTAATTATATTTACATGCTTTCTTTAGTTTCTTTCTAGTTTAGTTTTATCGCGTTTATTTATTGCTTTCCTTTACAGCCTTTTTAGCATGCTTTCTAGGTAATTTAGTCTAGGGTGTGTTGGATTGAACTCACCTCGGGTTGACATGTTGCTTTGATTTGGTGATGGAGTTTACGGGTCTATTTCGAGTGTGTTGTCCTAGTTATTACGCTTAGGAGATTTAACGGGGTATATCATGCATGCTCTGTTCTTACGACCTTGAGTGCGTAATTTTTGGGTTATTTGTTGACACCAAAATATTATTATACTTTTATGCGAATTAAGGAGTGTGACAACTCTTGATTTAATTAATGTCAAAACGCGACTCACTCGTAATAACTCGTCGACCCATGTAACCATTTTATACTAATTAACTCAGGCTGAGGGATATTCGACGCAGCCTATAGTTTTGATTCGTTTTGTTAATTTAGTTTAAAGACAATCGCCTAGTATAATCTTTCCCTTTTTGCATCTTTTCCTTTTCAGTTTTTAATTATCTTTTACACTTTTATTTTGAAGTAATAAACCAATTAAATTCTAGCAACTCGTCTTTGTGGATTTTTCGATACTTGGACTTAGTTGATGTACTCCCTTAAAAGAATGTAGTCATAAGTTTAGGTTTTTGTATTGAGGCGGTGAACAGAGAACAACGATCGGCGTTTTGACACGCGCCACTTTTCACCCTCTATCAGCTCCTATGGTGACATGTTATGTCAAATGAATCCTTGTTCCACGAATTTCTTAATCTACTCCTGAAACTCTCTCATCCATAAAGGAACTATTCGATAGACTGCCTTAGAAATTGACTTAGTGTCAGGATCCATGTCAATTACAAAATTAATTTCTCGGGTAGGTAACAAACCTAGAATTCCTCGAACACGTCGGCAAAATCTCGGATAATTGGTATCGAATATAAAGGAATGGTTGTTTCCTCCTTTATCTCCTCATTTATAAAGTATAAATGAGTCATGTCACACACACACACACACACACACACACCGGGGCCTAAGCATAACCATTATATACATCTCTCAAACTCGTATTGTGAATATAATCACTAGACCACTATAATTTATGTGAGCCTCTAATATAACCAACCAATTCATACCTAAGATCAGATTATAAGAGTTTCTATCTAAAACCAAAAAATTGGCAACAAATCGTAGTCTACCCATATTTATACTACCACTCTCACATGTCTCCAAATTACGAGTCGACACCCAAAGGATTAGCTATAGAATAAGTCATATCACAAGGTCTATGCAACAAACCAGAAAAATCCAAAAAAATAATGTGATACGAAAGAGTGTATGGCATCAGTGTCAAATAAAACTCTAGATAAGGTGCAATAAACATAAAAAGTATCGTCCGCTACCTGGTCCTGTCCATGCAACTCCAATTGAGGTTGCGTAATCTTGTATACTCTACCATACTGAAGTTGGGGCTAAGGTTGGGGTTAGTCATCTAGGGCGATGAGAGTGTCGTTAATAGTTATGGCATCGACACTAGAAGCTACTGGGGGTGATATTGGGGCCCAACTATCCCTGCCTCTGTAGACTAGCATATGAGATTAACTATGGCTGAAGTGATACGGGCCCTATGCATCTAGCGTCGGCACTACATTTGCCTACAAAACTAGAGCTGTGAGGTCAACATGTCTCTCCTACGCTCTAGATACTCGTGATCTCCTATTTGGCGACATCTGAAATTCAAGATAAAGTCCTATCAGGAATGAGACAAAAATAGAGTATAAAAAGGCACATATTAAAGAATGCTACGTAAAAGCATTAGAGAACCCATAACCCTCGAGGTCTAAGACCATGCTCCGATACTAATTATAACAACCCATGTATTTTAACAAAAGGGTTGATTATGCCCTAATAATAAAATATACTCAACTCAACTCAACAAAGCCTTTTCCTAATTATTTGGGGTCGGATACATGAATCTTATTTTTCCATTCCATTTTGTCCAGTTCAATATCTTCGGTTAAACCACATGACATCATGTCATTTTTTATAATATCCCACCAATTCAATTTAGGCCTATCTTTACCCCTTGTGTTACCATCAATATTAACTAAATCACTCTTCCTTACAGGAGCATCCATTAGTCTACGCTTGACGTGTCCAAACCATCTAAGTCGATTTTCTCTCAATTTATCTTCTATAGGAGCTACTTTTACCGTTTCGCGAATTTGTTTATTTTTAATTTTATCCTTTCGAGTTTTACCACAAATCCATCTTAGCATTCGCATCTCCGCCACACTCATTTTCTGCACATTTTATTTATTAGTTGCCCAACACTCTCTCCCATATAACATGGTGGGTCTAATGTCCATCCTATAATATTTACCTTTTAACTTCAAAGGTATACGCCTATCACACAAAATGCCGGTAGCACTTCTCCACTTAACCCAGCCTGCTCTAATCCTATGAGTAACATCATCACTAATATCTCCATCTTTTTGGATAATCGATCCTAAATAACGAAAATGATCATTTCTAGGTATCTCTTGACGCTCCAATTTCACCACATCTCCATTTGTCCTCCTATTACTACTAAAATTGCACTCCACATATTCTGTTTTAGTTCTGCTTATTTTAAATCCTATTGTTTCTAAAGTTTCTCTCCACAATTCTAACCTAGCATTAATCCATGTCTTAGTCTCATCCACTAAAACAATATCATCTGCAAATAGCATACACCATGGCACCTCATCTTGTATTTGTCCAGTCAACTCATCCATAACAAGCGCAAAGAGGTAAGGACTTAATGCTGAACCTTGGTGTAGACCTACCGTAACTAAAAATTCACTACTTTCTCCGGCTGATGTTCTTACTGTAGTCATCGCACCATTATACATATCCTTGATCACATCAATATATCTGCGAGTCACTCCTCTTTTATGTAGAACCCACCATATTATATCTCTGGGTATCCTATCATACGCCTTCTCCAAATCTATAAAAATCATATGAAGATCCTTCTTTTTCTCCCTATACCTCTCCATTAATCTCCTGAATAAATCAATTGCTTCCATTGTTGACCTCCCAGGCATAAACCCAAATTGATTCTCAGATACTATTGTCTTTAATCTCAATCTATATTCAATCACTCTCTCCCAAAGTTTCATTGTATGACTCATTAACTTAATACCACGATAATTTGAACAACTTTGTATGTCCCCTTTATTTTTATAAATAGGTACTAAAACACTTTTTCTGCATTCATCGGGCATCCTATTAGTCATTAAAATTCTATTGAATAATTTTGTAAGCTATGATACTCCATCCTCCCCTAAGCACTTCCAAACCTCAATAGGGATACCATCTGGTCCTAAAGCCTTCCTTGTTTTCATCTTTTTTAGAGTAATCCTGACCTCTGTTGTCCTAATTCAGCGGAAAAATATATTTTCTCGAGTCTCCCTAAGTTTCTCTATATCTAATCTACTCTTATTATCTCCATTTAATAACCTCTCAAAGTAGTTTTACCATCTTTCCATAATTTCATCATCTTTGACTAGGACTCTAGAATCATCACTTTTGATACACTTAACGTTATTAAAATCTTTTGTTTTCCTGTACCTAAGTTTAGCAAGCTTATAAATACTTTTTTCCCCTTCCTGTGTACCTAATTTTGTATAAAGATCATCATACGCTTTTAACTTAGTATCTATTACCACTTTCTTAACTTCCTTTTTAGCCATTTATATTTCTCAAAATTTTCTTCATTTCTATTTGTTTGCCATGTTTTAAAGCACTCCCTTTTAATTTTTACTATATTTTGTACTTCTTCATTCCACCACTAAGTTTCTTTAGACTGTAGCCCCTTGCCTTTTGATTCTCCAGTAATTTCTTTTGATATTCTCCTAATGCATGTGGCCATCTTATTCCACATTATATTAGTCTCTTTTTCAGTATTCCATGTTGCTTCATTTAATAATTTATCTTTAAATAGTTCTAATTTCTCTCCTTTTAAGTTCCACCACCTAGTTCGTGGGTTAATCTTCACTTTTCGCACTCGTGATTGATTTTTAATATTTATATCCAACACCATTATCCTATGTTGTGAGGTTAGACTCTCTCCCGGGATAACCTTACAATCTTTGCACGTTAATCGATCTCCTTTTCTAGTAATGAAAAAATCTATTTGGCTCTTGTGCGTTTCACTTTTATAAGTTATTAAGTGTTCAAGCCTCTTTTTAAAACATGTATTTACTAGTACAAAATCATAAACCATCGCAAAATCTAAGATAGACTCTCCCCCGTCGTTCCTATCTCCAAAACCATATCCTCCATGCACTATCTCATATCCTATATGATCTTCTCCTATATGGCCATCAAAATCTCCCCCTATATAGATTTTCTCACCTACGGGTATTTCTTGAATTAGTTCATGCATTTGTTCCCAAAATTGTACTTTAGTGTGCTCATCTAATCCTACTTGAGGTGCATAAGCACTAACAATATTAATTATGATTTCACCTAATACCAATTTTACAAGTATAAGTCTATCACCTTTCCTAATAACGGTTACGATATCGTCCTTAAAGTTCATATCTACTATTATTCCAACTCCGTTCTTATTTCTATGTTTTCCTGTATAATAAAATTTAAATCCTGTATTTTCTATTTCTCTAGCTTTCTCACCGACCCATTTAGTTTCTTGTAAATAAGCTATGTTAACTTTTCTTCTTATCATGGTATCTACTAACTCCATCCATTTTCCTATCATAGTCCCTATGTTCCAAGTCGCTAACCTAAGTCTAGTATCCTGGACTAGCTTCTTTACCCGCACACGTCTAGCTTGTTGTAGGAATCCTTGCGTATTTATCGTCGTATCCGGGCGCCGATGCGACACCCCTTGCCTATTTTTTTAGACACTCGGTGGCAGGTGCAACACCCCTTACCTATTTTTCTAGACACCCGGTGGCAGGCGCAACGCATCGCTTAAGGGGAATGCCCTAGCATTAGCATGTATATTCATAGGATTCATGTTCATAAGGATCTGACAAAGTTTTACGCTGGCTGTCAGCTACCTAACGCAACCCTCCTCCTTTATCCGGGCCTGGGACCGGAAGTGTAAAAAAATATAAGAAGTTGAGCATGACACATGCAGAGTTAATAATAATAAAATATACAACATGATAAAATAATTTGAAATATCATTTCTAGCATATACAAAATCATATGAAACAATATGAGAATATAAAGATACGATGGAATAAACCTCTAATATGAAATCATAATATCACCACCAACTAAATATAAAATTTCTAAAAAAAATGATACGAAAACTCATCAAGCAATCCCAAATGGTAAAGTTAGATTCTCAAACCAACATACAACATAAAGTAAATACCACATGCCAATACACGCCAACTACAAAACCTAATGTAACTAACTCACTCAACTGAATATAAAGATAGCCAACAAATGAGATAAACCTACATCAGAACTCCAGTAAGATAGACTGAAAGGGGGAGAAATAATGGTCCGTGATAGATGGAAGGAAAGCTACACGCGAGATCCAGCCCTAACACCAAAAGTGTTTCCACGATAATAAAGGGGTCAAATCCCAACAAGTTACCAAAGCTACGTAACTCAAAATCAGTTATATATAAAAATGATATTTCCACATGTTATTTAACCTACTACGATAACCACCTATATAAAACAGAACCTCACAATCCACATTAATTAAATAATTAGTTCCAATTATTAATTATCTGCTTGATTAATTAAACAATAATATCCATTCTCCCCTTTCTCCCCGTCTATCTCAACAACATTAGGTACAAACAAGTAAATACTGTCACACAAAATTGGACACTGCCATTCTCTATTAGGACCAGAATAATAACAACTCGTGTGGCACAAAAATAAAAATCATCACACAAATGAAACGCCCCCATTCAATAACGTGTCCGGAACAATAACAACATATGTGATGCATATATAAATATTGTCATGCAAATCGGACTCCACCATTCAATGGCGTGGTCGAAACAACAACATCAAGTGTGATGCACAAATAAAATCAGGCTCTATCCGGGCATGCAATAAATAAGGATGTTCTCACTCGGCACATACCTATAACCATTTCGATTTTCTCATTTCATTTAATCATTACTACCATTATCTTAATACTGTTCCACGTTCCTCATAAATTCAGTACTTAAGTTATAATGTCATTTTATTATATTCACACCACCCACCTTAACATATCAAACTGGCCTCTTTTTCACGAGTTACATTATTTCATTACCTCATAAGGGATTTCTCAGTCTACATATGGGAATATAACTAACACGAGATTTGTTAATGATAAAAATTTACAATTAAAAGGATATATTAATTTAAAGATTCCTAAAGTCCCCACTCCTACCCATGTCTAGACTGCATGCGTGGGATGTCTCATAAATAAAATCCAAACAAAAAAAAATGTCTAAATAGGGTATTCATTGAGATATTCGAATTATTTATGGAATTATTAAGTTCAATTAATTAACAAATAGCGAATTAATATGACAATCTCTTAATCAAGAATAATGACCCACCATAAGCCAAGATCAACACAACCCATCATAAGCCAACAAATTAATCTCATACTTCTTCTCATCCAACTACATACTATTTCAATCACAACAATATAAGTGAAAGAATCAAGGATTCAATACCAATTATAATACAATAGGATTCAATATCCAGTTTTGAAGTAATATAATGTTTAAAGAGACTCTAAACGATATACAAGACTATAATTATGGGGTATTCTTTATTTACAAGTCTATATATGAAATTAAACTTCAATTGCTAAACATTATGCATTGAGCCATGTTAATTAGGTGTTTATAACTAAACACACAACTAACCAAACAAAAGGTACAACCTTCATATGAAGTCTAAATTATCATAAGGCCAAAAATCATTATCCAAAACTCCTAATAGGCAAGTCTAATTATAACATGCCCAATCTCAACAATTTTTAATCTAATTGAATCTAAATCCAACCTAAATCATGTGAATTCAATCAATTTATATCATAAAAAGGGGAGTAGGATGAGGGATTACAAATCGTAAGGGTTTCTACTCAATTTTAGATCTACAATTTATATATATATATATATATATATATAAGGAGGAGAATAGATTAGTAACTTGCCTTTAAAATGTACAAAAAGATTGGGTTTATAATGAAATAGTTGAAGTCTTTTAAATTAGTCTTGAAAATCTTCTAGATGCCCCCTTGAAACTTGATTGAAAATAACTTGAATACCCTCTTCAATACTTACTTGACAATGTTTTGAGAACACGTTGATTTGATTATGAAAATAGGTTGCTTCAGAAAGGTTTTAGAAATAAAACAAGGGTTTGTTTAGAGAGAAAATGTGTATATTGAGAAACCTGAGGTGATAAATGAAATTTTCATGAAAGTAAAGTTGTAAAACAAAATTCCAACCATTAGACCCCATGACTTGGCCGCGAGCCAACTACAGTTGCGGCAAGATACCCACGGTTGCGACCTAAAACCGTCGCAGTCACGACTATTGGCGGGAGTTTGGGTTTTTAGGTGGCAAATTTAATTTTTGAAATAACCCATGTCTTAAATTCTCAAAACCCTAAACTTCATACTCAATAAAAGTTCAAAAGACCAACATGACATTGAGGTTTTCCCTAAATCTCCTATATACCCAATTGAGAGTTCTAAATTTAAATATTTTTTTAATTTAAATCCTAATTATTAAATATTAAATTATAGACCATAAAACTTTAACAATTTACCAAACAAATTTTGGAATCCCATTTTAACCCATCCTAACTTAAAAATCACTTATAATTACAATACAAATTATCAAATTATTCAAAATCCTAATTTCCATTAATTAACCCAATCATCAATTATTTATTTAAAATCCTTTAAAATGAGGAGTATTACAATAACACCCCCTCTTGATGTGTGTCATAAGTATACATAATACAAAAATATCTTAACATTAATGTCTCCATAGAAAACAAGATATCTTATGCTAACCTTTGCTCTTAAGCTAAATGAACAATAAACGTTTTCTAAGATACTTAATGGGATCAGACCCATGCGAAGGAATAACACACGCTGCATACAATCATTGCTTCTAAGAATCTCATTTGGATGCCATCATTAATCGATAGTTATCTTATTAAAACCTTGTTAAGGAAAAATCCAGTGAGCTAAAACCCAAACAAAGAGAAATGAGTGTAATACTCTTGAAGATCCATGAACTGGTGTTTGGATGCACTCGATGTTGCCTCATTGAATCCTTTACTAAAAGAACCCAAGGATAAGAACCAAAATAAATAAATAAAAAGTACAACACGCATATAAATTATGTGTGGTATGAGTTTAGATGCTTATGGGCAGCATGCTTTTAAATTCCCCCCTCAATGATTACTCCACATAATGGTGACAAGTCTAAAATTCCTCGAAATTTGACCCCACATATACCAATTTCTCACTATATCATCGGGAATACAAATTTTTGATATGGCTTTGGTGAAGAGTTCTACAAAGTTATTACTAAATTGAATATTATTAGTCCTAATCTCATAGTTCTTTCAAAGTTCATGTTTAAATAATGACTTTGGCAAGACCAAGATTTGTCTTATCTCCCTTGATGTAATCTACTTAGATATGAATTGTAAGAACCTTACAATTTCGCAAATGTGTGGTACTTGGGGACTAACTAGATTTTCGTCTCCACCTTGGGACGAAAATGGTACTTCTAGACTATTAAAGAACTAAGTAAATAAGAATTATTCTTATTAAAGTGCTTCAAAATTTTTCTTACTATAATGATTTTATTGGAAAGAATTATGCTTTCTCATTGGGATAGTTTTAGTTCTAGGCAAGACTTTTTATCTCAAGATATTTCAACTCAAATGTAACATTTATAAAGAACATGAGGTTTTGTGACTCTTTTCGAGTCTCATTTTATATCATCCACATCAACAGTGATGATTACAACTACATGCTCACACCATTTGATATACATTTATGATAAGTTATGTATCCTTGTTTGATTAAATATCCACTAAGGTGATTATTCCATACTGACCACATGTATGCAATCCCGTGTGGTGATACTCATAATCTGATTCAATACATATTCTTTACCCTTTGCTCTAGTCAAAGTAAATCTTTTAAGTACTTTGATGTTGATTCTAGTAAAGTGAATCCTTCAAGGGCTTAGCTTTTTCTTTAGGAAAATTAATTCCTCTAATGACCTTGATGTTGCTTCAGGCAAAATAACTCCTTTAAAGTCATTGGTTTTTCCTTAGATAGATGATTCCTTGAGGGATCTCAATATAAACATTAAGTTTTTCCAGGATATCAGTCCTTAGGTTTGCCATATGTCGAGCTTCATGTTGAATAAATTCATTTTGTATATAAAACACCCACTTATAACCTTTGATGTTAACCTCCCTAGGTATCCGAACTATAGGTTCAAATACTTTGGGTCTTTTTAAGAAATCTAATTCTTGATTGTTATATTATGATGGACAATATTGTGTTTATTTAAATTCATTCATGATCACATTTACAATATCTCTTTTATAAATGTCTCCCTTAAAGAAATGTTGTAAGACGAGATCATTCTTGGATACTTTCTTTGTAACTATCCTCATATCCCATTATTCTAGTAGGGGTTCATATTTTGAAAAACTAGCAGATATTGTTCTTCTCTTTTGGGAAGACTCTCCTCATCTTTAGGAGTATTTTATCTAGTAGTTATTGAATAAGAAAACACATCACTTGGAATAACTTTCTTTTAATCCCATAATTTTCCAATTGCATGCATAAATATTAAGATTTACTCGTTTTCAAGGACACTATCCTTTTATGGAGAAGCCTCATTAAGGGTTTATGTCTTTTCCAAGAGACTATCATCATATGAAGATATTTTATGGGAAATGTGGATCTTATATATGTTTCTTTCTCAATAGCCTCTTTATGGACTTGTACAGTCACTTCCAGGACTTCTGTCTTTAAAAAAGACGACAAACTCTTCAAAGGTTTAAAATGAAAGTATATATTTTGTCCATAACCTCTTCTTGCGTGAAATAGGTGTAACACCCCGTACTTTTGGAGAATATGGAAAATAATTAAATTAGAGATTTAGAAATTATCTAAATTGGAGAAATTATTTAATTCGGTGATTTAAATTTAATTTATTTGGTATAAGGTTTAACAGTGCAAGTGTCATAATTCTAGGTGGAAATGAGATGGTTTTATAAAGTGACTTGAATGAAAAATTTGAGGTCATGATTGGTCTCGAAAGGGTCGAAATAGTCAAAAAAGTGTACCCGGGTGCACAGTTTGGGTTCCGAGTCAATTATAGACCAAACCGACACCTCTTGAGGACATTATCGTCATTTAGAAAATAGAGGTGGGGAGACCCACGAAATTTGCAAGTTATATCAGATGGTTTGGGGCTTAAGTTGGGGTTCATAACATAGAAAAATAGAAAGGAACCAACGGAGAGAAAATAGAGAGAGTTTTATGAAGGCTTAAAGGGTTCTAAAGGGCTTCTTGCAACCAAGTTCAATTAGGAAGGGAGATTGAAGAAGGAATCAATCAAACACCCTCATCATCCACGAAATCAGACCCTACCATAATCAAGGCAAGTGGTTTATTGCAAATTTATAAAGTTATAATACCCATGTGTAGGGCTTTTTAAATAAATTGTTTTTATTGAAGATTCTTAGAGAAAAAGAATGAATGGATTACATATTGGAGTAGGATTGCATGTAGTTGGTATTTACATTTGTAGAGGACTGATAAAAAATGAATCTATATTGATAATTACGAATTTAAATCTGGAGTTATGATGTATAACCATGAAGAACTAAATTATCTAGGGTTTTGAGAAAATTTAGATTTGGATAGTTCTTGGATGGATTTAGTGAGGATTTGATGGTATATTTACGTTGATAATGATCCCTATACAATTATAAGATGATTGGTGATGTTGGGAAGGATTTTCATAAGGTGTAATGAAGTGTTGAATTGGACAGACATGGTGGAACAAGGAAGAAGGCGACCTGCACCTGGTCGATCGATAGAAGCATTTGGTCGATCGATCGACCAAAACTGATTTTGGGCTATTTTTATTAAGTTTTCCTTGAATTCCAACGATGGGGGAAATTTTTAGAGATGCCATTATGCCTATGAGGGGACTTGATAAAGACCAGTAGGTAGTATAATTAAGGTCCGTTATGGCCGTTGAGTGTAAGGCTTAGAATATGGACCGATAGGGTTAAACCGATAGAGTCACGCGTCGAAAATATAGGAATTGAGTCACGGTGAGAGTCAACGTCAATCGAAGGTGTATATCAGTTGGTTAGAGATATTTTAACTACTGTTATAAATAAAGAGGTATCGAGAGATCTTAGAGTTATGCGAATAATCTAATATGTACGATAGTGAGATAAATCGTTGAACAATAAGTACGGTATGTATACGAGAGAAAATTACTACGTACACACGTGAATAATTGGGTTGTGTGAATACCTACTGTTTTATTGGATTACTTGGGTTGTGAATGCCTATTGTGTGTTTCCTTGTGATAGGATTGGTAAGTTCGATGAGACATTCCGAACTATGTCGATGAGATATTTCGAGCCAGGTTCGAGGGGACATTTCGAACCATGTTCGAGGAGACATTCTGAACCATGTTCGAGGAGACATTCCGAACATTACTCGAGGAGACATTCTGAGCCAAGTTCGAGGAGACATTTCGAACCATTTATCCTTTATGTGTGAAATATGACCGATAACAAGATATGTTGTAATGGGTATATGTGTGTATGAAAGATATACCGTCTGAATAATCTTCTTATGTGTGATAGTAGTAAGGTTAGGTGGGGTATACCTAAATATTGTTTTCAATATACTCAGGCATGATAGTAGTGAGAATTATTAGTGCATAACTAAAATTGTATAAACTACTTATGGGTAAGAGTGGCTGGAATATATAAGTGTACAGCCAGAATAGATATGAAATCTACTTGAATGTGATTAGTAGAGAAGGTAGGTAGTATATACCTAAGATTAGATTAAGTGTGAGAACTTAATTTTAAAGTATTGATAATAAAGTAAGAGTAATGATAATTACAAGACGTTCGTACACATACTATATGGGCGGTATGGGAAAGTTAAAGTGAAACTTAACAAATGACTTAATGTAAATTAAGGGTAGCATGTAACGTACTGTATGGGTGGTAATGATGATCTAAATTGTCTGAGGTGTGTAGATGTTGGAGACCTAGTTAAAGTGGGTAGCGAGACTAGGTAGGAACGTTAGGTGCGCACGATAGATGAGAGGTGAGGAAACTCAAGAGAGTGTGCGTGATCCTAACATGTGTAATCAATAACTAATATTTATTGCGATTAATTACTTGCTAAATATTTTCAAAACTTTTTGTGTACTAACACATGCTATAAAATATTTTCAAAACCTTTTAGGTGTCCATCCACAGGGATGCCCAGCGTGACTTCATTCTAGGGACTTCGGAGCTGCAGCATAGGTGGGTGTTGCAGGGCCTTGATTAGACGTTTCTTTTATCCTTCCTGATCTAGCATAGGATTTCATCTTTCAGTATGGACATGTCATCCTTCATTACTTTCATTTATATTGGAGTTGGTTATTATGTTGGTTTTTGGCCGATGGTTTATTCGGCAAGACTTTGTTTTATCTTAGCTGTTATTCTCAGACTCTTTTGTTGGTATTTGATTTACACTTTGTTCCGCATGTTATTATTTTTAATAAGAGTTAAAAATTGGCACTAGTCAAATTTCACCTAGGTGGTTAGTAATTAAAAAGTTTTCGACAATGATGCTAAGAATGAACAAACTAGACAACTGTTATAATTTGATTTAGGACTGACCACCCGGGATTTAATTAGGCGGGGTGTCACAATGGGGAACTCCTAAGGAGAGTTTAATCTCTTAGGGAGTTATATATTTTGAACATATAGGTCTGTCATATTTCTATGGTGCTAATTTTCTATCAAATTATAACTTGTCATATGGGACATCAAATCAAGCTAACTAATTGATGATGGTGCATGTGAGTTTTCGTATTTAGTTGCATTATTTGATGCACTGGACATTCTACTTTTACTCTCATGAATGTACATTACCATTTTCCATCAAGGTTTAAAATAAGATAGAGTGAACGTGTTCCATGATACCTTTCATCATTCTTAATGAACATTTCATATGTTCTTCTCTCCCCATAACATTGACAATTGTGTTTAATCAAAATAATACCTCGAAAATATGCATATGGATAAAAAATATATTTAATATGTATATCGTTTTACTTACTAACTCTTGAGATAATACTAAATGAAGTCTTATCAGCTGTACTTGTTCTAGAGAATGGGAAAAGTGATTAATGAATAAATAATGATTTTGAATCAAAATCGAAGACTATATTTTGTACCTTCATAGATATTTATATAAATGCTCATTACTATTATAAAAAAAATTGATAGGTTTGTGTTTTTTGAATGTTATAGTTGAAACAAAATACATATTATTATTTCAACAAACTATTATAGCCATCAAATGCACGAGTTCTTCATAAAAAAGATTAGTCATCGTAGAGAGTCTAAAAGATATCAAAGGGAAAATGTCACTTTATTATAAGGAATGATTCTCTCTTCAAAGGGAATGATTATAACGTTGTGTGTTTGATCCCTATTTTATGTGCAATGGGAGCAATTTACATTATTGGTCCATATAATAATATTTTGGGAAGAAAAATGTTGAGCATTTATTGATGGGTCTCCCTTAAATTTATCATTAGGAAGATATTAAAACCTTACTTTATGAGGACCATGCAACAAGATATTGTTTGGGGGTGAGTTTCCAACATATTTTCTATTGAATAATAAGTTGAAAATTTTCAAGACAAAGTTAAAGATCTTCAATAATAAATTCAAAACCAATAATTCTAGCATTTTCTTTAGGAGAAAACATCAATAATATTCAGGGGGTGAACTCGGTTCTAACAAATATGTTTATTAACATCCCAAATATAACTATACCTCCTCTAGAGCCTCTTGTTCCAACAATACATCGGGAGCAATTTACCATTAATAATTTTTTAATAAACATTATGTACCACATGTAATACCGCGTATTTTTAAGAGGAATTCATAGTAAATTCAATTAATAAATTGGGAATATGGATTAATTACATAAGTTAATTGGTGAATATGAAGTTATTTTTTGAGAATTTAAATGTTGAAATGAAACTATAAAGTTTATTTGGTAAGTTGATAAAGTTTTACGGGTTAAAGTTTAATTACTTAGAAAATTAGGGCCAAAACTATAATTATATTATTGATACACTGATTGGGACGAGGGAGGAATTTTGAATAAATCCCTAGGATAAAAAGGTCTTGGGGTATTACTTGGAGAGTAAGTTAGGGTTTGCATTTAAAAAATTAAGGATTTTATGTAGTAGCCAAACTAATTAAGAGTCCGCACCCTTAGTCGCAATCGTGGGTTATAAGTCGTGACTGTGATATAAGGTAGCTGTGACCGCGGGCCTATCTAACCTCGGCTAGGCTGCTGCCAAGTCGTGGTTCCTACGAGTTGGGATGTCATTTTAATACCCTTTTAAAGAATAAGACTTCATTTTAAGCTATCAAACCTCATTTTAACATAACTTCTTCTTAAACAAACCCTAAACACTCTTTAAACCATCCCTTAAGAAACCTTTTCCACTAGTCAAATCAAAGAGATTTAAAAGGGTTTTTAAATGGGGACTTAAAGGAAGATTTAAAAGAAATTAAATCAAGTTTTTCAAGAAGTTTCGGTGGGATTTAAAGCCAACCTTTCAAGACATCATATCTTCAATTCAAATCAAGTTCTTACTTCATCTTATAGGCAAGTCACTAAATTACTCCTCTCCTTTTATATATACACTTACCAAATTCACCTAAACCCAAATCTTAATCTTAAAATGTGTTAGTAACCCTTAGGGTTTTGAAATTACTAATTGTATTATCTTGTTTAGGTAAAATTAGATATCCTCAAATGAAATATAGAAAGATTTGAACCTAGTTGATGCATGAAATTGGAAACTGAACCCTTGGTAGTAGACCTTCTTATATGGGTTTGTGATTTAATTTTGGAATCATGATAAAATGAATGTATGATGATTAATTAAGACTGAATTGAAGTTCATTAGAAAATGCATGTGTGATAAATAGGGTTGTACATTTACCTTTACTAATAGTACATTTTGTAGCAAAATGCCTCATTGATGAAACTCTAAGCATGTTGATTTGTAATTAGAGCTTAATTACTTATGAAAATGAATGGATGATGATTAATCCCATGTTTACAATCTTAAAAATTAATTAGAATCCTCTTTTATTGATTTATGCTCTTGAAATTAAGAATTAAAACTAATTGTATATGGAGTCAATTTAAGCCCTTGATTATTTTCCTTATGCTGTTGGAAATCGATTAGTTGAGTATATGGATTAAAAGGAGTACGAGATAAACATTGTTGGCTTATTTGTTTATGGTTATTGTTCGTTTATGTTGGATGGATGCGGTTAAAAATGGAAGTCTGTTTCTTAATCTGTCTAATCCTTTATTTAATTCACTTTAAAAATCCTCAACTAATTTTAATTTCTTAACGTGATTTGGATTTCATTTATGAGAAATCCCCCACATGAAGTCTGGAGATGGGTATGCGTGATGACTTTAAAATCCTTAATTAATGTATCTCTTTTACTATAATGTTTAGATTGACAAGTAGTCCCATTGTTGTAGTGTAAAACTATAATGTGATGTAGACCATGGAATTGTGACACATGGTATCATAAAAGGATCACTAGACATTGTCATCATATCGTTACTTTAGTCAGATCAGTGTTATCCCTTGGTCAGATGTATGGTCGACCACCAGTAATAAGACTATTAAGCATATGTGTAAGCTACACGTGGGAATATGAATAATCTTATTATACACGCAAATGGGTTAATCCTTTCAACTACCTAATATTAGCTCATCATTAATTGTCAACTAGAATGTATAAAGGTGTAACTGCCTAAGTTATAATGGCAGTCCACTTCATTTTCTCCTCTCTCTCACTATAAATAGCAACCTTATTACATAGCATGGACATGAAGAAAACAACATACACAAAACCCTGCATAGATGCTTGAGATTTTGTACCCACTCATAATACAAAAAAACATCACACTCGTGGATATAGGTATCTCATTGGGCCGAACCACGTTAATTTCTTATCTCATTCTCTATCTCTCATCTCTCTCAAGTTCAAGTTATTTTCTTTTATATTTGATATAGTTTATTATTGGTAATTCCTAGTTTAGACCTAAAAATATCTCTTTATCAGTTTTAAACATTAACAGATTGTTGTCATCTGTGGAAGACGACTACACAAGCTATATGTTGTTTCCTATTCAAGTACATTTAATACGCTTGTTAGATACTTTGTGAGAAATGGGGAACAAACCAGAATGTATCCTAGTAAATGAAATCATTCCTTCCTCCACCCATGTGGGGATGGGGGATCTACAAGGAAATCTAATGAGAATAGCTAAAGGTCAAGAGGCAATACAAGAGATGGTGAATTAACAGACCCAGATGCTATAGGACAGTCGAAATAGGGCTGGAACAGATCTTGTTACCCTATCTGAAAAAGAACCCTTTGACAGGAGAGGTGAAATGTTGCCTCCTTCCCCCTACGGAGATATGCAATTAACCCATCATGAATGGGTGTTTCAAAACCCTACAATGATGAACTTTGGATATTTAAAGGAAAGAAACTGATCTAGATACTCTAGATCACAAGATGGCAAGTCATATCGCCTAGGAGCCACCTCGTCCCCTGTGACACCCCAACTAATTAAATACTGGGTAGCTACTCCTTTATTAAATTAATTCAAACTGCCAAGTTGGTTCAGTTAACAACATCACTGTCGAAAACATTTAATGATTACTAACCACCTAGTATTTAAAAAGTAAGATGTCAAATTTTAAATTAAATCTGATTAACATGCGATAAATGAAATGTAAAAGAATAACACCACCATACACCATAAAGTCTCAATAAAGTAACCCACAAATAATAATAAGTTCGGAGGAAAACTCCTCACAACAATCTCACAAACTGAAATAAATAAAACAGTGTATCCTGAATTAATTACATGCCAAAAATCTGAATAACTGAATTATGAAATGTCTCTAAAAGAAATGGGCGACATGACCTACAAATGATGAAACTGAATATGGAGTCAAGACAAAAGAAGCGTCTACTAGAAAGGCCCTGTAACTTCCACAACAACTACAGCTCGTCACCTGAATGGAAATCCTATGCATGGTGTCCTTGTGGCTGGGCACCTAAAAGGTTTTTACAAAAATAGATTTGAAAGCAAACGGGTCAGAGCCCGAAAGTGAAGAGTACTTTAAAAATATCAAGTGTTTTAATGACATTAAAATAATGAATGCAAAATACATGTTAGGACGTGCACTCACATGAAATACTCACCTCTCGACTAATTGTGCACACCTAACATACCGTACCCATCTAAGTGGCATTTATATCTAACTAAACCGTCATAAGTTCTACCCCTTTCTACTCGATTCCCATTATACATTCTAACATTATCAATTAAATAGATGACTTTACTTAAACTCAGATTCTCAATAATTAGCAATACAATTCACTGCAGGTTATCCCTTTTTATTTTCTCAAAGTGTTACCATAATTATACTCACAATACCAACATGAAAGTTCTCATTATTTAAGCCTATATTATTCACGTCATAAATATACAATACAAGCACCCCGAGACTAAGCTGCGGTGCACACATACTCTGCTATCCATCCCGGTACATCACGTACATAAGGATCACGCATTCCGAATCTCTCAGGAATCGTTCTCAGATAACAACAATCACAATCAATGGAGGCGAACACAGTCACATCACGTGGGTCACGCACATACCTACACTCCCACGATCAGCAGACTTATTAACTTCCCAATAAGTCCTTCTCTGACCTATGTCCTCGAGGTACCAATCTAAATCCCCCCCCCCCCCGTAGTCACACAAAGGTTAGATGGCCCTAAGCGAACGCAAACCTCCCGTGATAGCAAGTATGGTAGGTATGTCATACACATAAAATCAGATATACTAAGCATGCACACTTCTTAGTAATTACCATAATTATTAGTGGTATACTTCTCATTCTCATACCAACTTATAATGTTACACCATTCACATATCCCCGGTTAATACAAATATATAAGTCGTCAAAAATCCTCACATCGTATATAGTCACTAGCGTCCTAATCCATAAATATCATTTGGTTCAAATCGCACTTCTATGTTTCACTCCTCAAAATATCGCAAATCTCCCAACTATATTAATTAGTCATCAAGGGAATGTTATCTCTACAATTAAACCAGGTTACGGGACATTAGAAATCAAATCATGCCAAAAAGGCCAATCTGTCAACTCGTTAGAAGTCTCGTTCGAACGAGGTCGTTCGAACGAGAGTTCGTTTGAACGAAGTGGCCATCTAACGAGATCTCGTTCGAACGAAAGGCATCGAACGAACATCCCACTCGTTAGAAGTCAAACTGTCAACTCGTTAGAAGCTCGTTCGAACGAGCTCGTTCGAACGACCTGGGCAGGTCTTCTAACGAGGTGACAGTTCGAGCCCAGAATTCTCCTACTACGTTTTCCCCAATTTTCTTCACCTCTAATCTCATCTAAAAGTCGTCCCAACAGTATTTTAAGGTTTCTAATCATCATTAAACATTCGTAGGTCATAACTCAACATTTATATAGGGTCAAATCCTTCTAAACATCATCTAATTATCATAACTCCCCAATTTTTCCCAAATCTTATGAACATGAACCCTAGAAATTTAAAGTCATCAATTTCCATAAATAAGTCCATTTTTGTAACATAAAAATTAGTAATTCTTTTAGTCTAATCACCTAATAACAATTCTACATGCAAACCTATATCAATATCTGAATTTATAACTCCAATTTCATAGGTTTTTATAAATCTCCCAATTCAATGCAAATATATCAATTTTCTAAGCATGGAAGGAGCATTCGCTTGAAATTAACGAAATTAAACCACTTGCCTCGGATTGTTCTCTGAATTTGGTGTTGAATGTTGAAGGTTGCCCTATCTCTTTCTCTCGCAAGGTTGAAGGTTGAAGATGGAGGTTAAGGTTTTCTCCTTGGGAACTTTTCTAACTTCCTCCTCTAACTCCCGTGGCCCTCTAATCAGATAATTGTTGGTAATGGCTTAGTGGGTCATTAATATCCTAATATTTAATTCCAAAAATTCGTTGGTTAATAATCCTAAAATTTCAAAATTACCAAAATACCCTTTTAAGTTGCCGGTGTGGCCCAAAAATACCCCGGGACCCAAATTAAACCCTCGGCTAGTGTTTTCTGACTATTTCGACCCTTCCGGAAGCGTTGGCGCACTCAAAATGACCATACGGTTGATAAAAATAAAATCCACTTTTTAATTAAAATAATTATATTCCTGACGCGACTGTCACACTAACAAAATTTCTAAATTGCCATATTTCAATTTCACGACAATTTCAATATATTCAATATTCATTATAATCAAATAATACCCATTATAATCAAATACCAACTCACATCTCGTTAGTATTTTATCTGAATTAATTCTCAATTAATACCCATTTAATTCAATTAATCCCATAAATAAATATCACAAAAATACGGGGTATTACATACTTCCCCCCTAATAACAGAATTTCGTCCCGAAATTCGGAACTAGAAAGTACCTGGTAAAAATAACTCTGGATAACGTTCGCGCATATCATCCTCGCGCTCCCATGTGGACTCCTCGACATTATGATGTCGCCACTGAACACGCACTAACGGAACTATCTTTGACCGCAGTTTCCGCTCACTTCGATCTAAAATAGCAATCGGCCCCTCCTCGTAGGAGCTATCAGGCTGGAGATCGATGTCCTCCAAAGCAATGTGAGAATGAGCCAAATCGTCTCTAAGATATTTCCTTAGCGAGGAAATATGAAACACATCATGAATCCTGTGCAAATGCTCCGGTAACCCAAGTCTATATGCAACAGACCCAATCCGCTCGATGATAGGAAATGGCCCCACATATCTCGGTGCCAACTTCCCCTTCTTCCCAAATCGCATAATCCCCTTCATAGGAGATACTCTGAGTAAAACTTGGTCCCCCACTTGGAACTCCCTGAAGAATCTCTTCGCATCAGCGTAACTCTTCTGCCGATCCTGAGCTACCCGAATGTGACTCCGTATCAATTCTATCCTCGCCGAAGTATCCTGAATCACTTTCGGCCCGAGTAGTTTGTTGTCCCCCACCTCCAACCAACATGCTGGGGAACGACAAGGTCTACCGTACAACGCCTCAAATGGAGCCATGCCAATGGTGAACTGGTAGGAGTTATTGTAAGCAAACTCCACCAGTGGAAGATACTGCTCCCATCCACCCCCGAAATCAATGATGCACATACGCAACTTGTCCTCCAACATCTGATTTGTACGCTCGGTTTGCCCATCGGTCTGCGGATGATAAGCCATACTCAACAGCAATTCCGTGCCCATGGCCTCCTGAAAACTCTCCCAAAATCGTGAAACGAATATCTTGTCTCTATCAGACACTATATTTAGGGGCACACCGTGAAGTCTCACTATTTTTGCAATAAAGAGCTGGGCATACTGTCCCGTAGTGTAGTCTGTCCTTACGGGTAGAAAATGAGCGACTTCGGTCAACCTGTCCACAATTACCCAAATGGAGTCGTGACCTCTCTGTGACATAGGCAACCCCGTGATAAAGTCCATGGATATACTCTCCCACATCCACATCGGGACCTCTAATGGCTGTAGAAGTCATGTCGGTCTCTGATGATTCACTTTTACCAGCTGACAACTGGCGCATTTAGAAACAAACACGGTAATATCCTTCTTCATCTCGTTCCACCAATACTGTCTTCTCATGTCTTGGTACATTTTGTCCCCACCAGGATATACAGCGAACCGTGAGCCGTACGACTCTCCCATCACCTCGTGTCGCAATTCCTCCCCTTACGGAACTACCAGTCTCCCATTGAAGCGTAATCCCCCATCTGAACTAACGGTATAGGACTCGACTCCCTCTTCTAGTAATCGAACTATCTGCTCCTGACAGAACGAGTCATTTGTCTGTGCCTTTACCACCTTCGTGACAATCTGCGGTGTAACAGTTATAACAGACATGAACGATCGGGCTACTGCATCCTGGTGTCCCAACTCTTTCCACTTTGCCCTCCACACTCCTGCCACCTCATCTACTGGCCTACGGCTCAACGCGTCGGCTACCACGTTAGCCTTCCCCGGGTGATATTGGATATCAAACTGATAGTCCTTCACAAACTCAAGCCAACTCCGTTGCCGCATATTCAACTCCTTCTACGTGAACAGGTACTGTAGGGACTTGTGGTCCGTGAACAATCGAAACTTCTCCCCCAAAAGATAATGTCTCCAAATCCGAAAGGCAAATACCACTGCCGCTAACTCCAAATCATAAGTGGGGTAATTGTTCTCGTGAGGCTTGAGCTTACGGGAAGCATAAGCTATGGCCTGACTCTCCTGCTGTAATACACCTCCAAGTCCTTGTAAGGACGCATCGGTGTAAAATAGATACTCAACTCCCGATCTCGGCAATGCTAACACAGGTGCTGAGGTCAACTTGTCCTTCAACTCATTAAATGTCAACTGACAGGCATCACTCCAAATTAATGGCATACCCTTACGAGTCAGATGTGTCAAAGGGCCCGCTATTTTTGAGAAACCCCGAATAAACCTCCTATAGTATCCTGCTAGGCCGAAGAAACTACGGATCTCAGTCGGTGTCATGGGCTGCCCCCACTCCCTTACCGCCGATACCTTCCCCGGATCAACAGATATCCCCCGGTCGGAAATAATATGCCCTAAAAACTGAACCTCCTTCAGCCAAAACCTGCACTTCTCATACTTTGCATACAGCTCGTTCTGACGTAGCGTCTGCAAAACCTGCCTCAAATGCTCGGCGTGCTCCTCCTCTGTCTGGGAGTAAACCAGAATGTTATCAATGAAAACAATAACGAACGGGTCTAGGAACTCTCTGAACACCCTATTCATCAAGTCCATAAACACGGCTGGAGCGTTGGTCAAACCAAAAGGCATAACCCGAAACTCGTAGGAACCATATCTCGTTAAGAAAGCAGTCTTCGAGACGTCCTCCTCCCTGATACGCAACTGATGGTATCCTGATCGCAAATCAATCTTTGAGAAGAAAGAAGCTCCCCTCAACTGGTCGAATAAGTCATCGATTCGGGGCAACGGATACTTATTCTGTATCGTGACCTTATCCAACTCCCGGTAATCCACACACAACCTCAACGATCCATTCCTCTTCTTAACGAACAACACAAGGGCACCCCACGGCGAAGTACTCCTCCGAATAAACCTCTGACCCAACAACTGCTCAATCTGATCCCGTAATTATCTCATCTCAGCTGGAGCCATACGGTAAGGTGCGCGAACAATAGGCCGAGTGCCCGGCATCAAGTCGATCACAAAATCTATCTCTCTACTCGGAGGTAATCCAGGTATATCCTGAAATACATCGCCAAACTCTCGAACAACCGAAATCGAATCAAGTGGTATCACCACTTCCTTAGAGGTCTCCTCCTCTATATAGTACAAGTGGGTGGACGATCCTCCCTCAGGACGAGGCATCGCCACTAAAAACATCTCTTGCCCGGGAATGGCAAAAGATAATACTCCTACTAAAACAGTCAATCATGGCTCGGTACGCTACTAGACAATCCATACCAATAATGGCATCATACTCGGTCATCTCTAACACTAACATATCCGCGGGTAGAGTAAACCTCCCGATCTCTATACCCACGCCTATACATATAAGCGAAATCATGGAACCCCTACTCAACGGTGAGTCTACATAAGTAGCGATGCTCTTTGCGGTGTCTAATAACCCAATAGTGCTTGCAAATCTCATGGCAATGAAATAATGTGTGGCCCCCGTGTCAAACAAAATACGCCCCATAGTCCCCTGAATAGAGAACATACCCTCAATGGATGGTGGATCCTGTGGGGCAGTGGCCTGCTGGAGCTGATATGCTCTCCCATACTGCAGTTGTCCCTGCTGAACTGGAACTGCTGGAATGGGTGGTAATGCTGCCATCTGTGGTGGTGCTGGGAGGGCGGCGGGAAATATAGGCCTCTGCGTCTCCTGTCGGGCACCCTGCTGCTGCTGCTGCGGGGCCCTACCCCTATCCGAACAGTGCTGGGGATTATTTCCAGTCTTGCCACAAAAGTAACACTTCCCTGGGAAGTTCCCCCCCCCCCCCCCCGATGTCCTTGCTGCCCTCGGCCCTGGTGGCCGTGTCCATTCCCCCCCTGGCCCTGCTGGCCCTGTTGTTGGTCGTTCTGACCCTGCTGGCCCTGATGGTCGTTCGGACCCTGATGGCCCTGCATAAAACCTCTCTGTCCGTGCCTAAAATTCCCCGGTCTAAACCTCTTATGATCCCCCTGCTGGAAACCCTGGTCACCCTGCCTCTGTCCCTGAGCAGATTGTGCCCCACTGGAACCATTTCCCCCAGTCCTGCCCTGATGGTTGGACTCTCCTGATCTCTTTCTCTCAGACATGTGAAAGCGGTGATCCTGGTAGTGTAACAGCGCATCGTTAACCACGTCAGAATAAGTGGCCAACGAGAGGTTCCCCAACAAATGCTAACGGGTCCTCCATGTCAATCCATCGGTAAACTTCTAAATCTTCTTCTCTTCTGTCGGTATCTCATCCGGGATAATATTCAGCAAATTTGTGAATTCGGCCTCATACTCATCCACAGTCTTACCCTCCTACCTGAGATTCATTAACTTCCTCCTCATTTCCGTGTGAACGGCCGACGAAAAATACTTCCTTCTCATTCTCATACCAACTTATAATGTTACACCATTCACATATCCCCGGTTAATACAAATATATAAGTCGTCAAAAATCCTCACATCGTATATAGTCACTAGCGTCCTAATCCATAAATATCATTTGGTTCAAATCGTACTTCTATGTTTCACTCCTCAAAATATCGCAAATCTCCCAACTATATTAATTAGTCATCAAGGGAATGTTATCTCTACAATTAAACCAGGTTACGGGACATTAGAAATCAAATCATGCCAAAAAGGCCAATCTGTCAACTCGTTAGAAGTCTCGTTCGAACGAGGTCGTTCGAACGAGAGTTCGTTTGAACGAAGTGGCCATCTAACGAGATCTCGTTCGAACGAAAGGCATCGAACGAACATCCCACTCGTTAGAAGTCAAACTGTCAACTCGTTAGAAGCTCGTTCGAACGAGCTCGTTCGAACGACCTGGGCAGGTCTTCTAACGAGGTGACAGTTCGAGCCCAGAATTCTCCTACTACGTTTTTCCCAATTTCTTCACCTCTAATCTCATCTAAAAGTCATCCCAACAGTATTTTAAGGTTTCTAATCATCACTAAACATTCGTAGGTCATAACTCAACATTTATATAGGGTCAAATCCTTCTAAACATCATCTAATTATCATAACTCCCCAATTTTTCCCAAATCTTATGAACATGAACCCTAGAAATTTAAAGTCATCAATTTCCATAAATAAGTTCATTTTTGTAACATAAAAATTAGTAATTCTTTTAGTCTAATCACCTAATAACAATTCTACATGCAAACCTATATCAATATCTGAATTTATAACTCCAATTTCATGGGTTTTTATAAATCTCCCAATACAATGCAAATATATCAATTTTCTAAGCATGGAAGAAGCATTCGCTTGAAATTAACGAAATTAAACCACTTGCCTCGGATTGCTCTCTGAATTTGGTGTTGAATGTTGAAGGTTGCCCTATCTCTTTCTCTACCAAGGTTGAAGGTTGAAGATGGAGGTTAAGGTTTTCTCCTTGGGAACTTTTCTAACTTCCTCCTCTAACTCCCGTTGCCCTCTAATCAGTTAATTATTGGTAATGGCTTAGTGGGTCATTAATATCCTAATATTTAATTCCAAAAATTCGTTGGTTAATAATCCTAAAATTTCAAAATTACCAAAATACCCTTTTAAGTTGCCGGTGTGGCCCAAAAATGCCCCGGGACCCAAATTAAACCACCGACTAGTGTTTTCTGACTATTTCGACCCTTTCGGACGCGTTGGTTCACTCAAAATGACCATATGTTTGATAAAAATAAAATCCACTTTTTAATTAAAATAATTATATTCCTGACGCGACTGTCACACGCATCTTAACAAAATTTCCAAATTGCCGTATTTCAATTTCACGGCAATTTTAATATATTCAATATTCATTATAATCAAATAATACCCATTATTATCAAATACCAACTCACATCTCGTTAGTATTTTATCCGGATTAATTCTTAATTAATACCCATTTAATTCAATTAATCCCATAAATAAATATCACAAAAATACGGGGTATTACATCCCCTGGGAAAATTGATTATTATGACGAGAAATATTTCTATAAGGAAAGGCCAAGCATTTTGAAGAGGTTGAGTAAGGGATTTGCATTTGATTGTCTAGGTCCTTGAGCAATGAGAGGGTGATATCACAGAGAGCCTAGAGGGTTCTCATATCACCAAGAATGATCCGTCAAGTCAAGGACTAGCGTACGAGGATCAGTGCTTACCGAGAAGACTTCGCAGGAAGAGAGCTCAGTGCAAAAAAATAATCGAGCAACAAAAACCATCTCGGCTAAGGCTAATTCAGATAACTAGACATGGAAGGGAACAATCCAATGACTAGAGGAATATTTAAGGGAGATAGCCAAATGAAAGAATCCCTTACACAGGAGTTTTGTGAAAGGATCACCCTTCACACCTTCAATTATTAATTATCTCACACCTTCCAAGTTCAAGCCACCTGTGATAACTCCGAAGTATAATGATAAAATTGATCCAGTACTATATGTGTATTAATACAAATTCATCACCGTTATTTATTCTGTCCCCGACCAGATGCGTTATCGAGCATTGTCTAGTACGATCATCAGGTCAGTACAAATCTGGTGCAATAATCTGCCAGGATGCAAAATCTCCAGCTCTTAACAGCTGGATGATTTGTTCGTTAATAGCATCTACTTTGGACCAGAGTCGGCTAAAAGGGTAGCTCATTCGCTAGATGTTCACCAGAGGGTTGAAAAAATCACTCGCGAATACAGCACTTGATTTAATGGTGAAAAGCTAGAGGTCATTGACTATGATGAGAATACAACCATCACCGCATTAATGAGTAGTCTGATAGCCAAAAAGTTATATTATGCGCTCGCTAAGTAGTTACCCAAGACGATGATTGAACTGCTGGGTAAAAAGGGTAAAAATACGAATATCGGGGAAGCTATGGCTGCTAAAGAGACCAACAATTCTAAGATCGATGCCAATAAGAGCTCGAAGAAGAAAGAGCAAAAAGATAAAAAGGTGGATAAGCCAAAGAGATATGATGAATACACTCATCTGATCCTTGACATTCACTATTTTTGGAAGAGATTCGTGGGAGCAAAGACCTGAAATGGTTTGGAAAACTAAAATCTCCTCTAAATCGAAGAGATAAAAGTAAATATTGTGAGTTCCATAAAGATCACGACCATAACACTGAAAACTACATAACACTATAGAATGAGATAGAGAACCTGATTCGAAGAGGGAAACTGTCAAAGTTTATGGATAAGGGATGTCCAACAGATCATGCAGACGAGTGGGAACCCAGGATGCAGTCAAAATCCGTTTGCAGAAGAGGAGATAATAAGAAAAGAGGCAGGGGTAAGATGAAATAACGAAGAGGAAAGCCTACTTCAATGAAGCTAAAGCATATGATTATATTCGGCAGATCAACCTAACTAGTGATGCAGACACCCATCCAAGGAAAGTAAACAAAGATTATTTGATGGTGGGATTCTTCGAAGATGATCTATTAGGGGTGCTTTATCCTCATGATGACCCCTCAGTTGTCACGATGATGTTCTATGAAGGAAATGTGGTTAGATTTTTAGTCGATACTGGTAGTTTGTCTGACGTTTTAATATACAACTTCTCTAGAGGTTTAGGATTGCGAGAAAACAAACTTGAAGCTTACCATAGTCCCCTCATTAGTTTCTTAGGAGGAAAGGTGTATCCTTTGGGAATAATTAGTTTGGAAGTTTTGATTGGTACTTGGCCAACCTGTAGAACTAAGAAGATTCGCTTCTTTATCCTAATAATAATGTCAACTCAACGTATATATTATCTTTGGTAGGGTTGGATAGAAAAAATTTGAAGCAGTGGCTTCTATTGTACACCAGTGTTTAAAGTTCCCCACTTATTATGGGGTTGGCGTTGTTAAAAGGAATCAAATTGAATCTATAGAGTGCTACTACACTTTAGCTGACCAGGAGGAACATAAAAAACTGACCATTACCTACCAAATATAAATGTTGGATCCACACAAAGAGGCAGAGTTGGGCAAGGGACAATTCGTAAAAGCAACAGAGTCAATTATCTTGGATGATGAACACCCGAAGAGAATAACACAGATCAACTAATCACTAGACCCTACCATCAAAAAGGATTTGGTGGATTTTCTCATGCAATAAAATAAGGTTTTCACTTAGAGTCATGAAGATATGTCAGGGATTAATCCAGATTTCATGTGTCAAGAACTTAATATACTCAAGGATGCCAAGCCTATCAAATAAAAGTGATGTGTCTTCAGCCAGGAAAAGAACATGGCTATACAGGAGGAAGTAGAGATGCAATAAAAAGCAAGCTTTATTGAGGACGTCAAGTACCCAGAGTGGATTTTTAATGTAGTAATGGTTAGAAAGAATAATAACAAATGTCGTATATGTGTTGACTTTACATATTTGAATAAAGCCTGCTCCAAGGACCATTATCCTTTACCAAGGATTGATCAATTGGTCGATGAAATGTTGAACATGAGCTACTCAATTTCATGGATACGTACTCAGGCTATAATGAAATTAAGATAAAACTAGAGGAAAAGGAAAAAAACTTCATGCTGGAGTACCTATTATTACAATGTTATGCCATTTGGGCTTAAAAATGTTAGCCAATGTAACAGAGGTTGGTAAATAAGGTGTTTGAAAAAGTAGATCGGTAGGAACATGAAGGTGTATATTAATGACATCCTCACCAAGAGTAGGATATCCACCGACCATATCAGAGACTTGGGTTAGATGTTCGACTAGTTACGGAAGCACATAATGAAGCTTAAGCTAACAAAATGCATATTTGGAGTACGGGACGGAATGTTCCTTGGATTCATAGTAAACTAAAGAGGAATCAAAGCAAATTCGGACAAGATCAAAGTGTTGAACAACATACAGTCTTTAATAAATAAGAAAGAGGTACAGAAGTTAACGAGCATGGTAACAGTGCTAAATCAATTCATTTCGTGAGCTTTTGACAAATACGTTCCTTTCTTTAAGCAACTGCGAAAATCCTTTGAATGGAGCGTGGAATGTGAAGTTGCCTTCTTAGAATTAAAGAAATATCTGGGATCCCCATTCTTGATCTCAAGGCCTGTCGTGGGAGAGAAACTCTATTTATACTTAGTTGTATCTGAAGCCATACTTCTAAGCTCACATCATTTTAGTCTATACAGATCTATAACTACGACAAGCCGTTCATAAAACTAAAAAATCAGGTAGATTGATGGCTTATGCTGTTAAATTGGGAGAGTATGACATAAAATATGAACCACAAACAATGATAAAAGGCCAAGTCATATTAAATTTCAGTACTGAGTTCAAATACGAAAGGACACCCGCCAAGCAGATTTTTAAGGAAGACACAACAAACTTCTATGAAAGAGAGCTCATTTTCATCTAAAGAGAAAACTTCTTTAAAAGAGAGCTCACTGCTTCAACCAAATGAGCAGACTCCTATAAAAGATAGACCAATCATCAATCTAGTCGATCAGCTCACTGATATACCAAAATCATCAGATAAATAAGAGGAAATTGCTCCTACTATGGAGTAATATAAAAAAATGTTCAATTATGAGACCTGGTGGAATAAGACCCTCATATTTGGAAGATGTACATAGATGATTCATCATGTGCCTCTAGCAGTGGGGCAGGCTTGATAATCACCACGCCAATTAACATGGACGTAGAATATGCCCTCAGATTCCAATTTGACGCCTTTAATAACAAGGCGGAGTATGAAGCACTCATAGTAATATTTGACCTAACTACATTTCTTGGCACTGAGTAAATCCAGGCATATATTGATTCTCAACTAATAGTAAACTCGGTACTGGGAGTTTATGAAGCAAGAGAGGAATCTCTGTCAAAACACCTAGCCAAAACACAAAAGATTATATCTATGTTCTCAACAATCAAGATGATTAGAATCCCTAGAGTTAATAATGCCCGAGCAGACATACTTGCTCGGCTTTCTTCTGCCACCAAAATAGAGGTAAGAAGAACAATTATAGTGGAAATCCTCATGCACCGAAGCATAGATAATGAGAGTATTAATATAATTGAATTGGACTTAGGCCCCTCATGGATGGATCCAATAAGAAATTACTTAGAAAAAAGCATGGTGACGACATATCCTAAGGAATCTAGGAGACTCCAATACAAAGCAGGGAGGTATGTCCTAAAAGGAGGATTCTTATATAGAGGATGATTAATCATTTTTTTACTCAGATGCATCCATCCGAGTGAGGTCGAAAACTTGATAAAGGAGATAAATGAAAGTTCTTGTGGAGAACACTCAGTAAGAAAATCATTAGTCAAGCGAGAAGCCATGCATGGCTACTACTAGCCCACCATAAAAACAGATTGCACGGACTATGCAAGGAGATGTGATAAGTGCCTATAATATGATGTAATCCATAGAAGATCAAGGGCTTTACTCGCACCGGTCACATCCCTTGGTCATTTTCCATGTGGGCATTAACTTGGTCGGACCCTTACCAAAAATAAGAGGGATGTTCAAATACTTGGTCGCTGCAGTTGACTATTTCACGAAATGGGTGGACGCTGAATCTCTAGTGGAAATTCCATAATAAAAAGTCTTACATTTCATTTGGAAAAAAACATTATTTATTGTTATAGAATGCCATATCCCTTCATTTCCGACCATGACACGTAATTTGATAATAAATTTTCTTAAGACTATTATATTTGCTCCAAGATGCAGAAACTACATGTTGCACCTGGCTATTTATAGTGCAACGGGTAGACAGAAATAACAAATAAAAGTTTGCTCGACGGAATAAATAAGAGATTAGATGATGCAAAAGGAAACTGAATCAATGAGCTCCAAAGCATACAGTATTACACCGAGAATAACTATCGAAGAGACTCCCTATATGTTAGCTTTCTGAACATAGGCAGTGGTCCTAATATAAATTGGTCTACCAAGTCATCGGGTCCTAAAATTTGACTCGACGAAGAGCGAACTCGTGAGGAGGTTATATTTAGATTTAATGGAAGAGTTCAGAGAGCACACAACAATTCGGGTGGTCGCCTACTAATAGAGAACCATCCATTTTTACAATAGAAGATTAAAGCTGAGCAATCTGAAGGAAGGAGACTGCATGCTGAAGAAAGTACTCCAGAAGGGAAACAAATTAGAAACAAATTAACATGTTCCATATCAAGTATCTGCTATTGTCTGACTAGGGACCTACAAAATTAAAACACTAGAAGGGGAATAACTCAAGAACCCTTGGCATGTAGAACACTTGAGTAATCAGTAGTCAAAAGAAATATTAAGTCTTTTAAACTCCTTACAACCCATCTTGAGTGATGAATAAAGATTGTTAGTGCCCATTGAATATTATAACTCATTTTTATGTTTTTTTGTGTGGGCGATATGCTAAAAATATAGAACTAAAGGCATATTAACGCCACCTTCGAATAAAAAAAAACTTCACATATGATCTTCATAAGGTCAAGAACGAGTAATTCCTAATTAAAAGCTTCATATATGACCTTAGAAGGTCAAGAACAAGAAGTTTCTAATAAAAAAATTCATGTATGACCCCATAGGGTAAAAAACGAGAGGTTTATAAAACCAAAATAAGGAAATTCAATGCAGTTAGTCATATAGACAGCAAAGACCAACCATAATTGGCTATATATAAAGACTAATTCTATCACATTTGGTCGCTCCTGATAACGAACTCATCACTTGGTCAAAATTACGAGACCCGTAGAACCTACGGTAGGACAACCTAAGCTCATCCGACATCAATAACTAATAAGGAAGATTAATTGATCAAAAGTCGACCAAATAATCATATGACTAAACTACTAGTAGGCCATTCCTAAACAATGAATAGTCAATAAGTTGATGCAGGGAAAAGAAAGATACTAATTCTCATTATAATCATGGAGAATTATTACAAATCTAACATAGCGAAAATATAACAAATTATCAAAGAGAATGAGGTTGCTCGATTGATTCCTTTTCAAAACCAGCGGGATGATCATCCAAGGCAAAAGAAGTGACATTAGTACTTAGATCTTTAAGTCTTATCTAGCTGCAAGTACTTACCATATTTATTAAGTGCAGTGGTCAGCTAAGTTTATCATCTCCATACAGACCATAATCCTCGGGATACTTCTTGAACAAACTCTCTGGGGTAGCATCTAGAGGAATCCACGAAATATATAGGTTGAAGGGAGGATTAGGGTGCTTTAGGTAGCTTGGATCATACCAATACCACAATTCATTTTTCTTTGATAACTTCATCACTGTGAGGGCATTGAGGCAACCTTGTTTGTAGCTGACTTTGCGGGATTGGTTAAGTTTTGCACTCATGTGTATAAGGGTTTCTTCATAACCATCTATCGAGATGGTACGAGGCTACTTATGGAACTAATACGTAAGGTGATCAAGTTTTTCATTCAACATTTTTATGGTCGACAACTGATTCTTTATAATTGTGGTTTGGTCGGACAGAGTCTTCTTAGTCCGTTATTCCTCCACTGACTGAGGGATCCTCATTAGTTGCTCAGAGGACTAATCTTTTCCCTAAGACTTCTTCAGTTGCTCCAATTCTTTCATCAAACAGGCGTTCTCTTATTCTAAAAAAAAGCACCTTCATTTTGGTCAATACCCTGAATTCTTAAGGCTTTCAAGCTCGATACATAATGAATTGTTCTCTTACTCGAGAAAATTAACAACTTATCTGGAACTTTTCAGCTCTGAGTTGAGGATAAATTCCTTCTTAGACTATGTTGAAAATTGGGATAACAACTTCTGATCAAACCCACTGATGTTACACAAGGCATTCATCCTCTTCTCGTAGTCAGCACACTGACATGCCATTATTTCCTTGTGGCTTTGTTGAAGGTTGAGTATCATTTTATGATAAGTAGTGGTATTTTCCACTAGCAGGTGAAAAAGGTAACACATATTTATAAATACTTCATTGGCTTGAGTAGACATGTCATGGCCAAGAAATTCCTCAAGTTATTTTTCATCCATATCTTCATAACCAACACCGAATAGATGGTTACGCCTTTGTTGAAGGCCATTCTGAGCACCGATCAAATACGCCAACCTGGTGTGAAACTAAAAAATGGGCGGGTGGATATAAGTATATGCCAAAGAAAGGAGAGTTGTAATAATTTGATTAAAACAACGATATGAGGAATAAAACTTCATTTTATTGAAATAAAAATGGGAGTTACATCAAGATATTACATTCAGATAGCAAATATTCAGAAAGAAAATAAAGCAAGAAAAATTATCAGCCTCCTAAAACTATCGGGACCCGTATCCTATCTTCTCCTTATCTATCGTGACCTCTTCCTCTATTCGCTTGGCGGCCACTAACTGATCGTTGGCCACAGACTCACCAACCACCTCATCAGCATCCATGTCCTCTTTTATTTGAGAAGGAGTGTCGAAATTATTAAAAGGAAAGAGATTTGATCCCTCAACAGTGCCAATCTTGACGAGGGCACCGTCCCAACTATCCTTAAAGGATGATTTTATCAGATACTCAATCTTTGTGAAAGAGTTAGAGAATACCTGATACCAACCCCTGGTAAAGGCATATTACCAATCCTAAGCAGCCTTAGCCATTGCCTCTACCACTTGAATTTTTTCCTGGTCGATAACTCTCTTAGAATCATCAACCTATTTTTTAGTCGTGGTTGTAGCTTCATCCGTCGAGATCTTCTCCTTCTCCAGTAGCATTACCTTCTCCTCTGACTTCTTTTTTTGGACCTCATGGGTCCGATTATGAACTTTTAATGATTCACACATTACTTTTAAATCAACCTCCGCACCAGAAGATGATTCTTTCAGTTTGTCATTCCTCCTCAAAAACTGGTCATAGTCGATCAATAACTGTGAAATAAACATTCAAAAAAAGGAAATGTGCAGAAATAATAGAAGAAGTGTGATAATAATTATCTAAGGGAGAATCAACATACTAGGGACAGATTATGATTTGCTCGATTAACCATCCTTGGATGAGGGAGAGAATATGTTGTCTCTTCAATGATAGGGAGAACTCCAACACCAATCAACTCATGAGCAAAATCAGGATTGACAACGATATACTGGGCAGTACCCTTTCCCTTATCAGCGAGTTTCTTTCTGACCATATCCATAAGAGGGGGTGGATCCTTCTTTACCTGCTCATGGTCTTTCGTAAGGGATGTTTCCACGAGGACAAGATGGTTAGAAACCCCAACCTTAGGGTTTTTGCCCGCTGGAGAGGTGATCTGGTCCCGAAAAGGAGATTCGGGATCATTCTTTTCACCATATCTGAATGAGGAATATTGTTCAATACAAGAGTGATGTCTAGAGGCTCAAAGGATGAAGAGTTTCTCTTTGCCAAGAAATGGCCCTTTGCTCGATGAAAGAACTCAGAAATAGATCTTGATGTATCAGACGAGGAGGAGTCATGGTTATCTAAACAAATGAGGTTGAGGGTATCTTCTTAGTTGGTCTATATACAAAAGAGGTAGTAGTACTCTGATAGCCGAGCAAGAATAAAGTTGACCTAGGATGGTCTTCAATACAATTCCTTTTTTGAACCAACCAAACGACTTCCAAATCAACAAAATTGATCTTTGAAGTATGAGGGATTTTCTTCTTACTCTTCTCTGCAAAACGAAAATCAAAGACACATTATCAATTGCATAAGTAAAGTAGAAAATAAATAGAAAAATATTTAAAATGTGTGTGCATGTACCGACCTATTCTTTGGCCTTCCCAAGGGCACCTTGGGCTACTATATGCTGCACCCTCAAGAAAAGGAGAAAATTTCCATTCTTCATAATTAGACCGTGATCCCAATAGTCCTTATTAGAATCAGGTAGATTCATGACCAAAGCCCCATTGGACTGCGTCATCTTCAAGTAATAAATTTTTTCATTTGTAATACCCCAATGGTAACAATACATTAACTCTTTTATTCCTACGTGTGTTATACATCGCTTATTAATACGTGGAACCCCTTTAATAATCCTCTAAGTGTTTGGGGGAACTTAGGCAGGAACCACATCAAAATGCTGACAAAACTCTAGAAATAGACGATTGGGGGGAAAAGTAACCCCACACTCAACAATAAAAATAGTGGGTAACCAATGGCCCTCCACCCTCTGTTTCACAAACACTACAAGAAAAATGCCTTATTATGACAGTTTTAAAAATGACATTATGACAGGTTTAAGAACAATGTCATTAAAAGTATAATATTATTACCTACATGACATATTATTTATAAACAATCCTTATATATTTATTGGTGTTAATGTAAATGACAATTTAAATATAAGAATCATATTTAATGGTACATATTATGGCAGGTTTTAGTAAAAAACCCATAGGCATACATGAGTAACCTTGAAAAGCCCACAGTCAGCAACTCAGTTCTCACCCACGTAAGGATTCTATGGGTAGCCTTGAAAAGCTCTAATGAACTATCATCTATAGTATAAACTATATTTTTAGCAAAGAATTGCAAAAGGGAAAGAATAATGAGTTCTTATAGCGAAAGGGAAGAACGCGTCTCTCACAAATGGTAGAAAAATCTCAAAAAAGAAGAAAAGGGTTTTTAAATTAAGGATAAAATGAACAGAGGGGTAAGTGGCATTTTATATGCTGGATGGCCAGTTGCACGGAGAGGGTATGATTAAAAGTACCTACCATTTCATTTAGACGGAGGTCCATTACCCAACACGCCTTACTACTAGATTGCCCCAGATGCTTCGTTGTTTTTACCTTTATTCACAAAATTACCATCGCATCAAGAATATATATAATTTCTTGTAAATGCCAACTTTTAGAGGTCTGGTGCTGACCAAAGCACCACAATAGAATAAAGTCATAACTAAAGGCTTGCGATTAATTTTTTATGGAACCGATCAACACCTACCGGTTAATACCCCTGACATACCCAACCTAGTTACTTATAATTAAGTCTGAAAGTCAAAGTGAGTCAAACCATAATTAATTTAACCAAACCATAAACACGAGTTTTAAATTTTAGAGTCATCATTGTAAAACCATATAACTGAAAGCCTTTTTACAACATCAGAGTAGTCATGTCCATAAAAACTTTCTTGAATGATAAGATAACTTAATTACATCATTTACATTTACACAAAATCATTGTTTCTCCCATGCTTGGCTAACCCAACCCGACCTCCTAGATTTGGCAGTGACATCGCGTTACCTGAAAAATGTGAACATAGGAACCATGAGCAAAATAGGTCAGTGAATGCATCACTACTATACTACTGCATCAATTTAAATGCAATAAATCATGTTCATATAATTATGTATTAACTTATTTGGATCATTCATAATGAATGAGCAACTTTTAAGAATCATGATTCGCATATCCTATCTAAATAGACAATTCTCCCCCATTCCTGGTCGAGGAGTAACCCCTTGTCAATAATAGACAAATCTTCCCCATTCCGGGTCAGGGAGTAACCTACCATTTCGGTAAACCGAAATGAACAATATCATATTCATTATATTCTGATCATATCAACAACACGATACAAATATCTCTTTCCAGTGAGTGCACTCACCTTGATTGACAACTATGTATTCACGTTTCCTTCTGGTGGAGCTGAACTGGGTTGATTAGACCTTACACCTGTCAATCCAACTAAATCAGTACTGAATCTCAATCATAAATATTATAATAACATAATTATGTAACTTTCCCAAACTATACATCAATAATATAATTCCAATTAAGTCACATTCCATAAAACATAAGTAAAGGCAAAACAATGATATACATGTTGATAAGGTTACAGACATTCAACCGTAGGAAATACCTTATAAGGAATTTATAACCAAAGTAAAGTAAACATGAAATTATACTTATCAAGGTATATACACATGAAACATGTACTCAAAGTACCCTTTGTAATGATGAAATACAAACATTCATCCAAGGGGTATCCAGTATGGCCTGAAATTATTGTACTACATACTTAACCATCCTATATTCCTAAATTGTATAAATACAGGGGTCTAACCTTATCAATATGAAAACATATATAAATATAATTTCCACTACTAGTGACGGTGTAATTTTTCAAGCTTCCTAGAGCAAGTTATGACCATTTCTTTACAACACAAGAAATCTGCCCTACAAGCTCTTCTATTGTTCCTTCAACTTGCAAGAATTTTTATAATTTTTCTACAGGATAACTTTCCATGATTTTCAAAAATTTCCATTACACATACTGAATAGTACATAATTAAAGTTTCATAATTTTTTGACTTCATTTGCTATCTCAAAAGCTTGACTAAACTTAGGGCATACCGAAATCAAGTATACAAAAAGCAACTATGTACCAACTTGAAATCATCATTACGGCCTAACCACAAGGAGATAAATTCTAATTTTGGGATATGATATAAATATATGAGTCTAATTTCATATACAATTGGAATTTCTCAATTCCAATAAGCACACAAAGAGATATGCAAGTTTGAATACAAGGGGTTTCAATACAATGCAATTTTAAGGGTTTATACATTCAACTTAACATAAACTTGCATCTAACCATACATATATATAAAGGGCTGAAAATTTAGTAAACCTATGATACAATTTTAAGGGTTTATATCATATAAATCAGTAATATAAGATAAATAACTATAATTGCAATTAGGATTACCTTCAGGGCTTTTACGTAATTTCTACGAATTTTTCTACACTTTTTCTCCTCACTTTTTCTTCCTAAACATCAACTTTCTATTTCCTCAAGCTAACAACACTTGAAACAGAACCTAGGGCTTAATTTGATGATGAAATAAGTTAGAGGTAGAGTTTTAAGTCGGCCAAGGATGCCTCCCAAGCCAACCAATCAAATTAAACCATTTGGTTTAATAAAAGACAATTTACTACTTAGAGGGAATTGACATATTTGCCCCTTGTTCGTAATTTTGGCCTAACTTCTTACTCGCACATCCGTTTGATGCACTGTTTGTTGTTTTAAAACCCTAACTAACATGTCTAAACCTATCTAGTTTTTACCTCAAGTTAATTGTAATGTGATAAGGGCCAAAACTAGTCTCTAATAGGGACATTTCTACTGAAAATAACAAAATTTTGTGTTTGTAAATAATTCGACCTTTCTTGATTTATGAAAGTAGGATTATAATAAACATAATCACTTAAAATTAGATATACCAATAACACATTATTCATATCACATAAGATAAGCATGATTTAAATATAATTTATCATAATTATATTCGGGTTGTCACAACTTCCCCCCCTTAGAAAATTTCGTCCCCGAAATTTAATATAAAGGTCACTTACCAAACAAATGGGGATACTGTTTCTTCATGCTATCCTCCGTTTTCCAAGTTGCTTCTTTAATCCCATGGCTCATCCACATAACTTTAACTAAGGGAATAACTTTATTTCTCAATACTTTCTCCTTTTTATCAATAATTTCCATTGGTTCCTTGATGTACGACAAGTCTTCTTTCAGTTCAATTGGTTGAGTTTTCAACTGATGAGATGGATCCACCAAATACTTACGAAGCATCGATACGTGAAACACATCATTTAAACGAGACAACTCTGAAGGTAATGCTAATCTATATGCCAGGTTCCCAATTCTTTCCAGCACCTCATATGGTCCAATGTATCTTGGACTTAGTTTCCCCTTTTTCCCAAACCTCATGACGCCTTTCCATGGTGAAATACGTAGGAAAAAAAATCCCCCTTTTGAAATTCCAATGGATGCTTCCTCTTATCTGCATAAATTTTATGCCTGCTTTGCGCTATCTTTATCCGTTCACGAATAATTTTAATTTTTTCCGTCGTCACATCTATTAATTTCGGACCTAAAATTTTCCTTTCACCTACTTCATCCCAACACAAAGGCGTTCTACATCTCCTCCCATATAAAGCTTCATAAGGAGCCATGCCAATGGTGGACTGATAACTATTATTATATGAAAATTCCATCAATGGCAAATAATCATCCCAACTACCTTTGAAGTCAAATACACAAGCTCGTAACATGTCTTCTAATATTTGAATCATCCTTTCTAATTGCCCATCAGTTTGTGGATGAAATGCAGTACTGAACTTCAAACTTGTGCCCATGGCATTCTCTAAACGAGGCCAAAATTAAGAAGTGAACGTTGAATCTCTATCTGATACAATTGATACTGGTGCTTCATGTAAACGGATAATCTCATCAACGTACATACGTGCATACTTGTCAACAGTGTAGGTGGTCTTAACTGGAAGAAAATGGGTCGACTTTGTCAATCGATCTACTATTATCCAAATAGAATCATGCCCCTTTGGTGACCCCGGTAATCCTGTAACAAAATCCATCGTTATATGCTCCCACTTCCATTCTGAAATAGGCAATGACTGCAATAATCCTGCCGACTTCTGATGCTTTGCCTTCACTTGCTGGCATACTAAACATTTAGCTATGAATTCTGCAATCTCACGTTTCATATTGTTCCACCAGTAATACTCTTTCAAATATCTATACATTTTGGTACCTCCCGGATGCATAGAATAAATATAACTATGTGCCTCTTCTAATATATCCTTCTTTAAGGATGGATCATTCGGTACACAAAACCTGTTTTTATAACACAACGATTCATCATTCTTAATTTCAAAGTCACTCTCTTTACCATCCAGGACATCTTGTTTCTTCTTCTCAAGGAATGGATCACTGGTCTGCAAATTTCGTATGCGCTCGGCCAATAAAGGTCTCACTGTGACACGTCCTAATAATCCTCCACTCTTTGAAAACTTCAATTCAATCCCCATCGATGCCAAGTCAAGAATATTTCCAACATGGGCACACCATATGCAACCAAGAATCCCTAATGATTTTCGACTCAAAGCATCTGCTACTACATTGGCCTTCCCAGGATGATGATGGATGGTACAGTCATAGTCTTTAATCAGCTCTATCTAACGCCTCTGTCTCAAATTCAATTCTTTCTGTGTAAACAAGTATTTCAAACTTTGATGATCAGTAAATATCTCACAAGTTTCTCCATACAAGTAATGTCTCCACAACTTTAAAGCAAAGACAATGGTTGCTAGCTCCAAATCGTGTGTAAGGTAATTTCGTTCATGCGTCTTTAATTGTATGGAAGCATATGCTATTACCTTCCCATTATCTATTAGAACACATCCAAACCCTTGAAATGAAGCATCTGTATAGATCACAAAAGACTCATTCCCACATGGAATAGTAAGTATAGGGGCTGAAACTAACCGCTTCTTTAATTCTTTAAAATTCCTCTCACATTCTTCATCCCATACAAACTTTACTTCTTTACGAGTCAACTTTGTCAATGGTAATGCTATTGATGAAAACCCTTTAATAAATCTTCGATAGTAGACTGTCAATCCTAGGAAACTCCTAATTTCTGTCACATTCTTAGGACTCTCCCATTCAGCAATTGCTTCCACCTTCTTTCGATCAACATATATCCCATTTCCCGAGACAACGTTCCCTAAAAACACAATTTCATTCAACCAAAACTCACACTTGCTGAATTTAACAAATAATTTCTTCTCTCTCAAAATCTGCAATACAAGTCTCAAATGTTTCTCATGTTCCTCCATGTTACGCGAGTAAATCAACACATCGTCTATGAATACAATCACAAATGAATCAATGAAAGGGTGGAATACCTGGTTCATCAAGTCCATAAAAATTGCCGGAGCATTAGTCAATCCAAATGGCATCACTAAAAACTCATAGTGCCCATATCGGGTTCGAAAAGCTGTTTTGGAAATATCATTATCCTTTACTTTCAATTGGTGATAACCCGATCTCAAATCAATCTTCAAAATTATTGTGGCCCTCTGTAATTGGTCAAATAAATCATCGATACGAGGTAAAGGGTACTAGTTTCTAATGGTCACCTTATTCAATTGCCGATAATTAATACATAATATCATTGTCCCATCTTTCTTTTTCACAAATAACACCGGGGCTCCCCATGGAGAAACACTAGGGCGAATGAAACCTCTGCTTATCAGATCTTGTAATTGCACTTTCAATTCTTTCAAATCTGTCGGTGCCATTCTATATGGAGCAAGGGAAATTGGACCAGTACCTGGAATTAATTCAATGGAAAACTCTACTTCCCTATCAGGTGGCAATCCTTTCAATTCCTCTGGGAAGACATCAGAAAATTCTCTAACCACTGGTATATCTTGAATCTTAACTATTTCTTTACTAGTATCAACAACATAAGCTAAATACCCTGTATAACCTTTACTCAATAACTTTCTGCTCTTAATTGCTGAGATAAGACAATTAGGGACAACATTCCTTTCTCCTATACACTGGAACTTAGGTTCACCAGGCAGATGAAACATAACTTCTTTTCGAAAACAATCAATGGAAGCATGATACAAAGATAACCAATCCATCCCCAATATAATATCAAAATCCCGAATGGCCAATGGTATCAAGTCAACATAGAAATCTCGCTCACTCATTCGTAAGACACAATCTTTATAAACATGCTCAACCAGAATCACACTTTCCATTGGGGTAGAAATATATAAGGCACAATTGAGAAATGAACATGGTCTACCCAAATATGAAACAATATGTAATGCCACAAATGAATGCGTAGATCCAGGATCAATGAGTGCATATAAATCTTTGTTTGCATTAGAAAGTTTACCTGTAACCACTTCAGGTGTAGCATGGGCATCTTGCAATGTCATCGCAAACACTCTTCCTATTGCCTTAGATCCACTTGCTTGTCATGTACCTCTTCCCCTGGTGGCACTGCCTGGAGAGGATCCTTTATGAGGCCCTACACTACTGACTGAAACCGCTCCTGATAACATAAGACAATTCTTTCTCGGATGGCCCTTCTGATGACAGTTAAAACATTCTATATTCAGTAGCTTTGGGAAATTTCTCTTTACATGATCCGATGTCCCACAAAAGAAATAAACATTCAGAACTCCTTGGGCTGAAACTCCTGAACCTCTCCCACCACTAGCTTCACCCCTTTGCAAACTACTTCCCATACTTCTACCCTGCTGAAATTTCTGCCCCCCAAGTCTAGAATATTCTGTATCACTACCCTTTTGATAACTTGGATCGAACCTACTTCTCTTTACGCCTCATTCTTGATTCCCTCTCGCTTCATTCACGTCTTTTTCTACTAGCATGGCTTTGTTCACTGACGCGACTGAAAATGTGTCTCAGGAATGCGTTCACTCTAGGCTCAAGTGTAAGCCTGTCGCTCAAGTAATAATCTCAGTAAGTCGAGTATCGATCCTCATGGAAGAAGGACAACAGAGTTGTGACGACGGGAAGAGACGGAGAGACCCTAACTTTGACTCTAAAAAGAAAAGGAAAAATTGATTTGGTTTTGAGATTGATTACAGCTAAATGCGATAATGAAATTATGAAGAAATGTAACTATACTAATCTACTGAAATTAAGAATGAATGATGATTTGAAATTTTTTGTTTAAATGATGAGAAGAATAGGACGGGAATACAATCCCCCAACCCTAGGGTAGTGCAGTGATAATATTAATCATAAATTTACCTGATTGATCTGACCCGAAATTTAGTACTCCCAAGAATTATGTATACGAGGTTCAAGCTCGCGTCATACTTAATCTGAGGATGAGTAAATCAGTACCGCGATAGTGACACTCAAATTGCACTCTAAATCATCACGAGTACCCAGAGGCAAACGAGATATAAAGATCTACAATTATTGTGTAACTACGCAATACGATCATAATCAATCACTAAATTCATCGAATTAATTTTATACACACACTAACACATCAGGCTGGGTTCATGTACCCCGGCCTTGGAAAATCTATCCTAACATATTGAATTTAATGAAAATAATGATTGATGTGCAGGAATTCATAATTACTCTAAGGAAAATGGTAATTAGATGCAGAAAAGAATTAGAAATAAGAAATACTTACTTAAATTACCCAAGCAATAAGTGAAACAATGAATGAAACTGATACTCACAAAAATCACTGAATAAATCTTCAATCTTTGAATTAAAACTGCAATTGTTAGCTAAACTAGGGTTTCTGGAAAAAGAGAGGAAAAATCCTACTAATTCTCCGTCCCAATAACAATAATAAATTGGGTTTTTATACCCTACAACAATTTCAGAGTTCAGCTGCACTAGGAGTCTTTTTAGGAAGAGATAGGATTTTCAAATCTCGAAGCCCGGACCGGTCCGAGCCTTAGGCGGACTGGTCTGCCCCCAAGGCGGATCGGTTCTTTTTATTTTGGAGCGGACAGGTTCGGGGTCGGACTGGTTCCTTTTATTTTTGCCTTCTTCGGTTTGCATGCGATCCGGGGTCTTCTGGAGTTTGGCAAGGCGGACCGGTCCGGGGTAGGGGCGGACCGGTCCGGCTATTTGACTTTTTGGCTCAACTTTGACTGTTCATAGCTTTTGTTTCGGGATTCCGATTGAGGTGGCGTTTCTTCCTATGTTCTTGTGAATGTGATATCTTCAACTTCTCCTTAGATACCTCATCCGAATTCTGGGTGGAAATTATGCTTTTGCCCTTGAGACTTTTCCTTCTTTCTTTCTTGATTCTTCCGGTTTCCTTCTTTCGTTTCTTGACATCAGATACCTATAAAATCACTACAAAATACCAGAAACTCAGTGTACTCATTAGGATCAGTCAGTAGCAATATTATGAGATAAAGTCAACTTAATTACGTTGTTCGAGGTGCTAAAAGTAACTAAATCAAGGGATAAATTAGGAAAAATTTATGCCTAACCATTCACCAAGGCTGAATAGTTAACAGTCTCTAAAGCCGACAACCTTGATTTAATAACTAACTCAAGTCCGTCAAGAAATCGACTACACATGTCTTACTCATTTTGTATAAACCTCGAAGCAAATCGAGATAAGACTGTAAGTTTAGCTTCGTATTCTCTAACTGTCATGCTCCGCTGATTCAACATGAAATATTCCTTCTCCTTTTGTTTTCGATACATTGGGGGAAAATACTTATCATACAAAGCTTTGACAAAAGCATCCCATGAGATCACATTACCACCTCCTGGAGTAATCAACAAATGTTTTGTGGCATCCCACCAATATTTAGCTTCTCCTTTTAGAATGTACGTCGCCAAGATCACTCGTTGATTTCCAGGCATTCTCATCACCCCGAAGATAAGTTCAATCTCTTTAACCCATTCTTCTGCCTCTGCTGGATCAACCGCTTCTTCAAATGACGGTGGATTCATTTTAATAAATTTCTCATGTGAAGTACTCCTTTCTTCCCGGTGTATCACCTCCTCAGCTCTAGCCAATGCCAGTACCTCCAGTTTCCTGGTCTGTTGTTCTTCCACATGAGGCATAAATCTAGCTTGTTGCTCTGCCATTAGAGTCATAGCACGCACCATTTTTTGCATGTCTGTCAATTGTTCTGGCTCGGATTCTATATTTCCATAAATAGGTTGCTCAACCTCCGCTTCTGCTGCCATATTTGAAGCCTCGTCTTCTATTATCACATTCACATTACCTCCTTCCATTCTTTAATATCTGAAATGGATCAAAGATATAACAACATGCAGATATACATATCTTTCCTAACATAATCGTTAGTATCAAATAAAATATATTTCTAACATTCATGGGCAAATCTAGACTCTTCTCACTGCAGAACCTCTAAAACCTAGGCTCTGATACCAAAAGCTGACACACCCCAACCCAGATACTTATAATTAAGTCTGAAAGTCAAAGTGAGTCAAACCATAATTAATTTAACCAAACCATAAACACGAGTTTTAAATTTTAGAGTCATCATTGTAAAACCATATAACTGAAAGCCTTTTTACAACATCAGAGTAGTCATGTCCATAAAAACTTTCTTGAAGGATAAGATAACTTAATTACATCATTTACATTTACACAAAATCATTGTTTCTCCCATGCTTGGCTAACCCAACCCGACCTCCTAGATTTGGCAGTGACATCGCGTTACCTGAAAAATGTGAACACAGGAACCATGAGCAAAATAGCGCAGTGAATGCATCACTACTATACTACTGCATCAATTTAAATGCAATAAATCATGTTCATATAATTATGTATTAACTTATCCGGCTCATTCATAATGAATGACCAACTTTTCCGAATCATGATTCACATATCCTGTCTAAATAGACAATTCTCCCCCATTCCTGGTCAAGGAGTAACCCCTTGTCATTAATAGATAAATCTCCCCGATTCCGGGTCGGGGAGTAACATCCCATTTCGGTAAACCGAAATGAACAATATCATATTCATTATATTCTGATCATATCAACAACACGATACAAATATCTCTTTCCAGTGAGTACACTCACCTTGATTGACAACTATGTATTCACGTTTCCTTCTGGTGGAGCTAAACTGGGTTGATTAGACCTTACACCTGTCAATCCAACTAAATCAGTACTGAATCTCAATCATAAATATTATACTAACATAATTATGTAACTTTCCATGACTATACATCAATAATATAATTCCAATTAAGTCACAATCCATAAAACATAAGTAAAGGCAAAACAATGATATACATGTTGATAAGGTTATGAACATTCAACCGTAGGAAATACCTTATAAGGAATTTATAACCAAAGTCAAGTAAACATGAAATTATACTTCTCAAGGTATATACACATGAAACATGTACTCAAAGTACCCTTTGTAATGATGAAATACAAACATTCATCCAAGGGGCATCCAGTATGGCCTGAAATTATTGTACTACATACTTAACCATCCTATATTCCTAAATTGTATAAATACAGGGGTCCAACCTTATCAATATGAAAAGATATATGAATATAATTTCCAGTACAAGTGACGGTGTAATTTTTCAAGCTTCCTAGAGCAAGTTATGACCATTTCTTTACAACACAAGAAATCTGCCCTACAAGTTCCTCTATTGTTCCTTCAACTTGCAAGAATTTTCATAATTTTTCTACAGCATAACTTTCCATGATTTTTAAAAATTTCCAGTACACATACTGAATAGTACATAATTAAAGTTTCATAATTTTTTTACTTCATTTGCTATCTCAAAAGCTTGACTAAACTTAGGGCATACCGAAATCAAGTATACAAACAGCAACTATGTACCAACTTGAAATCATCATTACGGACTAACCACAAGGAGATAAATTCTAATTTTCGGATATGATGTAAATATATGAGTCTAATTTCATATCCAATTGGAATTTCTCAATTCCAATAATCACACAAAGATATATGCAAGTTTGAATACAAGAGATTTCAATACAATGCAATTTTAAGGGTTTCTACATTCAACTTAACATAAACTTGCATCTAACCATACATATATATAAAGGGTTGAAACTTTCGTAAACCTATGATGATTTATATAATATGATTCAGTAATATAAGATAAATAACAAGAATTGCAATTAGGATTACCTTCAGGGCTTTTACGTAATTTCTACGAATTTTTCTACACTTTTCCTCCTCACTTTTTCTTCCTAAACATCAACTTTCTATTTCCTCAAGATAACAACACTTGAAACTGAACCTAGGGCTTAATTTGATGAAGAAATAAGTTAGAGGGAGAGTTTCAAGTCGGTCAAGGCTTGCTCCCAAGCCAACCAATCAAATTAAACCATTTGGTTTAATAAAAGACAATTTACTACTTAGAGGAATTGACAGATTTGCCCCTTGTTCGTAATTTTAGCCTAACTTCTTACTCGCACATCCGTTTGATGCACCGTTTGTTGTGTTAAAAACCTAACTAACATTTCTACAACTATCTTGTTTTTACCTCAAGTCAATTATAATGTGATAAGGGTCAAAACTAGTCTCTAACTGGAACATTTCTACCGAAAATAACAAAATTTTGTGTTTGTAAATAATTCGACCTTTCATGATTTATGAAAGTAGGATTAAAATAAACATAATCACTTAACATTAGATATACTAATAACACATTATTCATATCACATAAGATAAGCATGATTTAAATATAATTTATCATAATTATATTCGGGTTGTCACAACCCCATCCACTCATTCGATAAGCCACTGCTTGCTCCAGTCATGAATGAAGTATTGGGGACTTCTATTGTATCATAAAACTATAATGTGACATGGACCCATGGAATTATGACACATGTCATCATGAAATTCTCACTAGACATCATCTCCATATCGTTACTTTAGTCAGCTCAATTTTTCCCTTAATCGGTTGTCTAACCGACCACCAGTAATAAGACTATTAAGTGTATGTGTAAGCTACATGTCGGAATATGTCTAGTTTCATTGTACACACACGTGGCTTAATCTTTTCAACTACCTATGATTAGCTCATCATTAGTTGTTAACTAGAATATAAAAAGGTGTAACTGCCTTACTTATAAAGGCAGTCCACTTCATCTTCTCCTCTCTCCCACTATAAATAGCACCCCCTATTACACAACATGGACAAGAAGAAAACGACATACACAAAACCCTAGAGAGATACTTGAGAGCTTGTACCCACTTTAATATAAAATGACATCGCGTTTGTGGATATAGGTACGTTACTGGGCCAAACCACATTAATTTCTGGTCTCATTCTCTATCTCTCATCTCTCTCAATCTCACTCTTTTTTCTTCTATATTCGTTCTAGTTTAGTATTGGTAATTCCTAGATAAGACCTAAAAATATTTATTTACCAGTTTTAGACATTAAAACCCATATTAGTTACATCCTTATAAGTGACTCGAGAATCCCCTTAGTATTTAATGAAATAACATAACTATTGGTCTAAATATTTGATTAAAATTTCCCGAAGGCTGGGTTAATGGAAATTATTAATGTGATGATAAGTAATAAGATAAATGTAAAACAGGGAACGGTAATGAAGTAATAATGTTACAAACTTTTAAAAGAGATAAATAATGAATGAGGTTATGGGTGTGTGTCAAGAGAGAACATTATTACTTGTGCATTCTGAGGAGGCACAGTTCTTATGTGGGAATCACACCAGATGTTCCTTTTTTTGACCACACTATCACGAGGTGGTGCTCGATCAGTGTGATAGAATGTGGAATTGTTACATCACACAGTTTAATTATGTTTATAGTTCTGGCCATGCGAAAATGCTAGGTGGTGATCGGTTATGTGATGAGTTTAATTGTGTGTCGCACAGTTTTATTGATATTTTTTACCATGCAAATAACAGTTGGCGTCCGGATGTGATGATTATATGTGTGTGTATCACATGATTTTAATATGGTTTGGGAGAAAGGGGGCATGTCGGTTATGGTTTAATTAATTAATTATTAAAAATAATGAGTTAATTAAAATGGACACCGAGGTTTCGTGGTAATGGTTGGTTATCGTAGTAGGCTAGATAACACTACACAAAAAAAGATTTTTGTCACCGTTCACCCGCAAGGAGTTGTCATGGTCAAAAACCATGACAAAAAAAATATGGAGTTTCTATCACCACCTTTGACCTTGACATTAGTGTTATCACAGTCGTGTCAGGGTCAAAGACTGTGACAACAAAACAATATTAAACTTATGACCCTAGTTTTTTTCAGTCGTTGTCTCACAAAATGATATCCCCCCCTCTCTCACTCTCAGTCGTTGTCTCTCTCTCTCTCTCTCTCTCTCTCTCTCTCCTCTTTACCTCGCTCACCACCACCACCTCCTTCTCTCTCAGTCACATTCTCTCTCCTCTCTGCCTCATTTAACCACGGTTGCACCACTGCCTCGCTCAACCACCGGCGTTTCCCTTTCAAAAGGTATACATAGTTATGGATTTATTTTTTAACTACTTTATAGCAAGATTAATTTTTTATTTCATTTATCTAGGGTATTGAGTTGTGATTATATTAAGTGATTCTATTTTTTGCCCTGATTTTTCAATTCTAGTTTTTGGCCTTGATTATATTGCTAATAGTTGTGATAATACTAATAGGTTGTTTATCTCAGTTACAAGTTTTTAGTTTTCAATACTATTATCCAACAGAGAGAAGATATTAGTTATTATGATTGGCTGAATAAGCAGTTTTTTTTATTGGTTTTTATGGTAAATTTGAGAATAGTAGTTTCTCACCGTTTTTAGGTTTTATTTGAATGTGAGAAATGGGTTTTCCTTAAAGAGGCAAATATAGGCTATTTTTTATGAGAACAAATTTATTTGGTATGGTGTTCTGCAAAGAAGTTAGTATTTTGTTGTGATTATTTTAATGATTCTATTTTTTTCCCTGATTTTTCAAGAATTATTTTCTTGTCTCAATAACAGATCCAACAAGTCTATAATACATGTAATTTGATTCTTGTTTGTGTTATGTTAATGTGTTTTTTATGGATTTAATTTTAAGAAAGGATACTGATTTGGGGAAATGTAAACTTAATGTTTCTTTTGTTTTCAAAGTTAATGGATAATGTCCTAGTTTGGGTCTTTTGGTAAATAAACATGCACAAATATATCCATATAAGAATGTGTATATATGTACGAGGTTTTGAATATATTTTACTGTGATTTATGTCACAGTTATCAATAATTGATCTCTAAATCAATAGACAAATTATTTTCCATAATAGTTTAATTAGTAGCACAATATGGTCACCCTAAATCAACAATAGAAAAACTGTGATTAAATGCCAATTTATAGAACAATCTAGTGACTCAAATTAGCAAACGTTTAGGTGAGACTTTAGCACAATCATATGCACTAGTTTGTGTGATAAATATAAGGGAGATTTTTCAAGCGGTTTCTAGGGCAGATTCAAATCGTTTAGTTGATATGCTGTTTAGGCGGATTCAAATCTCATGCATTAATTTATTTTGTGTTCAAACATACTACTTAATTCAAATTTTGAAATATTAAAATTGAACATGTTTAAATGCACTACTTAAATTCATTTTTTTACTAATAATATGGTTGATATGACATCAAGGCTTGCTTGTCTAGCCATTGGACCTAATTTCATGGCACATGAGTACAAAAAGTATTGATTGAATGGTGATATATTTGGTGCAAGGGTGTACGAGGAATATACAAATGTACAGAACTTGGGCATTTCATATAAGGCCCTTACTTATTTTCGAGCGAGTGCAAAAGATAAAAATCTCGTTGAAGCTGAAATGACTTACTATGGTGTCATTCAAAATATATTTAAATTAGACTATATAATCTTCAAAGAGGTTGTGTTTTATTGTGATTGGTTAAGATTTGAGGACAAAGATGCTTGTAAAGTTGATTCAGGTACCAATTTGATCGTGGTTGCCTTGTCCAAGATGAGGAGCAATGAGCATGAGAGTGTTGAGCTATTTTTTTGTGCTTTTTAAAAGGTCAAGCAAGTGTTTTACTCGGAGTATATCAACAACGAGCCATTGTTAATTGTCTTACACGTGCCAAAGCGTCTAACCAATTGCGTGGATGACTTGGCTGCTCCTACTTAATATTAATACCTTTTGGATGATACCCCAAATTTGAAACAATTCCTAGATTTGTAATAAGGATTCCAATTATTTGAAACAATTCTTAGTTTGGTTTATGGTATGGATTTGTATTATTCTAATTTCGTTAATTTGTATTCTTCTAATATCATTATTGATTTATCACAATTTAATACTTTGTTGGATTTATTATTATTGGATGACAGTTTAATGCTTTATTCATTTTGGATTTGATCAGTTTTTTGAGGATTTGAATCAATCTTTGTTGGTTACTTAGTGAATATGTTAATTTGGATTTTAATCATTTTAAGCATTATTTGAAATACTTCTTAGTATGGTTTATGATAACTGTAATCGTTAATTTATCATGAATGTTATCTAATAATGTTAAACTAATTCATTATTTATATATATTTGCAAGATGTGTCTTAATTAGGGCATCAGGGAAGCGGGGGCGCAGAAGCCTCGTCCAGCACTAGGCCCTCAAAGTGGGGCAAATTGGAGAGCACGGTGGAGAACAAGACGACATTCCAAGCTAGGGCCTTATAATTGGCCAAACGATTATTGGCCCTGGGTACACTGATTGGGGGAGGGTTCCCGTTGAGCTTAAGATGGCCGTTTGGGGGACATTATAGGTATATGCTTAACTCAATAATATTTAAATTTTATTTTATTATTTAAATACTACTAACTCGCATTTTTTTTGTATTTGTTTGATAGGAATAATTCGACTTGCCCCTAGAAGCACGCCATTCCCCGTTGGAACAAGTCGACCAATGGAAAATGTGGACAAAAAACATATGTGCACATTATTTTGGCAGGGATTGGGAGTTCGTCTTATGACGTAGGGACTCGGGACACGAGAAGGATCCAATCTCATTGGCAAATTGGAAGTATTTTATCGATGATGATTTATCAGATAGGCAGTTGTCCTCTCGTGAATCGGGGAGGGAGAACCGGACCAAGAAGGTTGATGTACACTACTCCGGGCGTATGTCTTAAGCCGAGGTGGAGAATAGTATGTTAAGTTTTGAACGTTATTTCATTTTACTTTTATTGTATTCTATTTGGTGCTAGTATATACTAATTCACTAATTTTGTGTTATTTTATTTCAGGAGACGGGGAGTGGTCCTAGGGATAAGCCATATAGGCTCGATGCCTATGTAGTAACTCGAATGAAGAAAAGGGAAAGACAAGGAGGTCAATCCGATTGTGGCCGCCACTATTGTAAATTATAATTGTATTCATGTTATTAATTCATTATATATAATCGCATACTTTTTTGTTATTTCATCTAATCGCATACTTTTTTGTTATTTCGAGAAAAGCTTAAAGAAGTCCACAACTCACAGAGTGATACTGACAAGGCATTTCTGAGTAAGGATGCACTTAGCCAAGTGATCGGGCGGGATCATAAAGGTTATACTCGGGGTGTTAGCTCCCGGGTGGGGAAGTAAAGGCTCGTCGGGAAGGGAAAGAAGAATGTAGTGGATGAGGGTACCATTGCTCCGTCTTTCTCACCCTTACCCTCATCGATAGACCCCTCATCTCCATATGACTTATTGGCCACCCCCATCCCAATTGTCCAGACTCCATTCACAATTGGTTGGGATAAAGTCTATTTAATAGACTTTTGGGGAAACGATATGATTGATAGGGGGTTGAGGGAACCGAGTATACGTCCAAGTTCCTTAGTGCGTAACTGTCCACTGCATCCTTACGAGGATTGGGTCCGCTTCATTGACATTTTGGTGGGGAAAAATAATGAAGCCTTGTGATTAAATGAACAGTGCGACGTGTGGCATATTGAGTACTGTATTAGTTCTTATATTGTATTGTGTGCCTTTCTCCTCCAACTAGAAAATCAATGAACATTTACTTTTTACGTAATGATTTGTATTTAACATTCAAATTCAGGTTAATATATCATGTTTCTTACTTATATTTGGTTAGTGATTAATTATTAATATTGGTGTTGATTGCTATTAGTTATTTTAAAATATATAGTTGATTTATATTACAGGTTAAATAATATATTATTGGGAAGTGGCAGTGGCAGTGCCACACTACCCAACTTTTTTTTATTTTACTGTCCTGTATTGTCACGGACATTGACCGTGACAAGTTCGTGACAGGGACAACTTGTCACAGATTTGTCGCGATCAAATTTTGTGACAATTTTTTCTTTGTCACAAACTTGTCACGATCAAAGTTCGTGACAAAGAAGAACGTGTCGAAGATTTTGACCGTGACAATTCCGTAACAAATGACCCTAGTCATGGACATTAACCGTAATAAGTGCATGATAAAAATAGTTGTTACCCCCATTCCTGTCATGGTCTTTGACTGTGAAAATTTAGACTTGTCAAGGTCTATGATCGTGGCAAATAGCTTGTTTTAGTTTAGTGTAAGTGTGTATTATCACTTGTATATATATAACTAATTTTGAGTTACGTAGCTTTGGTGACTTGTTGGGTTTTTACCCTTTTTATCCGTGGTAACCTTTGAGGTGCTAGGGTTGGTCCGCATGTGTAAACTTCCTATCCATCCAGCACATATTATCATCTCCCTCCTCTTCAGACATTATCATCAAGATTATTGACATGGGTTCATTTCCATGATGTACTATATTTTATTTCAGTCGGGTGAGTCATTTATTACGGACTTATTTGGCATGTATATTCAGGTTGGACTTTGGCATGTCTATTTAATTTGAGTTAGGTTTTGGATTTAGACTTTGTATTGGCATACTTTGAGAGTTGTGGTGTAGTTGTAGAGATATCTGTCACTCTACCTTAGTTAATGATGTATCTTATAAGTTATGTATTTGAGGTTTATCATATCGCATTCCTATATTGTCACTTGTTTCCTTTTGATTCCATGCATACTAAGAATGATATTTAATTATTTTTTACAAGTTGTATATTTTCATTTTAGGAAGTGATCAACCCTAAGGCTCTGTTTGGTTCGCGGTAATATTTTGGGTGGATTATAATTATCGGGAAAGTGATTACTGGGAAATATTTCACTGGGAATTGGAATCCTATCAGCCCGTTTGGTTTACCAGTGGAATCCTACCTATAATCAAAATCTTGTGTTTGGTTCATACATGGAAAATGACGTGGAAAAACGAATTAAATACCAACAAAACCCTAATCTATATATTATTTGTATAATTTAATATGAAAAATAAATACTAATTACACTAAAACACAATCGTGTAAATCATTCCTAGATATATGAATGCAACTTTTCCTTTAAGCAAAAGAATTTTTTTGAAGTATTTTCAACAAAAAAATATTACTTGATAATAAAAAAAAAAGTAAGTAGACTAAGTTAGTCAATTATTCGATAGAATTAGCATGGCAAAGTACTAGTTCGTAATAAAAAAAATGTACGCCTCAAAGTTCATTAAATTATGAAATAATAAAATTGCAATAAATTAGAATTATTTAATTTCCATTAGCAGGCAAGTCGAGCAACTCCTTCACCATTTTCAGCTTTTCCTCATCTTCACACCTTAAGAACATTTTCATAAAAGATGTTTTTTTGCTTATTACCCGTGCTGCCTCCATTTTTTGTTGACGATTTAGCCCATCTATCTTTAGTAAAGTATCAACCACCCTTGAAATTGAATTACTACCCTCACACTTTAGACAAGATGTTATCGTCTTCATAACTTCCTTGGAGCATTCTACTATGAATGAAATTGATGATGCTATTTCCTTAACACATGCTCCCAAATCTTGTGTTGATCTTCTAGCTCACTTCTTGTGTTACCTAGGGGCATTCGGTGAAAATGGTGTGGTGGAAGGCGTGGGCAAAGGGGTTTGTATAATTTCATCTGGAGGTTGTGTATTCGGCATGCTAAAGTTATAAGTCATGTCCTCTAGAATAAAATCTTCGCCTTGTGAATCGAACCCTATTAGTTAATCCCTGTCACTGTTGCCACTACTGTTGCTTAACGACATCTCCAGTTGCCCTGTCCTTTGCAAATATGTCAACCAATGCATCATAGTGTGGGAACAATTTCTTGTAAAGTCCATTTGCATCAATATGAGACTACATTGACATTATACATGGGACGATTAGTAAACTGTTATTTACAATAGAATAATAAAATCAGTGTAATTATATATATAACCCGATAAAAAAATCAATAAATTTATTAAACAAACCTAGGCACATTGGTCATAGAGTATACTCTCACAATTAACAAGCTTGTTCTTTTCATCCCAGGTGAAGTCACTGCGCCTTTAGTCAACATCTCATGGATAGCCATGGTTTGCATTTTTAGTAATTTCACGCGTGATTGGATATGTGGGCCATGGGACTTTAACAAATTTTGATGCAATCATATGGCAACATTTAATATAGTACTAAAGTGGCAACTAATTATCTCACTTGAACGCATGAACCTATTCTTAATCCCTTTATTCTTAGCGTGGTCAGCAAGTATGAACAAAAACATGGCAACCATCTTTTCTACACTTGTGTTCCTAGTATCCCTCACATTACTAATTATCCTTAACATATGACACAACTTGTGACAGGTGTATCTATATCCATGCATAATTGTTCTTTACATGCCAAATCATCCTCGTACATTATCTTGAATAAACTACTAACACGCAATGACGTATCCCACAATGATTTTGACTTAAGCATATATTTTTTATAATGTGATTTTAAGAGAATATTGAGAAACCCACGTAGTGATGTGATTAGATCAATGTATAACCTAAGCAATTAAGGCATAACTATGAACTTCCTCCTCCGTGAGATAAATGACAATCTTGCCATATCTAAAAAAGTATCAAGAATAACACCCAATAAATAAATGTTTTGTAATGGATACATCAATTTTCTTATAAGAAAAAATTGTAATTCGTACGTGATATTTAATAAATGTATACAGGAATTTTTATAATATACACGTGTTAAGTTTGTGTATACCCTAACTTGTAATGTATATGCATTAAGGTTGCAATCAGTGTTCAAAAAAACCCGCATAGGCTCCACCTAGGCATGCCTAGGCTTGAGGCTTGGGAGAAACACCCCGGCTTAAGCTTTTTATGCCTTATTTTTGGTAAAACCCTTAAGGTGCACTTTTTTCTAAAAACAACAATGCTTTAATGAAACGATATCACCTTTTAAAGATTTTTTTTACAAACCGGATCATTATTTCATCCAAAATAATCAAATAGTATTTTAATTTGCTAATATTCAGACATATTTTATGATATGTACAATTTTAGTATTTTAATAGCGTTGTTATTGTTAAAAAATATAAAAATATATTAAGAAGACCTAAACGCCTTTTTACGCCTAAAGCCCGCCTAGGGTTCTAACGCTTAAGGCTTGCCCTCCACGCCTCGATCACCCCGCGTTTTTTAGAACCTTGGTTACAATATACCTTTTTTTTCAATTCGGATTAAGTATTGTCTTTATCGTATTGTGTTCCATTTACACATAATTATTATTAAGAGAACATATTTCATGTTACATATGAATGAAGATATTTTATACACCCTTTTAAAATAATTATACATATGTCATTTTTCAATTAAAATAATTTAAAGGAGCCATAATATTAAGCATAATAATTTTTTTAGTACAATATTTAAATCACATCCATGTACTGCACTTGAGGCTTAGAATCATAATTAAATTAGAAAGCAATAATTATACATATGATGTAAAATCACATACAATATTTTAATACAATAATTATACATATGATCTACGGCAGGAGCGTAGCCATGTAGTGGGCTAGGGCGGGCTCAAGCCTGGGTCATTTAAAAAAAAAAAAGTTAGTGTAAATTTTAAGGTCCAATACATCACAGTCCACCCAATAAATAAAAAAAGTTAGTCCGCCCAAACAATCAAACCTCAATGATCCACTTCAAAAAAAAAAAAAACTATATGAATCATTATTTTGGGCATTATTTTGCGCCTATATTTTTTAATTAACATTATTTTTCATTATTTTTAAGTAAATACTCAAAAGTAACCTCAAAAAAATTCGACTCGGCGGCTCCCACTCCCGAACCCCCAAAAATCAGTGTTAAGTCAGCTCACCCGAATATAAATTCCTGCTTACGCCCCTGCTCTACCGGATGTTTGGAATCATTCTTAATGCTTGTTAAAGTATGTATAAAGTAACACAATGCAAAACATCACCATCTATCTACCAAAAAAAACAAAGATCACCATTTGTACAAATTGTCAACGTCAAATATTTTTATTAAATAATTATTAAATGCATATAATCAAGGTTTTCAACCTTTTGTCAAGAAGCAGGGCCCAAAAAAATTAAGAAAACAACATAAAAAGAACTTTATCAGGAAGTACTGTTAACCAAAAAATATGTCTGAGCCTGAGGTACCGATGGAAAAAAGGTTTCATGAGAGAACTTGGTTTTCAACTTTTGTGAGGAAGTGTGTACGTATAAAAGAAAAAAATATGTCGGAGCTAGTTTTAATTGGAGGACTTGCCTATGTCTTGATGTGTAAAGATTGTGGACGAGAGGTAGAATGGAATGGAAAGTTTAGGAACAGTGGAAGACTATAGAGGGTATGTGGGCAACCAACGTAATTTTGTACGTTAACTAGGCGGCTTTATTTATCTTTGAAAAATAATATTTTCAGGGATTTTCGCGAAAAAGTTAAAATCTTACTTATATCCGTGGTTTTTGATTTTACCAACTTTCACTCATATTTGGTAATATAATTTTATTGGAACTCATATTTCCATCTAACTTAATCCCCAATCAAACAATGTAATCTTGCACTTTTTTGGAAATTTGTTAATGGAATCAGATTCCATCGAATTTTATCGTGAATCAAATGGAACCTAAAGTTAAAATATACGAGTTATTACACCACATGTCTAATTAGTACATTGACCAAGTTTTATATGGTTAAATGTAATTTGTAATTAAACCTCAAGTAACATACTAATCATGTAGAGGAATGCAAGGAAAAATTTACTTTTATCATAATTGTCACTAGTTAGGCATTCATAACGATTTTACTTGTATTTTAACTGAGTTATAAACAATTTACATTATTGAAAATCACATTCATATACCTCAAGCATAACAAAATAAAACCATTTTATTTTTATTTATTTCATAAAATTCATATTACGAACTTTCCTCACTTTGATGGTGTAAAAATTTGTTTTATTTTGTTTTGACAATTTATGACATTGTGAATACCACCAATAAAGGCATTTGGCATGAAAGTATTTTCACATTAGGATATATGGCTTGAATCTCATTTTTCTCATGAAACTTATTTGCGTTTCTAAAAACTTTCATTATTATATACACTTATTGTGAAAGTATTTGTGTTTCTAAAAATTTATGTTTCTCTTCCGTATCCTCACTTTGTACTATATATAGGGGGTTTATATAGGGGTGAACACCCTTAACTAAGGCACAACAACGGAATAGCCCCCCAACTATTTCTACATATTAATTTACACCTTAAGCTTTTTTTTTGTCTTTATTCACCCCTTGAAGTATTGAAATGTTTCCAAATGCCCCCTTCTTTCAACTTCCGTTAAAAAAATGAACAACGTAGAAAATTAACTTTTAAATTTTTTTGACTTTAAGAAAACATCCCTCATCATTTACCAATAAGCAAATTAAAGATTGGGATTACATGTATTTAGTCCCACTTTTAAAAATTCAATTGTATTCACTCTCATGTTTTTATTTTTTTTATCGTTGGTCCTATTATAAAAACTGTAGGACATTTGTCATTATATACAAAGAGAGAGATATGGTTACAAGGCGGTTGATAGATATTTTTGATAGTTATGAGACTTAATACAAATTTAAAAAAATATTGGAGTGGAGGCTAAAAAAAAAAATTTACACAGGATTAAACCCAAAAAAGTATAAGGGTCCTTTTGGTTGCCTGTTTTTGCCTAGGTAAATGTCAAAAGGTTAGCAAATATGAATATTTGCTCACTTTTTGGCTGTTTGATTGCACAATTTGTCGTGACATTATTTGTCAAAGTACAACATCCTTTATGCATAAGTTGTTGGCAAACTTTGCTTATCTATTTGAGTGAGAAATATTTGCCAACAAATTTGCTAACTTCTTAAACGGTTTATTTTTTTTAAAAATAATTTAAAAGTTGTTTTAAATAATTAACAAAAAACTGTTATGAATATTTAAAAATTGTTTTGTAATATTTTAAAAACTGTTTTTAATATTATAAAAAATTGTTAAGAAAATGTTTTACAATTTTTTTTTAAACCGTAATATAAAAATGTTGTAAAAACTGTTTTTAACATTTTTAAAAACTGTTTTGAATATATTATAAAAACACTTTTAAAGTTTTAAAAACAATTGTAAAAACAATTTTAAATAATTAAAAAAACTGTTGTGAATATTTAAAAATTATTTTGTAATATTTTAAAAACTGTTTTTCATATAAAAAATTGTTAAGAAAATGTTTTACAATTTTTTTTTAAAAATCGTAATATAAAAATATTGTAAATACTGTTTTTAACATTTTTAAAAACTGTTTTGAATATAATATAAAAATAGTTTTAATTTTTTAAAAAACAATTTTAAAAACTATTTTAAATAGTTAAAAAAACTGTTGTGAATCTTTAAAAATTGTTTTGTAATATTTTAAAAACTGTTTTTAATATTATAAAATATTGTTAAGAAAATGTTTTACAATTTTTTAAAAAAATCATAATATAAAAATGATGTAAAAACTGTTTTTAACATTTAAAATTATTTTTTTGAATATAATATAAAAACAATTTTAAAGTTTTAAAAAATAATTTTAAAAACTATTTTAAATAGTTAAAAACTGTTGTGAATATTTAAAAACTGTTTTTAATATTATAAAAAATTGTTAAGAAAATGTTTTCTCTATTTTCCCCTCTTGCTATATATGTATATATATATATATAGGTGTCCAGACACAGGGACGCCTGGAGGATGATTCCTTCGAGTCAGACGTTTGCTGCAGCAGCTGTGGACGCATGCAGGTTTATTTTATACGCTTCTATCCTTTAGATCTAGATAGGAGGTATTGTGGAAACATTCAGGCCGATAGCCCAACTGTATTTATTTATTCTTTTATCGCCTTTTCGTGCTGCTTTCGATTTGGTTGTATTATGTTACCGAGTGTTCGGTTATTCTATTTCATTCCAGTTTTGCATATATAAACTGTTGTGATTGATTTATTTGATTGGTTTGGTTAAAAAGAATTAGTTACAGAAAATTTTATCGCCAGCCTAATAGGTTATTAGTAATTAAATTGGTTTTCGACAGTGATGCTGAGAATGAACCATATGAGACTCCTATTTTAATTTGGTACATGATTGATCACCCAGTATTTTATTAGGAGGGGTGTCACAAATGGTATCAGAGCATCAGATTTTAGTGTCCTTAGGAATCTGTGCGGACGTACTACGCTTTCAGCATTGCTTTCATTTTTATATAGAGCCTTATGATTAGGATTGTTGATTCCTCTTGTGAGATTTCGTTCTTCTGCCACTATATAAGATTATAGTAAATCTTTTGCACGCTCGTTCGAGATTCGTGTGCTGATCGATGAAGAGCGACCACAGAAGGCCATTTCAAGGGCGGCAGGAAGTGGGGCTTAATTAGAGCTATAAGTTGAAGTTGGGGATGAGGACCGCAATAGAGGTCACTCCCTTTGTGGCATTATCGAGGATTGTTTCAACGACTACTAAAGTATAGTAGTTATAATCATCCAAGTACCGCTATAGTAGAGAGTGGTGCTAAAGTTGAATTATCGAGTGAAGTTAAGTTGGGGAAAAAGTTTGAAAGGGGTCTTTGATAAGGACCATACATTGAAGTTAAGTCATGCGAAGGTAGTGTAGCTGTACTCAGTGGAAGTAGAAGGATCAGAAGCTTTAGGCTTATATCAGGGTATGGAAATGCCCAGATGTGAAAATTTGAGGAAAATTTTTCCACTCGTGGGAGCAATATTGAAATGGTGGGAACGGTAGTCACCATGTTTAAGAGAGCTGGATGTTTTGCTCATAAAGGGATCTTACGGATGGTTTTAACCGCGAGTTCCCATGATTTAGTAGGAATGAAAATAATGCAGTTTTGAATTATTCACATAAGGATCGGTCAGAGGCCGATAGTGAATAAAGAGTGATATGGAGAAGTGAACCTTGTACCGAAGTAAGGTAGGTACAATGAAGAGAGAGTCCTTCAGAAGAATGATAGGCTCAGTAGAAAGTGTTCCTAACACTTATAGAGAATTTGTGTTTGTGGAACCCCATTGGGGACATCCACCCGGGGAAATTCTTTAAAACATGGTTGTTGAGGCCGGTGGTGGAGTTTCCTTTTGACGAAGAAGTTAAGGGGACTATGAAGGTGATTGTCAGGATCGAGGCTATAGAGTCTGAGATACTGATAACCTTAACATGGTCAGGGTGGCCAGAGATGGGGAATGTTGCAATGTGGAGCATAGAACCACACGGTTACTCCTTGCCCAGTAGGAGTTAAAGAACAAGAGTAGGGTGCCTATATGGGGCATTGATTAGAGTAGTTTCGGTTCAATTGGGGCAAGTATACCATGTTCGAGAACCATTTGGAGTAGCCAGGGTAATTGGCAAGAATGTTGTTATGAGTTTTACCTCGAACGAAGGAGGTATACTTTGTATGGCAAGATTTAGTCACAGTATTTTATTAGCCCTAGATTCGTGTGTGTAATTCGAGTTTTATGGTGGTGTCGGTAACATTATATAGTGTATGTTTGTATATTTTTCCGCGGTAGCGGGGTCCTATTTTCCTTCATTCGCTAGGAAAAGCGGGTGTTGATATTTTGGATTTGTATCTGGTTTGTACTCCTCATTTTATGTGTGATATACGAATATAGTACTATTGTAAGAGTAATGTATTTTTGGATTATCGGAGCGATAGCAGACTAATGATTGCAAGACTATCGTATCTGCTGTTTCAGATTAGAACGGGTTGTTTGTTGCTATATCTCACTTGGATACAGGTTGAGCTCGCCTTTAATATATGTTTAGATGGAACTTCGGTGAGTAAATGTTTCATTATCATGCTTTGAGTGCGTGGCGATCTTATACATGATTTAAGGTATGCAGGATTTATTGTTGAGCTGTGAGTTTAAGCTCATTGGTGATTGTGCAAAGGACTTAGTGTTAGTAGTAGGGCTTGTGGTATGGATCCTTAAAAGAATTATGAGTTCATACCACATCTTGTTTTTAGAGGGGATGGGAGTATCCCGGTTGCATATTTGAAGCTAACGGACCTCCACGACCAACAAAGTTAAGTAGTAGTGTATCGGAGGGGTTCCTTATTTGGATTTCGCTTGCGAGACACTCCACGCATGAACCTTAACGATGTCTGGAGTGGAAAGATGTTAGGGGATGCAAGGATGTTGGTTTTGATGATAAGTTACCTAGTGTGGAGAAAACACTATAAACTGAGAACCGTGTAATGATTGAAGACTTATAGTGATGGAAGTGCTATGGAAAAGCACTGAAATGTTTCTCTTACCGTAAGTATGTGGGTGAGGCAAGGTAAAGGAAATGGGTGAGGCAGGAGTTAGAAAATTTATCGAGGCTTATAGACAGACCTTGAATAGAGAGAAAATTCGGAAGAGATATGTTTTGGGTAGATAGTTTGTAACACCTTTGCAAAGAGTAGGCGCCCCGATTAGTTAGACTTTCCATTTTGCCAAGATGTAAGGACATAGTGGTAGAAGTACGTTAGTAGGTTAGCGAGGTAGGATTTAGAAGGTCCCACAGGTGTGCCTTAGGACGTTATATCTCGATGACCGACGATTCGAGGAAGTAGTGTAATGGGAGGGTTCCTTATCTGGATTTCTCTTTGCGAGACGTCCCACGTATGAACCCGAGAAAATGTCAGAAATTGAGAGAGGTCTTGGGCACTAGGGAAATAGTTAGTATATTACTCATTTTACGTGTGTAGGAAACACATCGATCTTAGGATTATTGGGAAGTAAGGCCAGAAAGATTAGTGGTGCCGATATAAGGAAATTATTGTGAGTTAACCACGAGAAGATTGGTGGGCTAACTTCATGAAGGATTGGACTTCCAGGTATAGGAAGAATTGGATCTTGAGAAGATTTTTGAGAATACCCAGGTGTTAGCACCAGGCCAAGAAAGTGAGGCCCATTTTTTTTAGAGAGAGTGTTACATCTATGAAGTTTGCAGTCACAGTGTTGATAGGCACGGATTAAAAGGTGTATGGGCACCTTGGTAAGTTGATTTTATATACCGCCAGAAATAGAAGGGGGCGTAGTATATAAAATGAAAGATTATGCCGTGAGGCCGTCATAAATGGATTTGGAGTGAGTTGGATGGAATGTCGTAGGAGGTACGCAGTAATCCAATTGTATAAGCGCAATAAGAGGTAGCACGCCCAAATTAAGCGATGAGATTGACGGAAATATTCAAGCGTTAGAGTAATTTTCCTTTTTGAGGGAAATTTGATGTCATGTTGTAGATGAACGGATGCTTAAAGTGTCAGTTATAGTGTCGGCTTTTCGAGACATTAGAGCGGTGGCTATAGGCTCGTTTTCTCTATATGTGGTAATAGAAGCACTATATGCAATGTGACGTGAGAGTCAACCTTACGACCGAGGTAGTGTCATAGCATATAGAGATATAGTTAAACTTGTTATCAATCTAGTGAGTTAGAGTATAAGCCTTAAGATAGGTGGGTATCGAGAACGTGTGTATGGTAGAGTGCCATTGGATTAGTACCGTTCAACTTTTGTGCACTAGGATGTAGTGCGATTAGCGATCCTAGGTCGGTAGTACCGGTTGTATCCAAATTTCGGGGATGAAATTCCATTGTAAGGGGGGAGAATGTAACACCCCGCACTTTTATGGATATTTAAATTACATAAGTGAGTGTAATTTGGAAATTTGAGGAATTTCTGTGAATAATAATTTTTGGAATTTAAGAGTGGTATATGTTTACCGATGTATGTTACATTTACTTTTGGGACTAAGTAAATAAGTCGGATTATTTTAACTACATGTCACAGTTGTGTAAAGTGACAAAGGATAATATTTTAATTGGAAAACCCGTATTGAGATGTGTTGGGTTTAATTAGTAAATTGTAGTTAAGTGACTCGAATGGATATTTCGAGTGCGCAGTTGGTTTTGGAATGGCCGAGTTAGTCAGAATAGAGTATACAAGGGTAGTGTTTAGGTTTCGGGAACTTTCAGACTAGTAGGGATTCGTAATTGAGTAAATGAGTCATTTTTGGGTTTATAAGGGATAAATCCTTATTTCTCTCTATATAAGACACGAGAGAGTGGGAGAAAGAAAGAAAGAAGAGAAATAAAATAAAGAGAAGAGATAAAGGAAGAGAGGGAGAAGAAAAATGAGATTTTTGACCAAACTCCGCGGGATTCGACTCGAGGTCATCGGATTTTATCCGCGAGGCAAGTGTTTACTTACTTTATTAATTTAGTATGTTTATTTTTCATATTATAGGATGTGTGTACAGCTATAAATATTTTCGGGATGGGTTTTTGGGAATCAAAACCGGGTTTTCGGAAGTTTAACGAATAAACCCCGGATAATATCCAATTTGGGAAACTTAGGAATTAATTGAAATTAGTTGTTGGTTATGGGTTCTAGGATGATTAAAACCATTTTTATGTGTGTATATTATTGAGGTTGAGTAATGATGGTAGAAGAAATAAAAAGCTTGGAGGTGTATTAATGGAGGTTTGGGATTTTGGAGAAAAAGGTGAATAGTGACACAGCATCACTTCCGAATCGATTCGGCCAGGAAGCGAATCGATTCGGCTCTTGGTCAAAAAATGAAATTTGTAGAATCTTTTCGTTATGGTCGCGTGGGCGCCGACCGCGTATTTTTCTGATTTTTTTTAATTAGTAATAATTTTTCTACTAAAAGGTTTTCGAGATTGAAATCGTTAGTCAGAAATTATGGCTAGAATTATTTAGAGATAAATATTGGGGGTTCCCAAATAGAGTGTTAGGACCTCTAAAGGACTTGAGGAGATATAAAAATTTTGGGTTCATAGAAATAAATCCGAGTTATAATTTAGATGGAGATTGGGATGATTTTTGGGTTTGGGAGATTTAAGAAAAATGGCAAAACTGTCAACTCCGGACAGGCCGAATCGATTCAGATTTGGACCGAATCGATTCGCATAGTAAGACCTGTCAAACTGTCTCAGACCGAATCGATTCGAATTTATACCGAATCGATTCGCTAGTTCGAATCGATTTGCAGATGGGGCGAATCGATTTGCCTTAAAAATATTGGAAATTTTCTTCCTTTAAGTTTAGGGGAAGTTAATTATAAATCTCGAGGTTATATTTTTGGGGATTCTAGATATGACATTAGGACTCATAGACAATGGAATTGAGGGTGAGTAAATCCTAGGAGGTGAGTAGGATGGAATTAAGGATAGGTCTAGAGATGTTTGAGTGCCTATCCGGTGTCGGTTGACGAGTATTTTTAGGTAATGCGATGCCTATGGGACTTAAATAAGTTGAGAGTATACTTATTTAATTATTATGAATTGATATATTCGGAGACTATATATAAATCCTTGAAAGTGATTTAAGGTACGAGTTATATATTAATTAAGAGAATACTTATAAATTTAGTATTGTAAGTGTGCGAATACTTAAATACTATTACTAATGGGAACATTCAAGGTTGTTGGATATCGCTATGAGAGTTTGACAATTATTGCCATATGTACTGAGAAGTCATATAGATTATATATACGACGTTTTTACAGTATATATAATATGATACGAATACATATATATCTGTGTGTGATTGGTATATTTTTATCTTAGAGACTGGCTCCACAGGCTTTCCTTTGGCGTAGGGTTAGAACAACCAGATTATATATTTTCTCAAGTGCGATCCGTGGAGGTTGCGCGATGTGGGTGAATCCCCTGGCTTGAGTAGCAGGGAAAGTATATCCCTATGTCATATCGTCTCGCATTCGAGTGCGATGTGTGTACTCCACTTGTAGAGGGAACATGACCGCCTCCACCGTTGCGTATTTATAGCATGACCATGAGTGAGTGTGGCTTGGTACCGTGGTTGAGTGAGTAAACTCGGATTCGGATAGGCACTATGAGATTGCATCCTCGAGTTATAGCTCGGAGGGATAGTTATTATACTTATGATTGTGATAGGTATAATTATACTTGTTGTGTATAGTATATTGTTTGTATATGAAGATGAATAATTATATAAAGTAAACTTGTGTAAAGTGAAAAGATTTAAAAAGAATCGTTCCCTTTCCGATAGATTCATATCCGAATTTATATGAAAATGAATTATAGGTTCTAGTAAGAACTATCTATCAATCTATATATATATATATATATATATATATATATATATGCGAGCTACATTTGTATATACACGTTATGTGCTGAGGGCCTAATGAATCCTGACGATCAACATTGCCAGGTAGTAGTAGTGTAGCGGGGGGTTCCTTGTTTTGATTTCATTTCGCGAGACACCCCATGCACGAACGTAGAGCAAGGTTGGGAATGGGGAGAAGTTTATCCCTTAGTACTTGGGTATGTGGATTTTTAGAGGTTGGTTGAATCGTTTAGTTAGGCAGGGTAGCTTAACTAGATTGTTTAAAAGATATGCGATAGGTGTGCACTATTAGAAGATGGGTGAGGGGTATCTCATGGGAGTGCAATACCAATTTAAATATGAGATAAATTCATATTTTCAAATATGGCATTTATGCACTTGCTAAATATTTTCAAAACTCGGGGTCTGACCCGTTTTCTCTATTTTCCTCTCTTGCTACATATGTATATATATATAGTTGTCCAGACACAGGGACGCCTGGATGACGATTCCTTCAAGTCAGACGTTTGCTGCAGCAGTTGTGGATGCATGCAGGTTTATTTTAGATGCTTATATCCTTGAGATCTAGATAGGAGATATTGTAGAAACATTCAGGCCGATAGCCCAACTGTATTTATTTATTCTTTTATCGCCTTTTCGTGTGGCTTTCGATTTGGTTGTATTATGTTACCGAGTGTTCGGTTATTCTATTTCATTTCAGTTTTGAATATATAAACTGTTGTGATAGATTTATTTGATTGGTTTGGTTAAAAAGAATTAGTTAAATAATTTTTTGACTCCAACCTAATAGGTTATTAGTAATTAAATTGGTTTTTGACGGTGATGCTGAGAATGAAATATATGAGACTCCTATTTTAATTTGGTGCATGATTGATCACCCGGTATTTTATTAGGCGGGGTGTCACACCATCCTCTAAGTCGGGCGTCCCTACTATTGGGCACTTGGTAATATAGATATAGTAGAGAAGAGAATATGCAAGTAAACAGGTCAGAGCCCGATTGTAAAAGATTTTAAAAATAGCAAGTGCTTAATAAGTGAAATTAAGCAGGTATTGTGTACGTGTTAGTTCTCGGCTCTCACTTGAGAATCTCACCTCTCATCTAGTGTGCACGACTAACATACCTTATTAACTCCCTAAATAAGGTTCTTAATTATTACTCTATCTCTTCTCCTTATTCCGTATTTTCCACACAATACTTTTAATTAAACATGTTCATTTCTGTTTAAGACGTACTAGGCCATTAAGTAATAAGTATTCACTTACTTAACTCAATTCAGATTTTATTATTCATTTTTATCTACTAATTCACACAGTAGATCACATCACAGTATATATATATACTAGGGTGTACCCGTGCTGATGGCACGATTATAAAAATGATCCAATTATTTCCTCATAGTGATTACATCCAAGCACGGTTGAAAAAAGGTTTTAGATTGGGATTATAGGAACGTCAAACTGATAAAATACAATAGTTAATGGATTGGGATTGTGTTGACCCACTAAAATCGTCAATAACCATTAGGACGCATTAATTTTGGTAAAATAAAAAAAATTATTGGAGCTCTTACTATTTTTTATAGCTTATCCATTAGTCCAAATGAGCTAACATGTCAATCTATATACGATTCAAAATAATTCATTACCGTAATCAATAATAACGGATTACACGACACATTAAGTTTACTTGTGCCAATGACGTAATAAAAAAAACAGTGGATGAAATAAAAGCACGATATTATTAAAATTAAAAAGCCCCAAAACAAAACAATTGCACAAAGCATGAAATTATGTTTGCATAACATAACATTAACATTAAATTATTTTGGTGTAAGTCACTAAGAAAAATGGTTACGCTTTTTTAGATACAGCTCATGCAAAGCATGTTATCCCATAAATCGCAAGTGACATGAAGAAAGGTTAGAGGGCCTTTATTCTGACAAAACTATCCTACTTGTCACACTCTCTATGGTAAAGTGATTGCCTTTATTCCGTTCAAAGTAAGATGTGTTCAAACATGGTGATTGCCTACAGTTGGCACACACTAACTCTATGGTAAGGTCATGAATAGTCACTGTATTGAAATGATTTGGAAGGAATAGGATGAGATAGGCTTTCAAATCTTTCCCAAACATGGTGATTGCCTTGAGCCACGTATCTTTTTTGTTTCGTCTTGTCCGTCATTTAGTATATAGTTGGCTACGTTTATTGTGGCTTGTTTTGTCTGAATAAATTTTCTGGAGCCCCACGCTGTTATATATATAATTGACCATTCAGACCCTAACCACCATTCATTACATGTTAAAAGAAATACATTTTTTTTAGAAAATACATATATTTTAAACGAAAACAGTTTTAATTCTATTAGGCGAATAACATATTTTTTTCTAAAAATAATTTTATTAAACTAAAATCAGTTTTATTTTCATTATTTTTTAGCTGGAAATTATTTTTTTTTCCGAAAATAGATATTTTATGTTCGAATTCATTTTTTTGTGTCGAAAAAATTTTGTTTTGTTGAAAATCAGAGCCCGATTGTAAAAGATTTTAAAAATAGCAAGTGCTTAATAAGTGAAATTAAGCAGGTATTGTGTACGTGTTAGTTCTCGGCTCTCACTTGAGAATCTCACCTCTCATCTAGTGTGCACGACTAACATACCTTATTAACTCCCTAAATAAGGTTCTTAATTATTACTCTATCTCTTCTCCTTATTCCGTATTTTCCACATAATACTTTTAATTAAACATGTTCATTTCTGTTTAAGACGTACTAGGCCATTAAGTAATAAGTATTCACTTACTTAACTCAATTCAGATTTTATTATTCATTTTTATCTACTAATTCACACAGTAGATCACATGATAGTATATATATATATATATATATATATATATATATATATATATATATATATATATATTCATTACACTATTATATATATATATATACTAATACAGCACCTTATATAAACAGCTGTGGTGCATGCATACTCTGCTATCATGTCCAGTTACATCTCTCGTTATAAAAAGGACTATTGGCTTGGCGTCTCCCCCGAACCGTAAATAAATTAACACACATATTTGGAGGCAAGCATACTCCACAAGCGAATGGGTCACGAACATACCTACGCTCCCATTCAGTCGTCGAAACTATCATTCACATCGATAGAACATGTCCAAGGTCCTATGCTCAAGGTATGAATCTAAAATCCCCCCAAATGGGCTAATCAGGATAAGATCGACCGTAACGCGAAAACTCCACCCCGATAGCAAGCAGCGTAGGTATGTCATACAAATAAAAACATAGGTATTCACCCCACCTATATAATACCAATAAGGTATTCACACAACCCATATGATAATTTCATACGTAGTATATTTCTCTCTCTAATATCCTACGTATTTATAGATTATGACTTTACTTATTAACATATATTTCCCGAGTTTTCCCATCACTCGAAAGTTAACCATTATTTCTCAAATAAATGTAGTAAGTAATTATCTACACCTTACTAGTCTATGTCATCCCAAATCCCAAATTTTTCACCAATTCATAATATCCTCAAATAGATTTATTCTTCGATAAACTCTAATTACTTTTAATTCGTTATTCTACTTTCAAGGATTAATTCACACATAAATAATTTTCGGGATTAAATTACCACCCTACTGACCTTCCCTAAATCCCATTATGCTATAATTAATTTACACTAAGCATTCTTGAAAGTGGGGAATTTAATCAAGCCGTAAACAAAATCAACATATGAATTCTGGAATAGTCGATCGATCGACAGTCTGGGATTGATCAATCGATATGTTCGATCGATCGACATTCAAGGTCGATCGATCGACCTAACAGGTATGAGCTTATTATTTTTGCATATTTGGCCTACGGGTTTAACCAATTTTCATCCTCAAATCCTCTATTTTAAGATCCCAAACTCCTTATAATTCATTCCACATGATATACCAATACATATAAATGGTTTTCATCATTAAACAACCTCAAACATCAATAGGTTTGGATTAAACATTATATTTCTCATAATTTCCGGAAAACCCATATTTTATCGTTTCTCCAAGAATAACATATAAAACTCATATTTTCTTTATCAAATGATTCCGAATTCGTGGATTAAAATATATAATCAAAAGGCGGTTTATTCTATATATTTATCATATCAAGGATTCCATTAACATCATCATGGTTTATCTCTAAATCATGCAATTTATCAGAATTCTACAACTATCCTGACATGGGCATTATACATGCTAATTTTGCAAAGATTAAGTCACTTGACCTTAAATTATAGGTCTGAACCTTTGGGGATGATAGTCTACTGGTGGTCCTCTCCCTTTTTCGACCAACTTCTGGTGGTGGTGGTGGTGGTGTATGATATTTTTTGGCCTTTTGGCTTCCTAGGGTGTCTCTTCCTTTCTCAGAAAAACCTTTCTCCTCACAGACTTGTCTTTTGATTTTTTTTATGAATGAACCTCACTTAGATAAACTTTACATTTAAATAAGATAAATCCAAAATCCGTAGGTATTGTTCACTTACTTTGGCAAATGACCAAAATACCCCTCCGGGGTGTCTATTCGGTTCCAAAGTACCCCGAGACCCAAATCAAACACCCAAATAGACTTTTTGACTATTTAAACTCTTTCGGACACTTTGGCGCAGTCAAAACGGCCATTTGAATGACATAAAAATATTTTAATTTTAATTTCTTTAAACTTAGTCCTGACATGACTCACACGCGCGCCCCGACTTAATTTCCGTAATTGTTGTATTCATCACTCGCGATAATTTATTAAATCATAATCATATGTAAAGTCATAATAATATATTACTTTTAATCACTAAGTAATATTCACAAGTAATATTGAAATCCGGATTAATTTTAATATAACCCACAGTTAATCATAAATAATCCCATTTTTAAAATCATTAAAATTATGTGGTATTACATATTTCCCCCCTTATAACGGAATTTCGTCCCGAAATTCAGAAAAAAAGCATGCCTGGTAAAAATAACTCTGGGTAGCGGTCACGCATATCATCCTCGTGCTTCCAAGTCGACTCCTCCACATTATGGTGTGCCCACTGAACACGAACCAGCGGTACTACTTTCGATCTGAAACGTTTCTCACTGCGGTCTGAGATCGCCACTGGTCGCTCCTCGTAAGAACTATCTGGTTGCAAATCAACTTCCTAAATAGTTGTGGTGATATAACCCACAATTAATCCTAAATAATTCCATTTTTAAATCATTAAAATTACGGGGTATTACATACTTCCCCCCTTATAACGGAATTTCGTCCCGAAATTCGGAAAAAAGCATACCCTAGTAAAAACAATTCCAGGTAGCGGTCGCCCATATCATCCTCGCACTCCCAAGTCGACTCCTCCACATTATGGTGCACCCAATAAACACGCACAAGCGGTACTACTTTCGATCTCAAACATTTCTCACTGCGGTCTGAGATCGCTACTGGTCGCTCCTCGTAAGAACTATCTGGATGCAAATAAACTTCCTCCAATGCAATATGAGTGTGAGCCAACTCATCTCATAGATATCTCCTCAGCGATAAAACATGGAACACATCATGTATACGATGCAAGTGCCCGACAGCCCAAGTCTGTACGCTACTAGTTGAACCCTCTCAATAATAGGAAATGGGCCCACATATCTCGGTGTCAATTTCCCTTTCTTCCCGAATATCATGATCCCCTTCATAGGAGATACCCCCAATAACACTTGTTCCCCCTTATTAAACATCCTGAAGAATCGCCTGGCATCGGCATAGCTCTTTTGTCTATCCTGAGCAACCCGAATGCGACTCCTGATCATATTAATTATGGCAGAGGTGTCCTAAATCACTTCCGGCCCAAGTAACTTGTAATCCCCCACCTCTAACTAACACGCGGGAGAACGACAAGGTCTACCATATAATGCCTCAATGGGGCCTGATTAAGGGTGAAAAGTGGCGCATGTCAAAACGCCGATCGTTGTTTTCTGTTCACCGCCTCAATAAAAAAACCTAAACTTATGACTACACTCTTTTAAGGGAGTATAGCGGCCAAGTCCGGGTATTGAAAATCCACAGAGACGAGCTACTAGAATTTAAATGGTTTATTACTTCTAAATAAAAGTGTAAAAGATAATTATAAACTAAAAAGAAAAGGATGCAAAAAGGGAAAGATTATACTAGGTGAGTGTAAATTAAACTAGATTAACAAAGGAAATAAAAACTATAGGTTGCGTCGAATATCCCTCACCCCGAGTTAATAAGTATAAAATGGTTACATGGGTCGACGAGTTATTAAGATTGCGTCTCGTTTTGACAGTAAATTTAATCAAGAGTTGTCACACCCCTAAATTTGCATAAAAGTCTAATAAGATTTTGACGTCAACAAATACACCGAAAATTACGCACGTAAGGTCGTAAGTACGGAGTACATATGATATGCCCCGTCAAATCTCCTAAGCGTAATAACTAGGACACCACACTCAAAATAAACCTGTAAACTCCATCACCAAAGCAAAGCAATATGTCAACCCGAGGTGAGTTCAATTCGACACACCCTAGACTAAATTAGCTAGAAAGCAAGGTAAATGACATGTATTGAAAGAAAGCAAGTAAACCTAATTAACAAAGCAACAAATAAATAACTACAACTAATTATCTAAGCATGAAATTAAGCTACAACAATGGAAATAAAGGAAATACAACAACTATATTAAGGAAGACAAAGGAATAGTGAAATGTAACTTACAAATTAAGGGGCAAAACACCCAAAATGGAGAGGAGGGCAAAGTTCTCTCTACAAACCCTAAAATCTAAGACAAAATGTGTATATATTGAAAATAGAAACCAAAATTGGTTTATATAGTAAGTTACAAAAGAAATAAAGGAAAAAGAAAAGAAAAGAGGAAAGTGGCAAATATCTGGTATACACAATCGACCGGTCGCAGAGGCGCGATCGACCGGTCCTTTAAGTTGAAGCCCACTATTTTCGAGATAAGGCAAAATGCCAATACGCGGTCGAACGGCATGAGAAACATGGTCGACCGGTACTCTGTTTTCTGCAATCCTTTGGTCTTCATATGGGAGGAAAAGTTCATTACGAAAATGGCCCTAACTTCTTCGTCCAAACTCAAAACGACGCGTCGTTTATGGCCACACGATGCTAACTCAACTAAATACGCATCCGTGGAATTCCCATGAGTTGGATATGAAATGTGAATTGACTAAAATGCCCTTGAAGTAGCGTCCAGCGATGGAACTTCTTCGAAATGCAACTGTTCCTCACTTTTAGCGTTCCAATACCTACAAAAGCACAATTAACCCTTGCAAAGCATATATATATCCAAATATGAGGTTTTCTGGTTAATAAGCATAAATATAGGCATTTAGGACCATAAAAGTGCTAGAATGCATAAAGATATAGGCGGAAATATGCAATATTCGATACGAATCACACCCCCTAACTTAGACATTGCTAGTCCCTAGTAATGAAACAAATAAAACAAGTCCACAGAAGGTAGTACAAGACGTATATATGCATCGAAATATAAATGCCACTTTCGTAGGGAGCACTATTGCATTTAGCGTATGCAATAAACCGTTAAATCCCTAGGTTACCCTAGTGGACGAGTGTCGTCTTGTGAGGGTTTTAAGGGATGAAACCCACAAACATCATATGTTTTCCTCAAAATATGCCCAATCACATGCGCCACACCCAACAATAGCGAAAAATATTTCATACACGTTATTAGCACAATGAACGAATTCAAATGAAAGTCCATATTATTAAAATTATAGAATGCACCTCATAGAATTGAAAACTTAAAATGTGGGAGGGGAGCGAGCACATAGAAAGTGTGAATTGGCAAAAACTTAAATAAATCGGATACTAAATAAAGCAAGCATATATTCAATCCTCATGGGCATTACACTCATCAAGTGAATTCACTCAAATCAGGGAGTTAACACACGAAACATGCGGGCAAAATATTAAATGTAAGTGGAATGAAGAACGCTATGTAGGAAATTAAAAAATGTAATCTCAATGAAAGATACTGCACATTAAAAGAGGCGAAATGTATTTTCACAGATTATCAAAACTATTTTAACTTATAAATTAAATGCACCCTAAGATCACATAGGACTTGAATAGGGTTGTAATATAGGTTGGGGTTAAGGTTATGAAAGGAAGGATATATGTATGTACGGATTCAAAGTGTTCGGAGAAGAAAACTCGGGACAATGGGAAAAATATGGGCAATTCCAACATTGGAAAATAATTTCCAAAACAAGCATTAGATATACAAATGGGGAGAGTAATCAAAGCTTATTGAACACTATACACAACATATACAAATTTCTCTTTCTTTTCTTTTCTTCTTTTTCTCATTTTTCTCTTCTTTTCTTTTGCCTTTTCTTTTCTTTCACTACTTTATTTTCTTTACTTTTCACACTCTCACATGCCTAAATTGCAATCATGAGACAATAACATCATTCAATCCCAAGTGACATTCTAAACAAAGGTAGGGAAGGTAATAAGTATGGGTTAAAACTCCAATTTGGAGTTGGTTATGGGATTTTGGGATAGGAAACGAAAGGCTAATATTAAGGCTCAAAGGGGTTGACGAGAGTAAACATATAAGGTGAGGTCAAGGCTAATATGGGTGATATAACAAAGATTGCCTATAATCATTTCATAAAGTTTACGCAATTCTCGAGTCAAAACAATATATGAAAATCATGCTCAAGTAATGCATTTCATATATGAACTCAATTAATGAACAATCAAATGAAAGAAGAGAGAGATTACCAACGAATGTAGCGTTTTCAAAGAGGAAAGAATAGTGTATACACTCACAAAGGACGAAAGGTACAAAGCTTACTCGGTGTAAGTATATACAATGCAACAAAATATTACCGAGTTATAAAATCTTAAAACAAATCAATAAAATAAGAAAAATGCATGTGCTCATGGGATTAAAGTTTAATTCATGAAGTTATTCATAATATCAATAATTAGGACTAAAGTTTAGTAACTTCTAAAATCAATAACATGCACCATTGGGTTGCCACTTGGATCAGGCAATTATTGAAATTTATCATCGAAAACAAAGGCAAAATGCCCCAAAAAGAGAAAAAAGAAAGAAAATCTTTTTGAAAATTTTCAATTTTTTTAAGAAAGCATACTTAGTAACTAACATGTAATCAAATCAAAGAAACTACCAATGAATGGATAGAATATCTCACACCCCCTAACTTAAAACCTAACATTGTCCTCAATGTAAATTAAGAACCAAGTTAAAGAGAGGAAAAGAGCGATATTACCCACAATGGAGCGATCTCCTGAAAGTACGAGGCCAAAGATTCTACAAAACATGTTAGTACCAAAGAATAAGGAAAATAAATAACAAAAAGTTAACTAATTACACTAGACTACATTAAAAAGGAAAGAAAAGATAAAAAGAGAGAAAGAATAAAAAGCTAATTATTTACAACCTACTATTTAGGCTTCACACTAACTATACACTAGAAGTCTAAATAGTTGAGGGTCCACCACGAAAATGATTTGACTTTGGAGGGTGACTGGTGTACCCTCACTCTCATACATGCCTTCCGAAAAATAATAATTCCGTTTGAACAACGAAAGGCATGTGTAAGGAGTAAGAAATGAACCATACCCAATTAAAATTTTTGGCGGGAGGATAGGGGATTTTGATAAGACGGGTGACAAATACACATGGGGGCCAAGAAAAAATGAATCATCTCCCAAGTATTTTGAAATTAGAATGGGAGGGGGCGCACATAGAGGCAAAGATGCCTTCATGGAAAGAAACTCGAGCAAGTACTCCTCGTCGGTGAAAGGGTTGAACGTTTTAAAGTTCGGCACCGATTCATCGGGTACTTGTGACGGTGTGATAATGGAGAATGAAAAGGGGGAGGAAAGAAATTCAAACTCAAGAGATGAGTTATCATCATTCAAAGTTGGAATTTCGAAGGAGATAGGATCATTTTCAATGAGACTTTCTTCTTTGGGATCCAAAGACGAAATCATTTCATTGCAAACGGATACTACGTCCATTTCATCCTAACTTTCATTCTCTATTAAACGATGGGCCAAGTTAAGAATGGTTTGTTCCAAAGTAGGCACAAAGTCCTCATTTGGTTCAAAACATTCCTCAACTTCAAAAGTTTCGGAAGAAAAATCGTCGTCAGATTCAAATAAAAAATCCAATTCATGTTCCCACAAAATATTTTCTTCCCGATAACGGTCTTCATACCTCTCATTCTCAAGCATGATCAAACCCTCGTCGAAAGCCATAGGCCGAGGTGCGAATTCTTGGAACTGAGAAGTTTGAAAATTATTATCGGAACTATACTCAAACTCATTATTATAAGAATTTTGAAAGCTATTGCAATTTGTTTCAAAATTCCTATTATAAGGAACTAGAGGCCCAAAATAGTTATCCTCCTCCTCAAAATACATGCACTCCAAAGCTTGACTTTTTTAATACTCGCCCAAAGACATTTTTGAATTTGCAATTTTTTGGGACTTTAAGTATTGACCAAAAGTCAAAGGTTTGGGAGGATTTTGAGAATTATCATAATGATTACCAGAAGGATTGGAATAAGACATGCTTAACCCAACAATGGCTCGAAGTGGCGAATTCCTCAAAGTAGATGCCCGAGCGCAAAATTCAAGAGGTTCTTGGCGCTCAAATGTAGAAGTCATACAAAAACGTTAGGAAAAAAATACAAATAGAAAGAAAATAATACGAAATACTAAATCAAATAAATTCTAAAACAAACTCTTCCCCGGGAAAGGCGCCATTTTGATCAAGGGTGAAAAGTGGCGCGTGACAAAATGCCAATCATTGTTTTCTGTTCACCGCCTCAAAATAAAAACCTAAACTTATGACTACACTCTTTTAAGGGAGTATAGCGGCCAAGTCCGGGTATCGAAAATCCACAGAGACGAGTTGCTAGAATTTAAATGGTTTATTACTTCTAAATAAAAGTGTAAAAGATAATTATAAACTAAAAAGGAAAGGATGCAAAAAGGGAAAGATTATACTAGGCGAGTGTAAATTAAACTATTAATCAACGCATTACTCGCTTCAAATAGGGTCAGAGCCCCGAGCCCCGATCATGAATACACACTACTCCCTTCAAATAGGCGAGTGCAAAAAGGGAAAATATTAATTAACGCAAGAGGTCAGAGCCCCGAGCATGAATACACACTACTCCCTTCAAATAGGGTCCGTGAACCCAGACAATAGCATTATACGCAATAAATATCACAATAGAGTATTTTCAATTAAACGAGATAATTAAACGCGATATATATAAATCACTAACTACCCGAGAGATCCCCATTTTAAAAGAACACACCAATATGATTTTAAATTCCCAAGCCCCACGGAGTTAATTTTATTTGACTAACCTAATTTTATTATTGTTCTCACTTTTTATTATGGCGATCCTTCCGCCCCGGGTGGTAATCCACCAAAATATTACACATCCTCTTGTCAATCGCCCTCTGACCCGTTTAAACTGTCGGTCCCGACACATGACAAAGTTCCACACACAACACGACATAAATCGCCCTCTGACACATTTAAACTGTCGGACCCGACACATTATGTCGCCACAAATTTTAATACCCATTTTTATCTTAGGCATTAATTTCTAATTTCTCAATTTATAAATCACCCCACCCTTTTTATCGATGTGAGATCCTCAAAATATCCCTTAGTCCCATACCTAAGGGTCCCCAAGTTATCAATCCGTCCTACCCTATGTATAAGATGAATTTCTAACCTAAACCTCGACCTAGTCTCATGCCTAGGCTAGCGTAACGATGATAAAGTATAAAAAATCAGCCCACCCCCAACATAATAAATTCATGATAATCTACCCTCACTAGTCCCTTACCTAGAAGGCGTAAATCATCAAAAGGCCTACGCACTAGTCCCATACCTAGAAGGCATCCTAAAATATAGGGAGAGCAAAATTACCCAACAACCCATTGTCATAAAAGCAATTTAATAATACCAATAAGTCACACAAACACGCATAATTAATCAACGTATAAAACTACACTTGATAGTCCAATTCAATTAAATCTCAATTTAATTATCACCTCCTCATAAACATCCAATTAATCTCATTTAATTATTTTAAATTAAATATACCTCTATTTCATCATTTAAAACATCATAATTCCAATTTCATTATCTCAATACAAATTACATGAGTTATACTCCCCCAAATTCATTTATTACAAAACTAGGGTTTTTCTATATGCAACCTATGCCCATAAAACCCAAAATCCACTCATCAATCCTACGTACCCAAAGGGTTATGAATATTATTCAGATTAAAAGATTTTATAAAAATAACCCCATAGTTAATGTCCACTTTTTCTAATTAGATTTCTAATTGCTTTTAAGTAAATATTAAATTAAGGTTTAGGCAGCACTTAAAACGCATAATACTAAAGGAAAAGAATAGAGTATTCATGCCTGAGATTAAGTTGAAGAAAAACTGGTAGCACGATTTTATTCCTCTCGAAAAATTAATAAATAAGTGTTCTTGAACAAACTTGATTAAACCTCAATTTAGCCTTCCAAAACAGGTGACAAAAATTTGATTATGTTGGAAGTTGATGATTATGGTGGAGAGAAAAAACTTTTGGAAGAGTTCTCTGGTGAAAAACTTGAGAAAAAGTGATTATGAGAAGTCCCCCTACGGATTATAAGACTTATATACTAATTAGGAGTCCTAACCCAACTCAAACTATACAAAAGAAGTTGATCTGTGCCAAAAACTGGGAGGTCGATGGATCGACTCTCAGGGTCGATCGATCAATCGAGCAGGTTTGGCGGCAGTTCCCCCACAAAATGCCTATAGGCAAAATTAATTAAAAACTCAATAAAAACTCCAATTTAAATCCGATTTCAATTCCGCTTGAAGTTTTATTCTTCTAAAATCATAACCAATATATTTATTTAATGGAAATCATTAAATTCAAAAATTTATTTTTCTCGAATATTATAATTAATTAATTAAATTAATTAATAAAAATACGGGGTGTTACAGTACTCTGACGGTTGAAACCCTGTCCCAGCAACTGCTCAATCTGATCTCTCAACTCCCTTATCTCTATAGGAGCCATATGGTAGGGGACACGGGCTATCGGTCGAGTGCTCGGTGCCAAATCAATCACAAACTCAATCTCCCTACTCGGCGGTAACCCTGGTATGTCTTAAAACACATCTGCAAACTCCCTAACAACAGGAATCAAATAAAGGGGAATCACAACTCCCGTAGAGGTATCCTCCTCTATGTAATACAAATGAGTGGATGATCCTCCATCGGGGCGAGGCATCGCCACTAAAAACATCTCCTGACCTAGGATAGTAAATATAATGTTTATACCAAAGCAATCAATCGTGTCTCTATAAGAAACAAGACAATCCATTCCAATAATAGCATCATATTCAGACATGTCTAACACAAGCATATCAGCTGGTAAAATCAGACTCCTAATCTTTATACTCACACTCTGACGTACAAAGAAAATAGGTGTCCTACTATCCATTGGTGAGTCTACATAAGTAATAGTAATGTTTTGTATCTAACAACCCTATAACCCGTGCAAATCTAGTGGCTATGAAAGAATTTGAAGCCCCTATATCAAATAAAATGCGTCCCATAGCCCCCAAAATAGAAAACATACCCTCAACTGCGGGTGGTGGCTGCTGGACTGCTGCCTACAGGACGTTATACACACGCTCATACAGTAACTACCCATGTTGTAGTGGGACTGCGGGTGCAATGGCTGGTAAAGCTGACACCTGAGCTGGTGCTGGAAGGGCAACTAGAAACCTAGGCCTCTGCGGCTCCTGATACGCACCCTGCTGCTGGGGTAACTTGCCCTTATCTGGGCAATCCTGCTTCCTGTGGCCAATTTTACCATAAGTGAAGCATCTTCCTCTAAATTGCCCCCCATTTCGACCCTGCTGGCCACGACCCAGATGATAATTTCCACCATTCCCTTGGCCCTGATGTCATGATGATTGTGCTACTGGCCCTGGTGGCCTGTCTATTACCGCCCTACCCAAAGCGAACTCCTCTCGACCTCAGTTGTTTAGCATAGTCCCCTTACTGCGAGTTCTGATCACTCTGCCTCTATTGCCCCTGGGCTGAAGATGACCCATTACCACTATTTCCCCCAGTTCGGCCTTGCTGACTGGACTCAGACCCCCGCTTGCTTCCTTTATGAAGAATGTGGTCCTGACAATGAAGTAATGCCACATTCAACACATATGCATAAGTATGCAGATAAGGATTACCCAATAAATGCTGGCGAATCCTCCATGTAAGGCCGTCTCGGAACATCTGTATCTTCTTCTCTTCGGTGGGTACCTCGGTTGGCACCAAATTAGTCAGTATAGTAAACTCCTCTTCATACTCGGCAACTAACTTCCCCTCTTGGGTGAGGTCCAAAAGTTTCCTTCTTATTTCGGTCTAAACAACTGAAGGAAAATATTTGCAGTCAAACTGCACCCAGAAGTCCTGAATAACCATCGTATCCCTCTCCTCGGCTGTAGTAGTGGATTCCCACCACTGAAGAGCAGCTCCAACTAGGTTAAATGTCGCTAAAATATGTTTCTGAACCTCCGTGCATTCATACATACACAAATGCTGATGGATGTCTTTCTTCCATTGGCTAGCAGTCACGACATCGGAACCCCCTTGGAATTCTGGTGGATGTGCCTTTTGGAAGGCATCCCTGACACGCTCCCAAGAAGTGGGAAATGCCTGCGCTGGTACTGGTGGCACTGCTTGTGCTGGTGGCGGTGGTTGTTGAACAACCGCTAAAGCAACATTAATGGCTTGAGCAATAATGGGAGCAACCTCTGCTGCATTCATAATACTCTGGGCTAGAGCGGGATGTGAGGCTGGCTGTGCCGCTCTGGGGGCTCGTCGTGCACGTCGAGGAGGCATCTGAAACGAGGGAGATATTTTATCAACATTTAATATATCGTAAAATAGATGAAGTCGTAAATACACAAATATGAATACAACAATCCTAGTGATAGGGCTATATATCAAAGGACGCTAAACAGAAAGAATAGTAAATCGTACGGATCCTAAGGACACTAGAACCTAATGCTCTGATACCACGTGTGACACCCCGCCTAATTAAATACCGGGTGATCAGTCCTTTATTAAATTAAATCAGAATATCCAGTTGGTTCATTCTAAGCATCACCGTCGAAAAATAATTTCTTATTAATTCACCTAATAATTAATTAAGCTAAGTGTAAAAACTTTTCCAATTAATTAAATTAAAATTGAAAATTTCCAAAGCTCCAAGGTTTTCTCCTCTTTTCTCTTCTTTCTTTGTTCTCTCTCAAAGGTGGATTTTCTTACTTGAGATTATTATATGAGCCTAATAGCCCTTAACTCAATTTCTCCCATCTTTAAATGATAATACACACTTGAAATGACTCGTTTACCCTAATTCGAGTCAAACTAGCCAAAAAGACCCTGGAACCCAACTAAAACCCCCGAGCAGTCATTTTGACTATCTCTGCCCTTTCGAGATCAACCGTGCACTCCAAATTATCATTCGAGACTCTAAACTAAAAATCATCTCCCAACCTCATATAACTCACTCAAATATGCCACTGTTGAGAAATAACTAAATCCCGCCGCTAATGCACACATGCGACATAATAACATGCAACATAATTATATTTACATTATCACACTAGTAAATATACAATTCGCATGAATATTAACTGTTCTACTCAAATTAATATTTATGTTAAATTTTCGTTTTAATTCTCAATTATAATAAATCACATACACACACACACACCAGGTAATTTAATATAAAAATAAATACACAAAAGTAAGGGGTATTACATACTCCCCCCCTTACAAAGGAATTTCATTCTCGAAATTCAGGCGTACCTTATGGAAAGAGGTAAGGATATTTGGCTTGCATATCATCCCATTGTTCCCATGTCGACTCATCGGCGTTATGGTGCCCCCATTGAACTCGAACTAAAGGCACTACTTTCGATTGTAGCCTGCGCTCACTATGGTCTAAAATGGCAATCGGTCGTTCTTTATACAAGATATTAGGTTGCAACTCAATTTCCTCCAATAGGATATGCTAATGAGCCCTTTCACTTCTTCGATACTTCTTCAAGGACGAAACGTGGAACACATCATGGATTCTCTGCATATGCTTCGACAAAGCAAGTCTGTAGTCCATAGGACCAATTATCTCAATAATTGGAAAAGGCCCTACATACCTCGATGCAAGCTTGCCTTTCTTCCAAAATCGCATTATACCTTTCATCGGGGATACCTTTAGCAACACTTGGTCTCCCACTTCTAACTCCACATGTCTACGATCCGTATCGGCATAACTTTTCTACCGGTCTTGCGCAATGCATAGGCGGTTCCGAACCAGCTCAAATTTTTCCGAAGTGCACCAACTTCTAACCAACTTGCAGGCGAACGACATGGGTGACCGTACAATGCCTCATAAGGCGCCATACCTATGGTAAACCAGTAAGAATTATTATAAGCAAATTCTACCAACGTTAGGTATTGTTCCCAACTTCCCCCAAAATCCAATATACACATACGGAGCATATCTTCTAACATCTGATTCTCTTTCTCAGTTTGCCCATCGGTTTGGGGATGGTATACAGTACTCAATCGTAAGTCAGTTCCATTGCTTCCTGTAAACTTTGCCAAAAATGGGAGATAAAGATTTTATCTCGGTCGGACACAATATTGATTGGCACTCCATGCAATCGCACAATCTCTACAATAAAGAGGTGGGCATACTAAGCCGTTATGAAATCCGTTCTCACAAGTAAAAAGTGTGCCTACTTAGTCATACGATCCATTATAACCCAAATGGAGTCATGACTACACTGCGACACAGGTAATCACGTGATAAAATCTAGGGATATGCTTTCCCATTTCCATACTGGAATCTCCAACGACTGTAACATTCCGAAAGGTTGGTGGTGGTCCACTTTCACTAACTAAAAAGTGGTGCATTGGTATACGAACTTAACTATGTCCCTTTTCATACTTGCCCACCAGTATTATCGACGCATGTCCTGATACATCTTGTCTCCACCTGGATGGACAGCAAATTTGGACCCGTGAGACTCTGACATAACAGCATGTCGTAAATCCTTATCATTCGGGATTACTAATCTCCCATTGAAACGTAATCCACCCTCAAAACTGATAGAGTAGGATTCTGCTCCCTCCGTCAATAATTTGTGCACCTTATCTTGGCAATCCTTATCTTCAGCTTAAGCTTTCACCACCCATATCACCATCTCGGGTGTGACTGTCAACACTGCCATACATGCTCTAGCCACTGCATCATCCTGGCTTAGTTCCTTCCACTTGTCTTTCCATTCTTTCGCTAATTGCCCAGTGGGTCGACGACTCAACGCGTCATCTACCACATTAGATTTCCTCGGATGGTATTGGATATAAAATTAACAATCCTTTACAAATTCTAACCACATACGCTGCCTCATATTTATATCTTTCTGAGTGAACAAATATTGCAGCGACTTGTGATCCGTGAAAAGGCTAAATTTCTCCCCCAGGAGATAATGCCCCCATATTCTTAAGGCAAAGATTACTGCAGCCAACTCTAGATCATGTGTAGGATAATTTCTTTTAAGGGGATTGAGCTTACGGGCTGCATAGGTAATAGCCCTCTCCTCTTTTTGAAGCATACCCACTAATCCCTGGAGAGATGCATCATTACAGACCAAATACTCCACTCCCGCTTTGAGCAATGCAAGAATAGGTGACGACGTCAATCTGTCCTTGAGCTTTTCAAATACAAATTGATAGGAATTATCCTACACAAACTGTACCCCCTTCCGGGTCAAATTCGTCAAAGGGCCAGCAATCTTCGAAAAGACCTTAATAAAACGGCGATAATAACTCGTTAAACCCAAGAAACTATGGATCTCTATTGGCGTCGTGGGCAGACCCCACTCCCTTACCGTCGCAACTTTACTTGGGTCCACGGAAATACCCTTCTTTGACACTATATGACCTCAAAATTGTACTTCTCGCAACCAAAATCCACATTTCTCGAACTTGGCATATAATTGATGGTCCAGTAACGTCTGCAGAACCAATCGCAAATGCTACGCATGCTTGTCCTCTGTCCGAGAGTATATAAGGATATCATTAATAAACACAATCATAAACTGGTCCAAGAAATCTCGAAAGACCCTGTTCATCAGATCCATGAACACACTGCAAGGCGTTGGTTAACCCAAACGGCATAACCAAAAACTCATAGGATCCGTAGCGGGTAAAAAATGAAATCTTTGAGACATTTTTCTCTCTAATACGAAGCTGGTGATACCTCGAACGCAAATATATTTTTGAAAAGTAAGAGGCTCCTCTCAATTGATCAAATAAATCGTCGATTCGAGGTAATGGATATTTATTTCTAATCGTCACCTTATTCAGATCTCGGTAATCTACACACAACCACAGAGAACCGTTGAGAGTGCAGCAGCAGCGGAAATATTGCGACTTCTCAAATAAAAACCAATTTTAATTAAATTCCTTTTAACCCAAAGTAACCCTAAACATGCAACTAGGTGTGATTGAAACAATATGAAATCATGCAAGAATTATTCAACACACAAAGTTTAAGGAAAAATCCCCCACAGGGGCAAAACCATTTGTATATCACTATAATTTGTAAGAGAAACGGCTTACAATCGGATTACACTGAAATACAAGATTTTTGACTAAGAATTACCCTCGGGTATCGAATTCTGTAGTCGCGGCTGGAATATCCCTTTCCAGTAGGGTTGGCGGCTGGAACTATCCCTGTCCAGTAGGGCTGCAATGAAGAAGAGAACGGCTTCTCCACAAGGGTTGAACAATAGCAAAGCTTGTGTTCTAGGGTTCTAAAAGATTCACAAAAGTAATTGGGAATTTTTGTGTGAATCAAAAAGATGTTTTGGGACTCAAAAAGATGAAGACTTAGAGTATTTAGGACTCTGAAAATCGTGTTAAAAAGTCTTAAAAATAACTCTCCCGAAGTTGGTATAAATAAGAAAACCAAGGAAAGAGTTTTCAAAAACTGGGACTGCTCGTAATTATCCCAGGCGGACCGGTCCGGATTGAGGGCGGATCGGTCCGATTAGACCGGATCGGTTCTTTTATCCTGAGGCGGATCGGTCCGGTTGGGATCGGATCGGTTCGATCATTCAGGCTTCATCGGTTCGCATTCGGTCTGGGGTCTACTGGACTTCGAGCTAGCGGATCGGTCCGATTTTCCCAGAAAAATAAAATTCTTTTAAAAGCCTCATTTTGCTTTAAAAAACTTACTTCTTATTTTTATAAAAAACATTTTATAAAAATTTCCCAATACTAAATATGAACTTTAAGGAACGTAAAAACAAAATTTTACCAAGTTCATTCTCGCAGAGGCTATGATGTTGAAGACGCTTTGATATTCGGATCCGTTGATGTAGATGCGATCTTGAGTTTCTTCAACGGTGTAACGGCGTACGACATACAAATTGATAATGGATAAAAATGTCCTTACAACCGTCCCTATTCTTCACAAATAACACAGAGGCTCCCCATGGCAACGTACTCCAATGAATAAAATCCTGCCCCAAAAGCTGCTGGATTTGGTCACGTAACTCCCTCATCTACAAAGGAGCCATACGGTAAGGAGCTCGCGCAATCGACCTAGTCCCAGCACTAGATCAATCACAAACTTAATCTCACGACTAGGAGGTAAGCTTGGAATTTCCTAAAAAACATCAGCGAGCTCCTTGACCATCGGAATCGAATCCAAGGAAACAACCGCTTCCTGTGAAGTCTCTTCCTCGATATAATATAAATGAGTACTCGAACCTCCCTTCGAAAGAGGCATGGCAACTAAGAACATCTCCTGGTCTGGAATGGAAAATACAATCGACCTCCCAAAATAATCCACCATAGCTCGGTATTGTGCCATCCAGTCCATACCCAGAATAACATCATACCCAACCATATCTAGCACAAGTAAATCAACAACTAAATACAATCTTCCAACATCTATCTCCACCCCTCTACAAATGGAGTGAATGAGCGCCCCATTACCAAAAGTAGAATCTACGCACATCAAGAGTCTACCTGCAGACTCTAAAAATCCCGTCGCTCGTGAAAAATAAACGACTATAAATGAATGGGATGCTCCAGTATCAAATAACACCCGACCCATATACCCATGGATAGGGAACTTACCCTCAACTACTGGTGGAGGCTGCTACCCCTGTGGTAACGCCGCATTCTGGACATTATAAACTTGTCCATATTGCATTTGTCCCTGCTGAGGCTGAACCACTATAACAGGTACTAGAGGTGGTAAAGGCGCCTGCTGAATATGATGAACTCCTGGTGCCTGTTCTCTGTTCTGCTATGGGCACTCTGACTTCTTGTGACCCACTTCCCCACAATGAAAGCAACGACCTACAAAGTTCTCCTGACTCTGGCCCTACTGCCTAAATTTGGGTTGCCTTTGCCACTGGACCTAATGACCTCAACCCGGTTGGCCTCCCCTGTTGTTCCCTCGGCCTGCCATGCCCTGGGGAACATTTTGGTGTTGATGCTGTAGGGCCCCTTAAAATTTTTGTCTAAAACCACCACCATCAAATCTGAAGCCACGTAAACGTTGCATCTTAGCTGAATCCCCTGAATGGAGATCCTACTCCTTCTGCCTATTTCCTTGTGGCTGAGCCTGCTGTGTCCCACTGGTACCATCTACTCCCGACCTACTCGATGAGCCCGAGTCCACAAACTTCTTATTCCCCTTCAAATATAGACAATGATCCTGACAATATAATAACGCAACATTCATCATATCTACGAATATTAACAAAGCCGAGTTCCCCAACAGATATTGACGAATTCTCCAATTCAAACCTCCAATAAACTTTAAAATTCTCCTCTCCTCTGTATTTACCTCATCCGACACAAAATTCGCCAGACATGTAAATTCTTCTTCATACTCAGCCACTGTTGGGTCTTTTTGAGTTATATTCAATAATCTCCTCGTAATCTCGATCTGAACTGCAGGAGGAAAATACTTACGATCAAAATGTACCTAAAATTCTGCAATGGGCATGGTATCTCTCTGATTAGAGGTAGTAACTGATTCCCACCGTTAGAGAGCCGCGCCCGTAAGTTTAAAAGTGGCGAGTATTTGCTTCTAAACCTCACTGCATTCAACCATTCAAAGATGCCTTTGAATATCCTTCTTCTAATGACTTGTAACAATCACATCAACTCCCTATGGAATTTCAGAGGATTTTATTTTTGAAAGCATTCCTGTACTCTCTCCCACGTGGATGGCCCCGTGTGGGTTTGAGCTACCGGAGTTGCAGGCTGTTTCACCTGAGGAAGTTGCCGTGCCATCGCGTTCATGGTAACATTAACGGCTTATGCCATAATATTGGTAACTTTAGTTATAGTAATAGTCCCTGAGGCATTTGGGGTTCCACATTCTCAGCCCCTCTGTTTGCCCTGACTGGGCGACCTCGTTTTGACGGCATCTGAAATAAGGACAAACTGTATTAGCCCACAGTTCAAGCAATTATCATCGCAGAAGATCGTATACACGTAATAAACACAACAATCCTAATACAAGGGCTCTATTTAAAAAATGCTATGGTAGAACATAGAGAATTCGCACAAATCCCAAGACTCTAGAACTTGATGCTCTGATACCGCCTGTGACACCCTGCTTATAATATTAACGGGTGGCCAACCCTATACTAAAATAAAACAGGAATCTCAAGTGGATCATTCTTATCATCAACTGTCGAATAGATTCAAAAGTAACTAACCACCCACTACTAAAATAAACAAATGCTAATTTTTTTCCAAAATATATAGAACAATCAAACCATATACAATCAACAGAAAATGATCATATATAAACAACATGTACAACAAAAGAATATACCCAAATAAGCTGTCGAGCAACAGACTATACAATATCAAGTATCCGAAATATAAAAGTTATACATCTAAACAACCCTTGGGTACACACACCCAATTCACAAATATGGATCCTTAACTAGATTTACAAAAAGCGACGCGACTATAACAAAAACTCCGGTACAACTCCATAAACTTTGGAACATATAATCATCATTGGCGCCCTTACGGTGGGACACCTACATAATAATAAATAAAACAAGAGAGAGGATATGAACGGGCCAGAGCCTGAGGTTTGAAAACAGTTTAGCAAGTGAATTAAAATTATGCATAATAATTATGAATGCACGATTTCATAATATAAAGTGGTGACGCACTCTCTTGAGATTCAACCTTACCCCTCAACTATAGGGCGCACCCTAACGTATGCATTTTAATCTTAATCAAACTACCCAAATCGTCTAAGGATAACTTCACTTAAAGTCTATGCATTTACCCCACTCGCGTATCTAGTTTACCTAAGATGTAATCATTTAAATATCATCTTAAATGATTATATGACAATTCATTACTTAATAACTTTCACTAGTTATTTTCATAACATATCACACATTATTTTCAAGTCTGTATAATATTCGTCTCACTATTATACAAGATAAATCTTTGGTACTAAGTACACATACATAACACCCATAATATATGTATACTAACCATCCCTCGGAGCTTTAACTCAATGGATGCAATCTCTCAATGCTATCATCTTCCAGGGAGAACACACATCGACCTGGGCAACCGGGACATAATCTGACACTGACCCCAAATCTAAATCACAACGTATGGTAAGCGGTCATAGTTTCTCACTGGAATAACACGAATCATACCCAAAACGTCTTACCCCTGATAAATGCCACACAGTAAATAAATGGACGCTATGACCTGGGGACTATACGCAACCTGCTCCTCGAGCCAGGGGCCTCACCCACATCGCATAACTTCCCATGATAGCCCTAGAGGGGTATGTCCACACAATAAATATATATCATACACACAAGATATATATATATATATATATATATATATATATATATATATATATATATAATAATCCCGGCTACATGTATATACACACATTACACTAGCCGATACTCCACATAATTATCCCAACTCATTTTATGATTCAATTGCTCACTTGAACCTTTATCATCAATTACACATATGATTTATCATCAATTTTAATATCATTAGGGGTACACGACCTCTCTCTCATTGGCCCATATTCATCCTTAAGAGAAATCATATTATTAAGAGAATTCACGAACAAAATCGACATAATAAACTTCTGAATATACCTCCACATTCGTCTCTATGTATCCTTAATATCACCTCATATCATAGAACCACATTTTATCTTGTAAATGTGTTTTTCCTATCATATTAGAAGGTTCCTAAGCACTAAATCCAATTGGAAAGGAGTAGAACAAATTCTAGAAAACCACGCTAAAACAACAAGATTTTCGAATCGATTCGCCCCTGTAGCGAATCGATTCGCCAAACTGTGAATCGATTCGGTCAAGGGACCTGATACTTCTGCATAAGCTGAATTAATTTGCACTTGTACAAATCGATTCGGGTCCAAGACCTGATACTTCTACCATCACCGAATCGATTCGCTATGGGGCGAATCGATTCGGGTCTGCAGAATTGCAAAGTTCTCCCACTTTCTGCATAACCCATGAAAACTTTACCTCAAAATCCAACTCTACTCCATCATCTTCCCAATAAACCATAGTTTCTAACATCATAAGTCCACCCATCTATGAATTCCAACCATTTTCATCTACAAACCCCTTTTCACCCGCATCAAATACAAGATTTACCAACAATTCTAGGGTTTAATCATAAATGCTCAAAATCAACTGATTCACCAACAAATAATAAAATAATTCGCATACATAGATCATTTAGCAAGTTTAATCACTTGCCTCAAATTCGCAGAGTCTGAATCTTCCTCGAAATCGCGGATTTAATCGGTAATTTTCAAAGCTCCAAGGTTTTCTCCTATTTTCTCTTCTTTCTTTGTTATCTCTCAAAGGTGGGTTTTCTTACTTGAGATTACTAAACGAGCCTAATAACCCTTAACTCAATTTCTCCTAGCTTTAAATGATAATACACACTTAAAATGACCCGTTTACCCTAATTCGAGTTAAACTAGCCAAAAAGACCTCGGAAACCAAATAAAACCCCCGAGCAGTCATTTTGACTATCTGCCCTTCCGATATCAACCGCACACTCCAAATTATCATCCGAGACTTCGAACTATAAATCATATCCCAACCTCATATAACTCACTCAAATATTCCCCGGTTGAGAAATAACTAAATCCCGACGCTAATGCATACATGCGACGTAATAAGATGCAACATAATTATATTTATATTATCACACTAGTAAATATAATTCGCATGAATATTAACTATTCTACTCAAATTAATATTTATGTTAAATTTTTGTTTTAATTCTCAATTATATAAAATCAACACACACAAGGTAATTTAATATAAAAATAAATACACAAAAGTAATGGGTATTACAGTCGCTTCTGAGTTTCCTTTTATTATTATTTGAGTTATACATGAGAGATTTGTGTGTTTTATCTGAGTGCTGATTATATACAATATTGTGTGTTCACTTGTATTTACTGAATAGCTCTTGGGTTATCGTTTATCACCATACCTATAGGGGTTATACCTCAACTATTATTACTATACTCCCAGGCTTCAAGGGGACTACCCTCTTACAACATGCCTGTCTTTTACTTTGACGTTTCTTCCCTTAACGTATTCGAGGTCCTTAGGGAAGCACCTGTCGAGTCTGAGGTCTTATACTATTTCAATACCCACCAATTTAAATATTCTCAAATGATAGGATCTTTTTTAGATTTGTCAAATAAAAGATCCTATATTGACTACGTGATTGGAAGATTAAGTAGACATACAAATAATCTTAATAAAGAACATTGAAATGCTTTAGAAAAAAGTATTTAACTATCTTAAAGCACTATTGGAATATTCATTATGTTATTAAGGCTATCATAATGTACTGAAAAGGTTATAGTAACACTAATTGCATTACAGTCTCTTTAGTGCTTATATATTTCTCCTCAGATGAGCTACAATGTCTTGGGGTTCTAAAATACAAACAATAATATCAAATATTACAATGGAGTCTGAAAATTATAACATCAAATAAAACTCATATCAAAACGGAATGAAGTGAGATTTAATGCATGATATACCTCTAGTGTGCAAAACTATACCACCTATCACTATGCTATATACCGAGAATGGGCACGATTTTGATCCGTGACAAATACCTAGGGTCTTGGGTTTGGACTGAGTGTAACCATTTTGGGGATCATGGTTTTGAGCCCCCAGTCGTGACAAATGACTGCATTGTTTTACATATATAAGCATATAGTCTCCCGTGAGGTCCTTAAATAAGAACTCCCCGTGCAAACCTATTTTTTTAAGTAGTAAAAAAAATATTTTGAAGTTATGCTATATTTGAACATTCCAAGGAATCCCCACAAAAAAGTCAGGCCAAAATAATTTTTTTGGTTATTTGAAAAAAATAGTCAAAATATTTGAGTTTTTAAGCTACTTAAAAGCTGACATATGTGAGTTAGACTCGACCCGACCCTATTAAAAACCAAACTTCTAGGTTTGGTTAATCTACATTAATTGGTCCGATCTCAGTCCCTTTTTTAAAGGACATACCAAGTCAGTTAAAAAAAAGCTTCGAAACTGGACCGAATGAAACCGTGAACACTCCAAATTTTAATGGTAGAATCACCTATACTCTATCTAAGGGTGGAAGCGGTATGATTTGGTTTCTAACGAGGCCTTACCAATATCCAAACCATAGACTGAATGGTAAAATCGTTTGCACCAAATTTACCGACCAATATACCAAATCAGAAACCAATACCAAACCAACCGGTATTTTGATATTTTTGATAATTTCGTTTTTATTCTTAACTTCCAGTGAATTCGGTTTCTTTTTGGGTTTTTTCACGGTAATACCAAAATTATAACTCGATTTTATGCATTCGATAATTTCGGGTTCATTTTGGGTTTTCTTTTCATTCTTAAAAAAAATTAACAATTAACAGATCACCAAATCGATAATATTATTGTAAAAAAATGCATTGTAAATTGATCAAATTTGTGAAGAAACTTTCACCTAAACAAAACAAAACTCTTACCCAAATAACCCAAATAAATTCGGTACAGTAATATGTCACCAGATTCGACGAATTCGGTACATTAATGTTGATAAATCATTTTTATGCGTTAAAACCACAACCAATCAAATCTTTTACGGTATTTTTAGTTTCGCTTAATTCGGTTTTTAATATTTCAAAATATAAAATAAAAACCATTTTTTTGGAACTAAAGCATTATGGTATGGTAGAATCCGCTTCCACCACCAACTTTATCTTTGGGTTATAATATGTTAGGGGTGTGCAACGAAAACGAAAAATCGAACCAAATCGGGTGAATTGGGTTGGGTTGGTTCGATTCTATTTTTTCTTGTGACAGTTCGGTTTAGAACCGACTTCTTCGATTTGGTTCTCGATTCCACCACCAATACAAACTGAACCAAACCATTAACTGATTCGAATCAAAACCGAACCAAGAACTTTGGCCAAAATAAAATCGGTATGGTCCTAACATATTTTTTAATGCTCTGTATGCATGAAAATGTTGATTTCTCTTTAATTTAATGATTTTAAATTAATTTTGAATTTGGGGATTTGGATTAAATCTATAATATTTGCTTGAAGCCTATTTTTTAAGTTATATTTGAGAAAAAATTATTGTTTTAATAATTAATCTTAATACAGTTTTGGTACCAAAAACCTATTCGAATCAATCCAAGAATTGTTGATTCATTTCTAAACATATTCGAATCGGTTCTAATTTGAAAAATATAAAATCAATACCTAAATTCAGGTATGAAATTAATATTGAAATCGAACCAACCCGTGCATATACCCCTGTGTACCGTGTGACTTAAATACCCTTGTATAATGAATTACTCTATAAGACATTTTTAAGAGAAAACAAAACTACACGCAGCCATTATTAGGTCGAGATGGTGGTGTAGCAAATATTTGTGTTAAATTATTCTGACGTTACATGCAAGCAAATCCCCTCTCCTTTTGTTCCTCTTGTCGCGATTCCAAATCCAAACAACACTAATCCATCTTTATACATACATATACATATATATATATATATATATCTGTTTGTAGATTGAACAAATAGTGTTTTTTTTTAACAAGTGTCAGATCTGGTGGTTCAGTTTCAATGGAAATGGGTTCAATTTCTTCAAGTCCTCGTTCTGTTGAAGAGATCTATAAAGATTACAACGCTCGCCGTACCGCTGTTGTTCGTGCTTTGACTTATGGTACTCTCTCTCTCTCTCTCTCTCTCTATATATATATATATATATATATATGTGTTTGTGTGTGTGTGTGTGTATAACTGAGTTTCGTGTATTTGCTTTTGTTCAGATGTGGATGAATTTTATGGACTCTGTGATCCAGGTAATATTCAGTTTTATAAATTTGTCTTTAATTTCATATTTGCAGTATTGTTTTGTGTAATTTATTATCCCATGTGTGTGTGTGTGTGTGGTCAAAGGAATGGAGCAAGGACAAGGAATTTTATACGTAGTTCTACAAATTGATAAAAGTTTGTTTGTTTTTTTAGGGGTAATTTGTCTATTTTACTATTTGTAATTATTTAGGCGCAGTTTGATTGCGCAAATTGTTTGATTATGTAAATTGGTTCATTGTGAATTAGTAAATTGTAAATGAGTGAATTTGAAATGAGTTAAATCCAATTTTATACAATGTTTGGTAATTTGAAATTGATGTTAAGGTGCTATGAAAAAAAGATACAAACAAATCAAGAGAGAGAGGGGTGGGAAAGAGAGAGGGGGAGGGGGAGAGTGAGAGGGGACATGCACTTTATGAGACTCTTATTTCAAATGGATTCATTAAAAAATGATCTAATTTCAGATTTTGCACAGGAGTTAAAATTGGGTAATTAATGAATCATTTCATTAATGAAACCAAACACAATTAATGGGTCAATTTGTAAATGAATCAATTTATTAATGATCCAATTTACAATTTTGGGACAACCACACGGGGCCTTACTCTATTGTTTTATATTAGTGACTTTAACAAATGCAATAAGGCTAAAACCGGAATACAGTTTCATTAAATAAGTTCCGCATTAATCATTAAGTGGACACTCCTATTAATGCTGAATTTTAAGTATTTTTTAGCATTAAGAACTAAAAACAAACACTAAATATTATCTCTTAATGCTAAATTCGTGCTAAAAATAAAAAAACCCATATAGTTGATGTTTTATTGATTTCATGTGTTTGAAACAAGCTAATGGAAGGTTTAATAGTAATGTTATTTATACCTTATTAAATGACTAAATGAGATGTGTTAAAAAGATCTATGATCCCAAGCGTTTAAATTTTACGAGTGAACTTTTTTTTTTACATAAGTAATTTATCCTTGCCTCTTGATGGTGACTTAAAATAGGGGACTCACTAGTGTTGCACTGGGCATTGATTGGCGTATGGGGTCCATTGTCTATTATTTTGAAGACAAGTGAATATATATTTTTTTTATTGGCAAAGAGGGACAGTACTCGAGTTTTATTAATGAAAAGAAAAAGGGGAAGAAACAACACCTTCCAGGTGGCATATATATGAGAGAACCAAAGTGAATGCGTTGTTGCTATATTAGTGACTTCCTTATTTTGAGTCTCCTGATAGAGTTAGCCTTTTGGAAGGGGTAGTAAAAGACAGTGTTTAAATTTTAATTTTCTTTTTGTTGTAATATATTACTTTATATAAATATATTACTTTATATAATGTAGAGCTGCCTAATAGCATTGTTTCTATATGAGTCATTACTCCTATATTTTATTTATATTTTTAATTATCTTTGGGTTTAGAGAAGGAGAACTTGTGTCTGTATGGGCATCCAAATGAAAGTTGGGAAGTCACTCTTCCAGCAGAGGAAGTTCCTCCGGAGCTTCCGGAGCCAGCACTTGGGATCAATTTTGCAAGAGATGGTATGCATCGTAAAGATTGGCTCTCGCTGGTTGCTGTGCACAGCGATTGTTGGCTGCTCTCTGTGGCTTTTTATCTTGGAGCCCGGCTAAATCAAAGTGAAAGGTACTTATTTTTCTATGTGGTTTCTTCATTTTGAAAATCTCAAATACATCTTGCTTTACCACATTTTTAATCAAAAAAATCGACTTGCAAAAAGATTCTCCATATTGATTCGGAATATTAAAAGATTTCCCAAATCGATCAAGAAATTATGCCTCCTACAAGTGGTCCTCGCTAAAGACACTTGAAGGAGAATTTGAAAGATGCTTCAACTTTCAAGTGGCTCATACATTATCGATTTGGTACATTCTTTTGGAGGTGGATTGTGGATTTGTGAAGGTTATTTGTAGCTCACAATATTTATGCCTTAAATATGTTGATGTATTATGCTGAATATAGTAGTGTTGTTCCTGCTCCCGTAACATCATCTTTTAGGTTTATTAGCATTGTTGCTAATACACGTTTAATTCATTATTGTAGACTCGCACTTGTACCGTTTTAATGATACAATTCTCTATGGCATATCTGGTTGCTTATAACTTCATTGGTTTGTACAACAATGCTAGTGTGGTTAGAGGATCTCATAATTTGTTTTGTTTATAATTTGTACATTTTGCCACTTCGTATTATTTTTTCTAATTAAGAAAGTTCTTTCAAAATGTGATTATTCAACTCACAACTTTTCTTGCATTATGCAAGGTATTTTCCGAAGTGATTATTGGCAAGTCGCCTACATGTGCATCAAGAGACTTGCCGTGTGATGGTCACTTATTAATCTGACATGGATTGTTACCAAATGAGTTGTCCCCCATGGTTTTAGTTTGTAAGTTTGTGGACATGCATCTTTTTGCAAATTTGGCTAATAAATGTGACTGACGTGGGTTACCAAACGCTGACATGAACGGACATTTTGCAATAAAGGCCTGGAGAAGTTTTCATTTTATACAGTATGTTAAGATATAATTTAGCGTTACCAGATAGACTTTGTGTCAATGAAGTATGAGGATCTCCTGGTTGAAAATTAAGCTTTAGAATTTTGTAAGATTGAGAAGAGTATTTGGACTAATTCTGCTTAAGGCCCCAATATCCAAGAAAGATGATTTTGTTTCAATTTTTGCAACCTTTTTGACAACTATCGGTTGTGATATTTCTAGTTATGCTCGGATGTAGATGTGCCTAACTGGTTAATTGTATCTCCTTTTCAATCTTGTGACTAAAAGGATTTTAGTACATAATAGATCCCTGATAAGCTGAACTCTCAAAGCGATGTATTTTGGCTCTTGTAAGACCCGAGATAAATATCTTTATATGTCTGCTGGTGCTCTTTAAAATTGTGCACAATCCATTCCTTATAAGTTGAACTTTCAAAACCTATATATGTTGGTTTATTGATTTTCAAGACCTGAGATAATCATCCTTTTATGTCTGCACTTGTTCTCTTTAAAACGATGCTTCAGTTCCGGATTATCAAAGGATTGCTCAACAAAATCCACACATATACTGCCACTCTTTTAGTTTTAGCATTTTTTTTTTCCTGCTACTGTTTTAGTTTTTTGATTGGCATGAGATATCCTCTACATGACTAAGAAAGTGTTCCTCTCTTAGTTAATTTTAGAAGCCCTAAATACTAACATTGAATATTAATTTACAAGGACTAGTATGTCTATAATTATCTTAGGAATTTAATTTTATAACATATAGAACTTTGACAAATATTCACCTTCTTCTCAACTGCTAGTATGAAGGACATTCATCCCTGTTGTTTAAACTTTATTATTAGACCATCTCAAGCAAGACACTGCATACATTTTGCCTTGCCACGTAGGACAGAATTGCTTTTCGGGAAAAAATGCCAACATGCAAATTCAACAAATGCTCTAAACGTTCAGCCAAAACAACTGTTGAAGTGCTGCGTGAGAGCTCATTTGTCACTTGAACTGCCGCCTCACCAAAGAAAAAAAACATGTAAAAATATCTCTGTTGCATGAGCATTTCATTTGCCTAACGCCAACAAGCAAATGGGTGGCTAATTTGCAAGCCAAAATGCATTTTTTTTATAATTGACAAAATGCCTCTATGCTTGGAGCCCCTATTTTCACATTTCGAGCATACATAATGATTTTTAAGATTATGCAAGCCCATCCAGAGTGGTATCAGAGGGTGTCTTGGTTATTCTAAAGATATAACTATTGTAAGAATATATACAACGCATAGAAACTTGGTGAGACATAATCTAATGGGTTATTTTGACTTTAGTCACTATTTGTTTGGGTTATTAGAGATTGTCTGTCCACCATAAAATGTGAAAAATGACTTAAGTCACCCGGAAGTTATAACGCCTGTTTACTTGTCTTTCCATTCTTAGAATGCCTCTGGAATACCCCTGCTGGCTTGGCTAAAGTAGTATTATCATAAAATCAGTGGTCATAACCATTTTTTGTGGCAAATTTACTGAAATGACCCTAAAATAAAACAGCCGTTTCCACCAATTTAAGCCCTATTGTTTTATGCCACAAATGCATATAAAAACAGACCAATTTTTTCAGGGTGTAGTGAATCAATTATTTAAACAAACTTGATGGATTAGTGAGGAGATCATCGTTAAAAAATCTCATTAAAATATTCAACCAGAAAATGGGTGAAATGCAATATTAATAAATATGTGCGGTTTCGGCCATTGAAACTTTGATAATCATCTCACCCACTTACGAATTGAATTTTCCGATTTTTTTTAGATTAGTGACACACTTACCTACAGGCTACAACTAGTCTTGAAATTTGACAGAAATTGTTTTTCGTGTGTTACTATATTGGGGTCAGCACATTGGTACAACACATTTAAAGCACTTGTAAATTTTTTGGACTAGTTGTAGATAAGTATTAACATTTTTCTTTTTTTAAAGATGATATCCATTGTCAGGAGATCATCTCCTCTAAGGTTAAAAATATATTTATTCCCCCCCCCAACGCACATAAAAAAAAAGGTCCGGTTAAGAAACTTGTTGTGTATATTCTAACGTTTGGAATTGAGAATTCTTCATAGAGAGTGGTAACCATTTTGAGAGAGTGCTAACAATATTGTTGGAAAATTAAAAGTTTGACACGGCTTCAAAATCAGCCTGGATTTATGTAATAGTAGCTATAGCAGTGTATTATTTCGACTTCAAGTAAGGATTCTGTTAAACGTGGTAGGTATTTTCTTTTGCTATGTAAGACGAATTTGCATTTTGGTCGTGTGTCAACATACAACTTCAATTAAGGCTTCACGTGTTAAGCCAATGCTGCTGGTGCCGCACTGCTAAAAATATCAACAACAAAAAAAAGTTTTCACGCACTTCAAATGCCGTGCATGTCACCTATTTGCCTCAAGCTAACAGGCAAATGGGTGGCCATTTTGCCTCCCAATCTGCACCGTTTATTATATTATTATTATTATTATTATTATTATTATTATTATTATTAGGGTCAATTATTTAATAGTCCCTACTATAAATATATATTTTTTAAAAAGGACACATATTTTTAGTTTAACCCATTTAGTCCCTCAAGCACTCAATATTCTCTTATTTTTAGAGGTCCGCGCCAGCGGCACTACCTTTTCAAAATATGTGGCAAAGGACTTTTTGAGGCAAAATAAAAAGGCTTGGACTAAATGAGTATTAAAAATGTTTGAGGGACTATTTGGTATATGTCCCTTATTATTATTATTATTTTCACTTTATGCATTTTACCTCCACTCTTGTAGCAACTAAACTCCAAATTTGAGGCATTTTGCTTGTTCCCTTGGAGCTGGTCTAAGGTTCTTATGTTGCTTTTGCTGCCCAGGAAGCGTCTGTTTAGCTTGATCAACGATCTTCCTACTGTCTTTGAAGTTGTAGCAGAAAGGAAGACTGTAAAAGACAAGCCCAGTGCAGACAGTGGAAGCAAATCTCGGGGCAGTACAAAGGTGAGCTGCCCAATTGTTGATTCGCATGTTTGCCTCAGCTCTCTTTTCTTCTACGGTTTGGTTTGTTGGGATAAAAGCTAAAACTAGGTAGAGAAGTGTCCCAATTTTTTTATACTTTTATTGAAGTGTTGAGGAGTTTGGGATGAATGTGGCTTGGAGAGTGGTTTATCGTGGCTTTAACTTTAAGCGCCGTTTGGTTCCGAGTGAAGAATTTTATTACCGAGGTGAAATGTAAAATTGTGAGAAATATCACCTATTCGAAAAGAAAGAAAAAATTTTTTTTGTATAAATTTTTTAAGCAAAAGTGTGGAGATTATGCTTATTGATTTTGATAATATGTTCATAAGGATCTGAACACTGGTTGTCAGTTACCTAATGCAACCCTCCTCCTTTATCCGGGCTTCGGACCAGCAATGTCTCAAATAAAATATAAGAAGTTAAGCATGACACAAGCGGAGTTATGATTTTGATATAATTGTGAACAAATTTAACTCCAAATCGATGAAAAAATATTTTTTTATCATTTTGTTTTCTACCGATTTGAAAATATTTTACCCACCAAAAGGAGGTTAAGTTGTACCTGGTCTTCTGAGTTATTAACTTTAGTCTCTTTATCTGTAGAGATCAAGTGTTGGACAGGTGAAAGTCATCCCAAAGCTAGCAGATGAAAATTTTGAAGAGGACGAAGATGAACATAGTGAAACCCTATGCGGAATGTGTGGTGGGAACTACAATGCAGATGAGTTTTGGATTGGGTGTGACATATGTGAGAGGTGGTTCCACGGGAAGTGTGTGAAGATAACACCTGCTAGGGCTGAGAGCATAAAACAATACAAATGCCCATCTTGTAACATGAAGAGAGGCAAGCAGTAGCAGTCACTGAAACCAAACAGGGAGATTAACAGAGTTTATTTGGTGGCTGACAAGTAGTGTAGCTATCACAACCTTTTAAAATGTCTGTAATGAATTTGCTGTTGTGATGTTTATATACAAGTTATAACAGATGCTCCGAAAGGGGCCCCACTAAATCCTTGCTCCTAGGCTGTGCTTATATATAAGATTTTTCTTAATTTATTCAATTGTAATGTGTGCATATGTTTGGCTTTGTTATTTCAAAATTCAATATTTTTCTTGTGAAGTTTTCTCGCTGCTGTAGAGAAGGCTATGATGCGTATGCAGAGACTGTTTTCTTATTATTGGGTTGATACCAATGAGATGACAAGAAAGTCTGAAACGGCCTACCAAAAAAAAAAGAAAATCTGAATCGGTCAAATGCATATATAAGTTCTGTTTGGCAACCTTGTAATCCCATTTTATACCTAATCTTAACTTCTTGGTTTGACTTTGAACGAGACAATTACAACACGTCCGGCTGTGTTAGAAATCCTTTTTGGGTCTTTATTAAGGAAAAGGGTTTTTGAGTTTGAGAAATTTTGGACTCTGTGCTTTGGTTCATTTCACCAATCCTTTCTGGGAAACAGCAAATTGTTTTCTTAACTCTATAACTGTAAGCCTCCTGATTGGGTCATTGCTTGTTGTGCAGTGGTGTAATTTCAGAAAGTGTTCCAAGTAGATATGATGGATCAGGAAAGGAATGGTTGAAATGCACGCAAGAGCTACATAATCTGTTTGAAAAGGCAGTTAATCAGCTTGGAGGTCCAGATGCAATGTTACAAACTTCTATTAATTATATTATAATCTGTTTTTTTTTTTTTTTTTTTTATTTGTTCATGGGATGGGATAGTTCATGATTTCAATTATGCTCTTTTTGCAAGAAATCCCCTAGACTATATAGTGAAAAATTCCCCTAAATGATGCATTTTATTGCAAAGATCCCTTATGGGGATTTAATAGCAACACACAGGGAGTCTACAAATTGCCTAATTCTTTTTTAATTTTTTTTACATTAAAGACAGTTCTGAGCTATCTTGCAAAAACAATCATAGATTGCATTTTACCCATCAAAGTTTATTATTCATGTATTTTCCTGGGTTATCAAGGTGATCTGGAAACATTTTTGAATTATTTGTAATTTTGATGTTTACGTAATTGCTTCCAGGAGTGTCTTGAAGGTTATGGACATCTAGGGACGAACAATGGATCACGTGAAAAGCCACTTACATCTCTCTCTCTCTGGACGAGCACATTGCCTATTGCCTGTTTATATAAGTTGATCAGTTCTTAAACGTTGTGTAATAAAGATTTTAAGAGTTGCCACCTTAATCTGGCACGCGTATCATAAAGAGGGGTATAGTATCTTTTAGGGTCCGTTTGTTTCGTGGTGAAATACTTTTCATCGTGTTAAAAGTAAAAGGTGAATTATTAATTTGGTGATTTTATTTTCGCCATCTCCGTTTGGATGGTCGAGTTTTCACTAGGTGAAAATTTTAACTTTTTTACCATTTATTGTTTGGATGGTGATATGGTGAAAAAATAAATTGACTATATTACCCTCCTACTTCAAATGCACATAACTATTTTGATTTTCATCACACAAGTGTCAATGCCCATTAAAAAATAGGATCAAATATCAAAAACTCCCTCAAACATTTTTTAATACACGTTTAGTCAAAGCCTTTTATTTTGTACTAAAAAGTCCCTTATTCTCTTATCTTTAAAGTAGAGCTGACAATTTTTGACACGATAACCCGTTTATGGTAATAACCCGAAATGACCCGAACTTGACACGATTATCTTGTATAAATTTAGGAGTACCCAGAACTTATACTCAAATAAAAATCAACGCGACTCGAAAATGACACGACTAACCCAAATTGCCACCTCTACTTTAAAGGTTCGCGAAACTATCACAATTAAAAAAAAAGTCAACTATAAAAACAGTAGTCCACAATAAAAAAAATTGTTCTCAACAATGAAAAAACAGTCCCAATTAAAAAAAAAGTTTTTAACATTGAAAAAAAGTAACCCTAATTTAAAAAAAAAGAAGTCCCAACTATGAAAAAAAGTGTTCCAATTAAAAGAATTAAAAAAAAAATAGTTCCCAACTATGAAACCGTCCCAATTAGTAAAAAAATTTCAAACACATTACCATGCACCAAACAAATATTAATTTTTAATTTTTTTTTATGGGAATAGCTATTACCATACCCTCTATATGTTCCCCCATACCTTTTGAATAATAAATGACAATTGTGCCCTTAAATTTATAAAATCTAAATGTTCAATTTTTCACCTCCAACTAAAATAAATACATTTGATAAATACAAAAAATTATATTTTCAATAAAAAACTATTTTTTATAAATAATAATAATAAAAACTGTTTATAAAACGTAAAATATTTTCTATTTGTTTTATTAAAAAACTGTATATAAAACGTACAATTTGTTTTTCTTAAGAAACCGTTTTCTTAAAAAAATATTTTTTTTATTTAAAAATTTTATCTTTGGTTAAAAACTGTTTTTTTGTACTATATTAAAAATAATCTTTTTACTATTTTGAAAAAATATTGTACGCCGCAGCGGTATGTATAGGCGGTCCGACCACCTATACATACCGCTGGCGCGAAGCATTTTTTCTAATGTGTTGGTCCGCGCCAACGGTATGTATAAGTGGTCGAACTCCCTATACATACCACTGGCGCGGACCATTTTTTTATATAGTAAAAAAATTATTTTTAAAATAGTAAAAGAAACAGTTTTTAACTGAAAAAATAAATAACGAAACAATTTTTTTAAATAAATAAAAGAAACATTTTTTAACTAGAAATGATAAAAAGAATGTCCATTTTTTAAAATAAATAACGAAACAGTTTTTCATCAACGTCCATTTAAATAAAAAATACTAAGTTTTTTTTATAAATAACATAATGTTTTGAAATGAAAAAATAACTTTTATAATTTTTATATTTTCAGGATATTAAAATTTTAATTTTCTAGAATATTAGGATTTTTATTTTCAAAATATTATGTTTTTATTTTTTTCATAATATTAGTTTTTTTTAAGTAATAGATTTTTGGGCAAAAGATTATATTTGTTCAAATCATATATGCATAGAGGGTCTTTTGATCTTTTAGTATTTAAATATTGAAAAGGGTGTGGGGAAGACATAGAGGGTATAGAAATAGCTATTCCATTTTTTTTTATTTATTTTTAAAATTTTTAATTATTTAAATTATTTTTTAAAAAATTTTAAACTTTTTTTATTTTTTTATTTTTTTTAAATAAAAAATGAAATTTAAAAAAATATTTTTTTTAAATGAATATTTAATGATCATGATAATTGAGAGGGAAAAATGAATGTGTGATAGTTGTAAGTGGAAATAAGAAAGGTTAGTCTGGTAATAAGATAAATTCCTTTGTTTTCACCAGTTAAATTATGGAGTTTTTACCAATTAGTCCTGTTTACTAAGTATGTAGTTCAGCAGGTATTGCCATTTTTTTTTGCTCCATCAGGCCCATGAAATAAGATTTTTGTTCCAATAGTTCCTATTTGTAAACATACCATGAATATTCATTATATGTACAAATGAGACCTATTAAGAAAAAAATATTGTGATAGGACCTAATAAGAAATATCTCCTTTAAACAGGACTTAATCGGAAGATCCACATAAATTATTCACTCTACCCATAGTTTAAAATAGTTAAAGTTTCACCTCACTTTTCACCATATTCATTTTATTTCACCGTGTTAAATGCTCAACCAAACACATATTTTATCTAAATGAATTATTTTTTAAAACGATAAAAAATATTTCACCACGAACCAAACGAACCCTTAGAGCATGTCCATTGGGGAGAAGAATATGACAAAGTAGGTAAAAGAATCGTAAGTCTGCAATAATGTGATGAATATTGCATAATTTGTAGTGGAAAAAGTAGTCTTTCTCTGAATTTAGAGAATGCATGCTCGATCTGTAAACATTGGTACGAACTTTGTGTTTGTATAACTTAATATGAGATCATACGAACAATTGAAATTCATATCAATTGATACGAATTAATGTTAATTGTATCAATTTTTTTTTAAACTTATATACGACCAAATGTTGTTTGTATCATTGAACAATAACTTCATACGAACAATTGTTCATATGAATTATGGACGCCAATCTAAGCTTCTCCACCATTGTGTGGAGCACACACTCACAAAAGGTAAATATGGTTTTAAAAATCTGCAAATTTACCTCTAGAGCATCTGTTAAAATACGAATTAAGAAATCATCACTTAAATGGTGCCACCTTTCCGATTATTGTATTTACCGTATATTTCCTTTTCCCCCAAAATACCAAGGATGTCAATATACATTCCAAAATGGTTCACTAGTAAGTTTGAATTAAAAAGTATATCCTTTTTATCCTCCACTTATCAAAGTCCTTTTACTAATTTTGATTATTCACCTTAACATTTTGTTTATGTATAATTATTGATTTTCAATGACTAGGCCTGCCCGTCCAAATCGATATGTCTCGGGTTCGAGTCATAGAAGCAATCTCTCCAAAATACTTTTTTTGGGGGTAGGGGTAAGTCTTGCGGACATCTACCTCTCCCAAACCTACTAAAACTTGTGCACTGAATATGACCTTCTATTAGTTAAAACCGGTTAATAATGATGACCAACAATGGGAGTGTTAAGTGCAACTCTTGATGGATTAATTTCTATTTTGTGAAAACTATCACACAAATAGGAACATTCATATTGAATTATCAAAAAATATAAATATTGATTTTGCGGAAGCGTACCTGAATCCATGACAGAAAGTTAAAATATCTGAGTCTGAGGTCTTATGCTCTTCCAGATCAACACTTTTATTTCCTCTCTAAATTTCTCTCTGACAATGGGAATCAGAAGATTGGTGTTGTGTGATCTGGGGACCATGACCCCTATTTATAACACAATCGTGTCTTTTCATATTTCGCATATTTTTATTTTAACCCATTATAAAAATAGAAATTACGCTTGTCTCTACACAATAAAACCCACACTTTAATAATACATTAGTAAGGCCCCAAAACTTAAATTAATCACTTTAATTGGCCTACTTTTATTTGATAGCCTATAATTCATATTTATTTTATATATAAGCCCATATATTAAATTTTACTCTAACAATCTCCCACTTGGGCTATATATATATGTAACTTTATAAATTTGAATTATACTTTATGAGCTCATGAGTTTTAGCTATCAAAACTTTATGTATCTTAACAATCTTGTCCATTAATTGCACCAATATAGAATCAAAGCGATCGTGATTACATATTTCGTAAGTAGACCCATCAATGATCACATATATCAATGCAACTAATGACAAAGATCAAGTGTGGATGTGTAGCATGAAAATTTCATGCAATGTGATCTTAGCATGCCTATTTCCAACTGGTCCTCTTTAAACCTTAGTGAGATCAAACCATATAAAGTCAGAGTGAATATAAACTTAATACTTTACTGCAGTAAATAACGATACAATATCCATTAAATCAAATATGTCTATGAAAGCATATAAAATACAAACTCCCACTAAACTGACATATCCTAAAAAGAAATTACACCCATATGAGCAGTGTGCTCATGAAAGACCTTGGGTGGTAATCCCATAGTCAGCGGATCCGCAATCATGGAGTTTGTTCCAATGTGCTCTATAGATATAAGTCCACTCTGAACTCTTTCTTTTACAACTAGGAACTTAATGTCAATAAACTTTGACTTCGTAGAACTCCTGTTGTTGTTGGAATACAGTACTACTGATTTATTGTCACAAAATAACTTAAGTGGTCTTTCAATGCCATCCACAATACGCAGCCCCATGACAAAATTTTGTAACCATATTCCTTGATTGGACGCCTCATAACAAGCTACAAACTCAACTGCCATAGTGGAAGAAGCTATAATAGACTGCTTAACACTCTTCCACGATACAGCACCTCCAACAAGTAAGTAGATATAACCTGAAGTAGATTTCATGCTATCTTGGCATCCAGCAAAATCGGAGTCAGAATATCCGATGATTTCTAGCTGTTCTGACTTTCGATAGGTGAGCATGTAGTCTTTTGTTCTCTGTAAGTACCTCATGACTCGCTTGGCTGCTATCCAATGATCCTTTCCAGGATTACTTAAGTATCTTCCCAACATGCCAACAATGTATGCAATATCCGGACGCGTACATACATGAGCATACATAAGACTTCCTACTACTGACGCATAAGGAATCTTTTGCATCTCCCGAATCTCAAAATCATTCTTGGGACATTGACTGAGACTAAATTTATCTCCTTTAGCTACAGGGGTGTCACCTGGTTTACAATCATGCATGCCAAATCTTTTAAGAACTTTCTCGATATAGCTCTTTTGTGATAAACTAAGTGTACTCCGAGAGCGATCTCGGTGTATTTGTATACCCAACATAAAAGAAGCGTTACCAAGATCTTTCATCTCAAATTTCTTTGAAAGAAATCTCTTGGTTTCATGCAACATACCTATATCGTTGGTGGCAAGCAAAATGTCATCAACATATAAAACCAAGTAAATATGCTTACTCCCACTGAACTTGTGGTATATACAATCATCAACCAGATTCATCTCAAAACCAAACGAGATGAAAACTTGATGAAACTTGTAATACCATGGACGAGAAGCTTGCTTAAGCCCATAAATGTATTTCTTTAATTTGCAAACTGTTTTCTGTGCATCTCCCGACACAAAGTTTTCTGGTTGCACCATATATATTGTTTCATCAATGTCACCATTGAGAAACGCAGTCTTAACATCCATCTGATGAAGCTCAAGGTCAAAGTGCGCCACAAGTGCCATTATTATCCTAAAAGAGTCTTTCGATGAAACCGGAGAGAAAGTCTCTTTATAATCGATGCCTTTTTTCTGTGTAAAGCCTTTAGTGACAAGACGGGCTTTGTATCTCTCCACATCACCTTTCAAATCCCTCTTGGTTTTAAATATCCATTTGCAACCAATGGTTTTTTTTTTACCTTCAGGTAATGGGACAAGATCCCAAACGTCATTGTCCTTCATGGACTTTATGTCCTTATTCATGGCATCAATCCACTCTTGAGATTTAGAACTTTCCATGGCTTGACGGAAGGTGATCAGATCATCTTCCACCGCACCAATGTCAAACTCATGTTCTTGGAGAAATACAATGTAATCATCTGGCACAACACTTCTTTCTCTAGTGGATCTCCTTAATGGCATAGGTTCTGGAGGTGGTAGAGTTTATTCTTCTAGAATGGGAGATTCTTGGATATTGTTTTGATTAGGATCTGCTTCTTGAACAATGTCAGGAATTGGATCCTGATCAATGTTAATAACAGCTTTGGGAATATCAATATATTCCTCTTCAAAACCAAAATCCTTAACCTTATCCCCCTCGGCAAACTCAACATCCTCAAAGAACCGGGCATTTCCAATCTCAAAAATTATTTTGGTAGTAGGATCATAAAATTTGTAACGCCTAGATCTTTCAGAGTATCCAACAAAATAGCAACTAACTGTTCTGGAATCCACTTTCTTTTCATGTGGCCTATAAGGCCTCGCTTCAGCTGGACATCCCCAAATATGAAGGTGCTTCAGACTAGGTTTCTTGCCTACCCAAAGTTTAAAAGGAGTTTTAGCAGTTGCTTTAGTTGGTACTCTGTTAAGGATATACACTGCAGTCTTTAATGCTTCACCCCAGAGTAAATTTGGTAAGTTAGAGTAACTGATCATACTCCTTACCATGTCTTTAAGCGTTTCGTTTCGCCTTTCAGCAACACCATTCATGCTTGGAGAACCTGGCATGGTGTAATGCGGGACGATATCGCACTCCTCTAGGAATTTAGCAAATGGTCCTAGGCGTTGTTCACCTGAACCGTCATACCTACCGTAGTATTCACCACCACGATCAGATCTGACGCTTTTAATCCTTTTGCTGAGTTGATTTTCAACTTCAGCCTTGAATGACTTGAACACGTCCAGAGATTGGGACTTTTCATGGATGAGATAAAGGTAGCCATAACGTGAAAAATCGTCTGTGAATGTGATAAAATATTGTTGACCGTTCCATGAAATCGTAGGGAATGGACCACAAATATTTGTATGTATCAGTTCTAAGACGTCTGTAGCCCTATTAGCACCAGATCTCCTTATGTTTGTCTGTTTTCCCTTTATGCAATTTTTGCAAATTTTAAAATCTGAAAAAATCAAGGGAATCTAAAATTCCATCTGACACAAGTCTTTCAATTCTCCTTTGGGAGATGCGACCTAATCTCTTATGCCATAATGATGCAGAATTCTCATTGGTTAATTTTCTTTTAATACCTCGAGTACTTAATTGCAAGGTTTCATCATATGAAGCAATAGTATCAAGCATATAAAGGTTATCTACATAAGATAAAGAACCAATACCAACCAAATTTGAATTATGAAGAAGACTAAATTTATTATTTCCAAAGGAACAAGTATAACCAAATTTGTCCAATACAGAAATAGAAACCAAATTCCGTCTAAATGACGGTACGATAAATGTCTCATTCAAATCCAAATAAGTACTAGACTTCAATAATAACCTAAATATCCCAATTGCTTCAACTTCAACCTTCTTGCCATCGCCCGCAAAAATGTATCTTTCACCATCATTTGGCTTTCGACAACTCAGGCAACCCCGCATAGACGCATTGATGTGAGTGGTTACACCAGAATCTATCCACTAAGTGTGTTTAGGTACCGAAGTCAAATTAACCTCAGAACAAACTAGGTTAAGAATTGTACCTTTCTTGACACGCCAAGCATGATAGTTGGTACATTGCTTCTTCCTATGTCCCGCAGCTCCACAGAAGAAACAACCATCAACAGTTTTTTCTTTATGTTGTTTCTTTAGATATGGAACCACTGTAGCTTCTTTATCCTTCTTTCTTTTCTTCCCCTTGTCCTTGGAAGTACTAGCCAAATGATCACTTCCTGTCTTATTTTGCTTCAGTCTTTCCTCTTCTTGCACACAATGTGAGATGAGCTCATTAAGAGACCAAGTCTCCTTTTGGCAGTTGTAGCTCACCTTAAATTGACTAAATTGTGTGGGAAGAGATATCATAACCAAATGCACAAGCAAATCCTCAGAGAGATCAAGCTTAAGTGCTCTTAACTTTGAAGCGAGATGAGACATTTCCATAATGTACTCCCTAATGTTCTCATTACCTTTATATTTCATTGAGATGAGACTTGCAAAAGTGTACTTGTTTCAGATTTTTTATTTTTAGAAAATCTGTTCTTAATTTCTTCTAGGAAATCTTTGGCTGTCTTTATCGTTTTCGATATTGTGCCCCTGAATGCTTCTGGAATGGCCTTCTTTATGATCATCAAACACATGAGATTTGACTTCTCCCACCTTTCAAAGTCCTTTTTCTCATCAGATGAACTTTTATCCGTAAGAGGTGCAGGAGAAGGAACCCTTAATGCAACGTCCAGATCCATGACACCGAGAACTATATGAAGGTTCTCTTGCCATGACTTAAAGTTTGTGCCATTAAGCATGGGAATAAAATTAATACTGGCAGTAATGTTGGAAGCACAAATGATAGCTGAATCAGAGAACAATAAACAAATAAAACTAGCTCATATAAGTCTTAAATAAAAAATAAATTCAAATAAAGGACAAATCCCATTTTAAGATATCGGATACTCTACTAATATTTGATCTTTGGAAAAAAATATTAACTTGTAAGTGATATCTTGCCGTAATAATCAAACACTGATAATAAGAACATATTGAATAATAATTCTTCCTTTGGGCCGATTTATTATTCATATGTAAAACTAAATAATTATCACGTGCTTATTATTAAAGTGACACATGTAATTTTGTTAAAAAATAATCTTCCTTTGGGCCGATTAATATTCACATAAATTACATGCACATAATTCTTTTTATATTTCGAAATAAAATTAATTTTTGAACAAAAGAGGTCACTTTGGTGACATATTGTTTAAATTAATTTATCTCAAAATATATATATATAAATACACCAAAATTTGAATTTAAATTTGTATATGGGTTCAAAACCCCTTTGGCTCCAGACTTGAAAGGTCATGGGTTCAAAACCCCTTTGACTCCAGACTTGAAAGGTCATGGGTTCAAAACCTCTTGAGATCCTTCATAATTTTCATCATTTAAGAGGCTTAAGTATGAAACACCAAGAGTCGAACCTTTAACTTTTCACTACCATCAAATCAACCGCTAGTCCAAATTTCATGAATTTTATATCGTTGGAATCGTAATGAAACGAGAATATTTCAAAATCCAAAATTTTTCTGAAATATTAAACCTTTTTGAAAAAATATATGTAGCCGAAAATTAATATCAATACCTTCCTAATATATTCTCAACAATTCAACATGAAATAGCTCTGATAGCACATGAATGATTAATTTTTATTTTGTGAAAACTATCACACAAACAGGAACATTCATATTGAATTATCAAGAAATATAAATATTAATTTTGCGGAAGCGTACCTGAATCCATGACAGAAAGTTAAAATATCTAAGTCTGAGGTCTTATGCTCTTCCAGATCAACATTTTTATTTCCTCTCTAAATTTCTCTCTGACAATGGGAATCATAAGATTGGTGTTGTGTGATTTGAGGACCATGACCCCTATTTATAACACAATCGTGTCTTTTCATATTTTGTATATTTCTATTTTAACCCATCATAAAAATAGAAATTACGCTTGTCTCTACACAATAAAACCCACACTTAAATAATACATTAGTAAGGCCCCAAAACTTAAATTAATCACTTTAATTGGCCTACTTTTATTTGATAGCCTATAATTCATATTTATTTTATATATAAGCCCATATATTAAATTTTACTCTAACAACTCTCACCATGAATATAAGATTAATCAATGACCCCTAATGTATTGAGGCAAGCGTGGGTTGGCTCACTTTTTGGGCCATAGTTGGATAGAGACATGTTGCATAACTTACCTGTGACCCACATTCAATTACTTTTAAAACAACTATACAATCCTATAAGGGTGCTGGGTCTAAACACGGATGCAAAACTTGAGGGTGTCGCACCAAATACGCCGATGTGTGTCGACATAGAATTATCCATCATATAAATATGGTCTCAAGCTAAAGACTATGAAAAAATGTTATAAATTCTGTTTATTTTTTATCATCAAAATAATATAGCACAAATTATAAATTATTTCAACCCTCATAAAATATAAAATAAAAAACATAAGAAATTTATAATAATGAAAATATGGAAAGATATGGGAGGCACGAGAACGCTGTCCTAAAGTCGTATGGTCTTCTTACGTGCAGTTATTAACGGTCCTTACGATTCCAAAATACATCCCATATCCGCTAATAGTCCACTCATATGCACATCTAGAGAGGATTTGTAGTGCACCCCTGTTTGTCACGTTACCCATAAAAAAACATATACAAAAATATAGAACTCAAAAGGGGAAAAAATGTTTACAACTTAACGGGAACTTTCAATCCATGAAACTCTCTTTTTGTAACATCTTCGGACGGGGTAAGAATATAACAACTTTCTTCCTTTCACTCCATATGAAATATTTATTTACACATATATTTATAGAGAAAGTACTTAACTACCATAGGGGGATAAAGGCATTTTAAAACTTCTTTTAAAAGCAAAACCAAGTGTCATAAGTGAACTTCCTAAAACCAACCTCTATCTTAAAAAGGCCCAACATATGATAATTTGAAAACGTACTTTAAAGTTTAAAACTTTATAAAAAGATCCCACAATCCCCCACAAGTTTTAAACTTACAAAAATACGATTGAAAATTATATATAAACACATAAAAAAATAATGGACAACTTATAATATGCAATGGGTATAGTAGTCTTCCGGCTTAGAACTACAATAAGTGTTGATAGTCCCCATTTTTGAGCACCATAGTGGACTAAGCCTGAAATTAGGTCTCTCTTGGATCAAACTTCAACATATCACACACATAGTATGGCTATAAGCTAGGTGCGCAAGTTGTCGCTATTGATCGTCGTGTGCTTAATCTCGACTCTCATGAGAGGTTTTAGAGATTAACACATTTTCTCACGCTTGCGATCTCACGACGCTTCTCACTTAGATGAGTCTCCAAGGGTGTATGTGACCCAACACCCTACGTGAGTTTTCCCGCCTTGATCTCATTAAGCGAATATCACAGCCTTAATGTTCGCACTAAATGTAAAAGTATGCCATATGGATGGGTATGAGAGAATTAACATGAGAAGCCCTCCAATATATAATGTTCTATCATTGAGTCATGCAATATGGATTGTTTATACCCATTGAACTTCCTTTGTGGGATCGCAAATCGCAAAAGATGGGTTACTTCCCCAAGTGACTCCCTTACGGGCTTAGTTCCATCCCCCTCGATATATCTAGGACTACACTCCTAGAAAAGACCACATGGGTTAGTCGATCAACTTTTTTTCAAGTCTCATCGAGACAATGTATCACTTTATGGATCCAATATATTCAATTGGTCTAAAAATTTCTTGACTATATATTATGTAGAACTCAATAGAAAACAATTCTCGTGAAAGCGATTAGTACTTTTGGTGTAAGGAGTTTAAATAAAGTTCATAGATATATAAAATGTCATAAAATAGAATCTCATTAAGTAAACACAATAACTTTTAAGCAAGGTTCGAAAAAACGCGGGGCGTGATCGAGGCGTGGACGCCAAACCTTACGCCTTAGAAGCCTAGTCGGGCCTTAGGCGTAAAAAGACGTTTTAGGCCCTCTTAATATATTTTGACCATAAAAGGCTATTAAAACACTAAAATTATACATATCATAAACATATGTCTGAATGTATGCAAATTAAATAACTATTTGATTATTTTGGATGAGATAATGGTCCGGTTTGTAAAAAAATTCTTGAAAAGGCGATATTGTTTCACTAAAGTATTGTTGTTTTTAGAAAAAAGTGCGCCATAAGGTTTTACCGAGAATAAGGCGTAAAAATCTTAAGGCGGGGTGTTTCTCCCAAGCCTCAAACCTAGACGGAGCCTAGGCGGGTTTTTTAGAACAGTGCTTCTAAGTAGAATCAAATTCAAATTATTGCATGTCACCACAAAATATATAAGATATAATGTTTATGCTATTTTTTTATCGTCACATGCTAAGAAAATATGTAAACCAAAACATATTGGTAACAAAAATATTAAGGGGCATATACCAAATAGTCCCTCGAACTTTTTTTAATGCACGTTTAGTCCAAACCTTTTTATTTTGCACAAAAAAGTCCTTCACCATGTCAAAAACGCTTTACCATGCCGCTCGCGCGGAGCTTTAAAGATAAGAGAATAAGAGACTTTTTGGTACAAAATAAAAGGCTTGGACTAAATGTATATTAAAAAATGTTTGAGGGACTTTTTGGTATTTGATCTAAGTATTAACCCACATTTTTATGGTTTCATATAATATTTCAACCTCCAGTTTATTAATCTCTAAAAATAATAATACCCCCACATTCAAATACTTTTCTCTAAAAATATTTCTAATGGAAAACCCAATATTTCATTATTCACATATTTATCAAACTTATTCTCATGTAAATGATTTTGTAGTGCTTATCATCAAGACAACTTACACGGTTCATTCAGACATCATATATCAATATATAACATCAGTTAAAATATTAGCAATTGAATACTATGATACAATGCAGAGGACTTAAAGATAAAATCAGAACAATGAGAAAGAAAATACATGAAGCTATCTATATTTAATTGATAAAATTGTAGCCCATAAATAGGCATTACATCAAGGGAAATAACAACAGACTAACCACCAACTTTAACTCCTATAAACTAGCAAAATAAAAAAATCACTTTTCGTAACAATAAAAGCCACGACTTTAACCATTAAACAAATGCCTAAAGACTTGGACAACTCAACAAACTCCTAAAGAATAGAGCTTCCTCAACTTAGAAAAAGATAAAATAATAATTATCAACACCCTCTCTTAAACTGATCTCTGAAGAAACTTAAACAACATCATTTGAAGAGCAAACTCCAAGCATTCGTCAAAGCTTTATAAACGCAACTTGCTTAAGTGGTTTAGTCATAAGATCAGCCACTTGATTTTCACTTTTACAGAACACCAAATCAATTATACCATCATTGTAAACATCACACAAAAAATGGTAATTGACATTAATATGCTTTCTTCTTTCAAGTAAAACTGAATTTTTTGAAATCTTTACTGTTGAAACATTATCACAGTGGATTATTTTTGGAACTTACTGCTGATTTTGAAGTGTTTCAAGAAGCTTCCTCAACTAGACAGCTTGACATGAATATGAACCTGCTACAACAAATTCAGCTTCTATAGTTAACAAAGTCACAATTTGTTGCTTCTTTGATGATCATGGCACACCTCTAGAACTCATCATAAAAACAAACCCAAATATACTCTTTCTATTATCAAGATCTCCAGCATGGTCAGAATCAGAAAAACCAAACAAATTTGCCTTTGTTCCTGTTTTATACAAAACTCCAAAATCAAATGAACCTTTCAAATAATGAAAGATCCTTTTTGAAGCTAAAAGATGATTCTCAGTTGGATTCTCCATATAACGACTGATTAAACTAACATCATGTATGATATCAGGCCTAGTTGAAGTTAGATACATCAAGCTTCCAACTATCTACTTGTAAAGAGTAGCATTCATCTTCTTCTCTCCATCACCTCTCAACAAATTTAAGCCACATTCAGTTGGTGTACAAATTGGATTGCAATCGTTCATGTTGAACGTGTCCAAAATCTCAAGAACATATTTTTGTCTGAAATAAAAACACCAACATATGATTGCATAACTTCAACCCTAAGAAAATAATGCATTAGTCCCAAATTTGACATTTCAAATTCACTTATCATATTTTTCTTAAAAGCATCAATCATGACACTATCATTACCAGTATATATAAGATCATCTACATATAGGCACACAATAGGCATTTCCCCATTATTTCCAAGATTTGTATAGAGTGTGTGCTTATGAGGACATTTATGAAGGCATTCTCTAGAAAAATAAGCATCCATACAACTATACCAAGCTCTTGGTGCTTATTTTAGTCCGTATAATGCCATTTTTAATTTGTATACCTTGTTCTAACTGCCTTGCTTTACATATCTAAGAGGTTAATCAACACATACCTCTTCCTACAACCCACCATGTAAAAATGTCGACTTCACATCTAACTGATAAATTTGCGATGAATTTTGACCAACCATGGAGAGTACCAATCGAATAGTGTCTAGCTTTTCTACTCGATCGAACACTTCTTTGTAATCAATGCCAAATTATTGCTTGTATCCTTTTATAACGAGACGAGCTTTATACTTGTCAATTCCACTATTGTTGTTTGCTTTATTTTGTAAATCCATTTGACACAATTGGATTTTTTTCCCTTCGAGAAGATCTAACAACTCCCACACGTTTTTTTTTATTGATGTGATCAACTCATTCATGTCTTTTGTCATTTTTTTTCTTTGATAGCTTCTTAGAATATAATAGGATCACAATCTGTAAACAAAGCAAAGTGAGCAATTGGGTTATCATCAGACAAGTCGTCTCCACTTACATAATCTATCATCCAAGTTGGTCACTTCCTTAGGCATGGCTCATCGTTAATCGATCGTGTGCTATCCGATTTTTACCACCAGAGGATTGTATTTGATGATCAATCACATTATCTGCATCAGAGGATTGCACCTGTGTTTCAATTTCTCTTTAAGTTCATCAAAAGTAGCTAGAATTTGCTGCGTTTGACCATTTTTATGTAATAACCCCGCGCGCCCAAAAAAAGACACGCGACGTGCTACTACGATAACACTAAACTAAATCCATCAATAATGAGTATAGATCCTCTAAATTCCACAATTAAAATATAACAAATTCATAATTCTTCTATTTTCACAATAATAATTACAATAATGCTCAAATATAAAATTCTCCAACTAAAAATTTCACCACTAATCATTACATCAAAATACATCTTCCAATCCATGCTCTAAAATAATTCTCCAAAATAATCCATAGCGTCCCAATCCACGCTAACTTGCCAACTGTAGCACCCCGCCTAATTAATTACCGGGTGATCAGTCCTCAATTAATTAATTAATTTCAGAATATCAAGTTGGTACAGATAATGCATCACTATCGAAAGTTCAAATTTTAATTTAATAAAAACTAACCACCTAGTATATAAAAAGGGTGATGTCCAAATTTTATCTTGTTACTAACCAATATCAAAAGAATACCAACAAATGCCATGCATCACAGTAACATAAATAAAGTCTAATTGAAGTAAAATAAATGACTGGAGTAAAACACATCCAGAGACAATCCCATACAATAAATCCAATAATAGGAAATCAAATCTAAGAGAGAATTTAAAACAACTAAATCTCCGAATGTAAACAGAAGAAAGGACGATATGTACAACAGAATAGATAACTGAAAAAGAAAAATAGGCTAAGTCGTCTACTAGCAATTATCCTGCAGCTTCCACAGTAGCTACAACACGACAACTGAATAGAGTCTCTTAAGGTTGGTGTCCTTGTGGCTGGGCACCTAAAATAATGGAACAATAGAAAGATATACAGAAAAATGGGTCAGAGTCCGAGTTGAAAACAGTTTAAAATAGCAAGTGCTTAAATTGAATCAATTAGCACAATTATTATTCAAGTTAACTTAGCGTACTCACTTGAGATACTTACCCCTCGATCTAGTGTGCACGCCTAACGAGCATAGCTACCCATACTAGTCATGATACCCTGATTGGATACTAAATACATACTATTTTGCTGGAAAGACTCTCTAAATAACTCAAAGCCGACGTACTTAAGATTTCGATATAGGTTTAGAATTACTTTAGTTTAGTCTCATATTCTTCTAAATGCCCAGCTGATAATACCATAAGTACACATTTAAAAATAGAGTCATGAACATAACACAAAACAGGATTTCGGTATACACACATTATTCTCTTTATGTATACATATCAATATATATATAAATGTAGCAATATTGCACCCCTTGTTGAGAAAACCTTAGTGCTATGCATACTCGACTATCTAGTCCCATTGCAACGCTCATGCATAGGGGATAACAAGTTCAATCTCTTGAGAACCAATAAAACACAAACATCTATTAGAGGCGAACATAGTCCCAAGCCGATGGGATACGCACATACCTACGCACCAATACGACCGTCATCACTATCATTCTCACGGATAGCCCGTACCTAGGTTCCATGCTCTAGTGGTACGACTCTAAATCCCCCGAAGGCATACAAGATCCGGTCGTCCACAACGCGTTAACCTCCGTTCGATAGCCAGTAGCTAGGTATTTCATACACACAATATTTTGAGTAATTAGAATACAAACAACTTATATAAATTCATTGACTTTCCCGCAGCCTAGTATTGGCAGTACGTAGAATATATCCCCGATTATACCCCGTACCTTATTCGTATGTATTCTCCCTTGCATTTTCGCATCTCTCTAATTCTATGAATTTTCATACCTTTCGAGGGTCGACATATTCTCCGCTCACTAATAATTATAAATTTTAAGTCACTCGACATTCATACAGGTCTAACACTCATTTAAATAAGCCTACGGGAAGTTTGGAACAAAAATCGGGCCTTAAATGTCATTCTGGAATCTCGTTAGAAGACCCAGGAAATCTCGTTCGAACGAGGGTTGTTCGAACGAGGGTTGTTCGAACGAAGGTTCCCCCCCACTTCGGACAAACTACCAAACTCGTTAGAAGGTCCACTGGAATCTCGTTATAAGTCTCGTTCGAACGACGTGGGCTGGACTTTTAACAAAATTTCCACAGTTGCCCAGTTCTTCTTCAAAGTTCGTTTTTCCAGATTTTCTCCTCTACAATCTCAACCTAAACCCATTCCAACCCAAGTACAAGGTTTCCAAACTACTCTAAGTCGCCCTAGAACACTTCTTAGCACAATTTAAGGGTAAAATCCTTCTAATGATCAAGTAAAATTCAACAAATTCCTAAATTTTCCCATGAGTCATATTAACATGAACCCAGAATTATTAATCTATAAAAACCCCATTTTTATTTCGTGATTAACATCTGATTCACCAAATTTCACATTCCTATTAAAGGAAAAAAATCCTCTACATGCAAACCCCCATCAAATTTCAAGGATTCCTACACAATCTCATCATAGGTAAACCAAATTTGGTATTAATAGTTCTAAAACCTCAACATATGTTAACAAGACTAATAAATGTTAAGAGAAAGAGCAAGATAATCACTTGCCTTAAAATGAACTTCTGATTTACGGTTTGAAATTAGTATGGAAACGATCCTCTTGACACGATCTACGCGATGGTGTAGTTTTTGGTGTGAAAGCTTGAGCTCTTGGCTTAGGGCTCTAATGGAGTCTTCTTCTTCTGCCTTGATTTTCTCTCTTTTTTCCTCTCTTTCTCACATAGGTCGAAACTGACAGGCCACTAACCCTAAATGCTTTTAATTAAACTCAATTTTCGTCCATTTAATTACCCAAAAATTCCAAAAGACCAAAATACCCTTCCGGAGTGTCATTTTGGGTTAAAATGTCCCGGACTCTAATTTAAATACCCGAGTAGTATTTTTTGATTATTTCAACCCTTCCGGACACTCTGGCGCACTCAAAATAGTCATCCGAGTTATATAAAAATAATTTACCTTTCAAACCCCTAAATACATAATAGTGATGCGACTCATACACGTCCCAAATATTTATAACATAACTGCAGTGTATCTTATTCCCGACCATAATATTATTTTAATAACTACTAACTCTCATCATTATCATAAAATCAAATTAATTATAATTTAAATTTTCTCCCTTTAATTTACTTAATCCCCATTTTCCTATAATTTCATAAAAATGAATATGCATAAAAATACGGGGTATTACATACTCCCCCCCTAATAACAAAATTTTATCCCAAAATTCAGAAAAGAACACACACACACATATATACCTAGAAAGAATAACTCTGGATAGCGTTCATACATGTCATCCTCGCGCTCCCAGGTTGATTCCTCAACATTATGGTGCCGCCACTGAACACGTACTAGTGAAACTATTTTCGATCTCAACTTCCTCTCGCTATTGTCTAGAATAGAAACCGACCCCTCCTCGTAGGAGATATCAGGCTGTAAGTCTATCTCTTCCAATGCAATGTGGGTGTGAGCTAAATCATCTCGAAGAAATATCCCCAGCGAAGAGATATGGAACACGCTATGGACTCTATGCAAGTGCTCCGGTAATCCAAGTCTATAAGCAACTGGCCCAATCCTCTCGATAATAGGGATGACCCTACATACCTAAGCGCCAACTTTCCCTTCTTCCCAAAATGCATAACTCCCTTTATAGGAGAAACCCGAAGTAACACCTGATCTCCAATGTTGAACTCACAAAAATGCTGTTTGGCATCAGCGTAGCTCTTCTGTCGATCTTGAGCAACCTGAATACGGCTCCGTATCAACTCTATCCTCATCGAAGTATCCTGAATCACTTTCGGGACAAGTAACTTGTTGTCCCCCACTTCTAGCCAACATGCCCGGGAATGACAAGGTCTGCCGTATAGTACCTTAAATGGAGCAATACCGATAGTAAACTGGTAGAAGTTATTCTAGGCAAACTCAACCAGTGGAAGGTACTGCTCCCAGCCTCCGCTAAAATCAATGATGCGCATACTTATCATGTCCTCCAACATCTAATTAATTCGCTCGATCTGACCATCCGTCTGCGGGTGATAGGTTGTGCTCAGTCATAACTCCGTACCTAACGCCTCCTGAAAACTCTCCCAAAATCGAGACACAAACACTTTATCTATGTCAGACACGATATTGACAGGCACTCCATGGAGTCTCACTATCTCTGCTATGAATATCTGGGCGTATTGTCCCGTGGTGTAGTCTATCCTGGTTAGCAGAAAGTGGGCTACCTTGGTCAGCCGATCCACTATCACCCATATCGAATCATGACCCCTATGTAATGTAGGGAATCCCGTGATAAAGTCCATATAAATCCTCTCCGATTTCCATATAGGAACCTCTAATGGGTGTAGAAGTCCCCCCGATCTCTGATGGTCCACCTTTACAACTGACAAGTGGCACATTTTGAAATGAACTCTGTAATATCCTTCTTCATCCCGCTCCACCAGTACTGTTTATGCATATCCTGGTATATCTTATCCCCACTGGGACGTACCGCAAATCGGGAACCGTGTGACTCTATCATCACCTTGTATTGCAAATCTTCACCCTTGGGAACAACCAATCTCCCATTGAAACGTAGACCCCCGTCTAAACCCACGGTGTAAGACTCAGCCCCCTCGGCTAGAAGGTTCACTATATGACTTTGGCAGAGAGGATCATCTGCCTGAGCCTGTACTACTCCCGTAATAATCTGTGGCGTAACCGTCATCATAGACATAAAACGATCGAGCCACCGCATCCTGGTTCCCTAACTCCTTCCATTTCGCTTTTCACACCTCGGCCACCTCACTGACTGGCTGGCCTACGGCTTAACGCTTCTGCTACCACGTTAGCCTTCCTCGGGTGGTATTGGATATCAAATTGATAATCCTTCACAAACTCAAGCCACCGACGTTGACGCATATTTAAATCCTTCTGTGTGAAGAGGTACTGTAATGACTTGTGGTTCGTGAATAAATGAAATTTCTCCCCTAGGAGGTAATGTCTCCAAAATCGGAGTGCAAACACCACCGCCGCTAACTCTAAATCGTGGGTGAGATAATTCCTCTCTTGATGCTTAAGCTTACGGGAAACATAAGCTATAACCTGATCCTGCTGTTGCAGTACACCTCCAAGTCCTAACAAGGATGCATCAGTGTAGACTAGATACTCCACTCCCGGCTTGGGTAATGATAACACTAGTGTTGAGATTAATTTATCTTTCAACTCATCAAAGGCTAACTGACAGGCATCACTCCAAATAAATGACACCCCTTTGCGAGTCAAATGCGTCAACAGACCCGCTATTTTTGAAAACCCTCGAATGAACCTCCTGTAGTATCCAGCTAAGCCTAAGAAACTGCGTATCTCGGTTGGTGTCATGGGCTGTCCCCACTCCATCACCGCTGACACCTTCCCCGGATCCATGGATATCCCTTTACCGGAGATGATATGCCCCAAAAACTGTACCTCCTTCAGCCAAAACCCACATTTCTCGTATTTTGCGTACAACTCATGCTGGCGCAGCGTCTGCAAAACTTGCCTCAAGTGCTCGGCATGATCCTCCTCGGTCTGAGAGTAAACTAAAATGTCATCTATGAATACAATGACGAACTGGTCCAGGAACTCTCTGAACACCCTGTTCATCAAGTCCATGAACACGGTTGGGGCATTGGTTAGCCCGAAAGGCATAACCCTGAATTCATAGGAACCATATCTCGTCAAGAAGGCAGTCTTCGACACATCCTGCTCCCTAATACGTAGCTAATGGTATCCCGATCTCAAATCAATCTTTGAGAAGAAAGCCGTTCCTCTCAATTGGTCGAGTAAGTCATCGATTTGAGGCAACGGATATTTATTCCATATCGTGACTTTATTCGACTCTCGATAGTCAACACATAACCTCAACGATCCATCCCTTTTCTTAACGAATAGTACGGGAGCACCCCATGGTGACGTACTCCTACGAATAAAACCCTGCCTCAGTAACTTCTCAATCTGGTCACGTAACTCCCTCATCTCTGCTGGAGCCATACGATAAGGTTCTCGAGCTATCGGTCGAGTATCTGACGCTAAATCAATAACGAAGTCTATCTCTCTACTCGATGGTAACCTAGGAATCTCCTAAAACACATCGACAAACTCTCGAACTACAGGAATCGAATCAAGCGATACCACAACCTCCGTAGAAGTCTCCTCTATATAGTATAAATGAGTGGATGATCCTCCCTCCGAGCGAGGCATTGCCACCAGAAACATCTCCTACTATTACTATAACAATCAATCATGGCCCTATACCTGACAAGCCAATCTATACCTAAAATCGCGTCATACTCGGACATATCTAATACGAGCATGTCAGCGAGTAAGATAAACCTCCCAATCTCTACACCCACTCCCCGATAAATAAAAGAAATAATGGAACCCCTACTCAACGGCGAATCCACACAAGTAACCGTACTCTCTGCTGTATCAAACAATCTCGTAATACGTACAAACCCCATGGCAATAAAATAGTGTGTGGCTCTTGTATCAAATAAAATGCGCCCCAAAGTCCCCTGGATAAAAAATATACCCTCAATCGCTGGCAGTTTCTACGGGACTGCGGCCTGGTGAAGATTATAGACTCGTTCATACTGAAGCTGTCCTTACTGAACTGGGGTGGCTGGAATGGGTGGCAGTGCTTTCATCTGTGGAGGTGCTAGGAGAGCTGCGGGAAATAACGGTCTCTGGGTTCCTGACGAACACCCTGCTGCTGCTGCTGACCTCTAACCTTCTAAGGGCAGTCCTGGCATTTGTGGCCAGTGTTGCCACACGTGAAACATCTCACTGGGAAGTGTCCTCCCCTCTGTGCCTGTTGTTCCCAGCCCTGATGGACGTTACCACCCCTCCCTTGGCCATTCTGGCCCTGCTGAACCTACTGCTGGCCCTGATGGTCATGTTAGCCTTGATGGCCATGTCGAAAGCCTCCCTGCCCATGTCTAAAACCTCCTGACCTGAACCTCTTAGTATCCCCTTACTGGGAACCCTGATCACTATGCCTATGCTGGCCCTGAACTGCCTGTGCCCCACCGGCACCATTCCCTCCTGCACTGCCCTGCTGGCTGGATTCTCCCACTTTCTTAACCTCGGACAAATGGAAGCGGTGGTCCTGATAGTGGAGTAGTGTTGCGTTGACCACATCTGAATAGTTGGCCAAGGAGATATTGCCTATTAAATGTTTTCAGATCCTCTAGTTAACCAATCCATAAAGTGCTAAATCTTTTTCTCTTTGATCGGGATCTCACTCGGTACAATGTTGAGAAGATTGGTAAACTCTGTCTCGTACTCTGCTATGGTCCTTCCTTCCTACTTCAGATTCGCTAACTTTCAACTCATCTCTGTCTGGACATCCGAAGGGAAGTACTTGCGATCGAACCGCAACTAAAAGTTTTGGATACTGAGTGTGTCTCTCTCCTCAGTGGTGGTGATGGACTCCCACCACTGCAGTGCTGCCCCCAACAGTTTGAACGTGGCCAAAGTCTGACTCTGTACCTCCGTGCACTCGTGCATCCTCAAATGCCTTTGGATGTCCTTTTTCCATTGGCTCGCTATGACTACATCGGAGCTTCCTAAAAACTCCTAAGGATGCACCTTCTGGAAGGCATCCCTAACACGCTCTCAAGCAGACGGGAAAGCCTGGGCCTGAATTGGAGCGACCATCGGTGCCTCAGGTGGTGCCTGTTGCACTACTGCCAAAGCAGCATTTACCGCCTGAGCTACAATGGCGTCCACTTTAGCTGCATTCATCATACCCTATGTAGACACCCCATTCTGTTACCCCCTAACTCTCCTTAAGTACCTAGTACCTCCCTTCATCACTACAAACCCAGGTTATACCCCGAGTACAGACCTAGAAGCTATCGGGCACTCCCATGCTCCGTTTGATCAAAAAGTCAAACTTTTCAGCTCGACTAAAGCTGAATAAATCTTTGAAGGGCACTAAAATCCATTTCTAACGATCCGTCCCGTGCGCGATTTTGACTTACCATGCGGACGAATGATCCGTTTGCATCCGAAACTTGATCCAGAGGCTACCGGGTGCTCTCCGGCTCTGTTTGAACAAAGTCAACTCTTCAGCTCGACCGAGGCTAAATGAATCTTCGAAGGGCACTGAAACCCCTTTCCAATGGTTCGCTCTGTGCACGATTCCGACTTACCATGCGGACGAACGATTCGTTTGACTCCAAGAGGTCACCGAATGCTTCCAGGTCTCGGTTGACCAAAGTCAACTCCCCAAACCGAGTCAAACTCTTTGGAATGTCTAAGTTAATCTCCTAACCTTTTAAACGGTCTGTCCCATGCACAATTCGAACTTACCATGCAGACGAACAATCCGTTTGCGTCTGAACGATTCCCCGTCCAATGGATCGACCAACGCTTTCGAGTCATATTTGACCCAAAGTCAACTCCCGAGCCCGGGAGCGGTCCCAAGGACTTTCAAAGTTCTCTAAACTACCTTTCCAACGGTCCACCTCGTGCACAATTCTGACTAACAGTTTTCCCTCGACAGTTAATTTTCCGAAAAGGCCTAAAACACACTGCCAAATGGCAGGTTCCAGACCCTGCCTATCGGTAGGTGCCGATAGGCAGGACCAGGTCTATGCCGATCGGCAGTGACCTGGGCCTATAAAAGTAGGCCTTCACCTCATTTGCAAAGGGGAGCCCATATCTGATAAAAATCGCTCTCAGCGAATCCCAAAAACCTTTCTCGATGACAGCACAATTTGAACATCCAAATCCCTTTCTAACTTCCACTTTTCATCATCCTTTTCACCAAACTTGGTGAATTAGTCACTCTCCACCATCATCCAAGTGCAAGGGCTGCTCTCCGACATTCAAGATCAAGCTCAAGGTCTTCAAGAAGGTCCAACTTTCTCAACTTTCTCTTCAAATTCTCTTAAATTCGCAATAACTTGTTTTATTACTTAGCACCTTTATTATCTCATCTCACACATCCTAATATACTTTTTAGTTAGTATTATTGCACATCTCTTATTTTCATATAAATAAAACCCAAAAAACAAGAAAAAGAGGGTTTGCTCATAAATTCCAAATAGGGGTTCTCATACTTTTCTCACAACTAAAACACTTTTTCTACACACACACACACTCACAAATAAGATATCCCCCATTTGGATTTATGGGATAAACCCCACCCCTCGTTTGGTATGCGAACTATGTGGACTTTGATGCCTTTATAGGCTACGTAGGCGTCTCGGGGTAAAACCCGAGACTCGAGTTCTATTCTCACTTTCTCTTTCATTTTCTATCTTCTCTAAATCCAATTTTCTTATATTCTATATGCTTGTTCTTAGTAACGTATTTCTCCATATGCGTTATCGTTCCGTTATAACGATCAACGTAAGGGTTATCGCGTAAATCTTATTTTCTAATATTATTTTTATACCTTCCTACGGATGACTCGCTTTATCTCTTCCATGATACAAGTCGAGGATTCCTATCTCCACTATATATATACACATGCACACATATCACGGGGAAAATAAAAAGGGAAAATAACAAACATCCATGAGAGACCGAAAGGGTGAAATTGATGCCTAACACCTTCCCATTTCGTAACTTAGCCTCCGAACCCTTCTCGAATATTTTGGTTTCGTATGCACAGTATGTCTTTGGATGCCGTCTTTCGGGATGGCTTCCCCTTTTTTCTTTTGTCTATTTTGAGTAAAATAAACTGGCGACTCTAAATCTCTCTACATTTTTACACCTCATCTCAAATGACGCCGGCCTTAGCACTCCCGAGAGGGATGCGCGGGACCCGAGGATCCTTCCTTCATTCGCCCGTTGGCGGCGAGGATCGGGGATGGCCACAGTGGCGACTCTGCTGGGGACTTGTATGCTTTGAGGGCTTGACTCTATTTACATGGATGTTATATTTGTTTATATTTCCCCTATATTTTCATGTTCCCCTTTTCCATGTGTATCCCATGCTTATGCGTCTGTTCACACACTTGTAGAAAATTCTCCATGTACACTTCACACCATGTGCACCTAGGATCATATATATCCACATGTTGCATGCATTACCCATCCATACTTAGTGTACCTTTGGTACTTGTACTTTGCTCCCTGTTTGGCATAATCAAGAAAAGCATTCTCATCATAAGATACTAATAAGAGAATTATGCATGATTCACACGACATCACCAAAGAGCATTGCTATTGTCCAAAGTTTACCCAGTAACTGGAGGGTCACTTCGTGATGGGCGGTGGTCCGACAGGGCGCAGTTAGCCTAAGAGATATGACTCTCACATTCCATTGGCCAAGTGCCTTTGATGTATATCAAATGGTTCCCCCGCATCGTATCGCTTGACCGAAGTCATGACGAGAGGTATATCGCAGGGAATTCATTCACGTAAGTCGAGTATATCGAATTCGCTCGCACACGTACCATCCCCACGAGGTATATAATGAGGTAATTCACGTACACTCAGGTATATCAAATGGCTTGTCCACACGTACTGATTGCCCATAAGAGCAAGACGTATATCGTGGAAGTCACGCCAAAAGGGGGAACCCGTTCCGATTAACCCAACTAACTGCAAACCCGCATATAGGTGCCAAACCTAGGAATTATCGGTTTCAACCCGAAACTCTGCCAAAATTCCGGGTCAGCCTGTCGCCCAAATTTTCATGCATTTTTTAAACGGGACCCTGTTCATGAGCCTGGTTACAAGTCCAGCCGTAGCTTTGTATATACTAAAACCTCCACTTTTTCAGGCTCGGGTCCCGTCCGACATTGCATTTAGGAGAATTAAAGACAAGTGAGAACATAATAATTGTAATAATCATGCTGAGTTCCGTCTCCAAAAACATTTCTCCCTTCTTTATAAAAAATCCAAAAATAGTTTCTTCCCTTTTTCTTAAAAATAAATCCCATTCTACGCCTTTTCAGGTCAATCGCAAGCCCTTGGCCTGGCTCCCTATTGGCTTCGGTCTTTAGTCAAATCACCCCGGAGTTTCTCCCATTCCTCTACTACTTCTTTCGAGTCCGAAATCCATCCACTTTCTATGGAGAATACAGATCAAGTACCAGTCATACAACCGAATCTAACGGCAGTCCGAGATTAGCTCATGTCCAAGATTGACAACCTCTAAACTGAGGTTTGAGAGATGCAACGAAACTAGGTTCCTATTCCTTAAGAGCTTGAGGACCTATTACCTCATGCTATGGGTCCACCTGATCCTATTTGGGTTCCTGAAGAATATCAGCACGCTCCACGTACCCCTCCTATCAATGGGCCGCCGCCTGCCCAGCTTTCGATGCCAAACATTGCCCAGCCTGTGGCTAACCTGCCAATGGTTGTTGATCCAAAAGAAGAAGAGTTGGAAAAAGGCAAAGAGGATCTCAAGATGCTCACCAAGAAGTTCGACCAAGTCATAATCTTGGGTAATTACATAGACTACACCCACATGTCTCCTTATCCTAAAGCGAGGTTACCCGAGAAGTTCAAGATGCCGAATATTAAGAAGTTGGAGGGAGTGGACCCCCGATTATTCATCTTCGTAGTTATCATCGTTCCATGACTCTACTAAGGGTTTCTGAAGAAGTGATGGCCCAATTGTTTCAGCAAACTTTGAAGGATAGTGCCCTCCGATGGTTTTTATCTCTCGAGGAATCTAAAATCCGTAGCTGGGAGGATGTAGCCCGAGAATTCATGTCGCAGTACAAATACAACGAAGAGCTTGAGGTCACCCATCGTGATTTAGAGATGCTCAAACAGAACCCTGGGGAATCAGTCAGTAACTTCATAACTCGGTAGAGGGAGTAAGCAGCTACCATGACCAATCGGCTATATGAGGAAGAACAGGTCAACATAGTGAAGAAGAACTTCTTACCCCATGTCCGAGCGACGATGGGAGGACAATACTATCCCCACTTCCGAGCTCTCAGAGAAGCAGGAGTATAAATCGAGGAAAGCCTTGTTAAAATATAGGTTGAACCAAAGAAGGTGTCCGGAAAGTTCACCCCTAGAAAGTATAACAAGCCTACTAGTGCTATAGTCTCAACCATCAACAACATCTCTCAATCGACCATATTATGGGCATCAGAAAGCCACCCTGCCCCCATCCGAAGGGAATACACTGAGTTCCATGCTCCCCTCTCCAAATTTTACCAAGCCCTGTTAAGCTGAAACCTCATCAAACCCTTGGATCCCCGTCCATTGTCAAATCCACTCCCAAGAAACTTCAAGGCCGATTCTCATTGTGCCTTTCACCAAACAGCTGGCCATACCACCGATCAATGCTTTCACCTCCAAAACATAATCCAAGATCTCATTGATCGGGGTACCATTGCCCCACCATCCAATCCTAAGCCAAACACTACTCACAATCCACTCCCAAATCATACCAATGCCATCTTCTTAAAAGAAAACCCAGATTTAGATCCCTCAACTCAAATCACACCCATATACTCTGCTAAACCTCTTCAAATCTGCCCATATTTCCTCCTACACCCTACTAGCCTCACTGATCAAGCACTGTCACTCCTTACTAGAGCATGCATCGCTGTCCGTACCCATTCTGAAAATAAAAATATGGAATTTTCAGAGGTGTTAAACCAACTCCTAGAGTTCGGGCTGAAATTGCCCTCACAGATTGTCATCGATTGCCAAAAGTTCAGTATACTGTTCTTAGAAGCACGAAAATGGTCCCGAGATTCAGACAAGTGGGTGGTACCAACCGATGAAGTCAGCCTAGATGATGTTGTCCAGATTATGGAAGAATTATTCAGGCAAACCAACAACATTTGTAGTATCACCGGGTTACGTGACATTTTGAAGCTACAAGGGCGCTTGGTCCCTTCAGCCATACATATCCCCACCAAATGGGAAGACCTGTATGAAGAAGACGTTGAAGTTGTGGAATGCATTGAATTTACATGGAAAGACATAATTGTTTCCACCGAATGGAGGGAAGAATTTAAAGATTCGAGTGAAGAACAAGCTTCAGGAAGAACTCGCCCAGTAGCTGACATATGTGGGATGATATCATTTGAATAACTCCTCGGAGAAATAAACAGGGTGACAGAACAACCTGAGATTGACGAGGAAACAGGATTCATGTTCTTCCCTTCTTCAGTAAATCACATGACCAGATCAGGGAGATATTACCAGGTTCCAAGCTCACTACCAGCAAATGACAAAGGGAAGGGCGTTGAAAACCTTCCTATGCCAGAGATGATTATCGAGGAGAGCAAGATCCTCGATCAACTGAAGAAAACTCAAGCTAACATCACTTTATGGGGGCTTTTCATGTCTTCCCAGTTGCACAGAAATACTTTAATCAAGCTGCTCACTGGACCCACAATTCCTCCTTCTACCACACCAGAAGAAGCAGTAAATCTGGTCGGATCCTTGACCTCTACCCGAATGCTATCAGTTTTTGAAGAAGAAATCCCCAAAATTGGGCCAAATCACAATTATGCACTCAACATCTCCATCGAAGTTATGGGGAAGGCCATGCACTCTCTCTTATCGATAACGGATCTGCCTTGAATGTCTGCCCACTGAGAAACTTCAAGTGTCTAGGCCTGAAAGAAAGCGACCTCGCTCCAACCTCCGCCGCTGTACGTGCCTACGATAATACCCGGCGGGAGGTGATGGGATCCATAAAACTTGTAATAGGGGTTGGCCCTATAAACCCTGTCGTTGAATTCTAAGTCATAAACATCCCAGCTTGTTTCAACCTGTTACTCGGACGACCCTGACTCCACAGTATCAAGGGTGTGTCTTCCTCACTCCATCAAAAATTGAAGTTCTTCGCCGACGGGCGAGTCATCATCATTTTGGGAGACAACGAAAATGTCGAGGGTGCAAGAACCAGCAGTCCAATCCTTGAGATACATCACGGGTAAAATGACATGCTCCTATCAGGATTCCGAGTTGAGCCACTCCTACTGTCGGCAGGGGATGGTTTCAAAGAAAGGGTTTGTCCAGAATATGATCGTCATGGCAATGTCAATGTGATTCATATGTTCAGAAACATGCACTTCATGTCCGGAATGGGGCTAGGGCAACGGCCACAAGGGATACTTGAGCCCATCAAACTGAAGAAAGCTTTCCCTCCTTGTAGCTTGGGCTATCAACCATCAGAACATAAACTCAGAATGATCCACCAGTCCTGACCAAAGATAAGATTAAACTGTATCCAAACTATCCCAAGAGACTCCTTGAATGGACGATTCATCAAAGAAGGCGAAGACTTCCCATTTTGCGGTTTTCTAAAACCATGGTATGACCACACAGATAAGAAAATGAAGCCTATAATGGAGATCTTTTTCCAAGATAGCTACCCATGGGCTGAAAGTTTCCAACACCGAGTACAATCGCTCATCAAAGATACCAAAGAGACTGAGGAAAGTGATTCCGAAGATTCCTTCAACTTACAAACACTGGGGCTGGCACTCTGCATGGTTCATTTATGCACTACATCAATGGATCCATTCCATCTAATTAAAGCTGCTGATACACCCCTCCTCAACTAGCATACTGCGCCAGTTCTACCTCTTGAAATCTCCCCTAACCCCAATATTTACCCTATTTCTTCTTCTGTTGTCTATTCTTATTCAAATGTAATCGAGACCTCTTTTGATAAGGTTCTCAATGCTGTTTTTCCTATCAATGAAATAAACGAAGATTTTGAGTATCTTGCTGTGCCTTACATTAATTGTTTGGATTCTAATCAAACTCGTGATGATGACGATTTTACAAATGAACAATTCTTAACTGATCTAAATAAGGGTAATAATAAACAACATAACCGCATTCAAGTTAATAAAGAAGAGACTGTTGTTATTAATCTCGGTTCTAGTAGCCAACTGGGCGAGATTAGGATAGGGGCCACCCTTAACGAGCATGAGTGCGCACAACTCGAAGAATTGCTAAAGGAATTCGTGGATGTCTTCGCATGGTCCTATGATGATATGCCCGACATTGATCCTGAAATAGCTCAACACGAGATCCTCACTCTTCCAGACTACAAGCCGGTTAAATAAAAATTAAGAAAGCTCCGCACGGAATGGTCGCTCAAGGTCAAAGAAGAGGTGGTCAAACTGTTGAACGTGGGCTTCATTCGTGTGATCGAATATCCCACATGGTTAGCCAACATAGTACCTGTGCCGAAATCAGGTGGGAAGGTTCGAATGTGTGTGGACTACCGAGATTTAAACAAAGTTTATCCAAAGGATGATTATCCGCTACCCAATATCGACATGATCACGGACAACACAACCAGTTATGCTCTCAAGTCATTCGTCGACGGGTTTGCCGGATACAACCAAATCAGGATACAACCAAATCAGGATACAACCAAATCAAGATGCACCCAGACCACCAAGAAAAAACTGCATTCATCGCCCCATGGGAAACCTTTTTCTACACCGTCATGCCATTTGGTCTCAAGAATGCTGGGGCTACCTACCAAAGGGATGCCACAACCATCCTGCATGATCTGATTCACAAAGAAGTTGAGGTTTATATGGATGATATGATTATCAAGTCCAAAACTAGAGAATATCATGTTCCCGCTCTTCGGAAGTTCTTCGAACGACTGCAACGGTATCAGATGAGACTCAATCCACAGAAATGTGTCTTCGGTATTATAAAGGGAAAACTCTTGGGATTCATGGTCAGTGAGAAGGGGATAGAAGCAGATCCTGCAAAGCTGAAGGCTATACTTGAGATGCCACTGCCCCGAACAGAAAAAGAAGTCCGAGGATTTCTTAGGAAATTACAATATATCAGCCGGTTCATCAGCCAGCTAACCTCCTTATGTGAACCAATCTTCAAGCTCCTTCGAAAGGATTCAACCAAGGTTTGTAACGAGTCATGTCAAGAAGCTTTTGACCGAATCAAACAATATCTTACCCAACCTCCAGTGCTCATGCCACCATAGCCTGATCTCCCTTTGCTCCTATACCTAACCATAACTGACACTGCAGTTGGGGCTTTGCTAGCCCAATACCTCAAAGACTCCCGTAAAGAAAGTGCCATCTATTACACCAGTCACAAATTGTCCGGGTACGAGGTCAACTACACTGCTTTAGAAAAGGCGTGTGTCGCACTTGTATGGGTCACCCAAAAGTTGCGACACACATGCTCGACTTCCCCATCAAACTTGTATCCCAAATGGATCCCATCAAATACCTGCTTGAGAAACCCGCCTTATCCAGTCGAATGGCCCGATGGTTAATGCTCCTAACCGAGTTCGATATCGTGTACGTCACGCAGAAAGCCATTAAAGGAAGAGCCATCTCTGACTACCTCGCTGATTACCCCGTAGAAGAAGCAGATGTTTAAATCTCCGAATTCCCAGATGAAAATATCCTCTGCACCGCTCAAGACCACCTTCGATGGAAAATGTTCTTTGACGGCGCTGCCAACAAAAAGGGATATGGCATTGGGATACTTCTGATCGCCCCAGATGACTCCCACACTCCCATCGCCATCAAATTGGATTTCCCTTGCACCAATAACACGACAGAGTACTAGTCATGCACAATTGGCCTCAAAGTTGCTCTCAAGAAAGGTATTCAATACCTTGATGTCTATGGGGATTCTCCCCTCATCATTGATCAAGTGCTCAGAAAGTGGAAAGTCAAGGACGAAAAGCTCCAACCCTTCCATGCCCACTTAGAAGAGTTAGCCTCCCGATTCCGAGTTATCACCTTCCATTACTTACCTCGAGAAAAGAATAACCTTGCCGATAATCTCGTTACCTTGGCATCTATGGTCGACATGCCCGAAGGAATAACAATGACCCCCTTCTTAGTTCAAAAGAAAGACAGACCAACCCACTTCTACCATATTGAGCTTGTCTCCACCGAAGATCCTGAACTAGCCGATTGCTGGTACTATGATATCTGGTGCCTCCTCAAACATGGTAGGTATATTGAGGGTTCCAACAAGAAAGACCGAACGACCCTCCGAAGACTGGCCTCATAGTACATCATCTGTCATAAATCTCTACTCAAGAGGAACTTCGATGGAACTCATCTACACTGTATCGCAGGGGACGAGATTAAGAAGATAATGCAGAAGATCCACAGTGGGGAATGCGGGCCCCACATGAACGGTCACATGCTTACCAAGAAGACCATCCGATAGGGCTATTACTGGACCACCATGGCCCAAGATTTCACCGCCTAGGTCCGGAGATGCCTCAAATGCCAACAGTTCTCCAATCTTCAACACCTGCCTCCGCGAGAATTATACAACATGATCTCTCCCGGTCGTTCTCCACCTGGGGTGTCAACATCATAGGGAAGGTTACACCAAAGGCTTCAAACGGACATGAATTCATCCTAATTGCCATTGATTACTTCACCAAATGGGTCGAAATTGAGTCATACGCAGTATGAAATGCCAAGAAAGTGGCCAAATTCCTCGAGAAAAATATCATCTGCCGATATGGGGTCACGCACGAGTTAGTGTAAGATAACGAGTTGCACTTAAAAGCAGAAGTCACAGAAGTAGTTAACGAGTATGGGATTCAGAGACACAAATCTTCTCCCTACCGACCTCAGACCAATGGTGCAGTTGAAGCCGCCAATAAGAACCTCAAAGACATCATCAGCAAGATGATTAGAAGCTGTAGGGATTGGGCCGATTGGATCCCGTACGCCCTCTGGGGCTATTGAACCTCAATCTGAACCTCTACTGGGGCTACCCCTTACTCTCTGGTCTACGACATGGAGGCCGTCCTACCTATGGAGCTGGAAATACCCTTGCTACGCGTCATGCTCGAAAGCAAAGTTAGCGAAGAAGACTGGTGCCAAAGCCGTCTCGACGAGCTGACCCTCCTAGATGAAAGGAGATTGAAAGCTCTTTACCACATACATGGGTACCATCGTCGAATAACGCGATCAGTCAACAAGAGCGTCAAAGACCATGGTGTTCAGGAAGGGGATTTAGCCCTTAAGGAGATAATAGAACCCATCTGGGACCCCAGAGGGAAATTCAAGCCCAATTGGAGCGGCCCCTACATTGTGAAGAAAATCTTATTCGACGGTGATGCCATGTTTAACGACCTAGATGGAGAAGAGATGGATCATCCTGTTAACCTGGACCGTCCCAAGAAATTCTAGCCCTAGTCCGGAATCTCGGCTCGCTACGACTCTTCTCATCTCCCTTCTATTCTTATAAAAAAAAAACTCTCTTCATTTCCCTCTACCCAGAACTACGTGGGCCTGATCCTCTACAAAAAACTATTTTTCAGGAAAAATAAAAAAAATTCAAAATCCCCAGAGGTACGTAGGCAACTTATACATCTTACAGGAGCACGTCCCTTTCTTTTTCACAAAATACTATTATATTCTTATCTCTGAGAATGGCAGTTCATTCTAACAAATACTTGAACAAAAGGATTATGTATGCCTTAGCGATCGGTATAGATAATTCAAAAATACAAAATTCATCGAAAGGTACAACTGGATGATGAAAAACTTGCTTATTTCATTAATAAGAAATTACAACACAGATTACATAAGAAAAGGAACGGATAACTCCCTTCCCCCTACTGCCATAAGAAGATAAATAAAAATCCCCATATATATTCCCTATTACACAAATAAACTCTCCAAGAGTCCTACCCACAGCTACCAGAGGAGCCTGCACCCTCATCATCTACATCCTGGGGTTCCCAAATTTCCCCTGCCTGAACAGAGTGCCGTAAACACTCCATAGACCGATAAGCCTGAACCAACTTCGAAAAAACCACAACACCCCCTTCCATGGTGTTAAATAAAACAAACCACCTTTGTCCAGTCTCCACTGCCAACATCTTGCTGACTACTCTCCTCCACAACCACTTCATATAATCCCCAAGAACATGCCAAAATATCTCGGCAGACTGAGAGGGACGGGTCGACGGACGTCGATTCTCCCATAGAGATCCAAGCAACAAACGCAGGCGTTCGGTCAAAACGTCTACCAGAAAGAAATTTAGTGTTCGAGGTGGAACGACCTATGACCAACCAAATTAGCATAGAAGCCGCTAAGGAAAATAGAAAGAGATCTGTCTGAGACCAACCAGCCGCACATATGAGTACTCTCCTAGCTCCAGGACAGGAAGCAACTGCCCCCACCAAGGCTTTGACCAGGATAAATTCTGAGCCCTATGCTCCACAAACCAATTCTCCCAGCTCGCAATATCCAGGCCAACATAGAAGAAGTGACGCGAAAAGAAGTTGGGTACAACCAATAAAGGATATCCTGGATGAGTCACCAGGCGGAGTCTTTCAGACAACCACATGAATATCATCACGGGTCTACCCCTCAGGAAGTCAGAATGACCTTCTCGCCAGGCATCCAGACCATTCATCATCTCCGCTAGTATCACCGTCGCAGGATTTCGACGGTATGACATCCACAAAGTAATGGCTGCAAGTTGCGGGTCCACCAGTAGTTCCCCAGTCACCAGTAGCAATTTTAAAACCAGGCCCAGAGCAACGGCTCCAGCATAGCCATCATCACCTACTTCCCATAAATGCATGAACTGCAACACCACTGGGAGGGAGATCATTCCTCCAGCAACCATTGATCTGGCTATCGAAGGCGAAATATGAAGAAGCCCGACCAACAAATCCCTGAGAGAACGGGAAAATTCGGGCAAAGCTGAAGCAACACTGGGATTTATACCCAGCATGGCAGAAAATTCCTCGTAGGTAGGACAAACTTCATCCAATCCAAAGTGGAATACATGGTCTTTGGGGTACCAGAATTGTACCGCCGCCATCAGCATGTTCAACTCAATAGACCGATTGCACCACAAGGAGACTCGACGCATGTTGAAAGCATCATAGTCGACATTATAAGAGCACATTGCTTCCAAGGCTTCGAGGTAGTTAGCAAACTCAATGCTACCAGGGAGAGCCATCTTGCAAGGCTAAGAGATAGTGGGCAAGTAAGTAAGAATGCGAAGGTGTGATGAAAACACTCCACCCTTACCCCTTTTTATACTTGAGAACCCTCACAAGAGACATAATCCCTGCAGAAATCGAAGAGAATCCTACCCCACAAAATACAAAAGGCTAAAGAAGGTACCAATCAAAGCTTTGAATGGATGGGACTGGACTGAACTGCCGATAGGCAGGACAGGGTGCTTGTCGATCGACAACCCCCCATTTTTAGAAATTTTCCTTTTTTCCTCTTTTGTTAAATCAGAAAACTCAATAAAAATAAATTGATATTCTCAACAGAATTTCAAAATCCCTTTTTCTCCTTATACAATTTCCCCTTTTAATTAAAAAACTTTCCTTAAAAAATTCCAAAAAATACTCATTTTTATGGTCTCAGCAGCAAAGTAAAAAGCGCATGTGCATGCATTCATTCATCATTAATAAAAGATAATAAAAAACTCCATTGCATTGCATCTATTTGTTTTTTGTGTTACATCAATTTTGCAGGAAATAAAAAGAAAAAGAAAAAAACAACGGGACTCAGCCCGAACCCACATTCTCCCTCTCTCTCTCTGTCCTAACTTTCCCTCTAAGAGCTTCCACCCCTGCGACGTGCTCTCTTTCCCCTACGGTGAGATGATGCACCACCACTACCCGAGCCAGAGTCTTTTTTGGATGAAGCAGATGGCACCAAGCAAGAAGGAACAGGAACCGCATCCCGAATATGGGCAGTTGCCGAAGATATCCAGTCTCTGATGTCTCTTAGCCAAGTGATCGACACTCGGACTTGCTATAAGAAAAAGGTAAAATCAGTATCAAAGCAGAGATGACCAAAATAGAAAAGAAAGAAAGAGAAGAACATAAAGGTATACCGCAGGTAGGAGGACCTCCTCTGTCAAACCCAACTCCTCTGGATCCATCGCATGAGGACGATGCAGCGTAGGCACTATCCCTCCATCAGCCCACCGAATGTTGTATGAAGGAGTGTGCAATTTCACAAAAGGAACCTCCGAGGTCACCGCAGATGCCGTCGGACCACCGCCACTATGGGAAGATCCCACCGCCCGACTCGAACCCGCAAGAAGGAAAGGCAGGGTATCATATATGCTGGGTGCCATCAACCAGCTCATCACAAAGTCCATATATTCATACGGCATAGACGTATCAGTGTACAATAAGTATGACTCACTGATCATCACCGCGATCCTCACATCCTCCGACAGCATTCGCTCCCGCCTCATAGATATAGGAGGCTGCGCAGGTGGCACCACCACCTCCTACTCAGAAATCTGGCGAACCACCCTCTCCCTAAGATACTAAGAATGGCAAAACTCATGTGCCAGCAAATGCCTCATCTGCGCGTTCACCCCGGTCGTCCCCGCATTCTGAATGGCTGTCCCCCAGGGATAAAAGGTCACCTGAAAATATCTAAGCAGGAATAAATCAAACAGAATCAGAACATGCCAAAACCAAGACTGAAAAGGAAAGAGTCTTACCCTACCACTGGTCAGGCAGTTCAAGACCTAACGCACTGCCTCCAGATAAAGAGATCCCTTCGACTGCCGATTGGCCTTCCGCCATCGATACAATCGGAAGGAGTCCCCAACAGTGTCGTCCTTCAGAGCGATCAGCGAGGTATTGCACCAAATCACCTCATAAAACCACGTCTATCAAAAGATAAGAATTCACAAACAAAAAGAGACGCATAAGGAAAATGCGAATGCATGAAAGGAAAATGCGAATGCATAAAAAGAAATGCGCAAACTGAAGAATACCTCGAGAAGGTACGTGGCTCCAGTAAAGGTCTGCTGGCACTGAGCCCAACCATACCGATCGGGGTTTGTGCCACTGCCAAATGACACCCCTCATACCATGCCGACCATCACCCCCTTAAATTTCGTACAGAAATTCCCAGTAAATAATAGAAAGCCTCGAAAAATCCTCGAAAAATTCCTAAAAATCCCAGGAAGGATTCAGAACATTTTCATGAGGAAAATTTCGCATTTCCTCAAGAGGAACCCCTCTTTCCCAGTGGAATACTCAAAAACCAAGTGAATCTCCTCCCGACAAAGCCCCAGAGGATCTCTAAGGATCGCTTGATCACTTCCCCAGTGGAGTTTTTACAGTACTAAAATTAGTTGTTCCCCCTGCGAGGCCTCCTTAGGAAACAAAAGCTTCCCTAGCTATCAGCTCCCCAACTCAGATCAAAATCACAAGGCACTTTCTCCAGCAGAATCAAAATCCAATCTTTATCAATTCTTAGGTCAGAATTGACCTTGGTCTTGGATCGTCACCTGAGTTAGGTCAGAATTGACCTCGGTCCTAAATCATCACCACTGTTAGGTTAGAATTGACCTCGGTCTTGGATCATCACCTGAGTTAGGTCAGAAATGATCTCGGTCCTCGGTCGTCACCACTCTTAGGTCAGAATTGACCTCGGTCTTGGATCGTCACCTGAGTTAGGTCAGAATTGACCTCGATCCTCGGTCGTCACCACTCTTAGGTCATAATTGACCTCGATTATTAGATCTTCACCCTAAGCCCGCAGAATTAGTTTTGACCCACATAATCGGTCACCCTCATCACTTAAGCTCATAAATTTATCTTTAACATATAAAATTGGTCATCCCCCAGCATCACTTCAGGTCCTCAGAATAGAACTAAACCTTTTATTGTCATTCAAACCATCCCCAACACACCCCTCAGGTCCTCAGAATCTGCCTCAACACTCTGAATCGGTCATGCTCCCTCATAAGAATCATGTGGTGTCTATTCGACGATTATCATTTGTTACAAACTCACCCATCGAGGGGCTCTATAGACACCCCATTTTGTTACCCCTAATTCTCCTTAGGTCCCTAGTACCTCCCTTCATCACTATAAACCCAGGTCATACCCTGAGTACTGACCTAGAAGCCATCGGGCACTCCCATGCTCCTTTTAAGCAAAAAGTCAAACTCTTCAGCTCGACCAAGGCTGAATGAATCTTTAAAGGGCACTGAAATCCCTTTCTAACGGTCCATCTCGTGTACGATTCCAACTTACCATGCGGATGAACGATCCGTTTACGTCTGAAACTTGATACAAAAGCCACCGGGCAATCTCGGTCTCTGTTTGACCTAAGTCAACTCTTCAGCTCGACCAAGTCTGAATGAATCTTCGAAGGGAACTGAAACCCCTTTCCAACGGTTCACTCCGTACGCGATTCTGACTTACCATGCGGACGAACGATACGTTTGACTCCAAGAGGTCACTGAATGCTTCCAGGTCTCGATTGACCCCAAACCGGGTCAAAATCTTTGGAATGTCGAATTACGTATCCTAAACTTTCCAACGGTCCATCCCGTGTGAGATTCAGACTTACCAAGCGGACGAACGATCCGTTTGCGTCCAAACGATTCCCCATCCAATGGACCGACAAACGCTTCCGAGCCATATTTGACCCAAAGTCAACTCTCGAACCCGGAAGCGGTCCAAAGGACTTTCAAAGGTCTCTGAATTATCTTTCCAATGGTCCACCCCATGTGCAATGCTGACCAACAGTTTTCCCTCGACAGCCAATTTTCTGAAAAGGCCTGAAACACACTACCAAATGGCAAGTTCCTGCCTATCGCAGGTGCCGATAGGCAGGACCAGGTCTATGACAATCGGTAGTGACCTGGGCCTATAAAAGGAGGCCTTTACCTCATTTTCAAGGGGATCCCAGATCTGATAAAAATTGCTCTCAGCGAATCCCAAAAACCTCTCTCAATGACAACGCGATTTCAACATCCAAATCCCTTTCTAACTTCCACTTTTCATCATGCTTTTCATCAAACTTGGTGAATTAGCCACTCTCCACCATCATCCAAGTTCAAGGGCTTCTCTCCAACATTCAAGATCAAGCTCAAGGTCTTCAAGAAGGTCCAACTTTCTCAACTTTCTCTTCAAATTCTCTTAAATTTGCAATAACTTGTTTTATTACTTAGCACCTTTATTATGTCATCTCACACATCCTAATATACTTTTTATTTAGTATTATTGTACATCTCTTATTTTCATATAAATAAAATCCAAAAAATAAGAAAAAGAGGGTTTTCTCATAAATTCCAAATAGGGATTCTCATACTTTTCTCACAACTAAAACACTTTTTGTACACACACACACTCTCACAAATAAGAGATCCCCCATTTGGATTTATGGAATAAACCCCACCCCTCATTTTGTATGCGAACTATGTGGACTTTGATGCATTTATAGGCTATGTAGGCGTCTCGGGGTAAAACCTGAGACTCGAGTCCTATTATCACTTTCTCTCTCATTTTCTATCTTCTCTAAATCCAATTTTCTTATATTCTATATACTTGTTCTTAGTAACGTATTACTCCATATGCGTTATCGTTCCGTTATAACGATTAACGTAAGGGTAATCGCGTAAATCTTATTTTCTAATATTATTTTTATACCTTCCTACGGATGACTCGCTTTATCTCTTCCATGATACAAGTCGAGAATTCCTATCTCCAATATATATATACATATGCACACATATCACGGGGAAAATAAAAAGGGAAAATAGCAAACATCCATGAGAGACCGAACGGGCGGAATGGGTTCCTAACACCTTCCCATTTCGTAACTTAGCCTCTGAACCCTTCTCCAATCATTTTGGTTTCGTATGCACAGTATGTCTTTGGATGCCATCCTTCAGGATGGCTTCCCCTTTTTCCTTTTGTCTGTTTTGAGTAAAATAGACTGGCGACTCTAAATATCTCTACATTTTTACACCTCATTTCAAATGAGGCCGATCGAAGTGCTCTCGAGAAGGACGCGCGGGACCCGAGGATCCTTCCTTCACGCACCCGCTCGCGGCGGGGATCGGGGATGGCCACACCCTGAGCAGGTACAGACTGAGGATCTGGGTGGGCATCCCTAGGAACTCTTTGTGCACATTTAGGAGGCATATGAAAAGAGAGAATAGTTTCATAAGTTCAGAGTTATATTCTAAAATTAGCAGAAGAACGTAAAACGTATGAAGAGTACAACAATCCTAAAATAAAGGGCTCTATATCAAAGGACGCTACGCAAAAACATAATAAGCCCTACAGATCTAAGGACACTAGAACCTTATGCTCTGATACCACCTGTAACACCCTGCCTAATTAATTACCGGGTAATGAGTCCTTAATTAATTAATTTCAGAATATCAAGTTGGTACAGATAATGCATTATTGCCAAAAACTCAAAATTTAATTTAATAAAAACTAACCACCTAGTATATAAAAAGGGTGATGTCTAAATTTTATCTTGTTACTAACCAATATCAAAAGAATACCAACAAATGCCATGTATAACATTAACATAAATAAAGTCTAATTGAAGTAAAATAAATGGTTGGAGTAAAACACATCCAGAGACAATCCCATAAAATAAATCCAATAAAAGGAAATCAAATCTAAGAAAGAATTTAAAACAACTAAATCTCTGAATGTAAACAGAAGAAAGGACGACATGTCCAACATAATAGATAACTAAAAAAGGAAAATAGGCTGAGTCCTCTACTAGCAATTATCCCGCAGCTTCCACAACAGCTACTTCACAACAACTGAATAGAGTCTCCTAAGGTTGGTGTCCCTGTGGCTGGGCACCTAAAATAATGGAACAATAGAAATATATACATAAAAACGGATCAGAGCCCGAGTTGAAAACATTTTAAAATAGCAAGTGCTTAAATTGATTCAATTAGCACAATTATTATTCAAGTTAACTTGGCGTACTCACTTGAGATACTTACCCCTCGATCTATTGTGCACGCCTAACGAGCTTAGCTACCCATACTGGTAATGATACCCTGACTGGCTACTAAATACGTACTATTTTGCTGGAAAGACTCTCTAAATAACTCAAAGCCGACGTACTTAAGATTTCGATATAGGTTTAGAATTGCTTTAGTTTAGTCTCATATTCTTCTAAATGCTCAGCTGATAATACCATAAGTACACATTTAAAAATAGAGTCATCAACATAAGACACAAAACAGGATTTCAGTATGCACACATTATTCTCTTTATGTATACATATCAATATATATATAAATGTAGCAATATTGCACCCCTGGTTGAGAAACCCTTAGTGCTACGCATATTCGGCTATCTCGTCCCATTGCAACGCTCACGCATAGGGGATAACAGGTTCAATCTCTTGATAACCAATAAAACACAAACACCTATTCGAGGCGAATATAGTTCCAAGCCGATGGGCTACGCACATACCTATGCACCCATACGACCGTCATCACTATCATTCTCACGAATAGCCCGTACCTATGTTCCATGCTCTAGTGGTATGACTCTAAATCCCCTGAAGGCTCACAAGATCCGATCGTCCCCAATGCGTTAACCTCCGTTCGATAACGAGTATCTAGGTATGTCATACACATAATATTTTGAGTAATAAGCATACACACAACTTATATAAATTCATTGTCTTTTCGGCAGCCTAGTATTCACAGTACGTAGAATATATCCCCTATTATACCCCGTGCCTTATTCGTATGTATTCTCCCTTGCATTTTTGCATCTCTATAATTCTATGAATTTTCATACCTTCCGAGGGTCGACATATTCTCCGCTCACTAATAATTATAAATTTTAAGTCACTCGACATTCATAAAGGTCTAAGACTCATTTAAATCAGCCTACGTGAAGTTTGAAACAAAAATCGGGTCTTAAATGTCATTCTAGAATCTCGTTAGAAGACCCAGGAAATCTCATTTGAATGAAAGTTCCCCCCACTTCGGACGAACTACCAAACTCGGTAGAAGAGCCACTGGAATCTCGTTAGAAGTCTAGTTTGAACGAGGTCATTCGAACGGCCTGGGCTGGACTTCTAACGAAATTTCCGCAGTTGCCCAGTTCTTCTTCAAAGTTTATTTTTCCAAATTTTCTCCTCTACAATCTCAACCTAAACCCATTCCAACCCAAGTACAAGGTTTCCAAACTACTCTAAGTCTCCCTAGAACACTTCTTAACACGGTTTAGGGGTCAAATCCTTCTAATCATCAAGTGAAATTCAATAAATTCCTAAATTTTCCCATGAGTCATATTAAGATAAACCCAGAAGTATTAATCTATAAAAACCCCATTTTTATTTCGGGATTAACATATAATTCACTAAATTTCACATTCCTATTAAGAAGAAAAATCCTCTACATACAAACCCCCGTCAAATTTCAAGGATTCCTACACAATCTCATCATAGGTAAACCAAATTTGGTATTAATAATTCTAAAACCTCAACATATGTTAACAAGAATAATAAATGCTAAGAGAAAGAGCAAGATAATTACTTGCCTTATAATGAACTTCTGATTCGCGGGTTGAAATTGGTATGGGAACGATCCTCTTGACACGATCTACGCGCTGGTGTACTTTTTGGCGTGAAAGCTTGAGTTCTTAGCTTAGGGCTTTAATGGAGTCTTCTTCTTCTTCCTTGGTTCTCTCTCTCTTTTCCTCTCTTTCTCACGTAAGTTGAAACTGACAGGCCACTAACCCTAAATTCTTTAATTAAACTCAATTTTCGTCCATTTAATTACCCAAAAATTTCAAAAGACCAAAATACCCTTCCGGTGTGTTGTTTTGGGCTAAAATGTCCTGGACTTCAATTTAAATACTCGAGTAGTGTTTTATGATTATTTCTACTCTTACGGACACTCTGGCTCACTCAAAATAGTCATCCGAGTTATACAAAAATAATTTACCTTTTAAACCCCCAAATACAGACTAGTGATGCGACTCATACGCGTCCCAAATATTTATAACATAACTGTAGTGTAGCTCATTCCCGTCCATAATATTATTTTAATAACTACTAAGTCACATCATTATCATAAAATCGGATTAATTACAATTTAAATTTTCTCCCTTTAATTTAATTAATCCCCATTTCCCCATAATTTCATAAAAATGAATATGCTTAAAAATATGAGGTATTACACCAACTAAAATAAAATACGGGGTAGTACACAATATGACAGGAATAAATGCTAAATATAATTAGCACGATGAATAAATCGCAACAATACAAATCCGCGTATACAAATCAAATGCAATACTCAAGCATTATATCAATATTAATTTCCAAACAACACATCAATGAGTCACCAAGCCTTACCTCACCACGCCTATGCATTCTTAAGCATATCCGAATTTTGGACTTTTGGCGGTTGGCCATTCTCCGTGCCATATTGAAATTTAATGACACTATGCTCAAATCACAATATATTATATCACAATGAATCAAATTAGATTCCAATAATTATTTCAGATTTCAAATGAATCACAATTCGATATGAGTGCAATCGACACATAAATCAAAATGGAATACTCTCAAGATAATTTATGAGCATTTTGTGTAAGTCCCGTACCTTAAAATCATCACATGAATTGTCACATAAATTTACCCTCAAAGTCTGACCGCACCATCACATTCCTCTCGCAAAAATAAGCAAAACTCGTTCTATCCCAAACTCGAAAAAATACCGAATAAGCCTTCAAATATTGAGTCAAACACTTTATTAAGTTTGGGACTAAAGTTTGTAGATGAAAGAGAATAATTTTGGAGAGGTCTTCTGGTTGAAAAGTTGATGAAAAAGTGATTTGAAAAGCCAAGACACCAATTAGTTGTGATATATAAAGGATTAAGAGTTTGATTAATAGAAGAGTTCTAATAAGATACGAACACTAAAAATAACTTTTCGGACGATCGGACCGTTGAAATTGGCTAAAATTTTACGGCACTGTATATGAAGACTAGAGAAAGCTGTAGAAAACTTTCAACTCGATCGGATGGTCCAATATTTTTAATTACTTTTTTCTTTTGTAGAGAGTTTTATGTTTTGAGGACTCTTAGAGAGTTTTATGTTTTGAGGACTCTTCTATATAATAAAAATTCAATTAAAACTCCTTTTTAATTCTGATTCCAATTTCGTTTGAAAATTTATTTTTCAAATATAAAAACCAACATTTTAAATTATAAAATTTTTAAAATTCAAAATTTCATTTTTCTCCGATTTTCTAAAATTAGTTTAAAAATTCCCATGTAAAAAATTCGGGTTGTTACATTTTAGTCCAATTTTATGTATTCTCCTTATAAAAAATTATGCCTCTTTTGGTCACAATCTTCTTCGTGAGTGGATTGAATAATTTATATGCTTTGGAAGCTTCACTTACACTAAGAAAGATACACTTTTCACCCTTGTCATCAAGCTTCTTACTTTTCTCGTCTGGAACATGCATAAGAGCAATGCAACCAAAAATTTTCAAGTGATTTACAACTGGTATTATCCCACTCCAATCTTCTTCATGTATCATGTTCCTGAATAGAAAAGGTAGGAATTATGTTCAACACACGAATGCTCCAATTGAGAGCCTTAGGCCAAAAATTTAATACCCTGTCCCAATAATTTAATTAAATACAAATTTTATACTAAAGTGAGATTAATAGTAATTATAGAATATTTGTGGGTTAAAATTTGAAGAAAAATAAAATAATATAAAGAAGGGGCATTTTAATGAAATTGACTTGTCGTTAGAAGCGAGATAGGGATCTCGCACGAAGGTTGGATGAAGGTCGGGAGAAGTAGGCCTTTAAACGAGATCCAACTGCATTATAGTTCCATGTCGGGCGAAGGTCGCGCGAAGCCAAACTTCGAATGAGGTTGACACATTGCTCGAACGGGATAGGCATGTCATTTGAACGATGTGTGTCGAGAATTTTTAATCAGATTTCCCTTGTGCGCTGTCACATTTCTGGCCCTTGATTTGGTGTGCTGTCAAGCCCAGATCAACCCATATTGAGCAAAACAAGAATTTAAGGTTTTTGTAGGTTTTGTAAGGGTGTGTTTGGGTTATTTTGTGTTGGAAAATTAGAAGAAAAGAGGTAGAATAGAAGAGGTGGTTCTCCTCCACCATTTTTATCTCACAACACTCTTCCGCCACCACAAACCGCCAAGCCACCACCACCTCTCCACACCATAAGCCCATATTTGTTACATATTCCACCATATTTGAACATTATACACCCATTTCGACCATGTATGAGGAGAGCCACGAATTTTAGAGAAGTGTTGGGGAATTTTTGGGAATGAAGGTGGAACTTTCATGGAGTGTGAAGTGGGTTTTAAAGGGGTGTTGCTTGAAAGATTAAATAGAGTATTTTGGAGGATGCATTTGGTAACCCATTGAGGCCACCTTTGGAGGTGGGGGTTACTCCTCCTACACCATCCTTCTTACCGCTATTGGAGCTATTAGAGGTGAAAAAATATATCCTTAGTATTTAAGACTCTATTTGCATTATTTGTAGTATTGTTGTTAGATTACATAAATAGGGTGCATTTGATTATATGATGAAAATCACGTGTAGTAAATAATAAATATTTTTATTGAATAAAAATATTGGTAAAATGTTATTTTGCTGAAAATAAAGAATGAATAAATATTTCAAAGTCTTGGAATATTAAAAGTTGGTATTTTATGGAAATTGAGTATTTTCTAAAAATATTGATGTATAACATTTTATTAAATAAAATGTTTGAAGATAATAATTTATGTTATTAAACATTGGTGAAATAATATTTTAAAGTTTCTTATAGAAATGAAGATTTTATGAAAAATGGACATTTTTTTTAACAGGACATTTGTTGAGTTTGAAGAAATTAAATATCTTTTATGCTCTGAAAGTATATTTTTGCAAGTATGATGAATTTCTAGATTGAAAACTATATTAACCCATTTAATAGGATTTCAAGGTTTAAAATCCATCTTTTCATGCATATAAACTCGTAGCATTTGGATGATGAGTGTATAAACAAGTTTAAATAAGATTTAGTTGGGTTTAAATATAGAATAAATAAAAAGTGAAAATTCTAGCTTCAAGTGTGCGAAAATAGGATTAAATGTATAATAAACATAAGGTTGTAAGACTACTTGTGTTGATAAAAAGAAATGGTAATTTCTTATAAAAGTAGTCTTCGAGTGTAATTAGATTTCTTGAATAAGTGTTAATGGTTAAACATTGGAAAGTTGGCGTGTGTAACTTAATAACGTTGTAAAAGATTAACACTTGTGAAATTGAAAAGAAAATAATGGAATATAAATGTTTCTAATTAGGAAGAATACTATTCCAAGGTTAAAAAAGGTGTTAAAGTGTTAAAACACTTAAGAAGTTGGTGTGGGTAACTTAATAGTATTTTGAAAAAATTAACACTTGTGAAAATGGAGTAAAAGATGAGTTTGGAAACAAACTGGTAAAACAGTAATTTTACTTAAAGTGGAACATTTTTATAAGATAAAAATATTAGAAAAGGTGTTGTACAAATTGCTCATAAATGAATATGATTTTGGAATAAAGTCAAGGTTAAAATGTAAAGGACATGTAATGGTAAATTTTAAAGTGTAACTCAAGTTAGGGTGTGACCCAGAGTTTCGACTTCGATCGGGTAAAAAGAAAAGGTGGAATAATGTGGATATTTGTAAAATGTTAAAACACATTAAAAGGACCTTGTATGTCACTAGAAAAACTAAGGAGGGCCCGGAGCCCTAGGATGAAAGACCCAAAACAACTGGCCAGAGCATATGGTGCGCATAGCCGGCGGTGTGAAACCCCTTGAAGTATGTGTTTATTGGAAGATTCCGAGAAAAGATAAAAGAATAAGGAACATGAAAGAAATGGGTTATGTGGTGAAATACGTTAATACAACTAACTTCAATGAATTAATAAATGTTCTGGTAAAGGTGAAATAGACAAGTAAATGTGTAAATCTATTAATGTCCATAAGGTAAGGAAAAAGACAAAGTAAGTGGGTAAATGGGTGGTTAAGAAAGCTAAATGGTCAAACACATAATTACCACAAGAATGTGTTGTGAAAGATTTTTCAAAGGCTAAATGAGTATTTTATAACATGGTATTCACGTGTGTTGAAAGGGTAGTTTTCAATGAAAATATTAATGTGTATTGGTTAAAATGAAAAGTGTGATTTCAGTAAAGAAATGGTTTTAGGTCAAACCAAGTGTAGTGATTCCAGGTATTGAACCGTGTGTGTTAAATAAAGTGAAAAATGCTAAAATGAGAAAAATGAAGTCTTTCACAAGATTAAGGTGAATTAATCTGGATATTAAGGTTTCGAAAGTAAGCGGTTTCATGCATTAAGTATATGTATATGTATGTATATGTATGTATACAAGATAGTTACTTGTTCTCGTAGGCATAATGTGCTAGAGTCTTCTTTCTGCTGTTCGGTTCTATACTGCATTTGTATATTTTCCACTGAGCATTTGGCTCACACCCTCGCTTTGTTACGATAGGTTGGGAGCGGTTTCGTATTTTGAGAGAGTTTTACAAGTAAGTACTTTATTTATTTTTTATGTTAGTAGATCTGTATCCTTGGACCTTAGGGTGATCCCCACGGGTCTCTCGCGTAGTTTATTTTGAAATTGGAATTGCATGCTAACCAAGTGAAATGTTAATTAAAATAAAATTGGACTAGCAACATTATATAGGTTATTTCATTGCACTTCACACCTAATGATTGGGTCGGACCGGGTTGACTACGACTAACCCATAAATTTGGGTCGGGGAGTTACAAATGGTATTAGAGCTCTAGGTTCAAGGTTCCTTTCTGGAGTGACGTAGTGAGGTCGGTATTGGATCTTTTAAAGTCGGTGTTGGTTTGGGACTATCATGCTAGTTTGGTGATGGTTTAGTTCGTGTCCTCGACGGTAAAGTCAAAGAGGTTAGCACGACAAGTAAGTTATAGCCAAGTGGCACGCGACTAAGTTGATAGTTATTAATCGCTTTCATTCTTATGATTAGATTTGTTGGTAATTTACGGTTGTCCGTGCAAACTAATAGTGGTGACATCGTGGTTGTTAGTGTGAGGTGCTTATGTTCTAATTCTTGATGACATAGAATCATTAGAGATGTCGATAGGGTGAGATAACGCCCGATAGACCTGGGTTTCACCGCGGTGCGAGCGTCACCTGCGCACTGGTCGTATGCTATATTCGGCTCCCCAGCTCTATATAAAAATCTAAACATATGACTACACTCAATAAAAGGGAGTATAGCGGCCAAGTCCGGGTATCGAAAGTCCACAGAGACAAGTTGCTAGAATTTAATTGGTTTATTACTTCTCAATAAAAGTGTAAAAGATAATTTTTCTAACTAAAAAGAAAAGATAACAAAAGGAAAAGATTAAACCACGCGAGTGGAAATTAAACTAAATTAACAAAGAGAATAAAAATTATAGGTTGCATCGGATATCCCTCAACTAGAGTTAATTAATATATAATGATTACATGGGTCGACGAGTTATTAAGATTGAGTCTCGTTCGACAGTTAATTAAACCCAGAGGTGTCACACCCCTAAATTTGCATAAAAGTATAATAAGATTTTGGCGTCAACAAATACCCTGAAAATTACGCACGAAAGGTCGTAAATACGGAGCATACATGATATGCCCCGTTAAATCTCCTAGGCGTAATAACTAGGACAACCCACTCGAAATAAACCAGTAAAACTCCATCACCAAAGCAAAGCAATCCGTCAACCCATAGGTGAGTTCAATCCAACACAACCTAAACTAACTTAGCTAGAAAACACGGTAAATGACATGAATTAAAAGAAAGTAAACCTTATTAACAAAGCAAGAAATAAATGAAATACAAGTTAATCTTGGCAAGGGAATTTAATGACAACAATGGAAATAAAGCATAAATAACAAATATATTAAGGAATAAGATGAATAGTACAAGAAAATCTTACAAAGAAATGGAAAATGGAGTAGGGCCAAAGCTCCCTTACAAAATCCTAAAATCTAGAAAAAATGGAAGATTATGAAAATAGAAACCAAAATTAGTTTATATAGTAAGTTACCAAAGAAATAAAGGAAAAAGACAAGAAAAAGATCAAGTTGCCAAATATCTGGGACCACCGGTTGACCGCGAGTCAGGGACCGGTCGACCGGTCCTTCAGGGAAAGCCCACTGGAAAGGTTGCAAGACAAAATCCCAATATGCTGTCGACCGCCCCCCTGGGCGCGGTCGACCGATACTCTGTTTTCCAGCCTTGATTGGTCTTCACATGGGAGAAAAGGTTGAATAAGGAAATTACCATAACTTCTTCGTCCGAACTCAAAACGACGTGTCGTTCATGGCCACGCGATGCTAACTCAACGAACTATGCATTCGTGGAAATTCCATGAGAGGGAGATGAAGTGAAAATTAACTAAAATGCTCTTGAAGTAGCGTACGGTGATGAAACTTTTTCGAAATGCAATGAATCCTCACTTTTAGCGTTCCAATACCTATAAAAGCACAATTAACCCCTGCAAAACATATATATATATATATATATATATATATATATATATAAATACGAGGTTGTCTGGTTAACGAGCATAAATATAGGTATTAAGAAGGTAAAAGTTCTAGAATACACAAAGATAAAGGGCGCAAATATGCAATATTCGTGATGTATCACACCCCCTAACTAAGACATTGCTAGTCCCTAGTGATGAAAGAAACAAAACCAGTCCACAGAAGGCGATACAACAACGTATATATGCATCGAAATATAAATGCCACTGTCGTAGGAAACACGATTGCATTTAGCATATGCAATAAGCCGTTAAACCCCTAGGTTACCCTAGTTGACGAGTGTCGTCTCGTGAGGGTTTTCAGGGATGAAACCAACAAACATCATATGGTTTCCTCAATATATGCCCAATCAACATGCGACAAGCTTAACAATACGAAAAGGATTTCATACACATTATTAGCATAATCAACGAATTCAAATGAAAGTCCATATTATCAACATTATAGAATGTACCTCATAAAATTGAAACTTTAAAATGTGGAAGGTGAGCGAGCACATGCAAAGTGTGATTTGGCAAAAACTTAAAAAAACTGGATAAAAATTAAAGCAAGCATATATTCAATCCTCACGGGCATTACACTCATAAAGTGAATTCACTCGAAACAGGGAGGTAATACACGGGACATGCGGGCATAAAGAGTAAATGTAAATGAATACTAGGATGCGCAAATATCTCAAATGAACAACGCTATATAGGAAATTAAAAATTGTAATCTCAATGAAAGATACCGCACATTAAAAGAGGAGAAATGCATTTTCACAGATTATTAAAACTATTTCAACTTTTAAATTAAATTCACCCTAAGATCACATAGGACTTGTATAGGGTTGTAATGTAGGTTAGGGGTTAAGGGTACGAAACGAAAGGAATGTATGTACGGATTCAAAGTGTTCGGGGAAGAAAACTCAGGATAATGAAAAATGCGGGCAATATCAAAATTGGAAAATACAACCCATAAAAAGGCATTGAATATAACAATCGGAAGAATAAACAAAGCTTATTCGAACACTATATACACAATATACAACTTTCTCTTTCTTTTATTTTCTTCTTTTTCTCACTTTTTTTTCTTTTGTTTTTTACTTTCTCTTTTTCTTCTATTTTTCACATCTTTCTTTTCTTTACTTTTCACACTCTCACATGCTTAAATTCTAACCACAAAGAAAGAACAACATTCAATCCTAAGTAACATTCCAAACAAAGGTATGTGAGGTAATATATATGGCTTAAACTCCAATTTGGAGTTGGTTATGAGATTTTTGGTTATGAAATGAAAGGCTATATTTAGGCTCAAAGGGGTTGACTAGGGAAAACATATAAGGTGAGGTCAAGGCTAATATGGATGATATAACAAAGATGGCCTATGATCATTTATTAAAGTTTACACAATTCTCGAGTCAAAATAAAATATCAAAATCATGCTCAAGTAACACATTTCATATATGAACTCAATTAATGAACGATCAAATGAAAGAATAGAGAGATTAACAACGAATTCAACGTTTTCAAAGAGGAAAGAATACTTTATACACTCACAAATGATGAAAGGTACAAAGCTTACTCGGTGTAAGTACATACAATGCAACAAAACATTATCGAGTTATAAAAATCTTAAACCAAATCAATAAAGCAAGAAAAGTGCATGTGCTCATGGGATTAAAGTTTAATTCATGAAGTTATTCATAATATCAATGATTGAGAACTAAAGTCTAATAACTTCTAAAATCGAGAACATGCATCATTGAGTTGTCTATTGGATCGGGCAATTATTAAAATTTATCATCGGAAACAAAGGCAAAATGCCAAAAAAAAGGAGAAAAAAAGAAAGAAAATCTCTTTGAAAATTTTAATTTTTACTAAGAAAAACAAACATAGGAATAACATGTAATTAAATTATGGAAACTACGATTGAATGGATAGAATATCCCACACCCCCTAACTTAAAACCTGACATTGTCCTCAATGTAAATTAAGAACCAAGTTAAAGAGAGGAAAATAGCGACATTACCCACAATGGAGCGATCTACGAAAAGTACGAGTCCAAAGATTCTACAAAACATGTTAGTACTAAAGCATAGCAAAAAGAAAGAATAAATTTTTTAACTAATTATACTAGACTAAATTAAAAAGGAAAGAAAAGATAAAAAAAGAGAAAGAATAAAAAGCTAACTATATGCAACCTACTATTTAGGTCTCACACTAACTATACACTAGAAGTCTAAATAGTTGAGGGTCCACCCAAATTATAATTTGACTTTGGAGGATAACGGGTGTACCCTCACTTGAAAGCATGCCTTCCTAAAAATAAGAATTTTATTTGAACAATGGAAGGCATGTGTAAGGCATAAGAAATGAACCATCCCCTATTAACATTTTTGGAGTGAGTATGGGGGATTTGGATAAGACGGGTGACAAAAACATAAGAGGTAAAAAAAACTAAATTTTATCCAAATATTTTGAAGTTGGAATGGGAGGGGGCGCACATGAATGCAAAGATGCGATCATGGAAGGTGACTCGAGCAAATACTCCTCATCGGTGAAAAGGTTTAACACATAAAGTTTAAAATCGGATTATAGGGTACTTGTGACTGTGTGATAACGGAGAATGAAAATGGGGAGGAGAGAAATTCAAACTCAAGAGATGAGTCATCATCGCTTGAAGATTGAGTTTCAAAGGAAATAAGATCATTTTTAATGAAATGTTCTTCTTTGGGGGCCAAAGAAGAAATCATTTCATTGCAAATGGATATTACGTCCATTTCATCCTCACTTTCATTATCCATTATGCAATGGGCAAAGTCAACAATGGTTTGTTCTAAAGTAGGCACAAAAACCTCATTTGGTTCAAAACATTCCTCGACTTCAAAAGTCTCGGAAGAAAAATCGCCGTCAGACTCAAATAATACATCCAATTCAAGCTCCCACAAATGATTTTATTTTCGATAACGGTTTTCAAGTTTCTCATTTTTAAGTATGCGGAAGCCCTCACCGAAAGTCATAGGTCGAGGCGCGAATTTTTGGAAATGAGAAGTTTGGAAATTATTATCGGAACTATACTTAAACTCATTATTATAAGAATTTTGAAAGCTATTGAAATTTGTTTCAAAATTGCTATTATATGGAATTAGAGGCTCAAAATCATTATCATCATTCTCAAAATACACGCACTCTAAAGCTTGACTTTTGTAATACTCGCCCAAAGTCATTTTTGAATTTATAATTTTTTGGGACTCTAAGTATTGACCAAAAGTCAAAGGTTTGCGAGAATTTTGAGAATTATCATAATGATTACCAAAAGGATTGGAATAAGACATACTTACCCCCAAAATGGCTCGAAGTGGCGAATTCCATAAAGTAGATGCGTCCGTGAAAAATTCAAACAGTTCTTGGAGCTCAAACGTAGAAGTCCTACAAAAATATTTGGCAAAAAATACAAATATAAAGAAAATACTACGAAATACTAAATCAAATAAATTCTAAAACAAACACATCCCCGACAATGACATTATTTGATAGGCCTGGGTTTCGCCACGTCCCGAGCGTCACCTGCGTGCCGGTCGTATGTTATATTCGACTCACCAGCTCTATACAAAAACCTAAACTTATGACTACACTCAATAAAAGGGAGTATAGCGGCCAAGTTCGGGTATCGAAAATCCACAGAGACAAGTTGCTAGAATTTAATTGGTTTATTACTTCTCAATAAAAGTGTAAAAGATAATTTTTCTAACTAAAAAGAAAAGACAACAAACGGAAAAGATTAAACTAGGCGAGTGCAAATTAAACTAAATTAACAAAGAGAATAAAAACTATAGGTTGCATCGGATATCCCTCACCTAGAGTTAATTAGTATAAAATGGATACATGGGTTGACGAGTTATTAAGATTGAGTCTCGTTTTGACAGTTAATTAAACCCAGAGTTGTCACACCCCTAAATTTGTATAAAAGTCTAATAAGATTTTGGGGTCAACAAATACCCCAAAAATTACGCACGAAAGGTCGTAAATACGGAGCATACATGATATACCCCATTAAATCTCCTAGGCATAATGACTAGGACAACCCACTCAAAATAAACTCATAAAACTCTATCACCAAAGCAAAGCAACTCGTCAACCCATAGGTGAGTTCAATCCAACACAACCTAGACTAACTTAGCTATAAAGCATGGTAAATGACATGAACTAAAAGCAAGAAAGTAAACCTAATTAACAAAGCAAGAAAGAAATGAAATACAAGTTAATCTAGGAAAGGGAATTTAATGACAACAAGGGAAATAAAGCATAAATAACAAATATATTAAGGAAGAAGTGAAATAACGTTGCCAAAGCCGTTTATGAAAATAAACTATTTAAGCAACTCCGAAAGTTTGTTGAAGAAACTCTTTACTTAAAATCAAAACGATTTTGAACACAAGATGTGTTAACAAAAGTATGTACGAGATTAAGACAAGATTTGATAACAAGTTTTAGTAAACAGTTTAAAATGTTTTAAACTCAGCACACAAACAGAATGGGATGAGAAGATGTAGAAATATTGATACTCAAGATTTTTAACGTGGTAAAACCTCAACCTTGAGGAAACATCCACGACTCCCTCTACGGAGTAAAACAAAAACAATCACTAAAACAAATATATGAGTTACAACCTATTTAACTAACATGCACACAAAAACAAATCTATACAAGTTCAGGATTGTACCCTCTGGCGTCCTTAACTTTTCTGCAGATCTTGTTTGTTGATGTAGTTGTCTCAGTTTGTCAACTCTTCTTTGTTCCAGCACTTTACGTCGACTTATTGTTCACCAAATCTTATAGCCAACACTTTGAGTGTTTGTAGTGTGAAGATGTTTGTGAATGGTGTTCTAAAACACATGCATGCACACACACACACACTTATTAGTTACAGACGATCCTAACAAATCACATATAAAGTCTATATGAAGTGTATATGTTATTTTTCTTTCTTACAAAACCAAGAACCTTTTCGACCTTTCAAACTAACCCAGATTCCACGGAGATCTTGCTTAAGAAATCGGTCAAGACCTTTCTCAATCACTTTTGAAAATATTATGTGGATTGAGAACCCTCCAAGTGCGAATCCCACTAGGTCAGGTTAGGTTTTGTAAAAACAGAAATAGAAAAACATCTATTGTTGATCTTTGAAGAAGAAAAATGTTTTAACAGAAAACAATCAACAACGAAATTCTCAAGATGAGAAATAAATGCAACTAAGTGTTCTGTGACATGAAAAACTTCAGATCTATGATTTCTATTGAAAAAGAAACAAGATCTGAGTCTTTGTCTAAGTTGGAAATAAGATTTATGAACACAAGGATTTCAGCAACCCAGAAATCACTCAACTCGAACTCTCATAACTCAAGAAACACTAAGGATGGTGTTTGTCTGGTTATGGTGTTTATAGAGAGGTAAGTGGTTTAGGTTTAGAGGTATTTGGACGAAGTTAGGGTTTCTAACTAGGGTTTGGTTTCTCTCTCTAACTTCTCTCTTCTCTCTTCTCTCTCTTCTCTCTATTTTCTGAGACTTTTCAAAATGGCAAAAGCTTTCGAAGGCTGAAATTGAAGGCCTTTAAATAGGAAGAGAGGAAGATTCCAGAGCATCGTTCAAAAATAATGGCTGAGATTGAGTCAAGCTCCATTGACTGCAATCCAAGGGCTCACAACAGGCGGTGGATTAAACAGGCTATGATTGGCTTAAGGGATTACACGGGGATCCACTCAAAAGACATGCAGGCCATCGATAAGGGTTGACCCAAGGGCTGATAACAAGCGATGGTATGTCTCTGTAAAGAAACACACCTAGGGACAATCAGAGAACAGCAAGTGTTGGCCTGAGGATAAATGCAAACGCGCGTCCCAAAATAATTACAAAGCCAACCCTAAAGTCTTTAGCGCTTTCGGTTTCTACCCAGAGTAACTTTAGGCCAATAAACACAACAATCCATATTTATATAATAACCCCAAGACTTTTTAAATCAAATTTTAATTAAATAAAACCTTGTTTAAAATAAGTTTTAAATTCCCAAAAAATTATTAAAAATCAAATTGAGGGATTTAAACACACTCACAACATTAAAACACATAGGGGTGCAAGAATCAAATTCTAAGTGTGTGAGTGATGGCTATAGTCTTAGGATCATTACATGATAGATAGAAGAAGAAGCAACCCAATCTCTGAAGCTCTTTGGTTTCTAGGATAGACTCTATTTTGTCACAATTTCCAAACTAGATGAGCTCTTATACAGTCTAGACTCAAATGAGTCAAAAGTATAAGGGCTTCAATCTCCCCCTTTGGAAATATGAGACAAAATCTCCTTTGAGTCATCTCAACTCGTAGGGCGACAACAAAAAAGAAAAACTTATTCCTATAAAGGTTCTATCTACCCAAATCCTAGAAAGCAAAAATTACATAACTCAACTATATACAGTTTAACATCCTATTATTACAATGAAGAATGACTGTACAAGAAGAATACCTGCAAAAAATTTACTAAGATCAAGCTTTTTAGTATATGCAGTAGACTCAAATTTCTCCCCCATTTTGTCTCAAATGGACAAAGGGAAGGAACTTGGCAAATATAACAGGTATTTACTCAACACAAATCATACCAATAGATTTACGTAAAGAAATGAATCTATTATAATCAAGAGGTTTGGTAAATAAATCTGCAAGTTGTAGATCAGTAGAAAGATAATTGATTTCTAATTCCTTGGTTTCAACTAATTCACGAATAAAGTGATGTCTGATTTTAATGTGCTTGGTTCGCGAGTGTTGAACAGGGTTCTTAGAAATATTAATCGCACTTTGATTATCACAATAGAGATGAAGTGTGGGTTCTAGAATACCATAATCACTTAGCATTTGTTTAAGCCATAACAATTGGGCACAACAGCTACCGGCGGCTATGTATTCAGATTCAGCAGTCGAGAGAGATGTGCAGTTCTGTTTTTTACTACTCCATCCTACCAAGTTATTACCAATATAACAACATGCGCCTGAAGTGCTTTTACTATCATCAGTACACCCAGCCCAGTCAGCATCAGTGTACCCAATAATAGTGCTAGGTGTGTCATTAGTGTACCAAATTCCTAAATTTAGAGTGCCTTTAACATATTTAATTATGCGTTTAACAGCGTTTAAATGGCTCTCCTTGGGGTTGTTTTGATAACGCGCACAAACACAAACAGCATACATGATATCAGGACGCGAGGCAGTCAGATATAGTAATGTGCCAATCATACTACGATATAAGGTTGAGTCTACAGATTTTCCATTTTCATCTTTAGATAATTTTTCTGTAGTACTCATAGGCGTTTTAGCACTTTTAGCACTCTCGAGTCCAAATTTTTTAACTATCTCTAATGCGTACTTAGTCTGCGAAAGAAACAATCCATCTGGTTGTTGTTTGACTTGGAGACCTAGGAAGAACTGTAACTCCCCCATAAGGGACATCTGAAATTCCTTACTCATAATTTCAGCAAAAGATTTTACTTCTGAGGTAGAAGTGGATCCAAATATGATATCGTCTACATAGACTTGAGCGATAGTAATGTGTTTGCCTAAATGTTTGACAAATAAGGTTTGGTCATTTCCACCTCTTTTGAAACCTTTGTCCAGCAGAAAACTGGACAGGCGTTCATACCAAGCTCTAGGAGCTTGTTTAAGACCATATAAAGCCTTTTTCAACCGAAATACATGATTAGGATAATTAGGGTCAATGAACCCTTTAGGTTGTTCTACATAGGTTTCCTCGACAAGTATTCCATTAAGGAACGCAGATTTAACGTCCATTTGATATAATGTAAAGTGCATGTGACAAGCTATAGCAAGAAGCAGACGAACTGATTCTAAACGAGTAACAGGAGCAAACGTCTCATTAAAATCAAGTCCTTCTATTTGGGAGTAACCTTGAGCAACTAGTCTAGCTTTATTTCTAATTATCATCCCATTTTCATCAGTTTTATTTTTGAAAATCCAACGAGTACCAATAACCTTTTTGTGATCAGGACGTGGAACAAGAAACCAAACATCATGAATGACAAATTGTAAAAGTTCATCCTGCATAGCAGAAATCCAGTGAGAGTCATTCAATGCCTCATTTACATTCTTTGGTTCCAAGAGAGAAACAAAGCAAGCATAGAGAGCATAATTTCTAAGTTGGGATCTTGTACGTACTGGTTCACCAGGGTTACCAACTATGTTGTTTATGGGATGATCTTTAGAAACCCAGTTAGGTACTTCAGGTGACTCAATAGGTAATGAATTATCTATTTCAGAAGAGTCATTTTCTAAAATATTTGACGATTCTTCTTCTATAGTTAATTCACTAGTCTTGCTTTCTACAGTAGTGTCACTAACAATTACATTTATGGATTCCATTAAGGTCTTAGTGCGAAGATTATACACTCGATAAGCTCTACTGTTAGGTGAATAACCTAAGAATATGGCTTTATCTCCTCTACTCTCAAATTTAGATAAGTGTTCCCTATCTTTGCAAACATAGCAGGTACTACCAAAGGTTCTAAGGTACTTAAGATTAGGCTTTTTATTGTACCAAAGTTCATAAGAGGTTTGTTTCGAATTCTTTCTAAGATAGACCCTATTAATAAGATGGCAGGCTGTACGAATAGATTCTACCCAAAAATACTTAGGTAAGTTCTTAGCATGGAGCATGACACGTGCCATCTCTTGAAGAGTTCGATTCTTTCTCTCAGCTATTCCATTTTGTTGAGGGGTCTTAGGAGCACTGAACTCATGTTTGTAACCATTATAGTCACAATATTCTACAATACCAGTGTCTTTGAATTCACCACCTCTATCACTTCGGATTCTATTCACTTGAGTGTCTTTTTCATTCTCAATCCGTAAGAGAATCTTTAAAAAAGTTTGAAAGGTATCGGATTTTTGTTTTAAGAAAGCTACCCAAGTGAATCTGGTGAAGTCATCAACCATAACTAGAATATAACTGTGTCCACAAAGACTAACAGTTTGAGAAGGACCCATTAGGTCCATATGGATGAGTTCTAAGGGATTAGAGGTAAGGATATCTTTAACCCTTTTATGAGGTGCTTTAACAATCTTTCCTTTTTGACAGGGACCACAGACAATGTTATGAATAGGTTTAATTTTTGGTATTCCTCTAACTATCTGTTGAGAAGACAACTTACTCAAATTTTCGTAATTAATGTGACCCATTCTGTTATGCCATATCTCGTTGTCATCCATTCTGGCAACACTACAGATTTCAGAACTAGACATGACACTATAACAATTGTCAGGCGTCCTGAATCCTGTAATTAAGCATTCTCCCTTTTCATTTAAAATCTTGCAATTGTTCTTTGAAAAGGTAACAGTGTAGTTTGAGTCACAAAATTGTGAAATGCTAAGTAAATTAGCCTTAAGACCTTTAACTAAGAGAACATTTTCAAGAAGAGGAAGTCCTTTTTCTTTAAGGGTTCCTTTGCCTATGATCTGGGATGATATACCATCACCAAAAACAACTTTTCCACCATCAAAATGGGTTTTATTTAAAAGTTTTGTATCATCACCTGTCATATGCTTGGAACATCCAGAATCCAAGTACCATCCAGAAGATGTAAGTTCAGCTTTTAGAGCAGAAACAACAATGTTACACTTCATCTGGGGTGCTAGATCATCTTTTCTAATCCAAATTGCCCTGGTTTTTAGTTTGCGCTTGTTTGCTCTCATTTGATAAAATTTGCGAGCATTAGATTTATGTTGAAAAACATTTTGCGCATGATTTTGAGTAAATTTGAATTCCTGAGCATTTGATTTAGAAAAGGTTCTGGTAATCCTTCTAGTAAATGTCCTTTTAGGTTTATTCCTTCTATTCCTATAGTTAGAGTTTTTGTCTGGTGGCCTGGGAAGGACATAATAGTTACGACTCCTCCTAGAATAGTTAAAGTTAGGATATATGGAAGAACTGTAGACAGGTTTAATCAGTCTCCTAGCATAGCAGTTATCGAAGGAATGACCGTATATATCACAATAGGAGCAATAAAGATTGCTCAGAATGGGGTTTTCCTTATTAAAGTCTCTAAACAAAGGTTTTGAGAAATTTTGAGGCTGAATTTTATTCCTAGGTAGCACAGGTTTGAAAGCAGGTTCACTTTTCCTAATTGGGGGGCAGACATATTTTCCCTTTGGTAAACTTTCAAGCTTAGAGCAACTTGCATCTTCAGTGTTGGTGTTTTGATGGTCAAACTTAGTTTTTAGAGAATGAAAGTCTGGACATGTTTCAATAGGTCTTTTGCCTCCTGACACAAACTTGATAGGTTCAACATGTTTAGTTTGTGTCTTCAAATTGGGGCAAAACCCTATTCCAGTTCTATCATCAGAATTGGTTTTAGATTCAGCAACGAATTCCTCAAAACATTTAGAATTGTTTTCAAATTTGGTAAATTTTTTGAAAACAGTTGCTGTCTTTTCTTTTGTTTGTTCCAATTCTAATAATGTCCCTTTGTATTTTTTCTCCAGAATTTCATTAGCTTCAGTCAAAGTTTTCAGTTTTTCATCAAACACTTTAACTTCACTATCATGAGACATGCATTGTGTAGTATACTCTTCAGCATTCAGTTTTACCATTAGGCTTAGATCCTCTAGCTTTTTGGTAAGATCTTTCACAATCTTTTCTAGCCTAGTGCTTTTCTTAAGAGTTTTAGTATATAGAGTGTGTATATCTGGGAGATCATCATTATCTGAGTCACTAAGTGAGGTGTGTGAAGTGACCCCTAAGGTTTCATTTCTTAAACTCACGCACCCATTGACATCAGCATTATCGATTCCCCTTTGACTCACACACCCCGAAGAAGAAGTATTAATGTTCTCAGTAAGTAAAGCATCTAAACCAGTTAAGGTATGATTCAAGATAACAGAACTAGAATTACTAGACTCATCCTCAATATCAAGCACAGGCATATCATCATTATATATGATTTTGGCAAAGAAAGATAAACAAGGATCAAAACCATCAGATGTCTCAGGTTCCTCATTCTCAGAATCACTTGAGTCATCCCAGGTTTTGCAGATGTTGGCTCTAGAGTGTTTGTTTTGGGCATTTAAATTAACTCTACAGTCTTGAGCAATGTGTCCTAGTTTACCACATCTATAGCATTCAGTCTTCTTGAGGTCTCTGTGAGGTCTTGTGTTGTCCTTGTTCTGTTTGTCATGAGGTTTCTCATGAGGTTTGTGATTTGAAGGAGTGGTATAATTAGACTTGCCCTGTCTATTTGCAACACTGTTTCTAAATTTAACAATTTTCTTAAATTATTTTGTCATTAGGGCAATCTGATTATCTAGACTTTCTAAGTCACAGTCCTCATCAGAATCATTACTAGAGGTGTTTAACTCAGGCTTAATCATCTTAGAGGTAAAGCTAAGATTGGAATTGGTATGTTTCCTATTAGTGTGGGTCAATTGTTTCTTAAACTCTAATTCCATTTCCACAGTTCTTAATTTGCTACTGAGTAATTCAGGAGTAAGATTTGTATCACACATCTCCTCAATAGCATATCTTTTATTGTCAAATTTCTGTGGTAATGATCTCAGAATTTTAGAGACAATTTCTTGTCTATCATAAGTTATACCATTGGCATGAAGTTTAGTGACAATATCAGTAAGGTTCATATAGAAATCATCGAAAGACTCAGATTCAGACATGATTAAGGTATTATACTGTTGGATTAACATCTGAGTCTTAGCAGCTTTTACCCTAGAGTCTCCTTCGTGGGCAGTAATCAAGGTATCCCATGCTTCCTTGGAAGTGGTACAGGATGAGATTCTCTTGAACTCATGTTCGTTAATAGACATAAATATAGCGTTCTTGCCTTTGTTATTATTTCGAGAAACCTGTTTCTCTTCTTGAGTAAACTCACTCAATATTTTCTTAATCCTTTCATTGCTTCCATCAGTGGCTGGTTTAGTTGGATAAAAGTATCCATTTTCAATAATATCCCAGACATCATCTCCCAGAGTGCCTTGAATGAAAGCAATCATTCTTACTTTCCAGTAAGAAAAATTGGTTCCATCAAAGACTGGAGGTCTGGTCAAGTTACCATATCTTTCGTTTTTCTTGTCCATAATTGATTTTGAGAAAACAGTTTCAGAAACTCAGGATCTTTTTGAAAAAAGTTCACCAAATGCTCTGATACCAATTGAAATAACGTTGCCAAAGCCGTTTATGAAAATAAACTATTTAAGCAACTCCGAAAGTTTGTTGAAGAAACTCTTTACTTAAAATCAAAACGATTTTGAACACAAGATGTGTTAACAAAAGTATGTACGAGATTAAGACAAGATTTGATAACAAGTTTTAGTAAACAGTTTAAAATGTTTTAAACTCAGCACACAAACAGAATGGGATGAGAAGATGTAGAAATATTGATACTCAAGATTTTTAACGTGGTAAAACCTCAACCTTGAGGAAACATCCACGACTCCCTCTACGGAGTAAAACAAAAACAATCACTAAAACAAATATATGAGTTACAACCTATTTAACTAACATGCACACAAAAACAAATCTATACAAGTTCAGGATTGTACCCTCTGGCGTCCTTAACTTTTCTGCAGATCTTGTTTGTTGATGTAGTTGTCTCAGTTTGTGAACTCTTCTTTGTTCCAGCACTTTACGTCGACTTATTGTTCACCAAATCTTATAGCCAACACTTTGAGTGTTTGTAGTGTGAAGATGTTTGTGAATGGTGTTCTAAAACACATGCATGCACACACACACACACTTATTAGTTACAGACGATCCTAACAAATCACATATAAAGTCTATATGCAGTGTATATGTTATTTTTCTTTCTTACAAAACCAAGAACCTTTTCGACCTTTCAAACTAACACAGATTCCACGGAGATCTTGCTTAAGAAATCGGTCAAGACCTTTCTCAATCACTTTTGAAAATATTATGTGGATTGAGAACCCTCCAAGTGAGAATCCCACTAGGTCAGGTTAGGTTTTGTAAAAACAGAAATAGAAAAACATCTATTGTTGATCTTTGAAGAAGAAAAATGTTTTAACAGAAAACAATCAACAACGAAATTCTCAAGATGAGAAATAAATGCAACTAAGTGTTCTGTGACATGAAAAACTTCAGATCTATGATTTCTATTGAAAAAGAAACAAGATCTGAGTCTTTGTCTAAGTTGGAAATAAGATTTATGAACACAAGGATTTCAGCAACCCAGAAATCACTCAACTCGAACTCTCATAACTCAAGAAACACTAAGGATGGTGTTTGTCTGGTTATGGTGTTTATAGAGAGGTAAGTGGTTTAGGTTTAGAGGTATTTGGACGAAGTTAGGGTTTCTAACTAGGGTTTGGTTTCTCTCTCTAACTTCTCTCTTCTCTCTTCTCTCTCTTCTCTCTATTTTCTGAGACTTTTCAAAATGGCAAAAGCTTTCGAAGGCTGAAATTGAAGGCCTTTAAATAGGAAGAGAGGAAGATTCCAGAGCATCGTTCAAAAACAATGGCTGAGATTGAGTCAAGCTCCATTGACTGCAATCCAAGGGCTCACAACAGGCGGTGGATTAAACAGGCTATGATTGGCTTAAGGGATTACACGGGGATCCACTCAAAAGACATGCAGGCCATCGATAAGGGTTGATCCAAGGGCTGATAACAAGCGATGGTATGTCTCTGTAAAGAAACACACCTAGGGACAATCAGAGAACAGCAAGTGTTGGCCTGAGGATAAATGCAAACGCGCGTCCCAAAATAATTACAAAGCCAACCCTAAAGTCTTTAGCGCTTTCGGTTTCTACCCAGAGTAACTTTAGGCCAATAAACACAACAATCCATATTTATATAATAACCCCAAGACTTTTTAAATCAAATTTTAATTAAATAAAACCTTGTTTAAAATAAGTTTTAAATTCCCAAAAAATTATTAAAAATCAAATTGAGGGATTTAAACACACTCACAACATTAAAACACATAGGGGTGCAAGAATCAAATTCTAAGTGTGTGAGTGATGGCTATAGTCTTAGGATCATTACATGATAGATAGAAGAAGAAGCAACCCAATCTCTGAAGCTCTTTGGTTTCTAGGATAGACTCTATTTTGTCACAATTTCCAAACTAGATGAGCTCTTATACAGTCTAGACTCAAATGAGTCAAAAGTATAAGGGCTTCAAGAAGATGAATAGTACAAGAAAAGCTTACAAAGAAATGGAATATGGAGTAGGGCCAAAGCTCCTTTACAAAACCCTAAAATCTAGACAAAATGGAAGATTATGAAAATAGAAACCCAAATCGGTTTATTTAGTAAGTTACAAAATAAATAAAGAAAAAAGAAAAGAAAAAGATCAAGTTGCCAAATATCTAGGACCACCGGTCGATCGCGAGTCAGGGACCGGTCGATCGGTCCTTCGGGGAAAGCCCACTGCAAAGGTTGCAAGACAAAATCCCAATATGCGATCGACCGACCCCCTGGGCACTGTCGATCGCTACTCTATTTTCCAGCCTTGATTGGTCTTCACTGGGAGAAAAGGTTGAATACAGAAATTACCATAACTTCTTCGTCCGAACTCGAAACGACGCGCCGAGCTTTCGGACTAGGGGTAGAATTTCTTGAGACGGTCCAGATTGACTGGACGAGCCATCTCTTCCCCATCCAGGTCAGTGAGCATGGCGGCACCGCCGGATAAGATTTTCTTCACAATGTAGGGGCCGCTCCAATTGGGCTTGAATTTCCCTCTGGGGTCCCAGATGGGTTATGTTATCTCTTTGAGGGCTAAATCCCCCTCCTGGACATCGCGGTCCTTGACTCTCTTATTGAATGATCACGCTATTCGGCGATGGTACCCCTGTATGTGATAAAGAGCTTTTAATCTTCTTTCATCTACGAGGGCTAGCTTAACAAGACGGATTTGACACCAGTCTTCTTCACTAACCTTGCTTTCGAGCATGACGCGTAACGAGGGTATTTCCAGCTCCACAAGTAGGAATGCTTCCATGCCGTAGACCAGGGAGTAAGGGGTAGCCCCAGTAGAGGTTCGAATTGAGGTTCGATATCCCCAGAGGGCGTATGGGATCCGGTCGGCCCAATCCCTACAACTTTCGGTCATCTTGCTGATGATGGCTTTGAGGTTCTTATTGGCGGCTTCAACTGCACCATTGGTCTGAGGTCGGTAGGGAGAAGATTTGTGTCTCTGAATCTCGTACTCATTGACAACTTCTGTGACTTCTGCTTCGAAGTGTAACCTGTTATCTGACACTAGCTCATGCGAGACCCCATATCGGCAGATGATATTCTTCTTGATGAATTTGGCCACTTTTTTAGCGTTCAACACTGCGTATGACTCATCTTTGACCCATTTGGTAAAGTAATCAATGGCGACTAGGATGAATTCATGTCCGTTTAAAGCCTTTGGTGTAACCTTCCCTGTGATGCCGATACCCCAGGTGGAGAACGGCCAGGGAGAGGTCATGTTGTATAACTCTCGCGAAGACAAGTGTTGTTGATTGGAGAATTATTGGCATTTGAGGCATCTCCGGACATAGGCGGTGCAATCCTGGGTCATGGTGGTCCAGTAGTAGCCCTATCGGATAATCTTCTTGGCGATCATGTGACCATTCATATAGGGTCCGTACACCTCGCTGTGGATTTTCTGCATTGTTTTCTCAATCTCAGCCCCTGCGATGCAGTGTAGATGCGTTCCATCAAAATTCCTCTTGAGTAGAGCTTTATGACAGATGATGTACTGGGCGGCCAGTCTTTGGAGGGTTGTTCGATCCTTCTTGTTGGAACCCTCGGGATACCTACCATGTTTGACTAGGCACCAGATATCATAGTACCAACAATCGGCTGGTTTGGGATCTTCGGTGGAGACAAGCTCCACATGGCAGTGATGGGTCGGTTTGTCTTGCTTTTGAACTAGGAAGGGGGTTATTGTTATTCCCTCGGGCATGTCGACCATGGAGGCTAAAGTGGCGAGAGAATCGACTAGGTTATTCTTTTCTCGGGGTAGGTAATGGAAGGTGATATCTCGGAATTGGGAGGCTAACTCTTCTAATTGGGCATGAAAGGGTTGGAGCTTTTCGTCCTTGACTTTCCACTTTCTGAGCACTTGATCGATGATGAGGGTAGAATCCCCGTAGACATCAAGGTGTTGAATACTCTTTTCGAGAGCAACTTTGAGGCCCACTGTGCATGCCTCGTATTCCGTCATGTTGTTGGTGCAAAGGAAATTCAATTTCATGGTGATGGGAGTATGGGAGTCATCTGGGGCGACCATAAGTATCCCAATGCCATATCCCTTTTTGTTAGCAGCGCCATCAAAGAACATTTTCCATCGAAGGTGGTCTTGGGTGCTGCAGAGGATATTTTCATCTGGGAATTCGGAGATCCAGACATCTGCTTCTTCTACAGGGTAGTCAGTGAGGTAGTCAGAGATGGCTATTCCTTTAACAGCTTTCTGTGTGACGTACATGATATCAAACTCGGTTAGGAGCATCAACCATCGGGCCATTCGACTGGATAAGGAGGGTTTCTCAAGTAGGTATTTGATGGGATCCATTCGGGATATAAGTTTTATGGGGAAGGCGAGCATGTAGTGTCGTAACTTTTGGGTGACCCAGACAAGTGTGACACATGCCTTTTCTAAAGCAGTGTAGTTGACCTTGTACCCGACCAATTTGGGACTGGCATAATAGATGGCTCTTTATTTGCGGGAGTCTCCAAGGTATTGGGCTAGCAAAGCCCCGACTGCAGTGTCGGTTATGGTTAGGTATAGGAGCAAAGGGAGACCAGACTGTGGTGGCATGAGTACTGGAGGTTGGGTCAGGTATTATTTGATTCGATCAAAAGCTTCTTGGCAGGCCTCGTTCCAAACCTTGGTTGAATCCTTTCGGAGGAGCTTGAAGATTGGTTCACAGATGGAGGTTAGCTGGCTGATGAACCGGCTGATATATTGAAATTTCCCAAGAAAACCTCGGACTTCTTTCTCTGTTCGGGGTGGTGGCATCTCAAGTATGGCCTTCAGCTTTGCAGGATCTGCTTCTATCCCCTTTTCACTGACCATGAATCCCAAGAGTTTTCCCTTTGTAACGCCGAAGACACACTTCTGTGGATTAAGTCTCATCTGATACTGTCGCAGTCATTCGAAGAACTTTCAAAGAGCGGGAACACGACCTTTTCTAGTTTTGGACTTGATAATCATATCATCCACGTAAACCTCGACCTCTTTGTGAATCAGATCATGCAGGATGGTTGTGGCAGCCCTTTGGTAGGTAGCACCAGCATTCTTAAGACCGAATGGCATAACGGTGTAGCAAAAGGTTCCCCATGGGGTGATGAATGCGGTTTTTTCTTGGTGGTCTGGGTGCATCTTGATTTGGTTGTATTCGGCAAACCCGTCGACGAATGACTGGTTGTGTTGTCCATGATCATGTCGATATTGGGTAGCGGTTAATCATCCTTTGGATAAACTTTATTTAAATCTCGGTAGTCCACACACATTCGAACCTTCCCACCTGATTTCGGCACAGGTACTATGTTGGCTAACCATGTGGGATATTCGATCACACGAATGAAGCCCACGTTCAACTGTTTGACCACCTCTTTGACTTTGAGCGACCATTCGATGCGGAGCTTTCTTAATTTTTATTTAACCGGCTTGTAGTCTGGGAGAGTGGGGATCTCGTGCTGAGCTATTTCAGGATCAATGCTAGGCATATCATCATAGGACCATGCGAAGACATCCACGAATTCCTTTAGCAATTCTTCGAGTTGTGCATGCTCATGCTCGTCAAAGGTGGCCCCTATCCTAATCTCGCCCAGTTGGCTACTAGAATCGAGATTAATAACAACAATCTCTTCTTTATTAACTTGAACGCGATTATGTTATTTATTATAACCCTTATTTAGATCAGTTAAGAATTGTTCATTTGCAAAATCATCATCATCACGAGTTTGATTAGAATCCAAACAATTAATGTAAGGCACGGCAAGATACTCAAAATCTTCATTTATTTCATTGATAGGAAAAACAACATTGAGAACCTTATCAAAAGAGGTCTCGATTACATTTGAATAAGAATAGACAACAGAAGAAGAAATAGGGTAAATATTGGGGTTAGGGGAGATTTCAAAAGGTAGAACTGGCGCAGTATGGCAGTTGAGGAGGGGTGTATCAGCAACTTTAATTAGATGGAATGGATCCATTGATGTAGTGCATAAATGAACCATGCAGAGTGCCAGCCCTAGTGTTTGTAAGTTGAAGGAATCTTTGGAATCACTTTCCTCAGTCTTTTCGGTATCTTTGATGAGCGATTGTACTCGGTGTTGGAAACTTTCAGCCCATGGGTAGCTATCTTGGAAAAAGATCTCCATTACAAGCTTCATTTTCTTGTCTGTGTGGTCATACCATGGTTATGGAAAACCGCAAAAGGGGAAGTCTTTGCCTTCTTTGATGAATCGTCCATTCAAGGAGTCTCCTGGGATAGTTTGGATACAGTCTAATATTCTCTTTGGTCAGGACTGGTGGATCATTCTGAGTTTATGTTCTAATGGTTGATAGCCCAAGCTACAATGAGGGAAAGCTTTCTTCAGTTTGATGGGCTCAAGTATCCCTTGTGACCGTTTCCCTAGCCCCAGTCTGGGCATAAAGTGCATGTTTTTAAACATCTGAATCACATTGACATTGCCATGACGGTCATATTCTGGACAAACCCTTTCTTTGAAACCATCCCCTACCGTCAGTAGGAGTGGCTCAACTCGGAATCCTGATAGGAGCATATCATTTAACCAGTGATGTATCTCAAGGATTGGACTGCTGGTGCTTGCACCCTCGACATTTTCGTCGTCGCCCAAAATGGTGATGACTCGCCCGTCGACGAAGAACTTCAATTTCTGATGGAGTGAGGAAGACAAACCCTTGATACTATGGAGTCAGGGTCATCCGAGTAACAGGTTGAAACAAGCTGGGATGTTTATGACTTGGAATTCGACGACAGGGTTTATAGGGCCAACCCCTATTACAAGTTTTATGGATCCCATCACCTCCCGGTGGGTATTATAGTAGGCACGTATAGCGGCGTAGGTTGGAGCGAGGTCGCTTTCTTTCAGGCCTAAACACTTGAAGGTTCTCCGTGGGCATACATTCTAGGCAGATCCGTTATCTATAAGAGAGAGTGGCACGGCCTTCCCCATAACTTCTATGGAGATGTTTAGTGCATAATTGTGATTTGGCCCAATTCTAGGGATTTCTTCTTCAAAAAACGATAGCATTCGGGTAGAGGTCAAGGATCCGACCAGATTTACCGCTTCTTCTGGTGTGGTAGAAGGAGGAACTGTGGGTCCAGTGAGCATCTTGATTAAAGTATTTCTGTGCAACTGGGAAGACATGAAAAGCCCCCATAAAGTGATGTTAGCTTAAGTTTTCTTTAGTTGATCGAGGATCTTGCTCTCCTCGATGGTCATCTCTGGCATAGGAAGGTTTTCAACGCCCTTCCCTTTGTCATTTGCTGGTAGTGAGCTTGGAACCTGGTAATATCTCCATGATCTGGTCATGTGATTTACTGAAGAAGGGAAGAACATAAATCCTGTTTCCTCGTCAATCTCAGGTTGTTCTGTCACCCTGTTTATTTCTTCGAGGAGTTCTTCAAATGATATCATCCCACATATGTTAGCTACTGGGCGAGTTCTTCCTGAAGCTTGTTCTTCACTCGAATCTTTGAATTCTTCCCTCCATTCGGTGGAAACAATTCTGTCTTTCCATGTAAAGTCAATGCATTCCACAACTTCAACGTCTTCTTCATATAGGTCTTCCCATTCTATGGGGATATGTATGGTTGAAGGGACCAAGCGCCCTTGTAGCTTCAAATGTCAAGTAACCCGGTGATACTACAAATGCTGTTGGTTTGCCTGAATAATTCTTCCATAATCTGGACAACATCATCTAGGCTGACTTCATTGGTTGGTACCACCCACTTGTCTGAATCTCGGGCCCATTTTCGTGCTTCTAAGAACTGTATACTGAACTTTTGGCAATCGATGACCATCTGAGAGGGCAATTTTAGCCCGAACTCTAGGAGTTGGTTTAATACCTCTAACAATTCTATATTTTCATTTTCAAAACGGGTATGGACAGCGATGCATGCTCTGGTAAGGAGTGGCAATGCCTGATCAGCGGGGCTAGTAGGGTGTAGGAGGAAATATGGGCAAATTTGAAGAGGTTTAAGAGGGTATAGGGGTGTGATTTGGGTTGATGTATCGAAATTCGGGTTTTCTTTCAAGAATATGGCATTGGTGTGATTTGGGAGTGGGTTGTGAGTAGTGTTTGGCTTAGGATTAGCTTGTGGGGCGATGGTGCACCGATCAATGAGATCTTGGATTATGTTTCGGAGGTGAAAGCACTGGTCGGTGGTATGGCCAGCAGTTTGGTGGAAGGCGCAATGAGCGTCGATCTTGAAGTTTCTTGGGAGTGGATTTGGGCACTATCCTTCAAAGTTTGCTGAAATAATTGGGCCATCACTTCTTCAGAAGCGCCTAGTAGAGTCATGGAACGATGATAACAGCGAAGATGAACAATTAGGGGACCATTCCCCCTGAACTTCTCGATATTTGGCATCTTGAACGTCTCGGGTAACCTCGCTTTAGGATCAGGAGACATGTGGGTGTAGTCCATGTAATTCCCATAGATCCTGACTTGATCAAACTTCTTGGTGAGCATCTTGAGATCCTCTTTGACTTTATTCAACTCCTCCTCCTTTAGATCAGCGACCACAGGCAGGTTAGCCATAGGCTGGGCAATGTTTGGCATTGGAAGCTGGGCAGGCGACGGCCCATTGGTAGGAGGGGCACGTGGAGCGTGCTGATATTCTTTCGGGACCCAGATAGGCTCGGGTGGACCCATAGCATGAGGGAACAGGGACTCGGGCTCTTGAGGAAAAGGAACTTGGTTTCGTTACATTTCTTGAACCTCAGCTTGGAGGTTGTCAATCTTGGCCACGAGCTGAGCTAGGATCGTCGGCAGAACCGGTTGTATGACTGGTGCTTGATCTGCATTCTCCATGGGAGATGGATGGATTCCGGACTTAAAATAAGTAGTAGAGGAGCGAATGAAATTCTGGGGTGATTTGACTGAAGACCTAAGCCAATAGGGAGCCAGACCAAGGGCTTGCAATCGACCTGAGAAGGTGTAGGATAAGATTTATGTTTGAGAAAAAGGGAAGAAACTATTTTTAGATTTTTAATAAAGAAGGGAGAAATGTTTTTGGATTTTTAATAAAGAAGGTAGAAATTTTTTTGGATTTTTATTAAATAAGGGATAAATGTTTTTGGAGATGGAACTCAACATAATTATTATGATTATTATGTTCTCACTTGTATTTAATTCTCCTAAATGCAATGCCGGACGGGACCCGAGCCTGGAAAAGTAGGGTTTTTAATATATGCAAAGCTACGATTTGGACTTGTAACCAGGCTCACGGACAGGGTCCCGTTTTAAAAAATACGCGAAAATTGGGTGGCAGATCGACCCGAAATTTTGGCAGAGTTTCGGGTTAAAACCGACAATCTAAAGTGCGAGTCTTAAGTCTGACACCTATATGCGGGTATGCAGTTGGTTGGGTGAATCGACATGGGTTCCCCCCTTTGGCGTGACTTCCACGATATATGTCTTGTTCTTGCGGGCAATCGGTACATGTGGACAAGCCATTTGATATACCTGAGTGTACATGAATTGCCTCACCATATACCTCGTGGGGACGGTACGTGTGAAAGCGAATTTGATATACTCGGCGTACGTGAACGAATTCTCTGCGATATACCTCCCGTCATGACTTCGATCAAGCGGTACGATGCGGGGGAACCGTTCGATATACGTCGAAGATACTTGACCAATGGAAGGTGAGAGTCATATCGCTTAGGCTAACTGCGACCTGCTGGACCAGCGCCCATCACGAAGTGACCCTCCAGTTACTGGGTAAAATTTGGTCAATATCAATGCTCTTTGGTGATGTTGTGTGAATCATGCATGATTCTCTTTATTAGTATCTTATGATGAGAATGCCTTTCTTGATTATTCCAAACAGGGAACAAAGTACAATTACCCCAAAAGGTACGTCATGTATGGATGGGTGATGCGTGAAACATGGGGATATACATGTGATCCTAGGTGCACGTGGTGCGAAGTGTACATGGAGAATTTTCTACAAGTGTGTGAACATAAGTGTAAGCATGGGAAACATGTGAGAAAGGGGAATAGGCAGATATGGGGGGAAACATAAACAAATATAGCATCCATGTAAATAGAGTCAAGCCCACAAGCAAAAACACATTTCCCCAGCAGAGTCACCACTGTGGCCATCCCCGATCCTGATCCTTGCGGGCGGGCGCGTGGAGGAAAGGATCCTTCGGGTCCCGTGCGTTCCTCTCAGGAGTGCTTCGGTCGGCGTCGTTTGTGGTGTGAAAAATGTAGAGAGATTCAGAGTCGCCAGTCTATTTTACTCAAAACAGACAAAAGAAAAAGGGGAAGCCACCCCGAAGAGTGGCATCCAAAGACATACTGGTGCATACGAAACCAAGATGATTCGAGAAGGGTTCGAAGGCTTAGTTACGAAATGGGAAGGTGTTAGGCACCCATTCCGCCCTTTCGATCTCTCATGAATATTTGCTATTTTCCTTTATGTTTCCCCCCGTAATATGTGTGCATGTGTATATATATAGAATGGAGGTAGGAATTCTCGACTTGTATCATGGAAAAGATAAAGCGAGTCATCCGTAGGAATATATAAGAGTAATATTAGAAAAATGAGATTTACGCGATTACCCCTACGTTGATCGTTATAAGGGAACGATAACACATATGGGGTAATGCGTCACTAAGAACAAGTATATGTATAATATAAGAAAAATGGATTTAGAGAAGATAGAAAATGAGAGAAGGAGTGAGAAAAAGGACTCGAGTCTCGGGTTTTACCCCGAGACGCCTACGTAGCCTATAAAGCCATCAAAGTCCACGTAGTTCGCGTGTAAAATGAGGGGTGGGGTTTATCCCATAAATCCAAAATGGGGAATCTCTTATTTGTGAGTGTGTGTAGGAAAAAGTGTTTTAGTTGTGAGAAAAGTGTGAGGAAAATATGAGAATCCCTTATTTGAATTTATGAGCAAACCCCCCTTTTTCTTATTTTTTGGGTTTTATGAAAATAAAAGATGTGCAATAATGCTAAGTAAAAAGTATATTAGGATGTGTGAAATGGGATAATAAAAGTGCCAAGTAAGAAAACAAGTTATTGAGAATTCAAGAGAATTTAAAGAGAGAGTTTGAGAAAGTTGGACCTTCTTGAAGATCTTGAATGTTGGGGAGCATCCCTTGCACTTTGGATGATGATGGAGAGTGGCTAATTCACCAAGTTTAATGAAAGGGATGATGAAAAGTGGAAGTAAAAAGGGGATTTGGAAGTTGAAATCACGCTGCCTTCGAGAGAGGTTTCTGGGATTCGTTCAGAGGGATTTTTTATCAGATCCGGGCTATTCATGCAAATGAGGTGAAGGCCTCCATTTATAGTCCCAGGTGAGTGCCGATCGGCATAGAGCCCTTCCTGCCTATCGGCAGGCAGGTGTCGATAGGCAGGTTTTGGAACCTGCCGTTTGGTAGTGTGTTTCAGGCTTTTTCGGAAAATCGGCCGCCGAGGGAAAACCGTTCGTCAGAATTGCGTATGGGGCATACCGTTAGAAAGGTAATTCAGAGACCTTTGAAAGTCATTTGGACCGCTCCCGGGTTTGGGAGTTGACTTTGGGTCAAATATGGTTCGGAAGCGTTTGTCGGTCCATTGGACGGGGAATCATTCGGACGCAAACGGATCGTTCGTCGGCATGGTAAGTCCGAATCGCGCACGGGGCATACCATTGGAAAGGTTAGGAGATGTAATTCAACATTACAAAGAGTTTGACATGGTTTGGAGAGTTGACTTTGGTCAACCGGGCCGAAAAGTACTCGGTGGCCTCCCAGAGTCAAACGGATCGTTCGTCCGCATGGAAAGTCAGAATCACGCATGGGGTGGACCGTTGGAAAGGGTATTCAGGTCCCATAGAATATTCATTCATCCTCGATCAAGATGAAGAGTTGACATAGGTCAAACAGAGCCCGGGAGCGCCCGGGGCCTCTGGGTCAGGTTTCAGACGCAAACGGACCGTTCGTCCTCATGGTAAGTCGGAATCGCGCACGGGGTAGATGGTTGGAAAGGGTATTCATTGCCCTTTGAAGATTCATTAAGTCTCGATCGAGATGAATAGTTTGACTTTTGGGTCAAACCGAGCCGGGGAGTGCCCGATGGCTTTCAGGTCAGTACTCGGGACGTGACCTGGGTTTACAGTTATGAAGGGAGGTACTAGGGACCTAAGGAGACTCAGGGGGTAATAGAATGGGGTGTCTATAGTAGCATTAGTTATGGTTTGGTACATGGCTTACAGTCATAACCGTTTGGGAGAAATATAACATTAGTTTCCAAGTGTAAAGGCTCGTTTTTGCAGCGAAAGTGATGGATAGGTGAGAAGTAATATTAGTGTGAACGTCGTCTAAAGGTATAGTTGAATGTCTATAGGACAAATTGTGTGTGGCGTCATTGAGAATAGAGATCGAATGTTGTGAAGCCTTGAGGTGTTTGATGGTTAAGGTGCACTACGTGTAAAAGCTCGGACTAGTGTCCTTGCGAGCACTGTGTAATCGTGATGTGGGAATTGAACGGTTTATGGAGCGCACCTACAATGATAAAGGTACGGATGATAAAATTTTGTTGGGTCTTAAGGAAGGTTATATAAAATGTGTTTAGTGTCCTTAGGAGACCAGTTAGCTCGGTATTAAGGAGCTTTAGCATTCTAGTAATGATTGTGTTGAGGATTAGGTGATGATCCCAGATTATTGGTAATATATTGTACATGTCAGGTGTGGCTTCCCAAGTCAGCACAGATGGGTAGTATAATCCCTAGGGTAGGGTGACAGTTTGTGTCATTTTAGGAGTGATGATCAGATATCATGGGATGAGTAGTATGGGTGAGGTGATACTCGGTTTCAGGATGCACTATAAGATGTATTAGAGACTTACAAATGGCGACGCCATGTGGAGACTTGTCAATGGGAACCAAGGTGGGGTAACATCGTAACATGATTACAATGTCGACGTGTGTTGATGGTATATTCTAGGGTAGCCTTAGCAATGTAAGGAATAGTTCTTGTCACATCTGGTCAAGATGGTTCAGATTAGAAAATGTAGCCATGTGTGATATTTACTACCCTTAGAATGTTAATGATGGCGGGTGTGGTCGCCACGTAAATTCTCCATGGGTAGAAATCAAAAGTAAGTTTGGTGGCAACCTCGTGTTGTCAAAGCACATGACAAGGTAAGTGCCTCTCTTGAACTAAGTAATGCCGGTGGGAGTTTAGGATTTCGATCATGATATTATAAGGAAAATAATAATCTAGGTGTAGTAGGTTGGTGATATTGTCACTAGTAATTGGACAAGGTCAATGTAGACAAATGCGTGAGGTATTCGCCAATCGAAAGGGTTCATGTACGCCAAGGATGTGAAGGACAGGGCCTTGCTCCCAAGGAGGGAAGTCAGGCATTGACTTCCTATAGTAATACCAATTCGTATATTGCTTTTGTTTCACGAGAATGAAAGGTTGTGTTTCGATTTGTCATGGCTAGTGACCTAAGCCTGGGTATGGGGATATAGATTGTGCTTAGTGAAAACGTAGGGAATGAGTGACATGGCTTCAAGCATATGGCGTAGGTTCGCTTTTGTAAGTCATACTCGAACGCTTATAAAAAAAAACTTCAAATTCTTTTGAACAATATTCTCTACCACGATCATTACGGAGATTTTAATGGCTCTCCCTATTTAATTTTCTACATAGGCCTTGAGCCTTTTAAATGCACTAAAAGCTTCTGATTGCTCTTATAGAAAATAAACCCTATTTTTTTTACTATAATCATCAATGAAGGCAATTAAGTATCTTTTACCCTAACTAGAAGATGTATTTATCGGCCCGTAAATGTCAGAATGAACCATCTCCGTGACAATATTTGTTCCCCACATCTTTCCTTGATGGAATTAAGTACTATGTTGTTTGCTAACAACACATTATTCACAAAATTGATAAGGAATCATAATTTGAGGAAGATCCATCACTATATTCTTCCATTAGAGAGTTTTTAATCCCCCAAAATTCAAGTGGCCATAACAAAAATGCCAAAGCCATGATAGATCATTCACCTCAGTCATTAAGCAAGTCTGTGTATTATTTTATCTGTAATGGAAACAACATATTTGGAATCATCTTAACAATCATAATTGCTCCTCTTGAAGGGTTATATTTCACAAGCTCCCTTTTGAATACTTATAACATAACCATTTTCTTACAATTGACTAACACGTAAGAAATAACTTTTCAAATCAGGAATATAAAAGAAATTAAATATTATTTCTACGAAACCATTTTTGATTCTTATCTTAATGTCACCTTTTCCCAAAACATCCATAGTAGAACAATAACCAAAACTCATAGTAATATGAAAGTCTTCATTTAAATAAATAAAAGAAGACATACTACCACACTTATGGTTGCTACAACCCTTGTCCACATACCAAACATCTGGTTCACGATCTTCCTTGATATGGCAAGTGTTGTTGCAGTAATAAATTAAACGCATAAATTATGGAACGAAATTACCCAATTAGGGGTTGATAAACTGGGGCCAAGAAATATAAGAAATCTGGAACTGGACAGTCTAGAAATATGGCTGAGTCACGGACAATGTTGCTCTCTTTAAGGTGTTTCGCGGCTCTGCCCAAAGTGTGCTGACAGTCTCAGGTTTGGCCTCGTTACCCCCAGGATAATACAGCCTCCAAGAAAATATGAATTGGAAGCACAATCCAATCTCGTTCAATCAACACCCATTCAGTTATATATATATTGCTCGAATCTGAAACTATAATTAATTTGGGGTACGATTAATCATTTCTGTGATGTGATAATTATTCAATGGAAGATTAATTATTTTGACTTCTGTGTGTGGAGAGAAAATATTTGGATAGCTGGTTTTTTTTTTTTGAGAACTGTGTTAAAAATGGAGGTGTTAACCTCCTTTTATTGCAAAAAATTATTAACGTTAATGGGCAAAAATGTGGGTCAAGTGGGAGAGAAAATTTCGAAAAGCGTTTTTGAGTTGGAGGAATTTTTCAACTGGTAATAACCACGTTTTTATTCCAGGAAAAAAATTACAGTTAATAATTAATTTTAAGCCCAAAAAATTGTCTATTTATTTGTCCAAAAAGATATTTCTTAATGAGCCCAAGCCCAAGACCCAGGACCCGAACACGGGCACGGGCCGGGTCGACCGGACGGCGGTAGCAGCGCGTGCGTGTGTGGCTTAACTCAATAAGTCTCCCACCCATACACACAAAACATCTAATGCCCAAAGGACTTGCTCATTTGTTCCAAATAAATTGCAAATATACCCAACTCATTTTAGTGATCTCTCCGATGTGGGACACGGACAAAAGGCATTTTCTAGGTTTTGCAACTCAACAGCTGTGAGCTGTTTGACAGCTAACTATGAGCTGTTACCAACAATACCCCACTTGCAAAATTCGAAAATATTTTGTCGAGCAATAATTCATAGAATTGTGCATAAGCAAAGGTGTCTTTCGACTTGAACCTTTACGTAGTAAAGATGATTCAGAATATACTAGAGTAACCGTAGTTTTGAACTCTATCTCTGTCAACATCCCACACACAACCTTACTCGGGTGTAGTTCTAATAGACAACATGTTATGGCCATGTGCTTCTATCCCAGTATAGTTAACGCTTTAGGAATTTGCCCAAAATATCCATAGAAAGCGGCCACACTTCCACATTCACATAGGTGAGTCTATCAAGAAGAATACTCCTGTAGCTAGGTACCCCACTCAAAATAGAGATATAGATCTCATTAAGAGTTATAATAACTCATCCTTTACTCACTTCAGGATATCATGCTCCATAGGGATGGACTCGGAGTAAAACCCCATTCTATATTAATTAATAATAGCATAATTCAACCCATATCACTTGTGACTTGTTATTACCCTTTGAACATATTTCTTGGTATCTCCAGTCCATATGTTGGGTTACCATCACAAATGACTCATTTATCCAAGGGCTTTTGTCCAACCCCTTTCGAGGTGTTCCGCACCTTCTCCTAGCTAGTCCTTTCGTCAAAGGATCAACTAAGTTTTGTTCAGATCGTATATGATCCACCCTCACAGTACCCGTAGAGATAAATTCTCTAACGGTACTATGCTTACGACGCATTTGTCATTTTTTACCGTTATAATAACGGTTCTAAACTTTTGAAATAGCCGCGATACTATCATAATGAATCAAAATGGTTGGTATCGGTCTTTCCCATAATGGGATATCTGACAGGAGGTTTCTTAACCAACCTGCCTCTTCACTAGCAGTAGCTAGCGGTATCATCTCAGACTCCATAGTGGATTGAGATAAAATAGTTTATTTCTTAGATTTCCAAGAAACTGCACCACCAGCGATGCTAATTATATATCCACTAGTAGCCTTAGAATCATCAGATATGGTGTTCCAATCAGCATCACTAAATCCTTCAAGGACTGTGGGATGCTTATTATAGTGTAATATGAGGTTCATCGTCCTTTTAAGGTACCGCATAACCCTCTCAATAGCATGCCAATGCTCCATACTAGGTCTACTGGTAAATCTACATAATACTCCCACAACATAAGCTATGTCAGGTCTAGTGCAATCTGTAATATAACGTAAGCTACCTATAATGCTTGCATAAGCATTTTGGTTTACATTGTCGCCAGTGTTCTTAAATAACTTTACACTAGGGTCAAATGGAGTACTAACAGGTTTACAGTAAAAGTAATTGTATTTCTTTAGAACTTTCTCAATGTAATGAGATTGATCCAAAGAAAGTCCCTTTTCTGACCGAGTAATATTAATTCCTAATATTACACTAGCTTCACCCAAATCCTTCATATCAAAATTGGCACACAATAATGATTTAACATTTTCTACGGCATGATATTAGAACCAAATATAAGCAAGTCATCAACATAAAGACATATGATAGTGCAACTGTTCTCTACATATTTATAATAAATGCATTTCTCACTTTCATTTATTTTAAACCCATTGGAGATGACTAGGCTATCAAATTTATCACGCCATTGTTTAGGTGCCTGTTTGAGTCCATAAGAGATTTATCTAATTTACATACATTATTTTCTTGACCGTGTACAATAAAACCTTCAGGTTGATCCATCTAAATCTCTTCTTCTAATTCTCCATTTAAAAATGCAGTTTTAACATCCATTTGGTGTACAATTAAATCATTTAAGGCAGCTATAGCAAATAGTACACGTATAGACATTATTCTAGTCACGGGTGAAAATGTATAAAAAAAGTCTACGTTTTCTCTTTGTCTAAAACCTTTGGCAACAAGACGTGCCTTATATTTTTCAATAGTGCCATCAGGTTTTAATTTCTTTTTAAGAATCCATTTACACCCAATTATTTTACACCCAGGAGGAAGGTCTGATAAGCACCCAAAACTGTACATTTTATACCCCGAATAGACGTATTTTAGTTGCTAATTCTCGGCAATATGGGTCTTATGTGCTTAAATATTTATCTTGTAGGTCAAACGTCCATTTGCAGTGTCAAAAGCTATATATCAAAGCAAATGCGCGTTGAATGGAGCTAAATACCCAATCCCATAACCCTAGCCTACCCCAACCCGAGCCTAAACCAGTCCCTAAACCCTGTCCCGAGCCGTGTGTGTTTGATTTGTTCCCTTTTGTATTTTATTTTATATTTATATTTTTTAATTTGAGTCATTTTTATTTTTAGGATTTATTTTAGATATATTTAGAATTTTTAGGATTTATTTTCTATTTCTTTTAATTTAATGTTGTTTATTTTCATTTTTAGTTTTTAGTTTTTATTTTAGGATTAGTTTTTCTTAGGAATTCATTTATTTTAGTTTTATTTGGATTTTCACTTTTTTGGTCTTTAGTTTTTATTTGATTTTTAGTTTTATTTTTTTGGTCTTTAGTTTTTATTTTATTCGGATAAGTTTTAGGATTTTTTTTTCTACTTTTATTAGTTTATTTTTTTAGGACTTGAGTTTTAATTTTATTAAGTTTTAATTTTTATTTTTAGGATTTAATTTTTACTTTATTAGTTTTAGTTAGTTAGTGTTATTTTTAGGGATCCAAATTAAACACACACTAATACCTAACTAACCAACTCACTCACACACACACAACTACCATACACACAAACACCTCTTATCCTAAACCCTCACCCACGCCAAACTTTCTACACCCTCAGCCACCTAATCAAACCCACCATCATCTTCCACCTCACACCATCTCACTCTCTCTCCTACTCCATTAACAACCTGCATCTTTTACTTACACCACTCTCTCTCATATCTCCATTAACCCACCTTATACATCCCACAAACTCCATCATTATCTTTTCACCACCACTTAGCAACCTACCCACAACCCGCTGGCGAGAAACCCGAGACTGCCCCGGCGCGACCCCTTGACCCGAAACCGCCGACAACCTTAAACCACACCCGCGACGCTGACCCGCAAGCCCCCCTCCGGCGGCGCTACACCCCCTCTCCGGCGGCGCTACACCCCCTCTCCGGCGAACTACAACCAACAACCCGGCCAACCGCGACCCTTGCCCGACCACCAATCCAACCAGCAACCCGAACTCCGGCTGGCGCGACCCATCTCTGTCCGACCCGCCTCTGATGTACCCAACCCTAAATCCAACCCAAGTCCAAACCCATTTATCCCCAAAAGATGTTTAACCCTTCCAAAGCCAACACAATTCCACCTGCCAAATCTCAAACCAAAGCCAAATAAGTCTAAATGCCCACATGTGCCAAATAAACCCACTTATCCCCTTTTTACCCCTTTTACCTATTAAAACCCCAACTCCTCTTTTTTACCCAATGCCCAAAATACCCCTCAAACCAATTCTGATTTTATCCTCACCGCCACACTTCCCACATGACCTCACCTCTTACCCATGCACATGTGTACATAATTCCCTAGATACCCTCAACCAAATACCTTCCATATCCCATACACCTTTGTCCTTCCATTTTTACCCCCATGCTCCATGCCTACTATTTAAGGATGGAAGGCCCCAATTTGAAGAAGATCTGTTAGAATAGGAATTAGTAGAAAGTATTGTAGAGAGAGGAAATACCATTTTAGTGTAGGTTTTTAGATTAGAATTTTTATTTTATTTTTTTAGATAGTGAGGGAAAATAAATTATTGAGCGGATTAATTTGAGTGAAATTCTTGATATAATTTTTTTTGGATCATTCAAATTGAGGGATGTTGATTTCAACTCATGGATTGAAGTTCAATTAAGCATCAAGAGATTGGGTTTGATTGTTCTTTTCTCTTCTCATTTATTTTATGCCTTTGATTATTAATTTGTCAAACTTCATACCATGTTAGGCTAAATCCCCTTTCAAGGGATGGGGGGAAACCCTTATTTGATGTTATTTTAATTTAATTAGTTTGATTACTTGAAAATTTCGTTTAAATGTTAATTTTGATCCCTCGCCCTTAAATTTACGCCTCGAGAGAGGGTAAATGATTTTCGAGAGAAAATCGAAATTCTAGTTATAATACTCATTTTAGATTCGAACTAGAGATATGGGTTTCTTAAGTGGGATATTATTACTTGAATTTCAACTCTAAATTTATTTTCTAAGATTTACATGAATTTTAATTGATCGATCCTAGCGGGTGATTAATTAAAAGGAGTGTAGATCTATTTTCTAGAGCTGTGGGGAATTAAACTTAATTTTTTAAAAGGTTACTATTAAACTTACATTTGCAACGAGAGTTGATTTATAATTTTGATATTAATTTGGGAGAATTCAATTAATTAATTAGAATATCTAAAATTTATGGTGTAATACCACTCCTTGATTGTTCTCAAAATTATTTAGCTCACTTTATATGTTATTTTAGTGTTAGACTTTATTTTTCACTTTTAGTCACTTTCTAGTTAGTTGTTTTCATCTCACATTATAGTTTAGTTTTATTTCACCTCACCTCACCTAATTGTTTTAATATTTAAAAAAGCTAAAAAAATAGAAAAGAAAAATTCCAAAAAGAAAATAAAAAGTGAATTACATTTGAGTTTGTCTCTAGCTTTACCCCCTTGATGTGGATTGATACCCTTACTTACCTCTACACTTGAGTTTGTTATATTTGTAGGTATTTGAGTATTTTGATTAACTTGGCTTTCAACAACAACGACAAACAAAAAACAAGTTATCAAATGGCGCCGTTACCATTCTTAGGAGCTTGAAGCACTTGGAGCGGATTTCATATTGTAGTTCATTTATTTTTTGCACTTTGTTATTTTTAGTACCATTTTTGCATTTTATTAGAAGTCTTGTATTAAGACTTTATTATTTGGCTTGTATTACGGTGCATAGAGACACCTTTATTTTATTTAAAAAATTGTAATAATCAAAGACAAACGTGATAGGGAAACCGGACAAGGTAAAGAGAGGGCGTCCAAGGCGAGGATTTAAAAGCCTCTCTATCTTGGGTCGGTAGGACTCCCGAGGCCGACTGAGATAAGCGTAATCTCCCCCCGGTCGACTCAATTTTTTTGGCACTCCACGACTTAAAAATCGTGGGAGGTACATTTCTTACACCCTCGCGCCTCTCCTGTTAGCGAGTCAATTATTTTGTGTGCTTTGTGTGCTCTTGTGTGATTTTATTCTCGATTTTTTTTTTGAATGGTGTGATGAATTAAATTACTAAGATCTACACCCGGTCACTCACGAGAAGGGATTTCATCACCCGACTCACTCGCTTACCATTGTGTGTAACCCTAGCCATCACTAAATTTAAAATTAATCAACTAGGTAGCCCACTAGGAGGATATTTTTGCAAAGGGGATCACTCAGATAAATTCTGTGAATTTTTATCGCCCGCGGACTTAATTAAAATTTAACTACCCTCTCACCTAATTTTGAAGATAAAAATTGGCTATGTGCTAGTTAGGAATTCTTCTTGACGTGTGTGTGTCCAATTCATTTTTCGGTATTCAGTTTTAGTTGGTTCATCCAAATCAAGAGTCCATATTTCTCCCCACCTTTTCTTCCAAAAAAATCCAAAAATATTTTCTTTCATTTTTATAAAACAAAAAAAAAAATCCAAAAATATTTTCTTTCTTTTTTATAAAAAAATCTAAAAATATTTTCTTCCATTATTTTTAGAAAATCCAAAAATATTTTCTTTCCTTTTGAAAAAAATTTAAAAAACTCCAAAAAATATGTCTATCCACATGGCCGAAGAACGTCCTTTACGGGACTACTTTGGTCATTTTTCATTGTCACGCGACACGTGAGTGTGATCCTGAGCCGTCTCTTTATGATATCCTTAGTGGTCTCACCTCTCTCACGAGTACCGTAGATACTCTTGACCTGTCCATGCACGCACCTCATTTTCCATCACCCTCGGTGTCGACGTGTCGTGTACCTTGTCGTGCACCCATTGCTCCTATGCCGATCACATGTCCCATGAGTGCCCTTACATTCCATATCCATCCGAACCCACCTTGGAACATGTGTATCCATATGACACTGTTTCGGAACCCACCTCGGCCTATTATCCTGATGTATCTCATCCCGAGATGTGTGAGTACCCAAGCTATTCGTGGAGGCCCGATCACCCTCCCACACAATATAAATCCCAACCGGATGTTATGGATCCTCACACGTTTCAACAGTCGTCATGCCAACCATGTGCACCAGATCACGATCAGTTCCCTCACTACACACCCTATGAGTATCAACCAATTGTCCATCACGAAAGCGATCCTTTCGTGTATGATGAACTTGTCCCCACTCCACACACTTCATACGAGTATTCTCCGTATAGTCATGTCCATAGCGAGTTGTGTCCATCGCCACCACCCGTCACTCCACCACCTCCATCCACTCCGCTCTCGAGGCACTCTTGCAATAATTTATCATCGAGCAAGAGTAAGCCACTCAAATTCAAACTCAGCTCTCCAAAGGATTGAACAAAGGTTAAATGAAATTGAGTGTGAGCGAGAGTCAGATTTCATCCCAAGTCAATCCATTGTTGCCCCCACGTGGAGTGATGATGCGTCGTCTTGTGCCACTGACTTTGAGTGTGACCAACCCTACCAACCCGAGAATCTTAAAGTTGAGACCATCCCATGGTCCGGGTCCCAAGTTGATAATTGTGTTGATTTACCTTTCGATAGTGAGCCTGATCAAATTTCACCTCCCTTTCCCGTCAAATCCAAAAAAATGCCCGAGTCTACACCTATCGAGCTTCATCCTTGTGTTCCCGAGGAATAAATTTATCCTAGGTTAGCTCCGGCTACGAGTGTTCACCATTTTCCCGAGATAGAATTCGTGATAGTTTCTACCTATCCGGATATGGATAATGTCCCACCATGTATGGCTCCATTTAAGCCCGATATTTCTAGTGATTCCTCTACCTCTGATCTTGGTCCCTCGTTATACCCTTTCACCACATCGGATGGTGATACATTAGTGGATAAGTTGATCTCGAACTCACTTGATACCACACTCCCTCTTCAGGAGGATATTGAGGATCATTATGTCCCTCCAAATGAGTGTGGGTTCCTTACTCTAGAGATAGATCATCTTCCTCCAGTGTTTATCCCACCTGACACACCATTTATCCCACCCGACCCACCCCTTGTCCCGTTTACCCCACCACCTGGTTTGGATATTTATTTTGCACATTTCATGTTTCCATCTACATTTTTAGATCCTAACCTAACACCATCCCCCACCCATGAGAGTATATGTGGTGCTACTCTCCACCGTGACACCGAGATTGTTACTCTATGCCTGCCACTATCTTGTGGTGTTGATTTTTCCCATCGACAGCTCCCTGGTGTGTCACAGTGCGACCATTATCATTGCCCATTCATAGAACGGTCGTGTGATCTCTTTGAGGCCCAACCCATTACAATTTTCACACCATTTGGCCTCCCTCACCAGATTGAGCACCATGCTTACAGGGCCCTAGTTGCCGTCACCTTTAAGCTCAACAAAGGCCGTGGTCGATACCTCTTCACCCTTTCCACCCTCACCTTTACCCTAATACTCACCCACCCATGGTCCACCGATGCTTTGCATCGTGTGATGCACTTTTCCATACAAATGCATTGGCCCCTTTAACCTTTATCCAGCAAGACCGACGCTTCAGTCTTGTTTGGGGGTGATTCTCATCAATTATTCTTCTGCCGTCCTACGCTTTACTAATTCCTATCTTTAGGGTGAGATTCCATCGGTCTGGATGAAGACATTAAACTTAGCGCTACCGGGAGGCAGCCCCCGTTGTTTCTTGTACTAGTCTCATCCTATTTGGGGGTGGTGTTTCACATCACCCAATGCTTTACCATGTTATGGACTCATACACATTTTTATCTTATCATTTCTTCAGGTTTCATTTTGGCTTCATATGTCCACTTCATTAGCAGTTGATTATGGTAATCTATTTCCTACCTTATGCTCTCAATTTAAAAAAAAATCATTTTACTTAACATCGAGGACGATGTTCCTTTTTGTTTGGGGGTGGGGAATTTTATCAAAATAGTACCTCTTTTGAAAAAATTTGATTTTTAAACCTGATTTTTAAAATTTCATGCAGTTTCATTCATCTCAATCATTGATGTGACTTTTCAATCATCCATCTTTTAAAAGTCTAGGAATCAAGCTAGAGAATATTTTTTTCTAAATAGCTTTTGTAATACGTAACAAGGCATGTTGCACTATGAATTTATAGACTCAAAAAAAATTTATGCACTTATCAAGTCACTACGGTTTAGAGTTGAAGAGTACTATAATTCTCAAGAGAACCTTAAGGATCACTAGTAGAAACTTTAGCCCGTGATATTTGTGCCTTTCACCCTTTCAGATTGTCTTATGCAATCTTCGAGTCACAAGTTGATTCAACTTCGTTTGGATCCGCACTTAAATTGTTACATGATCTCATTATCCTTCACTAAATTTTGGCTTGATCACTGAGAACGACTTCACTTTCGAGTTGTAAGAAACATGTGTCTTTAAGTTTGTCCCGATCACTAGGTTTTCGTCCATACACCTACCACTTTTCCCCCATATCACATCTTCATCCATTACATTCCCATGCTCTTCCATATTCCCACATATTCCCTACATCATCCATATACATACCCCATTCCATTCATATATCATCCATTATTTTGAGAAAAAGAGTGTTGTTTTAAACGTAAAATGTCTTCAGTGTCGAGAGAAAAAAAAATAGAAAAATAGAAAAAATAAGAAAAAAAGAAAAAAAAAAGAATATAGAGAAAAAGAAAAGAAAAATCGAAAAGAGAGAAAAGAAAAGAAAGAGAGTTTGTAGTTAGTTTTATGTAATAAAGGCATTTGTTCTTCAAGTGCTATACACTCTTCTCAATCTTATCGCATATCTATCCATTTTACATCCATAATTTCACACATCCATCACTTATCATTCATTTCACCATCCTACCTCATATCATCCCATCCTTATCATTTCATTTCCCCCTCACCCATAAAACATTCATTTATTCCCCTAGGTGTTCAGGCAAATGAAAGTCAACGTGGTGAATAACTCGACGTTCACACTATAGTGATTAGCATTCTTTCACGAGATCACTTTTCTTTCTTAATGTCCGCTCTTTATTATATGTGTGTGAGATGTTTGAACTTACTTACATTTACTCACCTCCTCACACACAAGAGCAATACACTAACCCATATCTCGAGAGTTCATTTGAGAGAGATATATCCAGTTAGATTTGAAGTTGAAGCGTTGATTCCAAAAAGGCAATCTAGGAATTACTCTTGTGATACTCGACCCGTTTTGACTGATTTACACTACACGTGTTGAGTTCTAGGAAGGATGTGCCTTGTGTATTTACTTAGCTAAACTTTTTACACATTCTAGCTTGTATTTCTGAAATCATTTCTCTCATGATGGATTGTGCGATCATTCTACGTCTAATAAGAGATTGACTGCTTTTTAATAAATCTTTGCAAATAAGAATTTTGTGGGTATATTCCCTGCAAACCTTCACGAGACACAACTCGTCCTGTAGGGCAACCTATAGGTTTAAAGGCTTGTTGCACATGCTAAGTGCAATCGCAAGTGCCCGCGAAAGTGGTACAGTTTTGGTTACTTATCTTTCACTTTCTCTCTATCTTATTGCTTGAGGACTAGCAACGCTCTGTTTGGGGGTGATGTGATAAGCACCCAAAACTGTACATTTTATACCCCGAATAGACGTATTTTAGTTGCTAATTCTCGACAATATGGGTCTTATGTGCTTAAATGTTTATCTTGTAGGTCAAACGTCCATTTGCGGTGTCAAAAGTTATATATCGAAGCAAATGCGCGTTGAATGAAGCTAAATACCCAATCCCATAACCCTACCCTACCCCAACCCGAGCCTAAACCAGTACCTAAACCTACCAAAACCATGTCCCGAGCCGTGTGTATTTAATTTGTTCCCTTTTGTATTTTATTTTATATTTTTATTTTTTAATTTGAGTCATTTTTATTTTTAGGATTTATTTTAGATTTATTTAGAATTTTTAGGATTTATTTTCTATTTCTTTTAATTTAATGTTGCTTATTTTCATTTTTAGTTTTTAGTTTTTACTTTAGGATTAGTTTTTTTTAGGAATTCATTTATTTTAGTTTCATTTGGATTTTCATTTTTTTTGGTCTTTAGTTTTTATTAGATTTTTAGTTTTATTTTTTTTGTCTTTATTTTTTATTTTATTAGGATAAGTTTTAGGAATTTATTTTTCTACTTTTATTAGTTTATTTTTTTAGGACTTGAGTTTTAATTTTATTAAGTTTTAATTTTTATTTTTAAGATTTAATTTTTAGTTTATTAGTTTTAGTTAGTTAGTGTTATTTTTAGGGATCCAAATTAAACACACACTAACACCTAACTAACCAACTCACCCACACACACACAACTACCATACACACAAACACCACTTATCCTAAACCCTCACCCTCACCAAACTTCCTACACCCTCACCCACCTAATCAAACCCACCATCATCTTCCACCTATCACCATCTCACTCTCTCTCCTACTCCATTAACAAACTTCATCTTTATCTTACACCGCTCTCTCTCATATCTCCATTAACCCACCTTATACCTCCCACAAACTCCATCATTATCTTTTCACCACCACCTAGCAACCTACCCATAACCCACCGGCGAGAATCCCGATCTGCCCCGGCGATGGACCAGCCCCTTGCCATCTCCGAGACTGCCCCGGCGAGACCCTTGACCCGAAATCGCCGACGACCTTAAACCACACCCGTGGCGCTGGCCCGCGAGCCCCCCTCCGGCGGCGCTACACCCCCTCTCCGACGAACTACAACCAATAACCCGGCCAACCGCGACCCTTGCCCGGCCACCAATACAACCAGCAACCCAAACTCCGGCTGGCACGACCCATCTCTGTCCGACCCGCATCTGCTGTACCCAACCTGAAATCCAACCCAAGTCCAAACCCATTTATCCCTAAAAGTTGTTTAACCCTTCCAAAGCCAACACGATTCCACCTGCCAAATATCAAACCAAAGCCAAATAAGTCTAAATGCCCACATGTCCCTAATAAACCCACTTATCCCCTTTTTACCTCTTTTACCTATTAAACCCCCAACTCCTCTTTTTTACCCAATGCCCAAAATACCCCTCAAACCAAATTTGATTTTATTCTCACCACCTCACTTCCCACATGACCTCACCTGTCATAATTCCCTAGATACCCTCACCCAAATACCTTTCATATCCTATACACACTTGTCCTCCCATTTTTACCCCCATGCTCCATACCTACTATTTAAGGATGGAAGACCCCAATTTGAAGAAGAGCTTTTAGAATAGGAATTAGTAGAGAGTATTGTAGAGAGAGAAAATACCATTTTAGTGTGAGTTTTTAGATTAGAATTTTTATTTTATTTTTTTAGATAGTGAGGGAAAATAAATTATTGAGAGGATTAATTTGAGTGAAATTCTTGATGTAATTTTGTTTGGATCATTCAAATTGAGGGATGTTGATTTCAACTCCTGGATTGAAGTTCAATTAAGTATCAAGAGATTGATTTTGATTGTTCTTTTCTCTTCTCATTTATTTTATGCCTTTGATTATTAATTTGTCAAATTTCATACCATGTTAGGCTAAATCCCCTTTCAAGGGGTGGAGGGAAACCCTTATTTGATGTTATTTTAATTTAATTAGTTTGATTACTTGAAAATTCCCTTTGAATGTTAATTTTGACCCCTCACCCTTAAATTTAAGCCTCGAGAGAGGGTAAATGATTTTCGAGAGAAAATTGAAATTCTAGTTATAATACTCATTTTCGATTCGAACTAGAGATAGGGGTTGCTTAAGTGGGGTATTATTACTTGAATTTCAACTCTAAATTTATTTTCTAAGATTTACATGAATTTTAATTGATCGATCCTAGCGGATGATTAATTAAAAGGAGTCTAGATCTATTTTCTAGAGTTGTGGGGTATTAAACTTAATTTTTTAAAAGATTACTAATAAACTTACATTTGCAATGAGAGTTAATCTATAATTTTGATATTAATTTAGGACAATTCAATTAATTAATTAGAATAGCTAAAATTTGTGGTGTAATACCACTCCTTGATTGTTTTCAAAACTATTTACCTCACTTTATCTCTTATTTTAGTGTTAGACTTTATTTTTCACTTTTAGTCACTTTCTAGTTAGTTGTTTTCATCTCACATTATAGTTTAATGTTATTTCACCTCACCTCACCTAATTGTTTTAATATTTGAAAAAGATAAAAAAAAATAGAAAAGAAAATTTCCAAAACGAAAATAAAAAGTGAATTACATTTGAGTTTGTCTCTAGCTTTACCCCCTTGATGTGGATTGACACCCTTACTTACCTCTACACTTGAGTTTGTTATATTTGTAGGTATTTGAGTATTTTGATTAACTTGGCTTTCAACAACGACGACACACAAAAAGTAAGTTATCAAGGTCCACTAAGTGCCAAGTTATATTTGTTTGCAAAGAATACATTTCATCATTAATAGCCTCTTTCCATAAATCGGCATCTAAAGAAGATAAGGCTTCTTGAATAGTGTTAGGATCCTCCTCTAAAGTGTAAGCATAAAAGTCAAGACCAAAATCTTTCTTCACACGAGCCCTTTTACTTTTTTGAATTTCTAAAATGGATTCATTATTTTCTTTATTTTTATTTAAAGAAATATTAGTGGATGACACGCCCCCACTATTTCTCAATTTAAAAGGAAATTTATCTTCATAAAAATCGGCGTCATTAGATTCGAGAATAACTTGATTTTTCAAGTCATAAAATCGGTATGCTTTACTATTAATAACATAGCCTATAAAAACGCACTAATATGCTCTACTCGCCAATTTAGAAATTCTATTAAGTACATGACACACAGTCAAAATAATTTCACCCCACCAATGTGAGACAACCCCTGAATTTAATAAAATAGCAACAACTAATTCAGTTAATGTCCTATTTTTTCTTTCGGCTTTACCATTCATTTTCAGCGAATAAGGGGAAGTTTTTTCGTGAATAATGCCGTGGGTTTTATAAAATTCAATGAATGGTCCAGAATCATATTCGGTGCCTCTATCACTACGTAACCTTTTAATTTCCCGATTAAATTGATTTTCAATTTCATTTAGGAAAATTTTAAACATGTCAAATGCTTCACTTTTATTTTTCATTAAATACACAAATGAATAATCAGAACAATCATCAATAAAAGTTATAAAATAACGTTTGCCATTTCTAGTTGTGACACCATCCAATTCACAAATATTCGAATGAATTAAATCAAGTGGTTCAGATTCTTTAAAAATATATTTATGTGGTATCTTAGTGATTTTTGCTTGACTACACCATTCACATTTTTCAAAATCATTTAATGATAATTCTAGAATTAATCCTAAAGTGCTCATAATTTTAACAAGTCGTTTATTAACATGACAAAGTCTTGCATGCCAAACATTACATGAACAAGCAATATAAGCAGAAGGAGAAATTTTATTAGCATCAACATTCAACTTAAACTTCACATCAGTGGCATAACCCTTGCCTACAAAAATTTCATTTTTGGTTAAAGTAAATAAATCATCACCAATAGTTTGAGTAAAGACAACTTTGTTGAGAAGATAACCCCAACCCAAATTTTTCCTTATCTCGGGAGTGTGAAGAACATCTTTGAGGATAACAGTCTTTGTCGAAGTGAACTTTAATTTCACATTTCCAGTACCAACAACCTCAGTGGAGTGAGAATCACCCAACAACACCTTCTTATCTGCAGTTTCATAATAAGTCTTTAATAGAGTATGGTCATAACAGATATGACGGGAAGCGCCAGTATCCAACCACCACCCTTCGGCACCGCTAACCATGTTTATTTCTGAAATCATAGCACATAAGTCATCTTCGGTCAAATTTGCTTGTTCTTGTGGCACATTGCGACACTTGTGAGCCATATGACCAGGCTTGCCACACTTGGAATAAGAAAACTGTCCCGAGTTGCTAGACTGTCCATTTCTAGGGTTCTTATTCTTATTCTGAGTCTGAGTCTGATTTTTAAAATTTTGGTTGTGGCTCTTTTTCTGATTTATCATATTTTTTCCGTTTGCCTTTAAAACAACTGGACTGTGGTTCTTTTTCTGATTTTTGTTGTTTGAGACAACAAGAATTTCATCTTTATAGTCCTATTTTTGGGACTCCTCCTCAATTCTCAATTTAGTAATGAGTGACTCTAGTGAAAATTCTTTAGACTTATGCCTCAAAATATTTTTAACTCTTTAAACAGTGGATGCAATTTATCAATAATTACAGCCACTTGAAATTGCTCATCTAAAGCCATGCCCTCGAAAATAATTTCATGGGTAATCATTTGTAAATCATGGGTTTGAGCAACAACAGATTTGTCATCCGTCATTTTAATTTCAAATAACCGCTGACGGTATATTTTTTAGCACCCGCATCCTCCATGTCATATTTGTTAAAAAGTGCATCCCAAACATCTTTAGCAATTTTATAATTGGCATAATAGTCATAAAGTTCGTCACTTAGAGCATTCAAAATATAGTTCTTGTACAGAAAATCATTTTCCTCCCAAGTTATTATTATTTTGCTTTCCTCAACAGTAGGTGTATTATTTACTACGGGTTTGTCAAATTGAACACATGATGCAACCTTTTTCGTAGTTAAATAAAATAGCAATTTTTTGCTCCAACGTTTAAAATGGGTGCCTTCATATTTGAAAGGCTTGTTAAGGTTGCTAGAGATAATTTCGTCCACGGAATAATAGGGGACACCTTAAAATTGTTGTTGCAGTAATAAATTAAACGCAGAAATTAAGTAACAAAATTACCCAATTAGGAGCTGATAAACCGAGGCCAAGAAATATAAGAAATCCGGAACGGGACAGTCTAAAAATATGGCTGAGTCGCGGACAATGTCGCTCTCTTTAAGGTATTTTGCGGCTCTGCCCAAAGTGTGCTGACAGTCTCAATTTTGCCTCGTCACCCCCAGGATAAAACATCCTGCAAGAAAATATGAATTGGTAGCACAATCCAATCTCGTTTAATCAACACCCATTCAGTTATATATATTGCTCGAATATGAAACTATAAGTAATCTGGGGTACGGTTAATCATTTATGTGATGTGATAATTATTCAATGGAAGAATAATTGTTTTCGCTTCTGTGTGTGGAGAGAAAATATTTGGATAGTCGGAGGGTTTTTGTTTTTTGAGAACTGTGTTAAGAATGGAGGTGTTAACCTCCTTTTATTATGAAAAATTATTAACGTTAATGGGAAAAAACGAGGGTCAAGTGGGAGCGAAAATTTCGGAAAACGTTTTTGAGTTGGAGGAATTTTTCAACTGGTAATAACCACGTTTTTATTCCAGAAAAAAATTACCGTTAATAATTAATTTTAACCCGGGCCCGGGTCGGACGGCAGTGGCGACGCGCATGGCTTGGCCCAATAAGTCTTCCACCCATACACACAAAACATCTAATGCCTAAAGGGCTTGCCCATTTGTTCCAAATAAATTATAAATATACCCAACTCATTTTAGTGATCTCTCCGATGTGGGACACGGACAAAAGGCATTTTCTAAGTTTTGCAACTCAACAGCTGTGAACTGTTTGATAACTAACTATGAGTTGTTACCAACAGTAAGCCATCAACAGTGTCTCTGCTTCCTTCTTTTCTAAAAAATTTGATTCTCCAACTTTTGTTTGTAATTAGTCAATTTAGTATAACATTCAAAATGACAATGACCAAATTTATGGTACCTATCTTAGATTTGTCAAATTATTATCTCATCCTATACCTCTGCCTCTACCTATTAAATTTGAGGATTGAGAAATCTATAAGCCTTTAGAGCTTTCTCATCTACAATTGAATTTTATTTCAAATTTTGTTTGTGGACTAATAAATAACACTAGAGTTCATTAAGTGATAGATCATCTATATCTTTAGATTCTTTGATTAAGGAGACAATATAAATCATACTTCGGAGCCAAAGAATGCAATATTTTCTCAATAATGGAAACATCTTCCATCTTCTCACCATGGAACCACATCTTGTTTGCCATCCTCATTGTCCTTTCACAATAACTAGTGACAGACTCTCTATCTTTCATCTGTTGGTTCTCAAAATCCCTTCCCAAGGCTTGAAGTTGTGCACGCTTCATTCTTGACAAGCCTTGATATTTTTTCTTCACTGAATCCTAAATTACCTTGGAATTTTCTTTGTTAAGAATTGTTTATATGATAGAATGATCAATTTCCTGGGAAAGGTAGTTTTTTGCCTTCAAGTCGTTTAGCTTCAGAACTTCCAATTATGTTCGTCGCGTTTCTGTCAATACCATACCACTTGCTGATTATGCTATCCCAGTACTAGCCACTTGCAACTACTCTTTGGTCCCGATAAGTTTTCCATTAGCATGCTCTAATGGTCATAGTGACCATCAAAATGAGGAATAGCCCTATACACAAAATTATCAGATGCCATCTAGCCCTGCAATAATAAAAAGATAAAACGAGTATAAAGAAAGTTACCATTTTACTTTTCTTTATTTCACAAGGATCCTTTTCTCTTTGATACCACTGATACAAGAAAAGGACTTAAAAGAAAAAATCGACAGAATGAGAAAGAAAATACATGAAGCTCTCCATATTTAATTGATAAAATAGTATCCTATAAATAGGCATTACACTGCAGTACGGAGAAAAACAAACTAACTAATAACTTTAACTCCTATATACTGGCAAAATAAAAAAATAATTTTTGCAACAATAAAAGCGACAACTTTAACCATTAAACGGTCGCCTGAAGACTGGGGCAACTCAACAAACTCCTAAAGACTAGAGCTTTTACAACTTAAAATAAAAGATAAAATAAAAATTTTGAACATATTATAATATCATTAAATAATTATTTAGTATATAAACAAGGAAGTGTCAATAGTTCAAACCTTTTGGAAAGTAAGCAATGCAAGATATAACTCTCAAATATTAGCACCAAGTGTATTTTATCGGATAGTCATTGGATACTTCCAAATTCTGTAAATTAAAGATATCTATAGTTTGTTCATGCATGTAAGAACCTTTGGTATAAATTAATATGGAAATAACGGTAATAGGTAATTGCTAAAGGTTATGATCCCTTTTTATAGCCTTTATTTTTTTTTTTTTTTTCGGGTCTACATTAACATTGTGTATTGTATAGGATTTGAAATCACAAAATCTGATTTTACGTTTATCCTATGTTGGAAAACAGCTGACTTAGACAGCTGTTGTTTTAAGTTGCAAAACAATAGTATTGGCTTTCTCTCCGTGTCCCACTTCGGTGGGATAGTTCAAAAGTGTTGTGTATATTTACAATTTTTTGGGAACAAAGGTTCAGCCCTTTGGGCATTCAAGTTTTTGTGGGTATGTGGGGCAGACCCAATGGGCCAAGTCACACACGCGCGCGCGCCGCCGCCGTCCGTCCGGCCCGGCCCGTGCCCGTGTCCGGGTCCGGGTCTTGGGCTTGGGCTCATTAAGAATTAATTTTTTGGGCAAATAAATTAACGTTTTTGGGCTTTAAAAATTATTTTTTAACGGTAATTAATTCCGAAAAATTAAAACGTGGTTTATTCCGTGTTGATTTCTTCAACCGAGTTGCCCACTTCTTCCAGTTTTTTCTCCACGTTGTTTACCAACGTCTCTTTTCTTTTTGCCCCATAAAAGAGCTGGTTGCCTCCGGTTTTGGTACACAGTTATCTTCTTCCAACACAAAAAATTTCTCTACAGTTCTGAAAAAATTTTCTTCTCCCGGAATACTTTTTCCAGAATAATTAATCTCATTCGTGTACAGATTAATTATAGAATCGAGCAATTAATACAGAATGGGTGTATACAGACCGGATTAATTCTTGTGCTATCAATCCGTAATTTAATTGGAGGCTGTTTTATCCTGGGGGTGACGGGGCTGTACACTGTCGGCACAATTAGAGGCAGAGCCGCGAAACACCTTAAAGAGAGCGACCTAGTCCGCGACTCAGCCGTGTTCTTGACTGTCCATTTCCGATTTTCTTATAATTTTCTGCCCCAGATTTATTAGCTCCAAAATTGGGTAATTTCGTTCTTGTTTTTAATTCTGCATTTAATTATTTAAATTGCTGCTACAACAATTTTAAGGTGATCTTATTCTGCCATGGACGAAATTAACTCTAGTAATCTAAATAAGCCTTTCAAATATGAAGGCACTCATTTTAAACGTTGGAGCAAAAAATTGCTATTTTATTTAACTACGAAAAAGGTCGCATCATGTGTTCAATTTGACAAACCCGTAGTTAATAATCCACCTACTGTTGAGGAAAGCAAAACAATTAGAAATTGGGAGGAAAATGATTTTTTGTGCAAGAACTATATTCTGAATGTTCTAAGTGACGAACTTTATGACTATTATGCCAATTATAAAACTGCGAAAGATGTTTGGGACGCACTTTTTAAAAAATATGACACGGAGGAGGCGGGTGCTAAAAAATATGCCATCAGCCGTTATTTGAAATTTCAAATGACGGATGACAAATCTGTTGTTGCTCAAACCCATGATTTGCAAATGATTGCCCATGAAATTATTTCCGAGGGCATGGCCTTAGATGAGCAATTTCAGGTGGCTGTGATTATTGATAAATTGCCTCCACTGTTCAAAGAGTTTAAAAATATTTTGAGGCATAAGTCTAAAGAATTCTCACTAGAGTCATTAATTACTAAATTGAGAATTGAGGAGGAATCCCGAAAACAGGACTATAAAGATGAAATTCTTGTTGTGTCTAACAACAAAAATCAGAAAAAGAACCACACTCCAGTTGTTTTAAAGGCAAACGGAAAAAATATGAAAAATCAGAAAAAGAGCCACAACCAGAATTTTAAAAATCAGACTTAGACTCAGAATAAGTATAAGAACCCTGGAAATGGACAGTCTAGCAACTCGGGACAGTTTCTCTGTTTCAAGTGTGGCAAGCCTGGCCATATGGCTCGCAAATGTCGCAATGTGCCACAAGCACAAGCGAATTTGACCGAAGAGGACCTATGTGCTATGATTTCAGAAATCAACATGGTTAGCGGTGCCGAAGGGTGGTGGTTGGATACTGGCGCTTCCCGCCATATCTGTTATGACCGTAGTCTGTTTAAGACTTATTCTGAGACTGCAGATAAGAAGGTGTTGTTGGGTGATTCTCACTCCACTGAGGTTGCTGGTACTGGAAATGTGGAATTGAAGTTCACTTCGGGAAAGACTATTATCCTCAAAGATGTTCTTCACACTCCCGAGATAAGGAAAAATTTGGATTCGGGCTATCTTCTCAACAAAGCTGGCTTTACTCAAACTATTGGTGCTGATTTATTTACTTTGACCAAAAATGGAATTTTTGTAAGCAAGGGTTATGCCACTGATGGGATGTTTAAATTGAATGTTGATGCAATGAATAAAATTTCTCCTTCTGCTTATATTGCTTGTTCATTTAATATTTGGCATGCTAGGCTTTGTCATGTTAATAAACGACTTGTTAAAAATATGAGCACTTTAGGATTAATTCCCGAATTATCATTAAATGATTTTGAAAAATGTGAATGGTGTAGTCAAGCTAAAATCACTAAGACACCACATAAATCTGTTTTTAGAGAATCTGAACCACTTGATTTAATTCATTCAGATATTTGTGAATTGGATGGTGTCACAACTAGAAATGGCAAACGTTATTTTATAACTTTTATTGATGATTGTTCTGATTATTCATTTGTGTATTTAATGAAAAATAAAAGTGAAGCGTTTGACATGTTTAAAATTTTCCTTAATGAAATTGAAAATCAATTTAATCGGAAAAGAAAAAGGTTACGTAGTGATAGAGACACCGAATATGATTCTGGACCATTTATTGAATTTTATAAAACCCACGGTATAATTCACGAAAAAACTGCCCCTTATTCTCCCGAAATGGACGGTAAAGCCGAAAGAAAAAATAGGACATTAACTGAATTAGTAGTGGCTATTTTATTAAATTCCGGGGCTGCCTCACATTGGTGGGGTGAAATTATTTTGACTGTGTGTCACGTGCTTAATAGAATTCCTAAGACTAAAATGAAAATATCTCCTTATGAAATTTGGAAAAATATTAAGCCCAACGTGTCATACTTTAGAACGTGGGGGTGCTTAGCCTATGTACGTATACCCGACCCTAAAAGGTCTAAATTGGCAAGTAGAGCATATGAGTGTGTTTTTATAGGCTATGCTATTAATAGCAAAGCATACCGATTTTATGACTTGAAAAATCAAGTAATTATTGAATCAAATGACGCCGATTTTTATGAAGATAAATTTCCTTTTAAATTGAGGAATAGTGGGGGCGAGTCATCCACTAATATTTCTTTAAATAAAAATAAAGAAAATAATGAATCCATTTTAGAAATTCGAAAAAGTAAAAGGGCTCGTGTGGAAAAAGATTTTGGTCCCGACTTTTATGCTTACACTTTAGAGGAGGATCCTAACACTATTCAAGAAGCTTTATCTTCTTTAGATGCCGATTTATGGCAAGAGGCTATTAATGATGAAATGGATTCTTTGGAAACAAATAAAACTTGGCATTTAGTGGACCTTCCTCCTAGATGTAAAACAATTGGGTGTAAATGGATTCTTAAAAAGAAATTAAAACCTGATGGCACTGTTGAAAAATATAAGGCACGTCTTGTTGCTAAAGGTTTTAGACAAAGAGAAAATGTAGACTTTTTTGACACATTTTCACCCGTGACTAGAATAACGTCTATACGTGTACTATTTGCTATAGCTGCCTTAAATGATTTAATTGTACACCAAATGGATGTTAAAACTGCATTTTTAAATGGAGAATAAGAAGAAGAGATTTATATGGATCAACCTGAAGGTTTTATTATACACGGTCAAGAAAATAAAGTGTGTAAATTAGATAAATCTCTTTATGGACTCAAACAGGCACCTAAACAATGGCATGATAAATTTGATAGCCTAGTCATCATTAATGGATTTAAAATTAATGAAAGTGACAAATGCATTTATTATAAATATGTTGAGAACATTTGCACTATCATATGTCTTTATGTTGATGACTTGCTTATATTTGGTTCTAATATTCATGCCGTAGAAAATGTTAAATCATTATTATGTGCCAACTTTGATATGAAGGATTTGGGTGAAGCTAGTGTAATATTAGGAATTAATATTACTAGGTCAGAAAAGGGACTTTCTTTGGATCAATCTCATTACATTGAGAAAGTTCTAAAGAAATATAATTACTTTGACTGTAAACCTGCTAGTACTCCATTTGACCCTAGTGTAAAGTTATTTAAGAACACTGGCGACAGTGTAAACCAAAATGCTTATGCAAGCATTATTGGTAGCTTACGTTATGCTACAGATTGCACTAGACCCGACATAGCTTATGCTGTGGGAGTACTATGTAGATTTACTAGTAGACCTAGTATGGAGCATTGGCATGCTATTGAGAGGGTCATGCGGTACCTTAAAAGGACGATGAACCTCGGATTACACTATAATAAGCATCCCGCTGTCCTTGAAGGATTTAGTGATGCAGATTGGAACACCCTATCTGATGATTCTAAGGCTACTAGTGGATATATATTTAGCATCGCTGGTGGTGCAGTTTCTTGGAAATCTAAGAAAAAAACTATTTTGGCTCAATCCACTATGGAGTCTGAGATGATAGCGCTAGCTGCTGCTAGTGAAGAGGCAGGTTGGTTAAGAAACCTCCTGTCAGATATCCCATTATGGGAAAGACCGATTCCAGCCGTTTTGATTCATTGTGATAGTACCGCGATATTGCAAAAGTTGAGAACCGTTATTATAACGGTAAGAAACGACAAATACGTCGTAAGCACAGTACTGTTAGAGAATTTATCTCTACGGGTGCTGTGAGGGTGGATCATATACGGTCTGAACAGAACTTAGCTGATCCTTTGACGAAAGGACTAGCTAGGGAGAAGGTGTGGAACACCACGAAAGGGATGGGACTAAACCCCTTGGATAAATGAGTCATTTGTGATGGTAACCCAACATATAGACTGGAGATCCCAAGAAATATGTTCAAAGGGTAATAACAAGTCACAAGTGATATGGGTTGAATCATGCGATTATTAATTAATATAGAACGGGGTTTTACTTCGAGTCCATCCCTAAAGAGCATGATATCCAGAAGCGAGTTAAGGATGAGTTATGATAACTCTTAATGAGATCTATAGCTTTATTTTGAGTGGGGTACTTAGCTACAGGAGTATTCTTGATAGACTCACCTATGTGAATGTGGAAGTGTGGCCGCTTCCTATGGATATTTTGGGCATATTCCTAAAGCGTTCACTATACTGGGATAGAAGCACATGGCCGTAACGTGCTAGCTATTAGACTTACACCCAAGTAGGGTTGTGTGTGGGATGTTGTCAGAGATAGAGTTCAAAACTACGGTTACTCTAGTATATTCTGAATCATCTTTACTACGTAAAGGTTCAAGTCGAAAGACACCGTTGCTTAAGCACAATTCTATAGATTAATGCTCGATAAAATGTTTTCAAGTTTTGCAAGTGGGGGATTGTTGGAAAACAGCTGTCTTAGACAGCTGTTGTTTTAAGTTGCAAAACAATAGTATTGGCTTTCTCTCCGTGTCCCACTTCGGTGGGATAGTTCAAAAGTGTTGTGTATATTTACAATTTTTTGGGAACAAAGGTTCAGCCCTTTGGGCATTCAAGTTTTTGTGGGTATGTGGGGCAGACCCAATGGGCCAAGTCACACACGCGCGCGCGCGTCGCCGCCGTCCGTCCGGCCCGGCCCGTGACCGTGTCCGGGTCCGGGTCTTGGGCTTGGGCTCATTAAGAATTAATTTTTTGGGCAAATAAATTAACGTTTTTGGGCTTTAAAAATTATTTTTTAACGGTAATTAATTCCGAAAAATTAAAACGCGGTTTATTCCGTGTTGATTTCTTCAACCGAGTTGCCCACTTCTTCCAGTTTTTTCTCCACGTTGTTTACCAACGTCTCTTTTCTTTTTGCCCCATAAAAGAGCTGGTTGCCTCCGGTTTTGGTACACAGTTATCTTCTTCCAACACAAAAAATTTCTCTACAGTTCTGAAAAAATTTTCTTCTCCCAGAATACTTTTTCCAGAATAATTAATCTCATTCGTGTACAGATTAATTATAGAATCGAGCAATTAATACAGAATGGGTGTATACAGACCGGATTAATTCTTGTGCTATCAATCCGTAATTTAATTGGAGGCTGTTTTATCCTGGGGGTGACGGGGCTGTACACTGTCGGCACAATTAGAGGCAGAGCCGCGAAACACCTTAAAGAGAGCGACCTAGTCCGCGACTCAGCCGTGTTCTTGACTGTCCAGTTTCGGTTTTCTTATAATTTTCTGCCCCAGAATTATTAGCTCCAAAATTGGGTAATTTCATTGCTGTTTTTAATTCTGCATTTAATTATTTAAATTGCTGCTACAACATCCTATTTGTAAGTGATGCAAACAACCTCCCCTATTCTAAGATATTTCTTAGGACTCTAGATAATTTGTAATTTGATTTTTTGTTTTGTTTTTTACGTCAGAAATAAGGTTGGTTTCTCATTACATTATCCTTTATAAACATTATTTTCATTGTTTTTGTGTCTATAAGTTTTTAACTGATGATGCTGAAAATCAGCACCACCTGGTGAGATGTTTGCAAGCTCAATACAGGAGTAACAATGGCAACGCAGTGATATGAGCGAGGTAAGAATGAGGTGAGGATAAGAGGAGTGACACCTGAATATAAGTGGTTCAGCCAATCCTGGCCTACGTCCACTGTGAGTGAGTGTGAGTGATATCACTAAAAGGAGGCACTAACGGCCATGAATACAACCTCTCAAGCTCTTTCTCTCTCCTGTGTATATTAGACAGAGCTTTAGCTAGGGTTTTTATATATGTCTCCCATTTGCAAGGTAGGGGATGATCCCTTTATATAATGCCTAGGGGGTGTAATGTACCCCCTATGCATGTAATGTGCATGTGTGTAGTTTCCTCACCAATGAGGGTGTGCCAGCTGTCAGGTCCACATGTAAGTGATGATGATGAAATATTCCCCCCACATGTGGGGAATAATCTTGTTGTAACTGATCTTGGCCCAGGTGTCCTTATCCAAATGCTTGCGGATACTTTGACAGTCGTGCTGGTGAATGGCCTCGGCCTAGGAGAGGCCGAGCTATAAGGGTAGGTCGTCCGACCCATTCGCGATGTGTCATGCGCTGTCTCGGCTTTATGTCAGCCGAGGTAAACACCTATATCGGCCTGGGCCGAGCCATTTATCGTGCTGATGATAAGTGCTCCCTGGTAACCTCGGCCTCCTACGAGGTAGGGTTCATGCTGAAGGCGTGTTTAGCTTCTTGTTATCTTGGCCTACTGTTGACCGGGGTTGCTATTCCTTGGCACCTGGAGTTGATGTTATCTGTGATATGAGAAGTGTTCCGGGGGGAGTGCATGTCTTAGTGTCGGCCTGGGCCGAGGGAAGATATCGTGGGCCCCCCTCTGCACCGGTGGGTCGGCTAACGTCTCGGCTCTCATCTCGGCCGAGGTATGTTCCACTAGGCCGAGGTCATACTTGGGCATATCAATCACCCCCCAGCCCTTAGTCATTTGCGAAGAGTGGTGGCTAAGGGGTTCTTGCCTCCGAGGTCTATTTACCCCAAAGTCAATACCCGCATGACACTTGTCCATTGCTAAGGCGTGCCCACTTGGTTGGCATATGCTGTCAATTGTCCCCTTTGGCTTCCCAAGGCAATGATGAGCCTTGGGAATCGTGCCCAAGTATTTAAAGGCTAAAACCCTCCTTTTTCTTCTTCTTCCTCATTTCTCTCCTGTTCAAGCGATTACTCTCCTGTTTTCTGCGATTTTCTCTCCGAAGCTAGCCTCTGCTCCAGCGATTGTTCCGCTGAGGGATACCACCTTTCCTGCGCGATACTCTCCACATTGTTCACCAACCTCACCTTCAGGTATCTTCCCTCTCCATCTCCTTCGTTTTTGATATTTTTAATTTTGAACTTTCCGGTTAGATCTTGAGTTTCCCGGTGAGATCTTGGGATTTCCGGTTAGACCTTGAGTTTTCCGGTGGAGCAGGCTTCCTGCATAGGTTCTTTAGTTGGATCTAAAATTCCCTTAACTTTTCAAGCCATCTTTGTTTGTAGTTTTTAGGATATTCCCAAGTTTAAGGTCTGCAAAATCCTTGTGTCGTCCCCATATGCTCAGACCCTTGTACCAACTTCTTGAAGACTTTCCATCTCTAAAGGAGAAGACCTTGGATAAAATTAGACAAATAGAGAGAGCTCAGGAAGAAGCTCGTAGGTCGCAAGAGTCCCCCATCAGACCCCTCCTTCCTCCTCCTCTCAAGGTGGTGTACCCTCGTCCTCCAGAAAATTTTTACCAGACAGACGCCTCTGCCAACAACTTGCCGATGTCCGAGTCTGAGTCTTCTACCTCTGATCCGATGTCAGTGGACTCTTTCCAAGAGGCCATGGACTTCACTACTCAGGCTGACCAGAACCCTGACCATGCCGAGGTCTCCAGTCGTGCCTCGTCTCAGAATGGCACAAGCACCTCTAGTTCTTCTTCAGAGGTTGAACTTGTAGAGCCAAGTGTGGCCGTGCCTGGCATCCTAAATGCTATTCCCCTGTCGGCCGTAACCGAGGCCGAGTTTGCTCAGAGGTTCCCCGGTAACCCGTCAACGTCGGCTCCAGCCGACGTTGAGTCTGACGATGATGAGGATGCCGAAAGTGAAGTCGACACCTCTGAGGCAGACGAGTACGAGAGTACCATTACCGAGGTGGATTTACTGCACTTCAGGTACTTATATTCCATTAGCCCCTCTATCCACTTAAGGAGACCTCTGAGGGAAGAGAGAGCCTACCATGGCAGGGATGGTGAAATCTGCCTGTACGAGCAGATGTTCAAGTTAGGTTTTCGCCTTCCCTTCCACCCCGTCATTAGGACCATTCTATCATTCATTAACTTGGCCCCCTCGCAGCTCTCTCCCAATGCCTGGAGGGTCATTATAGGGGCAATCATCTTGTGGAGGGCGGTTCACCACTCTGACCTCCCAGTGCAGGTCTTTGCTGGTTGCTACGTCCCTACCTCGGCCAAGAATCATCCGAGCTACTATCACTTTGTGGCTCGGAGGCCTGAGAAAAAGATGCTCCTGGTCACTCAGACCTCCAACCATAATTGGAAACCCAGGTACTTTTTCGTCTCAGGGCCTTGGGAATTTGGTTCTTCCATTCCCTCTTCCATCTTCGAGCCAAGAATACCCACGAAATGGGGCAAAGTCTCCATGTCTGCCAGGGCCGACCCTGGACTAAGTGTGCAACACGGCAAGAGGGTGAAGGCCCTGCAGGACCAAGGGGCCCATGGGATGTTTGTCAAATTTGAACATCTGCTGACCCCCCAGTATCTCTCGGGGACGAGCCTGGGCGGAAGTCCCCTAGCTGACTTTGGTAAGGATTTTTATTTTGACCCAAGTGTAGCCTCTTATCTTAGGTGCTTTATTTCTGCCTCATATCTTTTCACTTTTGCAGAGAAACCAACAGAGATTTCAGAAGAGTTGTGGGAGATGGAAGCCCCAAGCTTAGCTAGGCTTGTCAAGAAGACCGGTCTAAATGCTCCTCCACCTGCTCCCTCAACATCTAAGTCCAAGAAGAGGGCACCTGAGGTCCCTCCTCCTGAGGATCAGAGGCCGAGCTCCAGGACAAGGAGGACCCCAGATGCTGCGATCCCTATCACAGCCGACACATTATCGGCTCGTCTGGACCAGTTAAAACTTTCTGACAGTGTGCTCGGCCACAGCCGACAAGCCATGGACGCTCTTAACAACATGATGACAGAGGCCGACAAGCGTTTCCTCAGGGCCATGGAAACTTCTACGATGGTTGAATTCGGCCTTCACAGAGTAGTTCAGGTATAACTTGTCCCTTTGTTCGAAGTGCAACATCTGATCTTGCTTTTATCTAACTTCTTCATTTACTATGCAGGGTGCGGCAGCCATGTATCAGCTATCTAACTGGACCCTGAGGAAATTGCCTCTCATTCAGAAGGGCCAGGAGGCGGAGAAAGTGGAGGGCACCCTGAAGGCTGAGGTTGCTCGTCTGAGGAAAGAGTTACAGGAGGCTGAGACCAAGGCTCAGACCTCTGAAAATAAGGCCCAATCCCTAGAGAAGGACATCTCTGCACTTGTTCAGAGTCATACCAAGGCCCTGAAGGACAAGGACGATGCTTTGCAGAGGAAAGTTGATGCTGCGGTGAAGGCTTCTCTTGCAGACGCCTCGGAGACAATAATTGTCGACTATAAGGTCTCTGAGGAGTTTGTAGGTTTTGGCCTGGAGTACCTTGAAAGAGGTATCAAGGCCACCTCCAAGTGGGCCGAGGTAAGGGAGGCCGAGGTTGGCACCATTAAGGCCTCAGATTTTGTGGTCCTCGGCCTTGCCGATGCCCAATTTGCCCAGGCCTTGCAGGAGATAGAGGATGAAGCTGCTGCCCCTGGTCAAACTGTCACTCTGGAAGGAGCAGACCTCGGGGACACTGACCCTGCAAACGAAGTAGCCGAGGTGACCAATACCGAGCAGGCCAACCCTAAAGAGGAATCAGACGTTCCTCATTCAGATGTTTAACTTGTATTTTCCCTTTTTGTTTTGACTTGTAATTTCGCATGTAATTTTTTCACTTAAATATTTTGCAATGTCAGGCTTTTGTTGAATGCAAGTGTCTCTTCATCTTTATTTGTGAATGTTCATGGATGCTATGCACCCTCTGTAGTCATTACTGGATGTGGTGTCATGACCATTACTTAAGAGTCTGAGGCCCTCACCTAAGAGGTTATCCCCACGATAAATTTCACCAAATGAATGTTAAGGTCTGAGGTCCTCACCTAAGAGGTTATCCCCACAAATTTTCACCAAGTTAATGATGTTTAAGGTCTGAGGTCCTCACCTAAGAGGTTATCCCCACAAATTTTCACCAAGTTAATGATGTTTAAGGTCTGAGGTCCTCACCTAAGAGGTTATCCCCACAAAAATTTTCACCAAGTTAATGATGTTTAAGGTCTGAGGCCCTATAGCCGAGGTGTCTGAACTCAGACCTCGTCTCCACCAAGTGGTGTTATGAGGGTCTGAGGTCATCCCCTAGGCCGAGGTAAGCCTCGTAATGTCACCAAATTAATGATGTTTAAGGTCTGAGGAAAGAGTCTTAAGAGGTTTCCCCAAAAAATTTTCATCAAGTTAATGATGTTTAAGGTCTGAGGTCCTCACCTAAGAGGTTATCCCCACAAAAATTTTTACCAAGTTAATGATGTTTAAGGTCTGAGGCCCTATAGCCGAGGTGTCTGAACTCAGACCTCGTCTCCACCAAGTGGTGTTATGAGGGTCTGAGGTCATCCCCTAGGCCGAGGTAAGCCTCGTAATGTCACCAAATTAATGATGTTTAAGGTCTGAGGAAAGAGTCCTAAGAGGTTTCCCCAAAAAATTTTCACCAAATGATGTTAAGATGAAACAAGAATTTGCCATGGAAACTGTTCTTTATTCACAACCTCTTCTCAATAAGATGGTACTTTTACAATTGACAAAATGGATGCAACATTATATGAAATCTCTTTAGGTGGTCAGAATTCCACGGGTTGGTGAAGGGTTCTCCCTCTAGGTTCTCTAGCCTATACGTGCCAGGCACAACTTCTTCCGTTACTCTGTAGGGGCCATGCCAGTTCGGGTGTAGCTTGTTTGCTTTCTGTAGGGTTTTCTTAAGCACTAGGTCTCCTACCGCAATGGGTCTTGTCTTTACCCTTTGATTGTAGAACTTTGCTGCCCTCTGCTGGTAGGCTACTTTCCTGACCTCCGCGTCTTCCCTTCTTTCTTCAATGAGGTCCAAGTCTAACCTCCTCCTTTCCCCATTGCTGTCTGGATCATAGGTCTGAATACGATGAGTTGGTAGGACTATCTCCGTTGGTATGACGGCTTCTGAACCGTGTGCCAGCATGAATGGGGTTTCTCCTGTGGGTGTCCTTGCTGTTGTCCTGTAAGCCCATAGCACAGCGTAAACCTCTTCTATCCATCTCCCTTTCGCGTTTTCTAACCTCTTCTTGATTCCATCCAAGATTGTCCTATTTGTGACTTCAGTCTGGCCATTAGCCTGGGGTCGACCAGGAGACGAGAAGAACTGCTTAATCCCCACACTTTGGCAGTACTTCTCTAAGGAGGCGTTCTTGAACTGGGTCCCATTATCTGAGATGAGCGTGTTTGGGAGGCCATACCTACATATGATGTTCTTCCAGATGAACTGAAAGGTCTTCTGCTCCGTAATTGTTATCATGGGTTCGTCTTCTACCCATTTTGAGAAGTAGTCAATGGCAACTATCAAGAATCTATAGTTGTTGACTGCTCTTGGCAAAGGCCCTACCAAGTTAATTCCCCATACCGCGAACGGCCATGGCGAACAGATTGATGTCATAGGCTGATGGGGTTGGTGAGGGATAGTGGCGAACCTCTGGCATTTGTCGCACCTCTTCACATAGTCAGCAGCGTCCCTCGACAAGGTTGGCCACCAATATCCCTGAGTGATGATCCTCTTGGCTAGGGGTCTTCCTCCTATATGGCTAGAGCAAGAGCCCTCATGAACCTCCTGCAAGACTCGGGTTACCTCCATGGGATGCACACATCTGAGGAGGGGCAAGAGGAACCCCTTTTTATACAAGACATCCCCTACTAAAGAGAACTTGGCAGCTCTGTACCTCAACTTTCTTCCTTCCAGCTTGGACTCAGGTAGCTCCCCTTCTCTCAAGTACCTGACGAGCGGGTCGATCCAAGAGTCCCCTAGGTTCACGTTGTGACAAGGGCTGCGCACCTCGTCCTCCTCGATGCTTGCCTTTCCCAGGACTTCAATTGGGATGGTTCTTCCCAAGTCTGTCTTCATTGCCGAGGCCAGCCTTGCCAATGCGTCGGCGTGATTGTTGCCCAATCTCGGCACTCTTTTCAGTTTGGCCTCTTCAAAAAATTCTAGCAATCCCCTTACCTTTTTTAGGTATCTGGCCATCCTCTCATCCTTGGCTTCGTACGCCCCCAATACTTGGTTGACAACCAACCTTGAGTCGCTATGTAGTAGAAGCCGCTTTACCCGCAGAGTTGTTGCCAATAGGAGGCCCGCTATCATGGCCTCATACTCAGACTCGTTGTTTGAGGCCTGGAAATTGAATCTTAAGGCATACTCAATGTTGGCTCCATCCGGAGCCGAGAGTACCAGCCCCGCGCCGCTTCCACCGTCACAGGAGGATCCATCCACGAAGAGGCTCCACACGCCTTCCTCTGAAGAGAAGACCCCTTCTCTCATCACTCCTTTTTCGAAGAGGTATCGATCCTCTTCATTCTCTTCTACTCTCCTCAGAGGTTTGCCTGATACAACCTCTCCTCGGCCCCGGAAGACGTAAGGGTCTATCTCTCCCGAATCTCGGGAGACACCTTTGCCGCTTTCCAAGCTATTCTCTGACCCAGTCTCTATCCAAGTGAATTCTGCGACAAAGTCAGCAAGGGCCTGTCCCTTAATGGCTGTCCTGGGCTGGTAAGTAAGATCATACTCCCCTAGTTCAATGGCCCAGGTCATCAATCTTCCGGACTTCTCAGGCTTGTGCAGGACCTGCCTTAAGGGGGAGTCCGTGAGGACTGTCATAGAGTGAGCTTGAAAGTAGGGTTTCATTTTCCTTGAAGCATGGATAAGAGCATAAGCCAACTTCTCCATCCAGGGATAGTTCTGTTCAGACCCTTGTAGGGCCTTGCTGTTAAAGTACACAGGTCTCTGAACTCCACCCTCTTCTCGTATGATGGCCGCGCTAATGGCCGACTCAGAGACGGCTAGATACACAAACAACCTTTCTCCCGCAATGGGCCAGGACAGCAGCAGAGGAGACCCCAAGTAAGACTTGAGCTGATCAAAAGCTTTTTCACACTCTTCATCCCACTGGAAGGCCTTCCTTAGGACCTTGAAGAATGGAAGACACTTATCGATTGCTCTGAAAACAAACCTGTTCAGGGCTGCCACTCTTCCCGTGAGTCTTTGGACATCCTTGATACTCCTAGGAGTCTTCATGTCAATCAATGCCTTGATCTTCTCTGGGTTTGCCTCAATCCCCCTTTGATTAACGATGAACCCCAGGAACTTCCCAGCTCCTACCCCGAAGACACATTTAGCCGGGTTGAGCTTCATTCTGTACGAGTCCATGACATCGAAGGTCTTCTCAAGGTCTGCCACATGAGTACATGCCCTCAGGCTCTTCGTTAGCATATCGTCCACGTACACCTCCATGGTCTTACCTATCTGCTCCTCGAACATCCTATTGATGAGACGCTGATATGTTGCCCCCGAATTTTTCAGACCAAAGGGCATTACCTTGTAGCAGTATGTCCCTTTGTCAGTGATGAAGGCTGTCTTCTCAGAATCTTCGGCGTCCATGAATATTTGGTTATAACCCGAATAAGCATCCATGAAGCTCATGAGCTCGTGCCCTGCTGTTGCATCCACCATCTGGTCTATCCTCGGTAGGGGATAGCTGTCCTTCGGGCAGGACCTATTCAGGTCTGTGAAATCCACACACATCCGCCACTTTCCATTGGCCTTAGGCACGATCACTGCATTTGAGAGCCACTCTGGATAGGTGACCTCTCGTATGAACTCGGCCTCTTCCAACTTCTTCACCTCTTCCCGAATGACCTCATACTTCTCTCTGGAGTAAATTCTCCTCCTCTGCTTGATTGGCCTGGCATCCCTGTCCACGTTGAGTTTGTGGGTCATGACCTCGGGGTCTATACCAGGCATGTCGGTGTGGCTCCAGGCAAAGACACTCTGCCTCTTCCTGAGAAGGCTTACCAGCTCTTCCTTAATCTTTGTTTCAAGGGCCTTGCCGACCTGGATGGTTTTTTCCGGCTCGTCCTCATTGAGGACGATGGATTCTACCTCTTCCGCGGCCTCGCCCTTCTTCAGCTTCGTTTCATCTCTCGGATCAAGAGTGTCTATGCTGTAGGTGGCGGTTGCTCTCTTATGGGCCTCCTTCTCTTCAGCTGAGTTGAAGTAACACTCCCGTGCCGTGGTCTGATCCCCCTGCACTTCCCCTACCCCGTAAGGGGTCGGGAATTTTAGCATTTGATGGACCGTTGACGGCACGGCTTCAAACTCCTTGAGGGCTACTCTTCCAACGATGAGGTTGTAGGCAGAGTAGACATTCTCGTCCATCACAAAAAAGTTTATCTTCTTAGTCAGCCTCTTAGGCCACTCATCCCCCATACGCACATCCATCTCATACATGCCTAACGGGTGCACTTTCTCACCACTAAAGCCTATCAAGGGATGGTGGTATGGCACTAATCTTGATCTGCTGAGACCCAAGCTCTTGAAACAAGGCCAGAACATTACATCTGCTGAGCTTCCCCCATCTATGAGGATTCTCCCTACGTCGCACCCATGCACCCTTGTCGTTATGACCAAGGGGTCATCATGGGGGGCTAAGATGCCCTTGAAGTCGAGCCGGGAGAAACCCACCACCAGGGTGTCCATGTCCACCTTCGTTCTCTTCTGTACAGCGTCAAAAGACGTCAGGTTCACAATCTCTGGCCTGACTACCGACTTGGCCTCCGCGACATGAGCCTTTCTATCGGCTACCTCAGATCCACCCCCTGCGAATCCCCCACATATGGTGCTAACACCAAAGGAGATCATTCCTACCCTCTTCACTGGGGTGTTGTCATCCCTAGGTGGGAGATCTGGGTCATCTCCATCGTTGCCATCTGAATCATCATGCCTTTTAGCCGGGACATCACCACGGCACTTGTCGTCTCTTCTCTTCCTAGGGTCTTCTCTGCCGCCCTTTGGGGCCTTGCCATCCACATACTTTCTTAGCTTCCCGGATTTCAGCATCTTCTCAATCTCGTCCTTCAGGGCAAAGCATCTGTCTGTGACATGGCCGTGGTCCTGATGAAACTCACACCAGAGGTTTTTATTCCTCTTATGTGGCGGGGCCTTCAACTTCTCTGGCCATCTTAGAGCCCGGTCACTCTTGATCTCATTAAGAATGTGCTCACAGCTCACGGTCAGAGGAGTGTAATGGGAGAACTTGTCATCGGCTGATCGCTTCTTTCCTTCCTTCTTGCCCTGGGACCTCCCAGCACTACCGCGGTTCTCCTCCTCGTACTTGGCGGCCATCGCCTCCTCCGCATTCATTACTTTTCCTGCAGTGGACAACAGCTCCGCCATAGACTTGGGGGGGTCTTCCGCCAGCTTCCATAGTAGCTTTCCCTTCTGAAGACCTCCTATAAGGGCGGTCATGGCTATGCTCTCTTCGTAATCCTCCACCTCCAGCTTCTCCTTGTTGAATCTTGCTATATAGTCCCTTAGGCTTTCACCCTTAGCCTGTTTGACGTATAGGAGGTAGGTGGTCTTCTTTTGGGGCCTTACCCCAAAGCAGAAGTTGTGGATGAACTGCTCGGCCAATCCCTTGAAGTTTTCGATTGAATTCTTTGTAAGAGAGGTGAACCAGCTGTGCGCAGCCCCTGTTAGGGTGCCCGAGAAGGCCCTGCACTTCATCTCATCAGGTATCGAGTAAATATCTGCCGCCGACTGATACATCTCGATGTGGTGCACTGGGTTAGTGCTGCCATCGTACTTAGGAGTCACTACAGGAGGCTTGAATTTAGCTGGGGTTGGGAACCCCACTATCTTAGCCACAAATGGTGAGCCCTCCGTGTAGCCCCTCTGTAAGGGGTCCTTGCTCTTTATGAGGTCCCCTATCTTCTCCTCGAGACGTTGGATCGAGTCATTCCACGGTCTCCTCTCGTCAACTTGGCCGAGGTTGTCCCCTGCCACCTCTCTGCGGCGGACAGAAGGTTCCCCAGCCACGACCCTCTGACTGTTGACCTCTTCCTGTTCCCTTGCTCTTCCCTCCATGGGTCGGCCTTGGTCTGGCCGAACCCCTCTTTGGGAGCCTGCCGCACTCCTTGACCTCGATAGCCTGTGTCTTAGGTCGTTAACTGGTCCCAGCCTCTCGAAGGCCGAGCCTCTGCTCAACCTGTTGAAGGCCGACCCTCTCTGCTGGGCCTCATCTCTTCTAAGGCCGACACATCCTTGGCTTTGCTGAAGAGGTCGTACGGTATCATCGGAAACCTCATATGGCTTCCAGCAGTCTTCTGGGGCCTCTTCTACTCCTATGTCATCGTACTTGTCCTCCGGGCAAGGGTTTCCTTGCCTCCCCATGCGCAAACGCCTAGGGTCAGCAACGTCCCTTCTCCGCTGGGGTGCAGGTTGGTCCTTCATCGGTGCCTGGGGTGGTCCCCTGGCACCCGGTTGGGGTTGAACTGTCGTCGGGGTGATCATGTCCGGTGAGACTCCAGGTGGTCTCATCATCATGGTTTGGCTGAGCTGTGCAAATTGCTCCTTCATTGCTTGTTGTGTTGCAGCCAAAGATTTCAAGGCAGCTGCCACCTCCGCCATTTCAGACTGGGGAGGAACCTGACTGGAGCTAGCTCCCCCCCCTCCGGGTGGCGGAAGAGGCGGCGGCAAGTCTGGTGCCATGTGTTAAGTTGTATAGAGTCTTGGTTGCAGGGGAGCTTAATACCTGAAAGGACCTCTTTCAATGGTGAAACAGCTCCACACAAGGGGTGGTTTCTGGTTCACCACCAGAGTCTCCGGTGAGGTAAAGCAGGAAATAAGGATGAGATAGCCTCTCGTTCCCACAGACGGCGCCAAAATGATGATGCTGAAAATCAGCACCACCTGGTGAGATGTTTGCAAGCTCAATACAGGAGTAACAATGGCAACGCAGTGATATGAGCGAGGTAAGAATGAGGTGAGGATAAGAGGAGTGACACCTGAATATAAGTGGTTCAGCCAATCCTGGCCTACGTCCACTGTGAGTGAGTGTGAGTGATATCACTAAAAGGAGGCACTAACGGCCATGAATACAACCTCTCAAGCTCTTTCTCTCTCCTGTGTATATTAGACAGAGCTTTAGCTAGGGTTTTTATATATGTCTCCCATTTGCAAGGTAGGGGATGATCCCTTTATATAATGCCTAGGGGGTGTAATGTACCCCCTATGCATGTAATGTGCATGTGTGTAGTTTCCTCACCAATGAGGGTGTGCCAGCTGTCAGGTCCACATGTAAGTGATGATGATGAAATATTCCCCCCACATGTGGGGAATAATCTTGTTGTAACTGATCTTGGCCCAGGTGTCCTTATCCAAATGCTTGTGGATACTTTGACAATCGTGTTGGTGAATGGCCTCGGCCTAGGAGAGGCCGAGCTATAAGGGTAGGTCGTCCGACCCATTCGCGATGTGTCATGCGCTGTCTCGGCTTTATGTCAGCCGAGGTAAACACCTATATCGGCCTGGGCCGAGCCATTTATCGTGCTGATGATAAGTGCTCCCTGGTAACCTCGGCCTCCTACGAGGTACGGTTCATGCTGAAGGCGTGTTTAGCTTCTTGTTATCTTGGCCTACTGTTGACCGGGGTTGCTATTCCTTGGCACCTGGAGTTGATGTTATCTGTGATATGAGAAGTGTTCCGGGGGGAGTGCATGTCTTAGTGTCGGCCTGGGCCGAGGGAAGATATCGTGGCCCCCCCTCTGCACCGGTGGGTCGGCTAACGTCTCGGCTCTCATCTCGGCCGAGGTATGTTCCACTAGGCCGAGGTCATACTTGGGCATATCATTAACCATTACAAACATTTGATATGTATATATATATATATATATATATATATATAAAATCTAGTCTATTCTTTTGAGTCTACTGCTAATATTTCAAACTACGATTTTTCTGATTTTAGGATCAAGTAAGAAGTTTATTACATTTTTATGTAAAAAATAAAAGTATAGGTACTTGAAAAATGTATCTATTAACACATAATTTCATGCCATAAAGATTTTTGAGTTATTCTTATCATCCATAAATCGATTGATTTGACACAAACAAGGACAATTCATTTCTTTAATACTAATTTTGCATTAGTTTCTTGTTTTATCAACCATCATAATGAAGACTACTTTGTGCATTTAGACTCTTTTTTTTCTTTGATGAAAGAGGAAACATTTAGTCTTTGCATTGTAACCTTATTTTATCATACATATTATCAATTATTTAACAATTTATAATTTACTGCTATCACTTCAATTAACCATGTCTAAAAGATTAATTTAGTTAATTGGTACGAAAAATATAATATTTTTATTTTCTCTTATTTCTTTTTTTTTTTAATTTTAATTTTCTAATCTGTAAGGACACATTAATAAAAGCCATGTGACTTATGAAATTCCAAGTTAATGCATTTAAGATTAAAATATAGTATGCATGCTTTCAATTACAAGAACACCATAATATTGAATGACTCAATAAATGCTTTTACGCTTTTGAAATTGTATCATTTGGCCTTTAGACCCTACTTATTTGTCTAGTTTACAGTTTGGTACCCAATCTTTTTCATAATATAGAGTTGGTCCCCATTTTGGATAGAAAACATCTAGTCAAAGCTTTGACGATTAAGTGATATCATATTATTAACTAAAACCTAAGAATGCCCTATTAATGTTCTTTATTATTTTTTCGATAATATAATCTTGGCTCCTAATTGAGTAGAAGTTTTTTTTTAAATATTTTCTTTTGCTTTACAAATATCCCCTAAAATATTGACAAAACACTTTAAAAAAAAAAAATTTACTAATATAATGTATACTATGTATTAACATCACAAACTTTATCAATATAACTAATATTTATATTAAATTATAAAAAATAAAATAAGATTTAAAAATCATTAATATATAATTTGACACCAAAACATTTGAGTTTGGGGAATAAGTTAGGATTTTTAAGTTTGTATTAGGAAGCTTCTAGAAGAATATTTAGCTCCCAAACCATTTGACAGCCACGCCCTTGAACCGTGACTGTGGATATTTGGGTCTCTATCGCGACCAAACCATGTTAGATGTTGTTAGTCCCGACCATGATATCATGAGGTGGTGCCCGGTCGGTGTGACGATAATTTATTTTGGAGCATCACACGATTTTATTTATGCTTATAGTTCCGGTTATGCAAGGGAAATGTGGTGCCCAGTTATGTGATGGCATTTTTTGTGCGTCACACAATTTTATTCATGTTTATAGTTCCTCAATGCGAAATAAATATGGTGTTTGGTTATATGGCGATCTTTATTTGTACATACCGCATATTCTTAAGATGGTCGTAGAGAAGGGGAGCATGTCGATTACGGTTTGATTAATTAAGAAATTAATTAATTATTGAATCTATTAAGTTAATTAACATGGATTGTGAGGTTCCGTGGCATATGGTTGGTTGTCATCATACGTTAGATAACCGTGGACTTATCACTTGTATATATAACTGCTTTTGAGTTGTGTAGCTTTGGTAACTCACTGGGTTTTGACCCGTTTATAGTCGTCGAAACTTTTTAGGTGCTAGACTGGTCCATGCAAGTATATTTTCATCCATCTAGCACAAATCATTCATCCTCTCTATCCCAGCCATCATCATCAGGAGCATTAAAGTAGATCTTTCTCTGTGATATACTACCTTTCCTTTTAGATGTGTGAGTTGAGTATTATGGATGTAGTTGGCTTGTATATTTGGAAATACAGTTGACATGTATATTTTATATTTCAGTTGAGTTGGGTTGGGTAGTGAGGCTATGTATGACATATCTTGTGCAATAGTTGTAGAGATATCTCTTATTTTGATTTAGTGATGATGCATTTATATCATCTTCTTAGTTCGGTGCAAGAAGATGGTATAAATGCATCATCACCAAATCAAAATAAGAGATGTCTCTACAACTATAGCACAAGATATACCACAGCCTACTAAGCTAAAAACTTTTGCATCACTTACAACCTCGAAAGTCAAGAAACCAGTATCATTTCAAAAGATCTCTTTATACAAGGGAGAGCCATCAATTCTTTACGACGACTCAACCCTACATGCGATGGCAACTCCTTTCAAATACACAGTAGTGGGGAAATTCTCACATGGACGACCATCAGTAGATGACATACGTAAGTTCTTCTCTATGCTTCTTCTTAAAGCAAACTATAACGTTGGCCTCATATATCAAAAGCACATTCTGATTAGATTGGAACATGGAGAAGATTATCACAGACTATGGTTGAAATAAACATGGTACATTAATAGGTATCCAATACGCTCCTTCAAATGGGATATTGATTTCCATCCTGACAAAGAATCGACCATTGTCCCATCATGGATCTTATTGCGTCTTTGCCCTATCCATCTATACAATAGGGATGCTCTATTCTCTATTGCACAAGTGGTGGGGAATCCTCTTAAGGTTGATCATGCGACGGATAATCTAGCAAGACCTAGTCAAGCTAGGGTTTGTGTTGAAGTAGACTTAAAGAAGACTCTTCCATCAAGAGTATGGGTTGGGAACAAGGAGAAAGGGTCCGAATTTTGGCAATCTATAGTGTATGAAGATCTTCCCCCATTTTGTTTTTATTGTGAGAAGAAAGGCCACAAAGAGGAAAGCTGTTATATGAAGAGTAAAGAGACAGAAGTCAAGATTCAAGTAGGCAACAAGGAGAAGAACCATTGGGACCAAACAAAAGATTAGGGTAAGAGGAAGAAACCTGAAACCACAAAAGAATGGGTTAAAATATCTTTTGGTAATCTTCAAGAAAAAGATACTAAAATAGATATAAAAGAAGGATAATTGTTAATCAAGCAAATAGATATGGAAAAACCTCTCACACAAATCCTAATAACCTCTTTCCTGTATGTGGGGAATAAAGAAAGTCAATAAATGAATCCAATGCCTCCTCTAGTTGCTCCAGTGCTTAAAAATTCTCAGAAAAGGAATGAGAGGAAAGAGTTGGAGATGGCCTCTAAAGGAGAAGAAGATAACTCTGAAATGCAATTAGAGGAAAATAATAATCCAGATAGTGTGCAATCCACTGTTCAATCTCTAAAGATGCAACATCCTCTACCTATGCCTAGTGAGAAAGAAATCCCTGAAGAAATACACCAAGGAATTGGAACACAAGACCAGGAAGAACTTCTGAGTCCTAATTTCACTAATAAGACCCCTACTATCAACAGTGATTATGAAGAGGGCTCCAGAGTGGTTGAAATGAAGAAGAAGACCATAAAAGAGAAAAAAATGGATGCAATATATGGAACTGTTAGAATTCTCAAGTGCCATTCTAAATCCTCCTCTAAAACGTTTTGATGATAGGAGCAATTCTTTGGAATGTGAGAGGTATATCAAAGAAGGGTGCTATCAGAATACTAAAAAGACTTAAGAGAATGCATAATCCATTGATGATGATCATCATGGATCCAAAACAAGATGTGCAAAAGATTAAATCATACTGTCTCAAGCTAGGGTATGGCACATGTGTGTCAAACCTTAACAGTAAAATTTGGTGTTTTTTTAAAAAGGAAATTACTTGGGAGATCATCAATGAAATGAGCTAATGTATCACCTTTAGTATTTCTATGACTGGTAGTACTGATAAGATGCAATGCAGCTTCATTTATGCTAGTTGTAATAGAATGGAGAGAATAATGTTGTGGGACTATTTGAATAGCTGCAGGACTTCTGATTGCTGGTGGATAGGTGGAGACTTTAACATTGTTGCAGACATGAATGAGAAAGCTGGAGGAAATGACGTAAATCTGGGTGCTATGTATGAATTTTAAGAGTGTATAGAAGAGAATGGTTTGACTGATGTGGGTTATATAGGATCAAAGTTTACATGGCATAACAAAATAGATCCTGAACATAGCATATGGTGTAGACTAGATAGAGTCCTAGTTAATCAAGCATGCTTGGATTCTAATCTAAATTGGAGTGTATCTAATTTGAATAGGAGTATATCTGATCATTATCCTCTCCTTTTTAAAGGAGAACCTACAGCTAATCGATTTCCCAAGTCATTTAGATTCTTAAATTTCTGGACAAAGGAAAAGGATTGTGTTGAGATAGTGCAGAAGTATTGGAAGGAAGTGGATTGTACAAATCTTACAATTAGTATATCTCATAAGCTCAAAGAGATTAGGAGAAACCTGAGTACCTAGAGTAAAGGCAAATATGGGGACATCAGACAGGAAGCTAGAAATGCTGAAGATGCCATTCTACAATCTGAAATGCTTTATGAACAAAACCCTACAGAAGAGAATAGAGAGGAATTGCTCAAAGCAACATCTTCCTATAATTCAAAGCTGAAAATTGAACAAGAATTTTAGAGTCAAAAAGCAAATGATAGGTGGCTGGTTACTGGTTACTTTCATAGGATGGTTAAAAGTAGGTGAAATAGAATGAACATCCTGAAGAGAAAAAATATAGAGGGTGAATGGTTAGATAACCAATATGATATTAAACAAGCTGCAGTTCAGTACTATACAAACCAGTTTCAATTGCAAGAAGAGCAGAATCCTTGTGGTCAAGAAAATGTGATAGATGGAATTCCTAAGATGATAACTGAAGAAATGAATGATTCTATAACTCAGTGGCCTAAGATGGAAGAAGTAGAGAAACTAGTTAAAGGCTCAAATGCAAGCAGCAACCCTGGTGTGGATGGTTTCAATGGTCATTTTTTATATTCTTTTGGGAGGATATAAAAGAAGACATTTTGAAAGTAGTTCAATTCTTTTTTTCAGGTCATTGATATATACAACTACAAGGATAGCTCTTACTCCTAAGATTGATCATTCTCAATCCTTCAATGACTTCAGACCTATCAATATGCATAATTTTTTCAGTAAGATCTACTCTAGAATTTTAAATGATAGAGTCTCTCAATTGCTTCCCCTCATCATTTACCCCAATGCAATCAGGGTTTATTAAAAAAAGATCTATCTCTGAAAATATGTTGCTTGCTTAAGAATGCCTGTATAGAATAAATCAAAAGAATATGGGAGGTCATGTTATTATGAAATTGGATATGTCTTAGGCTTATGATAGAGTATTTTGGTGGTTTTTAATTAAAGTTATGAGGAGGATGGGCTTTTGTGAATAGTGGCTGGACTTAATGTGGAGAGTCATATCAAATACTTGGATAACTATTGTAGTAGATGGAGAAAATGTGGTATTTTTTCACTCAACTAGTGGATTAAGGAAAGGGGATCCCTTATCCCCTAGCCTCTTTATTATTATGGCAGATGCTTTATTTAAGAAATCTCCACAATATAGTGCTGAAACATAGTTATATGGGATATAAAATGCCCATTAGAAGTCCTAAATTTAATCATTTGTCTTTTGAAGATGATTTAATCATCTTCTCTTCTGGCATGAAGAAAGAAATGAAGAAGATAACAGAGGTTTTGAGGAACTATGAGAAGGCTTTAGGGCAGTTGATCAGCACATCAAAAAGTTTCCTTGTAGCTTCTGAAAACATCAAACCTAGCTCGATATCATTTATAAGTCAATGCGCTGGAATGAAATTCAAAAAGGTCCCATTACATATCTTAGTTGTCCATTATACAGTTGGAGAATGAGAATAATATATTCTGAAAACATATTCAAAAGATGAGGAAAATTCTAACTCGATGGAAAGAAAAATGTTTAACTTCAGGAGGAAAATGTGTTCTCATCACGTTAGTGCTTGTATCTATGCAGCTATATCTCTTATCAGTGTTGTCCCCGCCCCCCGCCCCAAAAAAAAGCAATCTATAATAGATTGCATAACCTCATGGCTAAGTTATTTTGGAGCTCAAACTTTGGGGATCAAAGGTATCAGTGGTGTAAATGGGAGAATATCACAAGGCCAACTCTGGAAGGTGGACTAGGCATCAGAAATTTATATGATATTGGTGACTCTCTAAGCATGAAGATGTGGTGGAACTTCAGATCAAAGGACTCATTGTGGGCTCAATTTATAAAGGTTGCTTACTGCAAAAATCAGCATATGTCTGCCCCTAGAAGAAATGGGGCTCATAGATAGAATAGAATGCGCTCTATTAGAGGATAAGCTGAAGAAAACATGTCTTGGCAGGTAGGGGTGGGAGATATAAGTATTTTTAAGGATAATTGGGGAGTGAAAGGATGTAAGAACATTGCCTTTTCGGAAGATAAACAAATTAACTCCTTTGGGGATTCGAGGCATAATTGGAATAAGGGGCTTATAGAGGCAAATTTCTCTTCAGATGTTTCATCAATTATCTTACAGTTCAATGAGATATTTGAGTATCAACCTGACAAAGCTATTTGGCTATTAACTGGTACTGGTTCATTCTCTATGACTTCAGCATGGGAATTAGCAAGAATCAAGCACTCCTCTCAAATAAGATCCAAATTCATTTGGCATTCAATCATCCCAGCAAAAATATCAGTATTTGTGTGGAAGCTCCTGAACAAATTCCTGTCAATGGATGAAAATATTACATCTATTGGTATTCGTGGTCCTTCAAAGTGACACTGCTGTGCTGATTCAGAAGAGGATTCTATTGATCATGTTTTTGAAGAAGGTGAAATAGCTAATCAGGTATGGGACTCGACATGTCAAGAGCATGGAGTGAATAGAGCTAAGGGTGGTATTAGGAGATAACTTTTTTAATGGTGGATTCATCGTAAAAAATAGATCCTACCATTAATAGTCCTCCCAACAATTATGTGTTGATGCTTATGGATTCACAGGAATAAATGCAGATATGGAGCTTTTGCTATTAATTATTTTATTTGTTTTGTATCAGGTACATCACTTAAAGAATCTTCTCACTTTCAAGAAGACTCAATAAAATCATTCTCTTAGATTACAGCTCAAGTGGAAGTGTCCCCCATCAGGAAAATTAAAACTCAATACAGATGGAAGTGCCATTGGGTATATTGGAAAGGGAGGTGGAGGGGGTATTCTCAGGAATGAAAAAGGGGAGATAATATGGGCTTTTATATCTTCTTATAAAGGTGTAACTTATATGGAGGCAAAGGCTAAAGCCCTAAAAAATGGTTCAGATTTCTTCATGGACCTGAAGGATTATGACATTATCATTGAAAGTGATTCTAAAATCTTTATAGATATCCTTCAAGGTAGAGCTTCAACTCCATTGAGAATAAGGTGGTCTCTTCATCAAATTCTTCAAATGTCAAACAATCTCAATTACTCCCTAAGTCACATATATAGAGAGGGCAATCAAATAGCAGGTTTCTTAGCTAAAAAAAGGAGTATAAAAATGAAAGACATGTTTTCTATCAACCTTGAGGACTTCCCAAAGGATCTCAAAGGTAAGATCATAATAAAAAAATGGGGGCTGCCAAATTTGAAGAATGTCTAGCTGCTCTTGGGCCTTAATCTTCTCTTTAAGTGGATTCCAGTTAGTTCTTATATCTTCATTTCTATCTATAAATCTTGTAAAGGATCTATATTATAAAGATCCTCATTTAATTATCTTGATTATGAGTTTCAATTCAGACTCCATGATTGTAAACCATTTAGAAGAGGTTTTTTCTTTTACTAGAAATATCAAATAACCTTTTGTAAAAAAAATTATATCATTGAGTATTTGAGGTTTATCATATCATATTCATTTCTTGTCAATTGTTTCATTTGTTTCCATACAAGAAAAGAGTGATATTTAAATTGTTTTGACAAGTTGTATATTTTAATATTAGGATTTGATCAACCCTAACGTTAAAATATACTAGTTGTTACACAATATTTGAAAAAATAGAATTTCATTATTTCAAGTACAAATTGAAATAATTATTGAGGAGCTTCATGTCCCAATTATAAATAACTAGGGGAACTTCAGGTTCTAGTTTTAAATATTTAGAGATCTTTAGAACTCATTATTGTATAATTTGGGAAATTCATGCTTTGAATTATAATAGTTATATGGGAACTTTAGGACCCTAATTAAAATAACAATATGAGAACTTCAGACCACAAATTTAATTAGTGAAGGTCCCAATTTTAATTTATTGGGTAATTTCGAATGCTAAAAATGAATAGGGAACTTAATGTCCCAATGATAATTACTTAAAAAACTATAAATATCAAATATTTATATAATTAATGAAATTTAGTCCCCTTTATTTTTAATAATATGTAAACTAGGATTATATAAATTATAATCATTACACTACACCATATAGTGAAGATGGTCACGGACCTAGGCCATGACCATTTTCGCTATGACCAAAAACTGTGGTCATGGACTTCATATATGACTCTAAATGAGGGTCACGGTCTCCCCCGTGGGACAATATTGGCTCCTTGGCTATGAACTTGGGCCATGACCATGCATGGGATTGTGTTATAAATGGGTCAAGGACCTGGCCCGTGACCATGGGTGGGACGATGTTCAAAATGGGTCATGGACAAGGCTGTGACCCGCAATGTTTTAAAAAGAAAATAAAAATGGTCACTTTCTTGGACCATGAGCATTCTTTTATTTATTTATTTTTAAATTAGGGGTCATGGCCCAAGTTCGTGACCCATTCAATGTAATAAAAAATATATTTTTAGGTAGCCCCCCCCCCCCCCCAAAAAAAAAAAAAACTTGTATTTAGCAACTAATACATATACAATCAAGCAATATTATAAATTTTCGTCATATTCTCAAACCAAGAGTCCCCGTGTAAATCAGAAGTCGCGGTCAGTTCCTACGAGTTACATTAATCCCGTGCGAGGTGTATGCGCCTCTTACGGGATCGTTTGGAGGTTATTTTGGGTTTTCTCCCTCTATGGGCATGTTCTAAAGCCTAAGTGTATATATTTATAAATTTTCATATGCTCTCAAACCGGAAGTCCCATAACTACGCAGTTAGTTCCTACGAGTTACATTGGTCCAATGCGAGGTGTTCGTACCTCTTATGGGGCCAATTGGGGGTTGTTTTGTGACACCCCGACTACTAAAATACCGAGTGGTCAGTCCGTGATCAAAATAAAATGTTGGTCTCATATGGCACATTCTTAGCATCACTGTCGAAAATATTTTAAACTTTACTAACCACCGAGTAATTTAATTAGACTGGTGCAAAATTTTATCTTTCATTAATTAGCAACATGAAAAAATCAATAATAGTTCAACCATCCACACAAATTGGTAATTGAATCCAACACTGATGAATAATATAAATAAAGATGATTGAATCAACTATCAGTTCAACTATAATATAACAGTAAACTGAAATCTTAACCTGAATACACAATGTCAAATAAATAACTGAATACTAAATTTGAGGGCGACATGACCAAATGAGTACTGAAGTAAAGATCCTACACTAGGAATAAGTGAACGAAGCATCTATAGCAAAGTCCTGTAACTCCCACATGAGTTGCAGCTACGCATCCCTGGATCGAATCCTCAAGCATGCGTCCCTGTGGCCGGACACCTAAAAGGTTTTATAAAATATTTTGACATGGGTCAGAGCCCAAGTAAAATATTTTGAAAATATTTAGCAAGCAGTTAAATTGCAATAATTAAATATGCATGCACACTCTTCAAATTTAAGCTAGCGTCGCACTCTCTTGAGGTATAGCTCACTCCTCATCTAATATGCATACCTAACACTTGCCTTCTAACCTTCCTTGTTATACTATCCCACTTAACTAGCCGTATCACACCTCTTTCTTCCACACTACTCTGACCCGAGTATTCTTACTTTGATTATTAAGTTATCTTCCCATTAACTTATTAATCGATACATCTATATTAAATTATATAGCGTTTACATTAGTTATAAAGGAAACCCCTTTTTAAATCATATAACTTGCACACTAGTTATATAAGAAATACATTCACACTTATGTATTTATCTCGTATATAATTATCTACTCATATTATATACGTACTAGTATATTACAACATTCACACACATGTCAAGTATATATCCATCCTCCCGAGTAAGGACTCAGCAGATGTTTTCTCTAAAATGCTATCACCCCAGGTATACTCAATCCCCCCGGATACCCCGAGACAGTTAACTCACCGAATCAAAAAAATAAAAATAAGCGTAGCGGAGGCGGTCCTAGTTCCCCGGGTGTGGGACTGAATCATACCCAAGACGTCTCACCCTGAAAAGAAACACAACATATAAATACTGGACGCTATAACCTGTGGATTATACTCTCCCTGCTCCTCAAGCCAAGGGATATACTCACATCACGCAACCTCCTATGATAGCACTAGAGGGGTATGTATTACTATAAATATCATTCACACAGATATCTATAAAACACTCAAATATATATATATATATATATATACTATCACACTACCGTATACATATATTTAATAAAAGTCCGACTAGCCATTTCCTAACACCCGTAGCACTAGCCAAATGCCCAAGTCTATATCCTAACTTGTAATTTAATTAAATTACACCTTAATTATTTTCACTAAAGTAGTGTCACCCAACTACAATACCCAGACTCACTCATTCAGTCAGTATCTTCACCCTTAAGAATTTATTACACAAAATTCCACTATTACGGTTAACACCCTAGTTAAATTTTATATTCGATAATTTATTATATGTCTCTATAATAAATTAAATCGGCTATCCCGTACCTGACTCCCGTCACACTAGCTTGAAAAATATCCGAGTCAAATCCCTGACCCTTAATTTAATATATTTCTCCTCAATTAATTTTATCTAAGTGGTGTCACTCAACCAAAAAGTCCCGGACTCCCTTACTTAGTTCATAATTTAATCTTTTAGGATTTATTGCTCAAAGTCCTGTTAATAAGCTCGACACCCTTATTACTGTTAATATTCCTTAATACCTTACTCCCAATATCCTACGTATTAATCTCCATTTAATTTTTCTTTAATTAAATCCTTAAAAGAAAATTCCTAAAAGAAATCAAGAAAAAAGGATGACACTGTCCAGAATTTACCCCTGTCGTTCGAACGACTTGCATTATCGCTTGAACGACATGCAAGGTCGTTTGAATGACCTGCAATATCGTTTGACGTTGCGCTGCTTCACTTCTTCTTATTCCTTCGACTTCTTTCTGCCATTAACGACACTCCCAAGCTTTTCTTTCTCAACCCTGACTTAAATTTTCGTAGCCCCATCACTAATTCCTTCTCTATTACTCATTCAAATCATGGATTGATCCTATAAACGAAATTAATTTACAATAATAGTTATCAAATCCTAAGATGGGTTACTTGCGATTTTTCCCATGATGTTAAATATATTTTCCATTCTCTAGTCTAAATTAATCATCACAAATTACTGGGATCACAATATCACTCCACTTCCATCAACATTAAGTCAGGTTACACAATCAATCGCACCTCCAATCAACAAAACATGTCTGAATCCTCAAAACCTATGTTTACACGTTAACCCACTCCCAAAAATGAATTTCAATTACACCCACCATGATATGAATCAAAATACTGCAATTAAATTGAAATCAAGTTTAACTACTGGACTGAATAAATTCATAGGGTCTAATTCTCTTTGTTAAAGACGGAGATTTGACGAAGTATACACCTCTCTTCTCTTGGTTTGGCTCCCACAAACTCTCTCAATTTTTTCCTCTTTTCTTCTCTGCAAAACTATGGTTTTCTTATTGAGTTGTGTCTACCACAAACTCTCTATTGTAGGTTTTATATTACAAATCCTGAAATTAAGCCTATGGGCCAAGTCCAAATGACCCGAACACCCCCCGTGTGAGCCCGGTTATGCCTAAAAATACTCCGACTATCTCGACCTATTCAGAATCAACCGTATACTCAGAATCATCATCTGGGTTACTTTACTAAAATCTCCAACCTCTATCTCAAATTATGACACATGTAATATTTTAAATAACCCGAATTGATTAATTCTTAATTCACCAATTTAATTAAATCCTCCAGATTAATTAAATCTTATATCACCAAATTAATTCAATTCCATATCCTCAGAAATACGGGGTGTTACATGTTTTTTATTTTTGCCCTCTTGGGCATGTTTTTAAGCCTAAGTGTAGATATTTTATAAATTTTCATCATGTTGTCAAAGTGGGAGTCCCATAACAACGTGGTTAATTCCTATGAGTTACATTCTTCTCGTGCAAGTTATTCACGCCTCTTATGGGGCCGATTGGAGGTTGCTTTGGGTTTTCACCCTCTGTGGGCATATTTTTAAGCCTAAGTGTAGATATTTATAAAATTTTGTCATAATCTCAAACTGAGGGTCCTGTGACTATGCGATCGATTCCCACGAGTGACAATAGTTCCGTGTGAGGCGTTCGTGCCTCTTACATGGCTATTTGTGGGTTGTTTTGAGTTTTTACCCTCTATGGGCATGTTTTTATGCCTACATCTAGATATTTTCAAATTTTCATCATGCTCTCAAACTGGGAGTCTAATGACTATACGGTTAGTTCTTATGGGTTACATTCATCCCGTACGAGGTGTTTGTGACTCGTACGAGACCATTTGGGTACTATTGTTAGTTTTCGCCCTCTACGGACATGTTTTTAGGCCCAAGTCTAGATATTTACAAATTTTTATCATGCTCATAAATCTAGAGTCCCGTGACTACACGGTCAGTTCCTATGAGTTACAATGGTTCTGTGCGGGGTGTTCGTGCCTCTTTAGGAGTCGTTTGGGGGCTATTTTGGTTTTCTCCCTATGGACCGGTCTTTATCCTTTTTGGCCATTATATCTTCAAATTGTCATACAATTTTAACCCCAGCCTATGGGCATCAACTTTCTTCACTCTATTTTGTTTATTTTTCTCCCTCTAAACTAACTCTTTATCCATCGACTCATTTTATAAAAATCTTTTCCATTGATCGACGGACATTTCAACATTCAGAGGAACTTTATCTTTTAGAGCCAAAATGTTGAAGCTCGGTGCCCCCTTTGGGAAATGTCTCTGCTAAAGGTTTCTCCGATATGTTCTTAGTTTTTTAAAAGTCGAAGAAATAACCTTTTTCTTTGAATGGTCAGGGAATGAAAAACTCTAACAAAGTTGTTCATAAACGTCATCCTTGATGGCTTGATCAACTAAATTTTAATTATCCGCTTCCCCGACTCCCACATTCATTTTTCCAAATGAACAAAACTGGGATTTAAAGATCTGGATGTCATTTTCATTTCCAGTAGAATTATTCTTGAGAAGGGATAACCCATTGGGCTTCTTCTCATTTTCTCAGGTGGTGTGGAGAGCGAGGGATAGGGGTGTTGGATTAATAGGAGTTTGTTGCCAACTTCTAGATGAAATGATAAAGTGAACCAATGGAGGAGAAGTGAATTTTTCACCCAATGGTGATGAGAATCCTTGTTGGGGTGCAGGAGATGAGAATTAGGAGGTGTCATATCATTGCTTGGTACATTATGTCCATTGTCGCTCGACATTATCTACAAAAAATGACAAGCACCGAAATCGTTATACGAACATGTTTACGACTAATTGATCATGTTTAGGACTATATATATATATATATATATATATATATATATATATATATACCTTTTTATAATAAGACTTTAAAATATGCTCAATGTGCTGGATCTCCCTCCATTCGCTATTACCTATTAAAAATCTTTGGATTTTTGTACGTGGCTAACTAACAAGAAGTGTATTTATGATATATATATATAGATGTTCATGACATGAACTCAAAATCCTTTCTGGTCAACATATTGGGAAGATTCAGTTTAACATACATATGTCGCGAGACATCACAATCTTGGTCATTGTTCTCTTTATGTAATTGTATCAACTATAGGTGAATATTTTTTCTGCCTTCTCTAACAGTGTAAGGAACGTCAGGGCTGTATTGGGATTATGTACACAAAATATATTCTCTACTTCCTTTTCCCATCTTTCTGGTAGAATAAATAGAATACGATCGAACAGGTACTCTTGCGAGAGATGAGCTCCACGATTTGAAAGTTAGTTAAATTGTTCAATCTTATTATTCCCATACTTGCAAATAGGATTACCCTTTATATGGCGCGCACTAATAAAAGAGGCATAAGTGAGGTCCAATTTCAACCTCCACACTCTTGTTGCCAAAGATTATTACTATGCCTCATTTTTCCAGAGAAAAATAAACGAGGGTGTGAATATGAGTCCTACAAGTAGTGACTCCAATTTATCATTTATTAGTTATTATTTTTCAACCGATCCAGTTTAAGTTTATCATATTTTATTTAATCCTAACATTGGTATGCATCGTTCCGAGTAGAAAACATGTGTATATATATATATATATATATATATATATATATATATATATATATATATATATATATATATATATATATGTGTGTGTGTGTGTGTGTGTGTGTGTGTGTTATATAAGTGTGTATGCTTGCTCATTACTTATATTACTATTATAACATTTTCATTTTCATTTTCAATTCCCTCTATTTTCCCACTAAAACAAATATTTTCCTCAAAACATTACTTTAAAATGAGTCTTAATCTCCTTCTCGTATTAGGTGGGTTCCATCTAGGTTATTTATTTTGTTAGAGTTTTGGGTGAAGATTGAGATTTGGCCATTTAGGTTATTTCTCTAGACCTTAAAATTGTCATTTGGAAGACTTATTATTGTATGCCACCCTTTGGCTTGGTTACGACCTGTGTCATGCGTTTTTTCTCCTTTGGTCACGGTCCTGGGTCGTGACCACCTGGTCATAGTCATGGATCATGACCCACTTGTCGTGACCATGTGTGCATGTGTGTATGTGTTATATATGTGTGCGCATGTGTATACATTATACATGTGCGCGCATGTGTGTTATAAATTGAGAATCTATAGTGCATTGAATTATATTGCTTTGTTTTTTTTAATGAAGAGGAACAGAACCCTCGCAAGTTTTGTTTATAATAAAATAATAAAAAGCCTTTCCTAGGTGGCATAAACAAGCTTAAGGAAAATGAAAAATGAAGATCTCTGTTGAGCCCAATGAGAAGATCTTGAAAATCTAAAAATGAAGAAATTTGTAAATATTCCCCTTACACAAGAAAGAACAAATATTAAGTAGGACATAAAAAATAGCGGAAAAAACTTAAGAACAACTTCTAATTATGGGAAGACGAATTTATTAATCTTCAGCAGCCCCTTGGTTATTCTTGGAAGTTGATTGAAAGAAAAGTAGGATGAAGAAACAGATGTGGAAGAGGACACATTTGCAATGCTATCAGCAACACCATTCCCCTGCCTATATACATATTGGATCCTCAAATGATTTGAGCAAATGACCATGTTGCAATAGGCAATTCATTTTTAAGTGTCCAAGGGGAATTCCATCTATTGAGCACCATATTGAGGAGAGTAATTGAATCAGTTTCAATGACAAGATCTTGTATATCCATCTTTAAACAAATATCTATGAGACACTTCAAAGCTTCAGCTTTTGAAAATAAACTAGTTTGAAACCCCCAAAATTGAGAGAAACTAGCTATAAAATCACCATTATGGTCTCTAATAATACCCCCACAGCCACTAGATCCAGGATTACCTTTAGAGGAGCCATCAACATTAAGCTTGAACAATTCCGAGCAAGTTTGATCCATTTAGTTAACATGAAAGATAAACACTTTGCATATGTTTTAAGGAATATATTGCTTCATGATTACGTGAACTCTTATTTAGATTGCATGAACTCATGGTGAATCATTTAAACTGGTTTAACGTCAAACCTAATATTATTGGATTATAATGTCATTAAAAGATCCATGCACACAAACTGAAATATTTATACACACAAAACACCCAACATCAAAACTTAAACATTCCCCACTAAGTCGAGATTCCAATGATTAAATAACCAACATCTAAAGTTAAACATCCGTACACACACAAACTTAATGTGATTAAAATTAGGTTATAATGTGATTAAAATCTGATTTCATGAATTAATTCCAGATTCCAATGAACTAATATCATTTTAACACAATCATAATTCATTTCTTAATTAAAGTATATGTGGCTTAGACCGATACAAATCAAATCATATATCCTTAATCTCTTTAACATCCTTTAAAACCTTATGGTTTAAAATCCAATTACAACATTTTAGTATTTTCACATTTGGGTTTGTTTAATTTGGGTATTTTCACATTTCAGTCTTAGGGTTTGTTTTATTTGGGTATTTTCACATTTCAGTCTCATTTGGGTATTTAACCCCACACATACATACACATACACACAAACACACACAATATATACACATACATATATATAGACATAGTACGCACACATACACACATATTATACATAATACATACATACAGTACACACACAACTACAATTTCATGAAAACAAGTGGAGAGGATACCTGAACTAGAGAGGGTCACCGAATGAGAGTGAGGTCATCGGAGGAGAGAGGGAGACTGGGCAGCAGCAGTGTAGAGAGAGATAGAGAGAGATTTCACATTAAATGAGAAACTGATATGGGGTGTTTATATGTATAAATGGTGGTCACGAACCTTGACCGTGACCCACTTGCCATGACCATTTATTTTTTACATGTCAACACCATGGTCACGGTCTTGGACCGTGACCATGTTGTGTGGTGTGTAAAAAATAAATGATCACGACAGGTGAGTCAGGGCTTAGGTTCGTGACCACCACCGTGACTATTTCAAGATGATCATGGTCGAGAGCAGTGACCAAACTTAACTCAATTCGTTATATTTGTCACGGATCTACTCACAATCTGGGGGTCGTGACCCACTTTGGGGGGAGTTTTAGTGGGATTTTGGCGCCCATTTGGTCACGTGGTCACAGACCATGGTCGTGGTCCCAATAGTCACTAGATATGGTCGTGACCATATGCATTGGATGTCACCCTTTGGCTTGGTCATAGCCTGTGTGACACGCTTCTTTCTTATAGTCACGGTCTTATCCGTGACCACCTGGTCATGGTCATGGGTCGTGACCCATATGCCGTGACCATTCTCAGTTTGTGTTGTTGTGTTACATAACATGTTGCAATAGTAGATAAATAAATTCAAAATATAGTACTTGAAATATAGTACTTAATAGTACAAATCCACCGTAAATCACATAACAAGAAAAAATAAAAATCATCAAACACGTAATGTGTTCATTTTCAACATATATAATTCATCTCTAATGTACAAATAAAACTCTGAATAGTAGATTAAATCATTATGGAACAAGAAATTTAATATCTTTGTACACAAATAAAAAAGGATAAATGAATTACAACCCATTTGAGACTTATACAGTATACATATTTATGAGAAAATATATGCGGGTTGTAAAAACAAAACCACAAATGTTGAACCAGTAGGCTCCATTCACATATTGAGCCAAGATCAAAAGTCTATATACAAAAAGTTGTTATTCATCGATGCAAAACTATATTTTTAATATAAATTTATATTGGTAATATCGTATATATATATATATATGTGTGTGTGTGTGTGTGTGTGTGTGTAGAGAGAGAGAGAGAGAGAGAGAAAACATTATAGTTGCAGATATGAAACTATATAAACAACAATTCAAGTAGGAAATACCAATGCGAATCACTATGGCTTGTGAATGATCGTGCTGTAAGAAAAACTTACAAGAGCCTTTGTGCTCATAATATAATGGGAAAATAATGTACAAATAGAATTTAGTGAGGGGGAATTTTTTTTATTTCATTGTATCTCATTATCCAAGGGCTATCACCCCTATTTATAATACAAAGTAAGGCATTTTTTCAATATGGATATAAGTGGACATCCATTATCATACACATATTATAACACACACACACACAAAAATACTGACATGATAAAACCCTGCCACGTGGAGCATTTTATTAGAAAAATAAAAAAGAGGTTAAAGGGAAGTTTAAGGTAATCACCTCCAAAGATTAAAACGTGTTCCTTTTTTTTCTTCTTAACATGAGTTAAGATATACTCATGTTGAATTTTTTTATTGTTATTGATATATGATGTTTAAAAATCTTTTCTTCCTTGGCCATAATTTCTTGAGTCATAAAAAAATATATTAACATTCTCGCTCACACTCATTATGACACTCTTTTATAATTATAACAAAAGATTTCTCTTTAGCCTTGACAAATCTCTCTTAAATTAACAAAAAAATATTTTTTTTCTCGATTTGTTGCATTTTTCTTCTTGTGATGTTGTAAGTTTCTTTTTTTAACCTACTCAAAGAAGGAAACTCCTCAATAAGGAGTGGTTCTTTCGACATCATAATACAGTAAGACACAACATTGGGGTCTTGTTGTTTCAACTTATATGATATAAGCTCAATGGTTATGGGTTAATCAATAAAGTATCTATTAAGAGGTTTGTTAACTTAGGATGTAACGGTTGGGTCCAAATTATTTGTATTGAAAAATAGATTTGGCCCACTCAAATAAATTTCTTCGTCATGGAAGTATATCCAATTAATTTCTTAAGTTTGAGAACCAGGTCTTGTTAGTGTCACTTCGCTTGGTTTATATATTTTGGTTAATTGTGAGCGTACCAGGAAAGAATATGGTATTTCCAACCATTTGATTATCTTAGCCTTGTGGTAATCAGACGATTATGTACCGTTCAATGCTTTAATTAAGAAGATGTGTTCTTCCCTGAGGGAAGACTTCGATGTGAGTGCTAAATTATTGTAATGAACTAGAATTAAAGAATAATATGTAATTGGCATAATTTGAAATAAAGTAAAACTTCGAAAGTAAAGAAAAATAAATGCAATAAAAAGAAACAAATGCACTATGAAATGTAAAGCGAGATTAGGCTAATGAAAGTAAAAGAAATCAAATGTAAATGCAAAGAAACTTTTAATAAAATATAAAGAGAGTTACAATCTATCTTACAAATTACTTCAAATGAAAGAAAAGTTGTAAGTAAATGAAAAGAAAATGGAAATAAATAGGAAAAATTGATAAAATGAGTAAATGTAGTTTTTATTGAGGGAGACCTCTTTTTCTTTGTGCCCTGGTTACTTATTTATAGAGTTACTTGACGTGAAACTTCCTTATAACTTATAGGTTATTACCTAATTATATTTTTCTGTCTAGGGTATTCACTGCGCCAATAACTGTCACTTCTTAAACCTAAGTTCAAAGCTTGGAAAGTATCAAACGTTTGATCCGTATCTTGCATTAAACTAGCGCATTACACTTCAGTAGTGATTTTTGGTTTGTAATTTTATGTGGAAGATCCTCACTGGACTGTGATAATATAGTGTAAACATACCCCCCTAACTAATTGATTTTTAGAAAAAAAAATTAATTAGTGGAGTCTTAACTTTCTCATTCCATCATATTAAATTTTTCGTCATCATTACTCTAAGTAAATGGTATATAAGTTGTTTTCCGATGGTGAGAAAATGTAATTTAAGTCCATTAGTCTTTACAACTGAGCTCTTTGTCTCTTCTTCTTCTTCCATCTTTTCTACACTTAATAATGTATTCTCAAGAAAATAATGGTGTTAGCGTTCATGAGTATAGTTCAACCTCAAACTCATCCACACATGGTGTAAATCTATGCCTCTAGTGCTTGGATGAAGGTTGATCACAAATATTATGAAATGCCAACTCCTTCCTCTATCGATGGTCTTGTTATGATATCACCAGGCCAATTGTTTCAGTTCCAGCAATTCAACTTGTTAAAGAAGAGAGTTGTGAAGATTACATTGACATTAGGGATAACGATGACTATAAAGCGAAAGTTTTTGTGTATAAACCCAATTATAAACCTCATAACTCGTCTAGCGATTGTGGTGAGCATACCACCGTAGTTATTGATGCCCCTCACCTCCTCCTTGTGGGCCTCTGTGGGAAGTACCTATCCTTTCAACACGTTGCCCAAATGGGTAAATCGGATGATCATTATCGAAGAAAGAGAAATTAAGATGGTCGGCATCTATAACATTGTTATGCTCAGTTTGAAGGATATAAAATATGATCCATTTTTTATCTTTAGTTCTATCCACTATTAGATCTCTGTATTCAAATTTTTTGAGTTCCATTTTGGGATGACAGGTCCCACTGTGTTGGATATTTTCTAATTGATTGGCATTAGGTCTATTGGGGAATGTTCATCCTCATATGCCACCAGCTGGCATCCTATTGAAGTTTAAAAAATGAAAATATCCTCATATCATACTCCACTTTCATGAGCAAAGACATAAAAAACACCATGGATGCGAGTGAAGAAGAATATTATTTATATCTTTTACTACGGTTACCAACACACATCTTTTGTGTAAATTCCCAAAGAGTTATGTTAGAATATTACTTGTTAGCCTCCATTCTTATGAAAGGTAGAGAAATTTCCCATGATAACTCTCCTATTCTAATAATTGTTGGCCAATCCTCTACTAAAATAAAAAAAGAATCTCAGTATGATTTCATTCTCAGCATCACTGTTATAACAAAAATATAAATATAATACGAGTAAAACCACATAACACAATGAATAGGATAATCCTCATGCATAGATAAATAAAAAGTGTGAACCGAATAAACCAACTCCATTTGAACTACCGACGGAAAGAACTTACGATCAAACTGCGCCCAAAACTCTTATATCGCCATAGCATCCATGTCCTCCGACGTGGTAATTAACTCCCACCATTGAAGTGCGGCCCGGATTAGCTTGAATGTAGTTAGTATCTTATTCTGAGTGTCGCTGCACTCAACCATACGCAAGTACCTCTAGATATCCTTGTTCTATTGGCTAGTGGCTACAACATCTGCACTCCCCTAGAACTCTGGCGGATGGACCTTCGAGAAGTCCCCGCTGACTCTCTCCTAAACTGACAGCAATGGGTGTGCCTATGCTGGTGCTGCCACTGGCATATACTCGGGAGAAATATTGTGATGGGGTGGTCATAGCGGCCTTAACCACCTGTGTGATAATAGATGCGACCTCTGTTGCGGTCATAGTCCCCTAAGTGGCCTATGGCTCCTGCTAAGCCTCCCCCTCTATGGCCCTCCTCACGGCACGTGCTGGTCTACCTATCCTTGCGTTTGGCATCTGAAATCAAGCCGAAGTTGTATGAGATTCAAATCAAATATAAACAATAGCAGAAGAACGTAAACGCGCAATATGAAACAACAATCCAAATCATAGGGCTTTATATCAAAGAAATGCAACGCTGACAATAGAGAAAGTCTTCACAGATCCTAAGGACACTAGAACCTAGAGCTCTCATAACAACTGTGATAACCCTCATATTCAAATATCGGGTGGCTAATCCTCTACTAAAATAAAACAGGAATCTCAGTATGGTTTCATTCTTAGCATCACTATCGCAATAACAATATAAATATAATATGAATAAAATTATACAACATGATGAATAGAATAATCCTCATGCAAAGATAAATAATAAGTGTGAATCGAATAAACCATCGATCACCCAATAATAACATCCATTTAATAAAATTGAATATCAACTGAGTCCTAAAATAAAATCTGACAATACTATAAAATTGCATCCATTTATGGGCTAAACTCCCAAACTGAAAGCTGAAATAACATGATCCTATCTAGATAGAATAAGCTGAGGCATTTAAACAATCCTGTAGCATCCACAACTACTGTAACGGAAAGAATGGGTCTATCCCTTCGGTCTCAACTGTTGCTGCTGCATACCTAGGAATATAAAAGAAAAATAAGGAAAAAAATTTGCTCGTGGGTCAAAGCTCGAAAAGTATAAATTATTTTGCAAGTAGATAATTATGTTAAATCGATTAAAACTGTAGTGTATTACTTTCATAATTAACCGATCACACTCACATAAGATAATACCTCACCTCTCAACTACAGTGAGCACCTAACGTGTTCATTTTATTATCCTAATTGAACTACGCAATCTAACCTGGACACATCATCTCTATCTAAGACCAATCCCCGTTAACAATATCTATTAGCTAATTATAACTACATTCACTAGGTACATGTTCATAACAATATTGTAGCGATGCACTTGCTATAAATCACTATTCACATAATAAACATAATGTGACAACCCAGATATAATTATGATAAATTATATTTTAATCATGATTATATTATGTGATATGAATAATGTGTTATTAGTATATCTAATGTTAAGTTATTATGTTTAGTCTAATCCTACTTTAATAAATCGTGAAATGTCGAGTTATGTACGAACACAAAATTTTGTTATTTTCGATAGAAATGTTCCTGTTTAAGACTAGTTTTGACCCCTATAACATTACAAATGACTTGAGGTGAAATCTAGATAGTTGTAGACATGTGAGTTAGGGTTGTAACACAATAAGCGGTGCATCAAACGGATGTTCGAGTAAAAAGTTAAGCCGAATTTACGAACAAGGGGAAAATCTGTCCGTTCCCTTTAAGTGGAAAATTGTCTTTGAGTAAACCAAGTGGTTTAATTTGATTGGTGGGCATGGGAGGCAGACTTGGCCGACATAAACCTCTACCTTTAACTTATTTCTTCAGTAAATATAACCCTAGGTTCAATTTTGAGAGATTTAAGCTTAAGGAAAGAGAAAGTGGAAGTGTAAGGAAGAAAGATTACAAGAAAAGCTAGGAAAATTCCAAGAAAATCCTTAAAAGGATTTTATAAAGCTCTGATACCAATTGAAAATCTGTTACTAAAGCCGTTTAATATAAAATTAAACTATTTAAGTAACTCCGAATAGTTTTTTAAAGAAACCCTTTTCTTTAAAATCAAAACTAATTGAACACAAGATGTGTTTAACAAAAGGATGTACGAGATCTGTTCAAGATTTGATCAACAGGTTTATTAAAACAGTTTAAAAACTTTAAACTCAGCACAACCAAGAATGAGATGAGGAGATGTAGAAAGATTAAGAACAAGGATTTTTTACGTGGTAAAACCTCACCCAACTGAGGAAACATCCACGACTCCCTCTACGGAGTAAACTAAAAATTTCACTGAAACAAATTTTAATAGTTACAAACTATATAACAAACATGCATACAACTCAGACCTATATAAGTTTAGGAATGTACCCTCTGGTGTCCTTATAACTTCTCTGCAGTTCTGATTGTTGAAGTTGTTCTCCCAGTTTTCTGACTTCCAATTTGTTCCAGTTCTTTACGTCGACTCTTGTTCTCAAGATCTTATTACCAACACTTTTAGTGTGGTAGAGTGATAGTGTTTGTGGAGGTGCTCTCTAACACATGAATTCACACACACACACTTATTTTATACAACCAATCCTAACAAATTACATATAAGAACTATATGCTGTGATTTTTCTTTTTCTCTCTTCTCACAAAACTTAACCTTATTTAACCTTTACAATAATCCCAGAATCCACGGCTATCTTGCTCAAAAGACGTATTAAGATCTTAATCAATCTCAGGTTTTGAAAATATTTTTGAGATTGAAAATCACCAAGTGCGATTCCAAACTAGGTCGAAGGTCTTGTTTTAAGAGAACTAAAAACAGAAAACATTATTGTTGATTTCAAAGTTAGAAACATTTACAGAAACGAATCAACAATATATTTCTCAAGATGAGAAACAAAATATGTAAATCTAAGTGAAATGTAACATAAAGTACTTAGATCTGAAATTTCTATAAAGCAGAAACTTATATCGAAGATAGATGTTTAAGTTGGACACAAGATCTAAGAACGAAGAGGTTACAGCAACAAACCAACTCTCAACCTCTCAAAACACTCAAGGTTGTGTTTGGTATAAACAGGACTTGAAAAGAGGTTTAGGTTTGAAAAAGGTTTTGACGATTTAGGGTTAGGGTTAGGGTTAGGGTTTCTAACTCTTTCTCTCTTTTTCTGGTTTCTCTCTTCTCTCTCTTCTCTCTCTACTCTCTCAAAAGGACGAAATGGCAAAAAGTCTCAGATGGCTGAGTGAAGGGGTCCTTTTATAGGAGGCTGAGAAGATTCGAGAATAAGGTTCAAAATCAATGGCTCGGATTGAGTCAAAGTCGATTGACTTTGATCCAAGGGTTCACGATATGCGGTGATTAAAACTCTCTTGATTGGTTCATATGAGGTTCACAGGGATGAAGTAAGAGCGCATGCAGATCGTTGATAAAAACGATCTAAGGGTTGTAAACAATCGATGTTTTACACTCTATAAAGAAACACAAAATCAACCAATCAGAATGCAACAGATCTTGGGAAATTATAAGATATCAAATGCGCATCTAGAATTAATTACAAACACACCCTGAAGACTGCCGCTTTCGGATTCTACCCAAGGTAACTTCCAGCCAATATAACCATTAAATCTTAATTGCAGTTTGACCCCAAAAACTTTTTAAATTTTTTTTTTAATTAAATAAAACTTATTTTAAAGGTTTATAAAATCCCAAAAAAATATTAAAATTCAATTTTAAGGTTTTAAACATACTCAACATATGTACACACAATAATATGCAATATGAAATGTATGAGATCAATTCTACTATGTGTGAGTGTTGGTAATATGGTCTAGATCAATCAATCAAGAATGATGAAATAGCAAACCAAGCTCTGGGGTTCTTTTGATTCTAGGATAGACACAATTTTGTCACAATTTCCAAACTAGGTGAACACTTATACAATATAGACTCAAGTGAGTCAAGAGTATAAGGGCTTCAATCTCCCCCTTTGGAAATATGAGACAAAATCTCCATTGAGTCATCTAGGACTCGTAGGAAAATAAGAATAAGGAAACCTATTCCAAAAAAAATCTATCTACCCATTTCCTAGAAAGCAAAAGTACATAACTCAACTATTTGCAATTGAATACCCTATTACAACTGTTGAGAATAACTGTACAGAAACCTGCAATAAATCACTAAGATCAAGTTGTTTAGCATATGTGAAATTCATTAGACTCAAATTTCTCCCCCATTTTGTCTTAAATAGACAAAGGGAAAAAATAGAGAGATCAAAGAGATTAATCCACACACACCATTCCTATATATTTACGCAAAGAAATAAATCGATTGTAATCTAAAGGTTTGGTAAACATATCTGCGAGTTGCAAATCAGTAGGAAGATAATTAATTTCTAATTCCTTAGTTTCAACCAATTCGCGTATAAAGTGATGTCTTATTTTTATGTGTTTTGTTCGCGAGTGTTGAACAGGATTTTTAGAGATATTGATCGCGCTTTGATTATCACAATAGAGATAAAATTGGTTTTCTTGAATACCGTAGTCACTTAGCATTTGTTTAAGCCAAAGTAATTGAGCACAACAGCTTCCAGCGGCTATGTATTCAGATTCAACTGTTGAGAGTGATGTGCAGTTTTGTTTCTTACTACTCCATCCTACTAAATTATTACCTATATAATAACATGCTCCTGATGTGCTTTTTCTATTATCAGTACACCCAGCCCAGTCAGCATCAGTGTATCCAATTATAGTGCTTGGTGTGTCACTTGTGTACCAAAGTCCTAGGTTCAGAGTGCCTTTTACATATTTAACGATTCTTTTAATAGAAGATAGATGGCTCTCTTTAGGGTTGTTTTGATAACGAGCACAAACACACGCAGCATACATTATATCAGGATGCGAGGCAGTAAGGTAAAGAAAGGTTCCTATCATACTACGATATAGAGTTGGATCTATAGATTTTCCAGTTTCTTCTTTAGATTGTTTTACCCTAGTACTCATGGGTGTTTAAGCATCTTTAGCACTCTCAAGGCCAAATTTCTTTAATATCTCTAAAGCGTACTTAGATTGCAAGACAAATAATCCTTCTGAATTTTGTTTAACTTGAAGACCTAAGAAAATTTCAACTCCCCCATAAGAGACATTTGAAACTCTTTATGCATAATCTAAGAGAAGGATTTTACTTCTGAGGGAGAAGTTGATCTAAAGATAATATCGTCAACATAAACTTGAGCAATAATGATGTGTTTGCCAAAATGTTTGACAAATAGGGTTTGATCATTTCCACCTCTTTTAAAACCTTTATCTAAGAGGAAGCTAGAAAGACGCTCATACCAGGCTCTAAGCGCTTGTTTAAGGCCATACAAAGCCTTTTTAAGACGAAATACATGATTTGGATATTATGGGTTAATAAACCCTTTTGGATGTTCTACATAGGTCTCTTCAGTCAATATTCCATTAAGGAATGCAGATTTGACATCCATTTGGTAAAGTGTAAAATACAAGTAGCAAGCTATGGCAAAGAGAAGAGGTACAGATTATAAACGAGTAACAGGAGCAAAGGTCTCGTTAAAATCTATTCCTTCAATTTGAGAGTATCCTTGAGCAACTAATCTATCTTTGTTTCTAATGATTATCCCACTTTCATCGGACTTATTTTTAAAAATCCAACGTGTCCTAATAACTTATTTTTGTGATTAGGCCTAGGTACAAGATACCAAACATCACGAATGACAAATTGAAAAAGTTCTTCCTTCATAGCAGAAATCCAGTGAGAGTCATTCAATGCATCATTTACATTCTTTGGTTCCACTGGGGAAACAAAACATGCATAATATGCATAATTTCTTAATTGGGATCTTGTACGCACAGGCTCACTGGGATTACCAACAACGTCATTAATGGGATGGTCTTTAGAAACCCAGTTAGGTACTTCAGGTATCTCAATTGGTAATGAATCACCTATTTGTGGAGAGTCATTTTCTAAAACATTTGTAGGCTCTTCCTCAATAGCTGATTCACCAGTCTTACTCTCTATAGTAGTGTCACTTACAATTACATTTATGGATTCCATCAAGGTTTTAGTGCGAAGATTATAAACACGGTAAGCTCTACTATTAGGTGAGTAACCTAGAAAAATAGCTTTATCTCCGCGGCTCTCAAATTTGGACAAGTGTTCCCTATCTTTGCATACATAACAAGTACTACCAAAAGTTCTAAGGTACTTAAGATTGGGCTTTTTTCTTATACCAAAGTTCGTAAGGGGTTTGTTTGGAATTCTTTCTAAGATAGACCCTATTGATAATGTGACATGCAGTACGAATAGATTCTACCCAAAAATATTTAGGCAAATTCTTGGCATATAACATAACACGTGCCATCTCTTGATGGGTACGATTCTTTCTCTCGGCGATTCCATTTTGTTGAGGAGTCTTAGGAGAACTAAACTCGTGTTTGTAACCATTATAGTCACAGTACTCTATTATACCAGTGTGTTTGAATTCTCAACCTCTATCACTACGAATTCTATTTACTTGAGTGTCCTTCTCATTTTTAATCCGAAGAAGTATTTTTAAGAAGGTTTGAAAAGTGTCAGACTTATATTTTAAGAAGGCTACCCACGTAAATCTAGTGAAGTCATCAACCATAACTAGAATGTAACTGTGTCCACAGAGACTAACAGTCTGGGAGGGACCCATTAGGTCCATATGGATGAGCTCCCGAGGATTAGAGGTAAGGATATCTTTAACTTTCTTATGAGGTGCCTTAATAATTTTACCTTCCTGACAGGAACCACAGACAATGTTAGAAATGGGTTTGATTTTTGGAACTCCTCTAACTATTTCTTGAGAGGTCAATCTACTAAGATTATCGTAATTTATGTGACCCATCCTGTTATGCCATATCTCATTGTCATCCATTCTGGCAACATTACAGATTTCAGAATTATTCATGACAGTATAACAATTGCCAGGGGTCCTGAATCCAGTAATTATGCATTCGCCTTTTTCATTTAAAATTTTGCAATTGTTCTTTGAAAAGGTAACAGCATGATCTGAGTCATAAAATTGTGAGATACTTAGTAGGTTGGCCTTAAGACCTTTAACTAGAAGAACATTTTCAAGAACAGGAAGTCCATCTTCTTGGAGAGTTCCTTTGCCTATGATTTGAGATGATACTCCATCACCAAAAATAACTTTTCCTCCAGCAAAGCTGGTGTTGATGTAAAAAATTAGATTATCTCTAATTATTTGATCACAGATAAAAAATAAATAAGACAAGAGATTTTTAAAGTGGTTCATCCTTGAAAGAAGGGCCTACGTCCACTATTTTATTATTGCTGACTGTTTGGGAATTCTCGATAACAGATTTTACCAAGAGATTCTGAGTCCCCTTACAATGAGGATGATACAATGAATTTATAGCCCTCAGGCTGTAAATGTGAAAGGGTAATACATAGTTGTCCAATAGACGTATACATCTGTATGATAATAATGAGCATTTAATGCGCAATCGATTTGTTGATTATCCGGACATTAATGCTCTGTACGAGATGCAGCTCGGATCGCCTAAGCTGCTCGGACCGCCTGAGTAGCTCGGTATTCATGAGTTTCTCGGTACAGTAAAGTTCCTCGGAGAGCACCTATTGCTCGGAGTGTCTGAGTTGATCGGGGAAGTTGAGTTCCTCGAAGTCAAGGTGTTGTTTCAGAAATATTTTGTAAGTGCCATGTAGATTGACACGTGTCTCCACTTAACTGATCCACGTCAACAGACTAAATTTGGTATCAACAGAAGCCCCCAATATTTCACAGTTCGAGTTTGAGGATTGCGGAACATTCTTCTCAAAATATGGTGGGATTAAATAGTCATCCTGAATTTTAGGAGTGCTTTCCTTGTATTTAATTTTCCTTTCGAATTCATAGAATCTGACTTTCTGAATTTTTCCCACCGCTTTGGTCTCCGTACCTTTTTTGTCCTTTTAGCCGCCGGTAGCGTAAACTTCTTTCTTTGTAATCATTATTTTTACCCCTTCCCAAGGTAAGGTATTTAAGTGTTGCAGAAAATCCTATCGTCTCTTACTTTTTCAAATCTGTATCTTTGATCTCTCATTTTCTTCTCCATCTTGTGCGTCCATTCCTTCCATCGTTCGTTATCAACTGATCTACCATTCTTCTGTAAGATCTTCTTCCTTCTCTTTTATTTTCTTTGTTCATCATGGTTTACCTTATTGACTCGCTTGATAAATTTCGTTCTGATTTTTCTATTCCTTCCTGGGTCATTTTAGAAGAACTTTCTGGTCCTTCTGATTATTTTCATTTGGCTGAGGGACATTGGTTCCCTAGTCTCTTTGTAGCCGAATGTGGCTTTTTTTTTCCTCCAAACCCCTTGTGTTTGGAATTCTGTCAATATTTTGATGTAGTACCTGCAAAAATAGCCCCCAATACATGGAGTATAGTTAATGGAGTCCATAGGTTAAATCAGATTCATGGAACCCGTTTAGGAATTCCAGAGATTATGTTTTGCTATAGATGGGCTGTCACTGATAGTACTTTTTATTTGAAAACTAGGTTTTTAAATAGGGATTTAGTTGTCAATCTCTCAAATGCCAACAGGGATTACTTCGAGCATGGGGTTGTTATGAAAAATTGGCAACATGCTCCATTAACTAAAACGACGTATATCAGGGTCCCAGATGCCCTCCCTATGGCAATGGGATAGGTTGTTTTTATTTTATTTAGTTTTTGAAATCATATTTTCTTTATATTAGATAAAATGCGTCACTGATATTTTGATTTTTATTTATTTGCAGTTGACAGCAAAAGAAGGTCTCCAAAGGAGACAAAAGTTAATTTAAAGCATCTGAAACTTATCTGGGGTTTGCATCAAATTGTTGCTGACGAACATATCAGATCAGCCTCGTACTTGTTGCAGTACAAGAGTTACACCTCGTCTTTCACTGCTCGTCCAGTGATAAATAACATAGAACCAGCACCAGTTTCTGAAGGTTCTTCTCCTGAATCGCATATTCCTCTCAGTGACAGAATGAAGAGAAGAAGAGCTCCTGCCCTCTTCGATAAGTCTGCCTCTACTGCTGGAGAGGAAAAGAAAAGTAAGTAGGATGTCCCAAAAGAAGGGACAAGACAAATTGAGTCACCTCCTCCAGCTGCTACTAAGAAGGTTGCCGAGAAGCCCCCTGTGGCTCCAAGCAAGATTGCAGATGTTTCCCCTCCAAGCGAGGTTATAGTTATATCACCGACCAAGATAACATCCTTGGTCGAGAATGTTCCTTCTCCCACGAGGAAGTTGAAGAAAAGCTCCTCGGATTAAGTGGCTGAATTCATTTCTCAGCCTCTAACTGCTGAAAGTGGTGTTCCCACTTTCGTTGCTCCGAGCTCTGCCATGAGCTCTGTGAAGTCTTGGATTATCCCCGAAATCCAAGGTCTTGAAGACACTCTTTCTCGGGATAGGGTTACCACCTTGGCAGCTCAACATATTGCCTTAGTAAGTATTACTAATCTAAACTTTCACTTTCAATATTATGTACTTATACTGACTTACAATTGTTTTCTTTTTCCAGTTGGTAACTTGTTTCAACACCATTTTGAAAAAGGATGAAGCTATCAAAGCTTCGAGCTCCTCGTCATGTGTGGAGGAAGATCTTATAGGTCTGACACAGTCATTAAAGGATTCTCGTCAGAAGTATGATGAAGATAAAACTGCTTGGGAAAAGCAATTAAAAGCTATTGAGCAAGAGAAAGGGAAAGTTGTGGAGGCCTCTCAGGAGTTGGAGAGGAAAATGAAAGAATGTGAGAAGAAGAACACTGAGCTTGAGGAAAAGCTCAAAAATTCTAGAGAGCTTGAGACCAAGCTTAAAACTGCTGAAGAGGAGTTAGGCAAACTCCGTGAAGCGGATCGCCAGAGGGAAGAGGCAGAAAAGAAATTAAAAGCTGCCGAGGAGCTCATGACTGAGAGAGTTTCCTCAGAGAAGGCAAAGAGGAAACTTATCGTTAAGAAGTCCTTCAGTACTGGCTGGGACAACGGTTAAAATAAGGGTTTGGCTTCCATGATCTCACAAATGGAGTATGGCAGCCTTAAATATTTTAGGGATGGTTGGGTGGCTGCTTTGAAAGAGATGAATGTCGATGAGAACTCCGACCTATTTCAGCGACACATTCCTGGCCCCCCTCCTTCTCCCGGGGAAGAAGAAGAAGAAGACAAAGCTACTTCCGAGGAATCCTCTATGGTGATCGGAGATCAGATTTCTCATCCCCCGGTTGTCCAGACCTCCTGCGAGCAACTTCAACCAAACAGCATTTCAACCGAGCAATTTCCAACACCCTCCGAGCAACCTTCTATGCCATCCGAGCAACCTACCTCTTCATCCCAGCCTCCCAAGAAAGTTTTAGGAGACAAGGAGAAGGTGTAGAGTTGTTCGGACTTTTTCTCTTTGCTTTTTTGTTAAATGTAACTTTGGGCTATGCACTTCTTTTATGATATAATAAAATTTAAAGTTTTTGGTTATGCAACTTAGATCCCTTTTTCTTTCTCGGCTTTTATTCTTCTTGCTCTGTCTGCATTTTATTGATTCTTTCTATCTCTTTTCTTTACTAGTTTATGGCTAAAATGGAACTCTTGTCAGTCCATGATACAGAACTGATGGAAAAATGTAATGACTACTTCAAGGTTGGCCATGCTGACTTGAATGAAGCTCAAATCATTGATATCCTTGGTCCAGACACTTCTGAGCGAGCAGTAGAAGCCTACCAGTATTTGAAATGCTTGCTCGACCGTGCAGTGGCTAATAATGTAGCATATTACGAGATGATTGAAGACCTCCAGGGTACTCTTGAGGAACTTCAACAACAATATAAGGAGTCTACAGCCCTTTTGCATCAGGGATATGAGAAGAAATATCAGCAACTAAGTGCTGATAAGGGATATGATAAGTTATTTGCTGCTTACGATATAAAGGAAAGGACTTTGAAGACCGAGGTTGAAGAGCATAGGCAGATCGCCAAATTGTTAGAGCAGGAAAATAATAATTTGCGAGGAGAGATATCTCAGCTGAAATCTGCAGCCTCTACCTCGGGAGCCTTGGTTCCCGTCAACGATGAAGGTTTTTCTTTCTTGGAGGTTGAAAATTCCAATCTGAGAGACGAATCGGAAACCTTGAAGAGAACTGGTCCTTCTACCTCTGTTCGTGGACGACCAAGAGCTTCTCGGGGATGAGCAAGGGCTGCTCGAGTTACTATTGAAGAAGCTAGAACGCAGGCAGCCTTGGAGAATCAAGCATTCCGGTTGGTTGCGAAGAATCAAGCATTAGCTGAGATGTCCAAGAAGATTCTGAATCTGGACGAGCAGCTCTCTGCACAAAAATCTATCTTGGAGAGTAAAAAACTTTTAACGAAGAACCTCTACGAGCAACTGGAGAGGTTAACGTATCAATTCCACAAGCAGCCCAGAGAGTTCTGGATGGCTGGTTATAATGAAGCCCTCTACCATCTAGATGATCGGATCCAAAATGCAAATAATGAGGGTTACAAGCAAGGATGGCTGAATGCCTTGGGTGTGCTGCAGTTGGAACAGGGTCACTATTTATGGGATTGCTATGACCCTGGGTTGCTCGAGTTGCCGGTGCCACCTTTCAAACTAGATTTGAGCTGGATTCCTGCTCGGGCCATTCCTCAATGTCTGATTTCAAAGTATCTCGGTGACTACAGTCTTCATTCCAATTTCGAGATATCTCGCCCTGAACACCTACTTGATTGTCCCTCAGTAATGAATGTCAGGATGCTTAAAGATCTAAATTTCATCAATTCCCCCTATGCCTTAGACGATCCTCCCGCTGGTGAAGAACCTGTTTCAAAGGCAGAGGGGAAGAAACCAGTAGAATAGGATTCTTGATGTAATAATTTTTGATGTATTTCATACTCAATGTATTTTGTTTTGGATTTAATGAAAAACTTCTAGTTTTCTTTGCAATCTTAATTGTCATTGTTTTTGGAAATATTTTGTAAGACATTTTCTAATGAATGTGCATGTATATCTGTTGAAAAGATAAAGATATTTTGTGCTATTTCAAATTGTCGATCAACTAGTTGGTGAAAATTTATTGTCAATTATCTGAATTTATCTGACGACCAAGCAGAGTTGGTGATATTTTGTTTCTCGACCAAATTTGGTGGTAATCTAAAATGTCATAAGTATAAAAAATTTATCACTTTTTAATTTTAAGCCCTGAAATGACTTTCCTTTGTTTAACCAACTGTTTTCGACCAACCGGAGTTGGTGGTTTTTTGTTCTCGACCAACCTTAGTTGGTAAATTTTCTTCCCAACCAACCGTAGTTGGTATTTCTGGGCAATTTTTTATTCCCGACCAACTATAGTTGGTGGATTTTCTTCCCAACCAACCGTAGTTGGTATTTCTGGGAATTTTTTTATTCCCGACCAACTATAGTTGGTGGATTTTCTTCCCAACCAACCGTAGTTGGTATTTTTGGGAAATTTTTTTATTCCCGACCAACTATAGTTGGTGGATTTTCTTCCCAACCAACCGTAGTTGGTATTTCTGGGAAATTTTTATTCCCGACCAACTATAGTTGGTGGATTTTCTTCCCAACCAATCGTAGTTGGTATTTCTGGGAAATTTTTTATTCCCGACCAACTATAGTTGGTGGATTTTCTTCCCAACCAACCGTAGTTGGTATTTCTGGGAATTTTTTTATTCCCGACCAATTATAGTTGGTGGATTTTCTTCCCAACCAATCGTAGTTGGTATTTCTGGGAAATTTTTTATTCCCGACCAACCTTAGTTGGTGTTTCTGGGCTTGATGCGTATTGTGTAGCACTAATACTCCGAAAAAATTTCAACAAAAAGGAGAGAATTGGGCGAAATATCCAAAACTTTATTCATATCGAAGAAAACTGCATTACATAGAGATTAAATTACTGATAATATTTGCGCAGATGCTCTGCGTTCCATGCATTCTTAAACTTCTCTCCTTCTAAGGTTTCGATTCTATACGTCCCTAGTCAAACAACCTCTGTTACTCTGTAGGGCTCATGCCAGTTAGCTTCCAATTTGTTGTGCTTTTGAATTACTTTCTTTAGCACATAGTCTCCTTCTTTCAGGTCGCATTTCTTTACTCTCTCGTTGTAGAACAGAGCTGTCCGTTGCTGGTATGCAGCGTTTCTGATTGCTGCCTCTTCTCTAACTTCCTCGAGCATATCCAAATCTAATCTTCTCATCAAGTCACTGATAGGAGAATTAAAATTCAGCACCCTGTGTGTGGGGAGACCCAGCTCGGCAGGTATAACAGTTTCACTTCCAAATGCCAGCATATATGGAGATTCTCCTGTGGTTGCTCGTGGAGTAGTACGATAAGCCCATAGTACAAAATGTAGCTCATTGATCCAATTTGCCTTTGCATCATTTAATCTTTTCTTCAAGCCATTCAGCAGCGTTCTGTTTGTCACTTCAGTTTGTCCATTGCTTTGAGGGTGACCTGGTGCAGAGTGGGTTTTCAGTATGTTCGACTGATGACAATACGCAGCAAACTCCTCGTTGTCGAATTGGGTTCCATGGTCTGTGATGAATGCATGAGGAAGACCATATCTACAAATGATGTTCTTCCATATAAATTGATACACTTTTTCATATGTCATATAGATAAGGGGCTCAGCTTCCACCCACTTAGTAAAGTAATCCACTCCAATGAAGAGATATTTAAACCTTCCTCTGGTCATTGGAAGTGGCCCGACCAAGTCAATTCCCCATATAGCAAATGGCCAAGGGGAAGTAATGGGTGTCAACAATGCTTGGGGAGTTCTTCGAATAGTGGAGAAGCGTTGATATTTATCATATTTTTTGGCATAGGCTATGCAATCAGCCCTCATTGTCGGCCAATAATATCCCTGCATCATTATCCTTTGCAGAAGTGTCCGACCTGCTACATGGGCTCCACAAGACCCTTCATGGACTTCTTCGATCAAGTCTTTCACCTCGGTGGGATGTACACATCTCTGCAAGCCAGCTATAATTCCTTGTCTATATAGAACACCATTGGTCAATACATAACGAGCAGCTTTAAACTTCAGTTTCTTGGCTGTGAGTTTGTCAGTTGGTAATTTCCCTTCCTCAATATATGCCCTGATGGAATCCATCCAAGATGGCTCTAAATCAAGGGTAATAAAGTTCATCATCAGATCTTCATCTATACTCCGACTAGCCAAGACCTCTATTGGGATTGTTCTTTATAGCTCGGTGCGTGTGGCTGAAGCTAACCGAGCTAAGGCATCTGCTCTTGCGTTCTCCAATCTTGGGTTTCTAATTATCTGTACTGCAATCAGGCTTGATAAAACTTCCATTGCTTTTGTATGATACCTGATCATTAATTCTCCTTTGGCTGCATATACTCCCAGCATTTGATTTACAATCAACTGCGAGTCACTGAATACAATAACTTTCTCTGCCCCCATGGTTTTTGCCAAATTAAGACTTGCAATCATAGCTTCATATTCAGCCTTATTATTAGAAGCCTTGAATTGGAAGCGCAGAGCATACTCCACATCGACCTCATTCGGGCTGTTCAAAACAATCCCTGCCCCACAACCTGTAGTGCAAGATGAGCCATCCACATATAGATTCCATATAGGTACCTCGTCTTCAAATTCTTGATCGGACAGAGTTCCTCAGTGGAATATTTGATGCTTCCTTTTATCCTCCTCTAGCACTTCTTGCAGCTCGTCGACTATCTTCTCTTGCTCGCTGACCAACTTCTTTTGTTCGTCGACCAACGTAAGTTGATCGGGGTTCAAATTCGATGATCCTGTAACATCCAGAGGTTGGTAGGTATTCAAATTTTTCTCCTCGTGCGTGTCAGGATAGGTGAACTCTGCTATAAAGTCTTCTACTTCTTGCCCTTTAAGCGACGATCTAGGCTCATAAATTATGTCATTTTCACCAAGTTCTACTGCCCAGTATATCAATCATCCTGACTTTTTCGATTTATGAAGAGCCTACCTCAATGACATATCGGTATACACAACTATGCTATGAGCTTGGAAGTATAGCCTCATCCTCCTACTTGCCTCGATCAATGTTAGTGCCAATTTTTTCAGTCTTGGATATCTGATCTCTGCTCCTCGGAAGGCTTTGCTAGTGTAATATATTGGTTTTTTCACTCCATCCTCCATTCTTATCAATGCCGAGCTAACTGCATTCTCCGACGCTGCCAAATACAAGTACAATCTTTCCCCCATCACTGGCCTGGATAACAGTGGAGGTGCTCCCAGATATTTCTTCAATTCTTGAAAAGCCTTATCGCATTCGTCATTCCATTCAAACGTTTTTTGGAGTGTTTTGAAGAATGGGAGGCATCTATCTGTTGCTCGTGATACAAATCTATTAAGTGCTGCAACTCGCCCACTGAGACTTTGTACTTCCTTCTTCGTCGTTGGAGATCGTAGTCCCAATAGAGCCTTGATCTTCTCTGGGTTTGCTTCGATTCCTCATTGGTTGACAATATACCCGAGGAACATTCCTTTTCGTACTCCGAATATGCACTTGGTGGGATTCAACTTCATTTGATATTTATCTAGTTGATCAAAGGTCTGGCCTAAGTCAATTAAATGGTCAACAACTCTCTTGCTCTTCGTCAGCATATCATCAACATAAACTTCCATATTGCAACTGATTTGTTCTACAAATACCTTGTTCATCAGCCGTTGATATGTTGCACCTGCATTTTTCAAACCAAAAGGCATAATATTATAACAATAAGTTCCCCTAGGGGTAATGAAAGAGGTACTCTCCCTGTCTTCAGGTTTCATTTTAATCTGGTTGTAACCAGAATAAGCATCCATGAAGCTCAACAACTCGTGTCCCGAGGTAGCATCCACTAATTGATTAATTCAGGGCAAAGGAAAATGATCCTTTGGTCATGCCTTGTTAAGGTCGGTAAAGTCTACACACATCCTCCACTTGTTGTTTTTCTTCTTTACCATAACTACATTTACCAACCAGTGTGGATATTTGACATCGTCAATAAAGCAATCTTTCTGGAGCTTCTCGACCTCCTCTTATATGGCTTGGTTCTTCTCAGGGCTGAACACTCTTCGTCTCTGCTTCACTGGCTTGATCTCCTTATTCACATTGAGCTCGTGACATAAGAAATTTGGGTCTATTCCTGGCATATCCTCATGACTCCAAGCAAAAGTTTGTTTTCTGCTCTTTAGGAAAACTATCAATTCCTGTTTTAGTGAGGCATCTAATGACGAACCTATTTGAGTTGTTCATTCCGGGTGCTCGTCGTCCAAAATGATATTTTCAGTAGCTTCCACCAGCTGACCTTTCACAAGCTACGATTCGTCTCTAGGATCTAATGTTTCAATCTCCGCACCTTCATCCACTTGGTAGGTCGTAGTCTTTTTCCTAGATTCCTACAGTTCTTCTTGCTCGGTAGATGAGTAATAACATTCCTGAGCAACTTTTTGGTCACCGTTTACAACTCCTACTCCAAAATTGGTTGGAAACTTCAGACATTGATGTACAGTAGATGGTACTGCTTCGAACTTCTTCAAACCTACCCTTCCCATGATGATATTGTAAGCTGACTGGACATTCTTATCCATCACAAGAAAATGAACTCTTTCTGTTCGACAAGTAGGCCATGTGCCGATGAACATATCCAACTTGATCGTCCCAAGTGGAAAGACTTTCTCTCCAGCAAACCCGAGGAGGGGCCTGTGATAAGGTTCCAACTGAGACAACTTTAGATTTAAACTATCGAAGCATGAGTAGAATATGATATCCGCCGAGCTACCATTATCCAGCAATACTCTTGAAATTATTACTTCCTTCATCCTCATTTTGATCACCAGTGGATCATCATGAGGATATAGTACACTTACGAGGTCGTTCTTGGAGAAACCAATGACCAATTTTTCTTTGCTCACCTTCCTCGGGCGATCATCCTCAGCTAGATTTATTCGCTGAATGTATGAACAAGCTTGAGCTTCATTGAGGTAAGCTTTCATTTCCGCAGTAAGGTCCCCACCTCCTGCATCTCCACCTGTAATAATGTTACAATCAAATGATCCAAACGAATTGAAAATACCTCACGTTCTGGCTGTCTTGGTCTCTTGGGGAGATCGGGGTCGTCTTCTGGATCATCTTTATGATCTCTTTTCTTGTTTTCTTCTGCTCGACGAGGAGATCTAGACATCTGTCTTGCTCGGTCGTTGATTTTTCTTTCATTTCTTCGATTAACATACTTGGTCAACTTTCCTCGTCTGATGAGTGCTTCGATTTCATTCTGGAGAGCTATGTAATATTTGGTCGTGTGACCATGGTCTTTATGGAACTCGCAATATTTGGCCTTATTCCTCTTGTCAGGATCTGACTTCATTTTCTCAGGCCAGTTTAGTTCCTCGCTGTTCTTGATCTCTTCCAGGACATGGTTTATGTCTACTTTCAAAGGAGTATAATTTTCAAATTTCGTAAATATTTCCCATGATGGCTTTGCTTTTGACTACTTATCACCACCATTGTTCTTATGTTCTTTCTTTTTAGCCTTATCAACCTCCACCTTGGTCTCTTTGGTGTCTATGATCTTGGTCGCTTTTTCCATTAGTTCTGACATGGTTCTGGGTGGATCTTTGACCAAAGTATAGTACAATTTATTGGGCAACAGTCCACTCATCAAAGCAGTAATTGCTGTCTTTTCCTCGTCATTAATAACTTCGAGCTTCTCATTACTGAAATGAGTTATGTAATCTCTGGTGCTCTCACCTATTTTTTGTCTAACACTTAACAAATGTGCCACTCGTTTAATTGGTTTTGCTCCAAAACAGAAATTTCCAATAAAAAGCTCGGCCAGTTGAAAGAAAGTTAAAATCTTCCCCCGACAAAAGATTATTGTATCATATTTGTGCAGATCTGGTAAGAGTTCCCGAAAATGCCCTGCATCTCATCTCGTCTGGCATGGCATAGATGTCGGCAGCAGCTTGGTATTGTTCTATACGAAGGGCAGGGTCAGTTTTTCCATCATATTTAGGGGTCACAACAGGTGCTTTGAATTTCGATGGTGTGGGAAAATCCACAATTGCCTGTATTAAAGGCGTCCCTTGGACAAAGGTTCTTTGTAAAGGATTCTTGGCCTTAACCATTTCCCCTAGTCTATCCTCCAATCTTTAAATAGAGCCTTTTCATGCACCCTTTCCCTCCTCGGGCCTATTGGTTCGAGCAATTCATCGTGTTGAAGTCGCTTCTTGGGATCTATCTTGTCTAGCAACTGGTTGTGATTGGGCAGAACCCTCTCTTAGATCAGATGGTCATCGAAAGTTTCTCGACACAGCCTTAGGAGGACTTTTATTCTTCCTAGGGACCAATCGATTAAAAGGAGAGATCCTACTTAATATCTCTAATACACTAGTCCTTTCTGGAGAGAGAGTGATGTGTTGTTCAGTATCTGTGGCTCGTACTGACGAAGTTCGACCCGGTTGATAAGAAAAATCATCAGATTTCTCAGTGCGATATGAATCGCTTTGCCTAATACGCGAAGAAACTAAACGGGTATTTCTTTGAACACTTCGTTGTCCTGAATGGATCGGCGCTCCACCCTGGATAGTTTGCATGAGTTGTCGCATAGTCTCTTGCATATCCGTCTGGCCTTGAGCCAAATTGGCCATAATTCCAGCCAAATCTTGGACATTTGGAGGAGCGGATGGATTCGGGGGGTTTCTAGCGTTTCGATTACTGGATTCAGGATTATCAGCCATTGGTGATAAATTGTTTTGGTGAAAAATGAGAATTTCAGTCGTTTCCCACAGATGACGCCAATCTGTTGATGTAAAAAATTAGATTATCTCTAATTATTTGATCACAGATAAAAAATAAATAAGACAAGAGATTTTTAAAGTGGTTCAGCCTTGAAAGAAGGGCTTACGTCCACTATTTTATTATTGCTGACTGTTTGGGAATTCTCGATAACAGATTTTACCAAGAGATTTCGAGTCCCCTTACAATGAGGATGATACAATGTATTTATAGCCCTCAGGCTATAAATGTGAAAGGGTAATACATAGTTGTCCAATAGACATATACATTTGTATGATAATAATGAGCATTTAATGTGCAGTCGATTTGTTGATTATCCGGACATTAATGCTCTGTACGAGATGTAGCTCGGACCGCCTAAGCTTCTCGGACCGCCTGAGTAGCTCGGTACTCATGAGTTGCTCGGTACTCATGAGTTGCTCGGTACAATAAAGTTCCTCGAAGAGCACCTATTGCTCGGAGTGTCTGAGTTGATCCGAGAAGTTGAGTTCCTCGAAGTCAAGGTGTTGTTTCAGAAATGTTTTGTAAGTTCCATGTAGATTGACACGTGTCTCCACTTAACTGATCCACATCAGCAGACTAAATTTGGTATCAACAGCTGGTTTTGTTAAAGAGTTTTGTATCATCCCAGTCATGTGCTTAGAACATCCAGAGTCTAAATACCAACCAGACGATGTGTGTTCAGCTTTTAAAGCAGTAATAACAATGTTACACTTCATCAGGGGTAATAGATCATCTTTTCTAACCCAAATTGCTCTAGTTTTCATTTTGCGCTTATAAGCTCTCAATTGATAAAATTTGCGAGCATTCGATTTTTGTTGAAAAATGTTTTGCGCATGATTTTGAGTTTTATGAAAGACATGAGCATTTGGTTTAGGAAAGTGTTTAGGAATCCTTCTAGGGAATGTTCTTTTAGGTTTGGTCTTTCTCTTCCTATAGTTAGAGTTTTTTTCTGGTTGTCTAGGCAGTACATAATTGTTATGGCTTCTCCTAGAATAGTTAAAATTCTGATAGATAGGAGGATTACAGACATGTTTAACTAGTCTTCTAGCATAGCAACAATTAAAAGAGTGATCGTATAAAGTCTCTAAACATAGGTTTCAAGGGATTTTGAGGTTGAACTCTATTCCTAGATAGTACAGTTTTGAATGTAGATTCACTCTTCCTAATTGAGGGGAAGACGTATTTAGCATTAGGTGAACTTTCATGTTTAGAGTAACTTGATTCCCCAATGTTAAAATTTTGATATTTTGAGTCGAACTCAGTTTTTAGAGAATGAAAGTCTGGGCAGGTTTCAATAGGTCTTTTACCTCCTGACACAAATTTGATAGGTTCAAAAGATTATGTTTGTGTCTTCAAATTGGGGCAAAACCCTATTCCAGTTCGATCATCAGAATTGGTTTTTTGATTCAGCAACAATTCCATCAAAACAGTTTGAGTTATTTTCAAATTTTGTAATTTTTTTGAAAATAGTTACTGTCTTTTCTTTAGTTTGTTCCAATTCTAACAATGTCCCTTTGTATTTTTTCTCCAGATTTTCATTTGTTTCAGTCAAATTTCTCAATTTTTTATCAAACATTTTGATTTCACTTTCATGACTTAGACATTGGGTAGTATACTCTTCATCATTAATTTTGACCATCAGGCTTAGATCTTCTAACTTCTTGGTGAGATCTTTCACAATCTTTTCTAGTCTAGTGCTTTTCTTGAGAGTTTTAGCATAAAGTGTGTGAATATCTGGGAGATCTTCATTGTCCGAGTCACTAAGTGAAGTGTGTGAAGTGACCCCTAAGGCTTCATTTCTTGGACTCACACACCCATTGACATCGTCATTATCACTTTCCCTTTGACTCACACACCTGAGGTAGAAATAGTAATGTTCTCAGTAATTAAAGCATCTAAACCAGTTACAGCATGATTCGAAACAACAGAAGTAGAATTACTAGATTCATCCTCACTAACAAACACAGGCATATCATCATTATAGATAATCTTGGCAAAAAAGGACATGCAAGGGTCAAAAACATCAGATGACTCAGGTTCCTCATTTTCAGAGTCACTTGAATCATCCCATGTCTTGCTAATGTTGGCTCTAGCGTGTTTATTTTGAGTGTTCAAGTTAACTCTACAGTCTTGTGTAATGTGTCCTAGTTTACCACATCTGAAGCATTCAGTCTTCTTAAGGTCTCTATTAGGTTTAGTGTGAGAGTCCTTGTGATGTTTGTCATGACTTTTCTCATGAGGTTTATGATTAGAGTGAGTTGGATAATTTGACTTGCCTTGTTTGTTTTCCATGTTGTTTCTAAACTTAATGATTTTCTTAAACTATTTTGACATTAAGGCAATCTGATTGTCCAAACTCTCTATATCGTATTCCTCATCAGAATCATCATTGGGAATGTTAAACTCAGGTTTAATCATCTTAGAAGAAAAGCTCAGATTGGAACTAGTCTGTTTCCTATGGGACTGGGTTAATTGTTTCTTAAATTCTAATTCCATTTCCACAGTTCTTAATTTACTACTGAGTAATTCAGGAGTGAGATTTGTATCACACATTTCCTCAATAGCGTATCTTTTGTTGTCAAATTTTTGTGGTAATGATCTCAGAATTATAGATACAATTTCATGTCTGTCATATGTTATCCCATTAGCATGCAGTTTTGTCACAATATCAGTCAAATTCATGTAGAAGTCATCAAATGACTCAGATTCAGACATAATTAAAGAGTTATACTGTTGAATGAACATTTCTAGTTTAGCAGCCTTAACTCTAGTGTCACCTTTATGAGCAGTAACCAAAGTGTCCCAAGCTTCCTTAGAAGTGGTACAGGATGAGATTCTTTTGAACTCATGTTCATTTATGGACATAAATATGGCATTCTTTCCTTTGTTATTGTTGCGAGAAACTTGTTTCTCTTCTTGCGTGAACTCACTTAATACTTTCTTAACCCTCTCATTACTTCCTTCAGTGGTTGGTTTAGTAGGAAAAACGTATCCGTTTTCTACAATGTCCCAGATATCATCTCCCAAAGTTCCTTAAATGAAAGTAATCATCCTTACTTTCCAGTAAGCAAAATTGGTTCCATCAAAGATAGGAGGTCTGGTTAAGTTACCAAATATTTCATTTTTCTCATCCATGTTTGATTTTCTAAAAACAATTTTAGAAACGCAGGATCTCTTTAAAAGGATTTTATATAGCTCTGATACCAATTGAAAATCTGTTACTAAAGTCGTTTAATATAAAATTAAACTATTTAAGTAACTCCGAACAGTTTTTTGAAGAAAATCTTTTCTTTAAAATCAAAACTAATTGAACACAAGATGTGTTTAACAAAGGTATGTACGAGATCTGTTCAAGATTTGATCAACAGGTTTATTAAAACAGTTTAAAAACTTTAAACTCAGCACAACCAAGAATGAGATGAGGAGATGTAGAAAGATTAAGAACAAGGATTTTTTACATGGTAAAACCTCACCCAACTGAGGAAACATCCACGACTCCCTCTACGGAGTTAACCAAAAATTTCACTAAAACAAATTTTAACAGTTACAAACTATATAACAAACATGCATACAACTCAGACCTATATAAATTTAGGAATGTACCCTCTGGTGTCCTTATAACTTCTCTGCAGTTCTGATTGTTGATGTTGTTCTCCCAGTTTGCTAACTTCCAATTTGTTCCAGTTCTTTACGTCGACTCTTGTTCTCAAGATCTTATTACCAACGCTTTTAGTGTGGTAGAGTGATAGTGTTTGTGGAGGTGCTCTCTAACACATGAATGCACACACACACACTTATTTTATACAACCAATCCTAACAAATTACATATAAGAACTATATGCTATGATTTTTCTTTTTCTCTCTTCTCACAAAACTTAACCTTATTTGACCTTTACAATAATCCTAGAATCCACGGCTATCTTGCTCAGAAGACGTATCAAGATCTTAATCAATCTCAGGTTTTGAAAATATTTTTGAGATTGAAAATCACCAAGTGCGATTCCAAACTAGGTCAAAGGTCTTGTTTCAAGAGAACTAGAAACATAAAACATTATTGTTGATTTCAAAGTTAAAAACATTTACAGAAATGAATCAACAATATATTTCTCAAGATGAGAAACAAAATATGTAAATCTAAATGAAATGTAACATAAAGTACTTAGATCTAAAATATCTGTAAAGCGAGAACTTAGATCGAAGATATATGTTTAAGTTGGACATAGGATCTAAGAACGAAGAGGTTACAGCAACAAACCAACTAAACAAATCAACTCTCAACCTCTCAAAACACTCAAACACTCAAGGTTGTGTTTGGTATAAACAGGACTTGAAAAGAGGTTTAGGTTTGAAAAAGGTTTTGATGATTTAGGGTTAGGGTTAGGGTTTCTAACTCTTTCTCTCTCTTTCTGGTTTCTCTCTTATCTCTTTTTTCTCTCTTATCTCTCTACTCTTTTTTCTCTCAAAAGGACGAAATGGCAAAAAGTCTCAGATGGCTGAGTGAAGGGGTCCTTTTATAGGAGGCTGAGAAGATTCGAGAATAAGGTTCAAAATCAATGGCTCAGATTGAGTCAAGGTCGATTGCCTTTGATCCAAGGGTTCACGATATGCAGTGATTAAAACTCTCCTGATTGGTTCATATGAGGTTCACAGGGATGAAGTAAGAGCGCATGAAGATCGTTGATAAAAACGATCCAAGGGTTGTAAACAATCGTTGTTTTACACTCTATAAAGAAACACAAAATCCACCAATCAGAATGCAACAGATGTTGGGCAATTATAAGATATCAAACGCGCATCTAAAATTAATTACGAACACACCCTGAAGTCTCTGTCGCTTTCGGATTCTACCCAAGGTAACTTTTAGCCAATATAACCATTAAATCTTAATTGCAGTTTGACACCAAAAAAATTTTAAAAACAAATTTTAATTAAATAAAACATATTTTAAAGGTTTATAAAATCCCAAAAAAATATTAAAACTCAATTTTAGGGTTTTAAACACACTCAACTTATGTACACACAATAATATCCAATATGAAATGTATGAGATCAAGTCTACTGTGTGTGAGTGTTGGTAATATGGTCTACATCAATCAATCAAGAAAGATTAAATAGAAAACCAAGCTCTGGGGTTCTTTGGATTCTAGGATAGACACAATTTTGTCACAATTTCCAAACTAGATGAACACTTATACCATATAGACTCAAGTGAGTCAAGAGTATATGGGCTTCATATCCATTGCCTCATATTGATGATTTGTTTGATCAATTACAGGGTGCTAAAGTTTTTTCAAAAATTGATTTGAGATCGGGTTATCATCAATTAAGGGTGAGAGATTGTGACATTTCTAAGACAGCTTTTCGTTCTTGCTATGGTCGTTATGAGTTTTTGGTAATGCCCTTTGGGTTAACAAATGCTCCTGCAGTGTTTATGGATTTAATGAATCGGGTATTTCATCCTTTCATAGATTCATTTGTGATTGTCTTTATCGATGATGTTTTGATATACTCACCTAGCCAAGAGGAACATGAGGAGCATCTAAGAGTTGTATTGTAAGTTTTGCGAGATAGTCAATTGTTTGCTAAGTTTAGCAATTGTGAGTTTTGGTTGAATCAGGTAGTATTTCTGGGGCATGTTGTTTCGGGAGATGGAATTTATATTGACCCTAAGAAGGTAGAGGCAATTGTGCAATGGGAAAGACCACGAAATGTAACAGAGATAAGGAGTTTCTTAGGATTGGCTGGATATTATAGAAGATTCATAAAGGGGTTTTCATCTATAGCCTTACCATTGACTAAATTAACCCGAAAGGAAGTGAAATTTGTGTGGATTGATGAATGTCAACACAACTTTGAAAAGTTGAAAAATAGGTTAGTATCAGCTCCAGTTCTCACTGTTCCATCCAGTGGAGAAGGTTTTGTGATTTATACTGATGCTTTACATCAGGGTCTGGGTTGTGTTTTCATGCAACATGGAAAGGTAATTTCTTATGCATCTAGACAGTTAAAGACGCATGAACGTAATTATCCTACACACGATTTAGAACTTGCGGCTATTGTTTTTGTCGTGAAATTATGGAGACATCATTTATATGGAGAGACGTGTGAAATTTTCATTGACCATCAAAGTTTAAAGTATTTATTTACACATAGAGACTTGAATTTGAGACAAATACATTGGATGGAGTTAATTAAAGACAATAATTGTACCATTCACCATCATCCCAGGAGGACCAATGTTGTTGCAGATGCTCTAAGTCGGAAGTCATTGGGGAGTTTATCTTGTATTCAATGTGCACGGGTTGGAAATATTATGGAATTAAGACTGAAGGGAGTAGAGTTGAACTTAACTGAAATGGGGGCCTTAATTGCACACGTTACAATGAGGACTTAACTGGCAGAACTCATACAAAATTTTCAAGTCAATGATCCATTCCTTGAGAAGAAGAAATGGGAAATCCTGGATGGTAAAGAGAGTGACTTTGAAATTAAGAATGATGAATCGTTGTTTTATAAAAATAGAATTTGTGTACCGAATGATCCATCCTTAAAGAGGGATATATTAGAAGAGTCACATAATTCTATTTTCGCTATGCATCCTGGAAGTACCAAAATATATAAAGATTTGAAAGAGTATTACTGGTAGAATAATATGAAATGTGAGATTGCAGAGTTTGTAGCCAAATGTTTAGTATGCCAGCAAGTGAAGGTGGAGCATCAGAATCCGGTAGGATTATTGCAATCATTGCCTATTCCAGAATGGAAATGGGAGCATATAATGATGGACTTTATTACAAGATTACCCCGGTCACCAAAGGGGCATGATTCTATTTGGGTGATTGTAGACCGATTGATGAAGTCAGCTCATTTTCTTCCAGTTAAGACCACCTACATTGTTGACAAGTATACACGTATGTACGTTGAGGAGATTATCCGTTTGCATGGGGAACCAGTGTCAATAGTATCATATAGAGATCCAACGTTCACTTATAAGTTTTAGCCTCGGCATTTCATCCACAAACCGATGGGCAATCAGAAAGAACGATTCAAATATTAGAAGACATGTTGCGAGCCTGTGTATTTGACTTCAAAGGTAGTTGGGATTATCATTTGCCATTGATGGAATTCTCATATATAATAGTTATCAGTCCACCATTGTCATGGCTCCTTATGAAGCTTTATATGGGAGGAGATGTAAAACGCCGTTATATTGGGATGAAGTAGGTGAAAGGAAACTTTTGGGTCCTGAATTAATAGATATGATGATTGAAAAGATCAAAATGATTCGGGAACGGATAAAGATAGCGCAAAGAAGGCAAAAATTTTATGCAAATAAGAGGAAGTATCCATTGGAATTTAAAAAGGGAGATTTTGTATTCCTACGTATTTCACCATGGAAAGGCGTTATGAGATTTGGGAAGAAGGGGAAACTAAGTCCAAGATACATTGGACCATATGAGGTGTTGGAAAGAATTGGGAACCTAGGATATAGATTAGCATTACCTCCAGATTTATCTCGTTTACATGATGTGTTTCACGTATCGATGCTTCGTAAGTATTTGGCGGATCCATCTCATTAGTTGAAAATTCAACCAATTGAACTGAAGGAAGACTTGTCATACATCGAGGAACCAATGGAAATTATTGATCGTAAGGAGCAAGTATTGAGAAATAAAGTTATTACCTTAGTCAAAGTTATGTGGATGAGCCATGGAATTAAAGAATAAACTTGGGAAACGGAGGATAGCATGAATAAACAATATCCCCATTTGTTTGGTAAGTGACCTTTATATTAAATTTCGGGGACGAAATTTTCTAGGGGGGAAGTTGTCAAAACCCAGATATAATTATGATAAATTATATTTTAATCATGATTATATTATGTGATATGAATAATGTGTTATTACTATATCTAATGTTAAGTGATTATGTTTAATCTAATCCTACTTTAATAAATCGTGAAATGTCGAGTTATGTACGAACACAAAATTTTGTTATTTTCGATAGAAATGTTCCTGTTTAAGACTAGTTTTGACACCTATAACATTACAAATGACTTGAGGTGAAAGCTAGATAGTTGTATACATGTGAGTTAGGGTTGTAACACAACAAGCGGTGCATCAAACGGATGTTCGAGTAAGAAGTTAGGCCGAATTTACGAACAAGGGGCAAAAGTGGAAAATTGTCTTTTAGTAAACCAAGTGGTTTAATTTGATTGGTGGGAATGGGAGGCAGACTTGGCCGACTTAAACCTCTCCCTTTAACTTATTTCTTCAGAAAATATAACCCTAGGTTCAGTTTTGAGAGATTTAAGCTTAAGGAAAGACAAAGTGGAAGTTTAAGGAAGAAAGATTACAAGAAAAGCTAGGAAAATTCCAAGAAAATCCTTAAAGTGTTTCCAAGGTATAAGTTTGTGATTAATATTGTTTTAATCTTGTATATAAATCGTGAATTAGGGATTAAAATTCCATCACCCCTTTTGATAATATGTATTGGTTCATATGTGAGGTAGGTGGTGTTTATAAGCCATATTGGTTTGTATTGAAACCCCTTGTATTCAAACTTGCATATATATTTGTGTGCTTACTAGAATTTAGAAATTACAACTGGATATGAAAGTAGACTCATATATTCAAATCATATCCTAAAATTAGAATTTAAATCATTATGTTTAGGCCTTAGTGATAGTTACAAGTTGGTATATAGTTGTTGTTTGTATATTTCATTTCGGTATACCTTGAGTTTGGTCAATCTTTTGACATAGCAAATGAAGTCAAAAAAATTATGAAACTTTAATTATGTACTATTCAATATGTTTAATGAAAATGGGTGGAAAATCATGTAAAATTATGATGTAGAAAAATTATGAAAATTCTTGGAAGTTGAAGGAACGATAGAGGAGTTTGTAGAGCAGATTTCTTGTGTTGGAAAGAAATGGCCATAACTTGCTCTAGGAAACTTGGAAAATTACACCGTCACGTGTAACGGAAAGTACATTCACATATGTTTTCATATTGATAAGCTTGGACACCTGTATGTGTACTATTTATGAATATGGGATGGTTAAGTATAGAGGACAATAATTTGAGGCCATATTGGATACCACATGAAATAATGTTTTTATCTTCTCTTTCCCAAGGGTATTTTGAGTACACGTTTCATGTGTATATACATTGAGATGTATACTTTTATGTTTACTTAATTTTAGTTATAAATTCCTTAAAAGGTATTTCCTATGGTTGAATGTTCATAACTTTATCAACATGTATACCATGGTTTTATCATTTCACATGTTTCATGGAATGTGACTTGAGTAGAATTATATTGTTGTTGTATAGTCATTGAAAGTTACATAGATATATTAAGATAATACTTATGATTGAGATTCAGTACTGATTTAGTTAGATTATCAGGTGTAAGGTCAAATCAACTCAGTTCAGCTCCACCCGAGGGAAACGTGAATACCTAGTTGACAACCCAATGTGAGTGTACTTACTGAGTTGATTATGGATATAATGTGTATGTATTATATATTGAGATGATATGGCTTATTAAAAGTCATGAGATGTTGAGATGTTATGACTTATTAAAAGTCATGAGATGTTGAGATGTTATGACTTATTAAAAGTCAAGAGATGTTGAGATGTTATGGCTTTATAAAAGTCAAGATATGTTGAATTGCTATGCAATTCAGTAGATGTTAGGTTATTAAAACCTATGGATATGATTATTGCCTACGGGCAGGAGATGTGGGTTTTTTTAACTCCGAATATGTATATGGCCTAATTTGGCACAGAGATGGATATATTGATATGTTGAGATGTTAATATAGTACTTTTACTATATAGAGATGTAGTACATTCACTGAGTTTTTAAACTCATGGTTTTATATGTTTACATTTTTAGGTTTTGAAGTTGCCACTGCCAGGTCTAGGAGGTTGGGTAAATAGTAGTAGGGTCTCGTCAGTTCTGTTTTATACATTGTACTAGTTGTAATTAAGTCAAATGGTATGGGAGTTTTGTTTAAATTATGTCTCCTTAAAATGATTGGATTTTTAGTACTTTGCATTTTAACCTTGAAGTTTTTTTAATGTGCATTACAAAATGAATAAATAAATAATAAGTGCGGTTTGTGAATTATTTAGTTAATTATATCCTAATGGGGTCAGGGGGTGACACATAACATAGTTGCCCTTATGATATAAGTAGATACATACACTATATTGTATAAGCATACATATGTATCACTCGCTATATACATATAACCATATCCATAGAGAATGGTCCTCGCGGATACATGCCTCATGTGTTATCCGGCTCCAGGAATCACGCATCACACTGAGCCATCGGGTCGAAATCTCACCACCGATTCCAAATGAAAACACATACAACGGAGGTGGTCGTAGACATATGTCTGGGGGTCACAACCATACCACATTGCGCCCACCCAATATCCAAATCAATATCTATCCTTAAACATGGATAGTTGCTATGCAATAGTCCTATGAACTAGGAAATCAATCCGACACCTGCTGGACAATGCCAGGGTGGACTGCCCACTACACGCAACCTCCTATAATAACACTATTGAGTAGGTATGATTAATATAAATAAGTGATATGCACACACACACACACACACACACACACACACACACACACACACACACACACACACACACATATATATATATATATATATATATATATATATATATATATATATATATATATATATATATATATCACTCTAATATGTATATATAAAGTACTGAACTCGTACACATTCCCACAGTGCATCGTTCATCCAATCCCAAAGTTCAAACCAACTTCCCAATTAATTATTTAAATGGTCACTCACTTGAATTCTCAGTTATCCTCACTCAAACCCATCTATCGTTGGCCTGTCACATATGTCCAATCATGGAAAACATTCACCAGTAATCCTAAAGTACCTCGAAAGCCCCTACGGTCATTCCCTAAGCTCTAACGTGTGAAAACAACACACGAATAAAAATCGGGCAGACCAGCAAACCAAACCGGTTCGCTAACACATCGAATTGGTTCACTCATCCCATATAATACGTTTGGTTTGTAGGGCTGCCAGACATATTCTTTCTCGAGTTTTCTTTTCCAAAACCCTCCAATGGAAGTCTCAAGCCTACCAAAACATGAAATCGACCTCACACATTAACGTACTAACTTTCCAGCAATATTATTACACCTAAAAAACCATGAATCCTATATCAAACACCTAGGATTACAAATAAAACATCAAATCAATTCAACTCAGAAATTTTCCCATTTTGATTTTCAAAAATTCAACCTTTCTTATAAAGTCCTACATAGGGCTGATAATTTTTTACACGATAATCCGTTTACGGTAATAATCTGAAATGACCCAAACATGACACGATTAGCTTGTATAGATTTAAGAGTACCTAAAACTTATACTCAAATAAAAATCAACGCGACCCAAAAATGACACGAGTAACCCGAATTTCCACCCATAGTTCGACATGATCATCATTTAAATCCCAAAATTAATTTTGAAATTCTAATGTGATTAATCTCGACTAATAATCAATTTAATTCAGAAATTCCTAATCATCTAAATCACTAAATTAATCAACTAAAGTTTTAATCTTTAATTCTTTAAAGCTCATATTTCTATCTTTAATCATTAAAGTAATTAACTACGCATAATTACAACTTAAGCAAGTAACTACTTGCCTTGGTGGATTAAGATCTGACATTCTCTACATGTTTGATGACGAACCGAATCCGAAATTAGCTTATCTTCCTCTTCTCCAAGCGCTTTTTCTCTTCTCTTGAAGTCTCTCTCAATCTCCCTTATGCAGAATGTCAAAAGTGGGTTGCCATCCACCCACCCAACTTCTTAAATACCCCCTTAATTACCCTAATCCCGTTTTCCCGCTTAACTCTAAGTGTAAAATGACCCTCCCACCCTTATACGGGTCCTATTATGTCTAAAATTCCCTCAAACTCAATCATAAGACCCGAGTACATATTCTGGACTATTTTGACCCTTCCCAGATCACCGATGCACTCGAAAAGGTCATATGAGTCACCTAACTCCAAATATGCTAACGTCTCATTAATCGAGCCTGTCACACGCGTACCGTACGTGTCGCCCATAAATTATACCAATCCGCCAATGTAACACTCTATCAACATATAAAAAAACGTTGCTTTCACTCATATGCGACATATAATAAATCACATATTTATTTGCTTATCACACGCAAGTAGATAATAATAACAAATATTAATCATTTATCTCGCTAATTAATATTTACTTCCCAATTTGATTTCTCGATTAAATTAATCATTTTAAGCACATAAAAATTAATTAATAACAAAACTACGGGGTATTATATTTTACTTACTTCCTACCTTTGGGATCTCTTTATAGGAGTTGCTCTCAGCTTCTAGATGGCCCTTTTAATGACAATCGGAATGCTTATTTCCCAGAGATTGACCATGTCAAAGTTAGCTCTAAGTCTAGTCATTTCCATGCTTATTATTGCTTTAAGATTGGAAATAAGATCTATAAAGATCTTATTAATATGTTCATGGGCTTAAAACCTGATAGGCATGGGATTATCTTGCAGCCTTTGTTAGCACCTGTTGAGGCACCACATTGACTTGCTTCAATTTTGAGGAAGTCTTATCCCATTGAGAAAATAGACTCATGTTAGCGGAGCTTCTTGATTTCCAAAAACTTAAACTCCGAAAATCACATATCAATTCCCCAAATTCCAAATATTTTTGGGAAATTTATTCGCCGCTCAATTCTCAAGGAAATTTACATTTTTTTATAAATCATTCTAGTTCCAATGAGAAGCATTTCCAATCCTTATTTGTTTGCTAGGTCTTCCCAAATATCAAAGACAACTATTTTGAAAGGGATTGCCAACTACGATAAAGTTTAAGGCACTTTTAGCATAGTTGGGGTTGAATTTAATACAAGAGTGACTAAAGATTTTGCATATTGGTGGTCAAACAACATTAGTATTCATCTGAAGCCATTATATGCTATCATAGAGCCTTCAAATCCCTCTTTTCTCGTAAGGTCTTCACCTCCTCTTATAATTCTATGTTTTTCTGTTTTGGCATTTTCTTAGTTAGGTTGTGCTATTGTGGAATCTCCACTTCCTACTGCTTATGTTTTTTCTCTGTGGATGTGTGTTTATATTGCAAGTGTTCAACGTAAAAAAAAAACTATATTTGGGTGGGTGGGGGGCGAATAGGTTTGATCACATAACATGACCAATTTTTTTATTTAAAATGAGAATGCATGCAAATTCAATTATTCTAGCACATGAATTAACTAGGTGATGTGATGCATGTCTTGAATTAACCACACAATAAGACAAATTAGGTAAATATAGATAGAATAATTAGAAAACAACACCTGATTCGAATTTTAACTAATTACACTAGATCTAAATGTGATATATGTATAATGTGTGATCAAAGTACGCAATTGAACAAATAACAATCATGAAAATTTCACAAGACATATTTATGATTGAAACCAAGGGATAAAATATCTCGACACACTCCAATTTTTGTTTTCATTTTAAAAGAGTTTTATACAAAGTAAGAAGGTAGCTCTCACTCATGCACTCATGAGTAGTTACCTATGGACTTTGTGATGGGATTTACCTTTTAAAAATATTTTTCAGGGATCTTGATCAATATTAGATGAAAAAGAACATCAAGAATGAATATAATAATCTATACATAGAAAATAGGGTTTGTAATGTCCATACCTTTGCAGATCTTGTTATCGATCCAGGAAACGGAGCCGAGTTGATTTATAATATGATATGGAATAACCCTTTGTCTTCCAATGTATAATCCCTTGTATGAGTGAGAAGGGTTTTCTTCTCTCTTGAAAGCAAGGCTTGAAGATTTTCCCAGAGAAATATTTCTCAATCTCTTCTTTGCCCTCTCTCACGTGAATCTAATTGTGTTTCCCATTCCCCGCCTCATTATATGACTCTTATTTATCCTCATCAACCCAAAAATATGGTGGGAAGAGTTGAACCAAGTTTGGAATCCTCCAAAAGATCCTAAAAAGGTTCCTTTAGTAAATTATGGGGTATAAGTGACCAGTTACAATTCTTGGCTCAAAATAATTAGGGACTATATTGGGGACCTAAGTCTAATAACTAAAATTGGCATTCAGATTGAAAAATGAAATTAGAAAATACTAACTCGTAATTTACTTCTTTTTCCATTTAATCGTAATTAATTGTACTAAATAATTATGACGAAACTCCAATTTTAATTACTCAAAATAACCACAATAGAGAGGCCTAATGTTTGCACAGTTGGATGGTACATAATATGATTTTCGACATAGTGTACACTACTCTATTGGAGAAACCAATTTTCCTCTAAATTATATTCACTAACATCTCTACCTAATTATAAGATCCACCGACCGAGTTTACTAGTAAAGTCAAAACCTATAAGTTTATCAAGGGGGTATCACATTACAGGATACTTCAAGGATGGGGATTCCTTCGGAACATAATCTTGGATATAAACTAATATGATCACTGCCCATATTATAGGGTTTTTTGTCCCAGTATAAGACTGAATCACAACCATTAGCAAATTAAGTAATGGCGAAGTGAATACTCCGATTCTCATATCCCTCAGGATTCAGAATCTAGGCGCCCTGTGCAAACCAATAGATTGTGAAAGTCTTATAAGTTAACATCAAGACTTGAATCTCATCCCTGGTCCTATTCAATAATTTCCTGAAGTTTCGGTACAATCTTCCTTGAATTATCAAATAAGTTCCAGAACCATCACACAGGTTCCCATAGTCAAGATGAACTACTAATATTATACTTGTAACATTACCGATATAATGTCAACACTCCTATGTAGGTTGTGAACTATTCAACCATGCTAGAATCTAACTTTTGATCTTCTATGACTACACCAGAATTCCTACCATGCATAATTGATCGACATTACAATATATGTATATACAAATAAATATAAAGCCTTTCTATAATCATGATGAAAACGTCGTATGCGACTGTGTGATACCGATTAAAAAAAACTAAATTCGCAAGATTCCAAGTAACCCTTATTTAATTCGAGTCTATTTAGAAACAGCCCATAAACAAACAACTACGTGTGTGTGTGTGTGTGTGTCAAACCATAAATAAAGCATGCGACACAAAGTTAAGGAAAAATCCCCGCAGGGCAAAACCTTTTATTTCACTATAATAAGTAAATCGCAACTTACACGGATTACAATGAAATACAGTGACACACGAATACCCGCAGGCGTCGGTCGGTGTCGTCAGCAATGAATCCACACGCAGGGAACCCACATGAACCTCAGTCCAATCAATAAAGGAAGAACCGCAACACTCCTCAATGACACGCAGCCATAAAACTTTGTAGAGACTCCCTCAGCAATGACACGCAGCCCTCGGTTGCAAAGATCTCTCCAGAAAGGTTTGAACAAACACAAGGTTGTGTTCTTGGGTTACCAAAAAGATTCACAAAGGTTTGGCAATTGTGTGAATCAAAACATGAGTCTTGGGACTCAAAAATATGAAGACTAGAGGTATTTGGACTCTCAAAAATGTCTTCTAAAGTCTTGCAAAACAACTCCCCCGAAGTTGGTATTTATAGGAAAAAATATGAAGAGTCACATGTTCTTAAAACTCTAAAATTCTATCCAGCGTACAAAAAAAAACAGCATTCTTTAAGGAATTTTCTCGATCTTCAAAAGGTCATAACTCCTTCACCGTAGCTCGGATTGAGGTTCCGTTTTTTCCAGTATCTTCGTTGCGGCGACCTCTTCAACTTTCTAGTTGACCAGACCTCCGAACTATGGATGTAAAATTACGAAAATGCCCTTGAACTCTCCTATAGTGCATTTTTTCACTGTTTTGACTTCCCTTGCGTACCACTTGCATTAAGTCCCTAAAATCTTGGACCGTGAAGTCGTTGAGGCAGATGTGGGACATATTAATGGAGATGTTGAATGCTTGATTCCCGGAATTCGGATAGAGGCCGTCATGTGAGATCGTGAGGTGACGTGCCAAATGTAGCGGCGTACGACATACACAAATGTAACATGTTGGACATGAGAAAAAATGTCCTAACAAATCTCCCCCTATGTCTATGCCGGTACATACATAAAAAATCCGAATTATCAAATATGAAATTGCCTATACAAATCTACCCTCCCATGAACCCAAAACTGGAAAAGGTACAAATGAATAGTCTTCATCGTTTGTTCTTCAAATCTTCAGGAATCTCAAATCTTTTCTCATCAGGGTGTGCAATTCAGAGATCATCAATATAGTACCTACACACATGAGATAAAGAAAAAAAATACCAAGTGACGTATCGAGTTTGAAATGAGATAAACATAGATACCAATATATGATAAGCATAAGTCAAATCTCAAAACTCCTCCATAAAATGATAATTCTTTCTCCCCCTTTTTATGATGTCCCCAAATAGACAAATAAGAAGAATGAATCAAACAAGTAAAATCGGGGTGTCACGGTATACAAAAAAAATACACAAACTATTTTTGATTTTTTTTCAATTTTTTATACAAAAAATAGATACCATTTTGAAAAAAAAATGTAAAACATGATACAAAAATCACACCATGGATTTAAACTCAAACAACCAAGTCATGGAAACGGAATGAATGGGTGTGAACACATTCGATAGGTAAATCAACTCAATCAATCATATGTGCACGATGCATATGTGTACCCCTAACGAATGAACATCAAAAGTATCCTTAGGTGTAAAAAAAAATTTGTTGAATTTAAATGACATCGTCTTATGCAAATCAACAAATTAAAGTCAAAGTGATTTCCACACCAATAACGTCCAAAACTATGTAGCGCATTTTCAAGCATTTCAAGGACGTGCAAACCCGTTTTAAATTCTCCAACCAAACTCCCTCATATATATATATATTCTTTTAGAGGTAATCTAAATTCTCAAACTTTGGAGAATTGGTGCAAAAACCTAAATGGCCCATAATTGGCATGAATTTTTTTTTTTATTGCCTTTAAATTTTTTTCGGGCTCTTTTAACCTCTTTGGACCTCGGATAATAAAATTCCTCAATTTTTTAGGTCCAATTTAACGGTGGCTTAGTATTCGCAAAGTTAAAATGAACCTTTCGCAGCCCTTCCCCGTTTTTAAAGAAAACACACAAACTCACAAAACGGTTTTTATATGCACAATTTCCTTATAAAAAATTATCGCGCTTGGTTCGTTTTAAGGACAGGATTGAAGTAAAAACACCCAACCAACATGTGATAAGACAAACACAATAATCAAACAAATCCGTGCATGTGTGCAATAAAGGAAACATGAGTCAAACATGTAGGAAGTAACACTTAATTACATCTTAATGACTCCAAACATTATAAAGCACATGGATGAATTGACCTATTGTCTCAAAACACTATCAAATAGTCACATGAAAAAATGGAATGATGTTGTGACTCGGTCATCCAAAGTGTTCATCCATAAACGGTGCAACAAAAAAAAATCTTTTTGTATTTTTCAAAATTTTTCAAAAAAATATATACAAAAGGTACATGTCACAACGCTAGCAAAAATATATCAAAAAGCATAACTAGCGTATGACAAACATGCAAACACAATCATCTATATGATATGGCAAGAGAAGAATCATGTGCAAGCAAACGGGAATCAACTTGTCTAAAATCTAGTTCCACCAAAAGTGATTTCCTAACCCAAATGGATGAAACACGTCGACAAGGGGTTTTGGGAACCAACAAAATACTAGACTTCGAATTCCTAGGACCTCTTCCAAGATCAAAACAAAATCGCCTAAGGTGACCATTCCTACCACAATATGAGCATGTGTAAACCGGTGGGATGACACCGAAAGTGTGATCTTTTCTAGCGTCCTTGGAATTAGTTGACCCTCTAAAACAAATAATGGTTTTGGCTTTAGCATTAGAAGCATGAGAACACGATGAGCCATTATCATCACTATCAAACCTACTTGAGTCTGTCAAATCATTTTTTAACTTCAAAATTTTTTACTTAAGCAAAGAATTAGACTCTTCCAAATTAAGGGACGCCTTCTTCAAATTATCAATAATTTCTAAAAGGGTATCCCTCTCCCCCTCAATTAAAGCAAACTTTTCCCTAAGAGTCTCTTCATGTGCCACAAATTCATTGATTAAAATATTTTTTTCATCTTTGGTACAAACACAAACCATCGAATTTTTAAGGTCCTCTAATTCTTTTTCTAAAAATAGGACCCTATCATCACTCTCCTTTTTGGACAATTTTAAAGCAATAAATTCATGGTCCAAAGAAACAAATTTTTCACGATAAAAATCTAGTTGATTTTGAACCGTTTGCAAAAGATCCATCGCGGATTTAAAACGAGAATTTTCTTTTTCCAAAACTTTAATTCTTTTGCAAAGTTTCAAATTCAAACTTTTTAAATTTTTAGCACGGTCATGAATCTTTTCAAAAATAGGCTCCTCATTAAATGGGCGTTCCATTGAATAAAAAATTGCGATTTTTCACAAAACTGATTTTCAAAAAAAAATCAATATCACACAATTTTGCGAAAAAAGGAATACGCAATAAATTAGCGCAACCTGCTCTGATACCAATTTGAAAACGTCGTATGCGACTGTGTGATACCGATTAAAAAAAACTAAATTCGCAAGATTCCAAGTAACCCTTATTTAATTCGAGTCTATTTAGAAACAGCCCATAAACAAACAACTACGTGTGTGTGTGTGTGTGTGTGTCAAACCATAAATAAAGCATGCGACACAAAGTTAAGGAAAAATCCCGCAGGGCAAAACCTTTTATTTCACTATAATAAGTAAATCGCAACTTACACGGATTACAATGAAATACAGTGACACACGAATACCCGCAGGCGTCGGTCGGTGTCGTCAGCAATGAATCCACACGCAGCGAACCCACATGAACCTCAGTCCAATCAACAAAGGAACAATCGCAGCACTCCTCAATGACACGCAGCCATAAAACTTTGTAGAGACTCCCTCAGCAATGACATGCAGTCCTCGGTTGCAAAGATCTCTCCACAAAGGTTTGAACAAACACAAGGTTGTGTTCTTGGGTTACCAAAAAGATTCACAAAGGTTTGGCAATTGTGTGAATCAAAACATGAGTCTTGGGACTCAAAAATATGAAGACTAGAGGTATTTGGAATCTCAAAAACGTCTTCTAAAGTCTTGCAAAACAACTCCCCCGAAGTTGGTATTTATAGGAAAAAATATGAAGAGTCACATGTTCTTAAAACTCTAAAATTCTATCCAGCGTACAAAAAAAAACAACATTCTTTAAGGAATTTTCTCGATCTTCAAAAGGTCATAACTCCTTCACCGTAGCTCGGATTGAGGTGTCGTTTTTTCCAGTATCTTCGTTGCGGCAACCTCTTCAACTTTCTAGTTGACCAGACCTCTGAACTATGGATGTAAAATTACGAAAATGCCCTTGAACTCTCCTATAGTGCATTTTTTCACTGTTTTGACTTCCCTTGCGTACCACTTGCATTAAGTCCCTAAAATCTTGGACCGTGAAGTCGTTGAGGCAGATGTGGGACATATTAATGGAGATGTTGAATGCTTGATTCTCGGAATTCGGATAGAGGCCGTCATGTGAGATCGTGAGGTGACGTGCCAAATGTAGCGGCGTACGACATATACAAATGTAACATGTTGGACATGAGAAAAAATGTCCTAACAAATCTCCCCCTATGTCTATGCCGGTACATACATAAAAAATCCGAATTATCAAATATGAAATTGCCTATACAAATCTACCCTCCCATGAACCCAAAACTGGAAAAGGTACAAATGAATAGTCTTCATCGTTTGTTCTTCAAATCTTCAGGAATCTCAAATCTTTTCTCATCAGGGTGTGCAATTCAGAGATCATCAATATAGTACCTACACACATGAGATAAAGAAAAAAAATACCAAGTGACGTATCGAGTTTGAAATGAGATAAACATAGATACCAATATATGATAAGCATAAGTCAAATCTCAAAACTCCTCCATAAAATGATAATTCTTTCTCCCCCTTTTTATGATGTCCCCAAATAGACAAATAAGAAGAATGAATCAAACAAGTAAAATCGGGGTGTCACGGTATACAAAAAAAATACACAAACTATTTTTGATTTTTTTTCAATTTTTTATACAAAAAATAGATACCATTTTGAAAAAAAAAAATGTAAAACATGATACAAAAATCACACCATGGATTTAAACTCAAACAACCAAGTCATGGAAACGGAATGAATGGGTGTGAACACATTCGATAGGTAAATCAACTCAATCAATCATATGTGCACGATGCATATGTGTACCCCTAACGAATGAACATCAAAAGTATCCTTAGGTGTAAAAAAAAATTTGTTCAATTTAAATGACATCGTCTTATGCAAATCAACAAATTAAAGTCAAAGTGATTTCCACACCAATAACGTCCAAAACTATGTAGCGCATTTTCAAGCATTTCAAGGACGTGCAAACCCGTTTTAAATTCTCCAACCAAACTCCCTCATATATATATATATTCTTTTAGAGGTAATCTAAATTCTCAAACTTTGGAGAATTGGTGCAAAAACCTAAATGGCCCATAATTGGCATAAATTTTTTTTTTATTGCCTTTAAATTTTTTTCGGGCTCTTTTAACCTCTTTGGACCTCGGATAATAAAATTCCTCAATTTTTTAGGTCCAATTTAACGGTGGCTTAGTATTCGCAAAGTTAAAATGAACCTTTCGCAGCCCTTCCCCGTTTTTATAGAAAACACACAAACTCACAAAACGGTTTTTATATGCACAATTTCCTTATAAAAAATTATCGCGCTTGGTTCGTTTTAAGGACAGGATTGAAGTAAAAACACCCAACCAACATGTGATAAGACAAACACAATAATCAAACAAATCCGTGCATGTGTGCAATAAAGGAAACATGAGTCAAACATGTAGGAAGTAACACTTAATTACATCTTAATGACTCCAAACATTATAAAGCACATGGATGAATTGACCTATTGTCTCAAAACACTATCAAATAGTCACATGAAAAAATGGAATGATGTTGTGACTCGGTCATCCAAAGTGTTCATCCATAAACGGTGCAACAAAAAAAAATCTTTTTGTATTTTTCAAAATTTTTCAAAAAAATATATACAAAAGGTACATGTCACAACGCTAGCAAAAATATATCAAAAAGCATAACTAGCGTATGACAAACATGCAAACACAATCATCTATATGATATGGCAAGAGAAGAATCATGTGCAAGCAAACGGGAATCAACTTGTCTAAAATCTAGTTCCACCAAAAGTGATTTCCTAACCCAAATGGATGAAACACGTCGACAAGGGGTTTTGGGAACCAACAAAATACTAGACTTCGAATTTCTAGGACCTCTTCCAAGATCAAAACAAAATCGCCTAAGGTGACCATTCCTACCACAATATGAGCATGTGTAAACCGGTGGGATGACACCGAAAGTGTGATTTTTTCTAGCGTCCTTGGAATTAGTTGACCCTCTAAAACAAATAATGGTTTTGGCTTTAGCATTAGAAGCATGAGAACACGATGAGCCATTATCATCACTATCAAACCTACTTGAGTCTGTCAAATCATTTTTTAACTTCAAATTTTTTTACTTAAGCAAAGAATTAGACTCTTCCAAATTAAGGGACGTCTTCTTCAAATTATCAATAATTTCTAAAAGGGTATCCCTCTCCCCCTCAATTAAAGCAAACTTTTCCCTAAGAGTCTCTTCATGTGCCACAAATTCATTGATTAAAATATTTTTTTCATCTTTGGCACAAACACAAACCATCGAATTTTTAAGGTCCTCTAATTCTTTTTCTAAAAATAGGACCCTATCATCACTCTCCTTTTTGGACAATTTTAAAGCAATAAATTCATGGTCCAAAGAAACAAATTTTTCACGATAAAAATCTAGTTGATTTTGAACCGTTTGCAAAAGATCCATCGCGGATTTAAAACGAGAATTTTCTTTTTCCAAAACTTTAATTATTTTGCAAAGTTTCAAATTCAAACTTTTTAAATTTTTAGCACGGTCATGAATCTTTTCAAAAATAGGCTCCTCATTAAATGGGCGTTCCATTGAAAAAAAAATTGCGATTTTTCACAAAACTGATTTTCAAAAAAAAATCAATATCACACAATTTTGCGAAAAAAGGAATACGCAATAAATTAGCGCAACCTGCTCTGATACCAATTTGAAAACGTCGTATGCGACTGTGTGATACCGATTAAAAAAAACTAAATTCGCAAGATTCCAAGTAACCCTTATTTAATTCGAGTCTATTTAGAAACAGCCCATAAACAAACAACTACGTGTGTGTGTGTGTGTGTGTGTCAAACCATAAATAAAGCATGCAACACAAAGTTAAGGAAAAATCCCCGCAGGGCAAAACCTTTTATTTCACTATAATAAGTAAATCGCAACTTACACGGATTACAATGAAATACAGTGACACACGAATACCCGCAGGCGTCGGTCGGTGTCGTCAGCAATGAATCCACACGCAGGGAACCCACATGAACCTCAGTCCAATCAACAAAGGAAGAACCGCAGCACTCCTCAATGACACGCAGCCATAAAACTTTGTAGAGACTCCCTCAGCAATGACACGCAGCCCTCGGTTGCAAAGATCTCTCCACAAAGGTTTGAACAAACACAAGGTTGTGTTCTTGGGTTACCAAAAAGATTCACAAAGGTTTGGCAATTGTGTGAATCAAAACATGAGTCTTGGGACTCAAAAATATGAAGACTAGAGGTATTTGGACTCTCAAAAACGTCTTCTAAAGTCTTGCAAAACAACTCCCCCGAAGTTGGTATTTATAGGAAAAAATATGAAGAGTCACATGTTCTTAAAACTCTAAAATTCTATCCAGCGTACAAAAAAAAACAGCATTCTTTAAGGAATTTTCTCGATCTTCAAAAGGTCATAACTCCTTCACCGTAGCTCGGATTGAGGTGCCGTTTTTTCCAGTATCTTCGTTGCGGCGACCTCTTCAACTTTCTAGTTGACCAGACCTCCGAACTATGGATGTAAAATTACGAAAATGCCCTTGAACTCTCCTATAGTGCATTTTTTCACTGTTTTGACTTCCCTTGCGTACCACTTGCATTAAGTCCCTAAAATCTTGGACCGTGAAGTCGTTGAGGCAGATGTGGGACATATTAATGGAGATGTTGAATGCTTGATTCCCGGAATTCGGATAGAGGCCGTCATGTGAGATCGTGAGGTGACGTGCCAAATGTAGCGGCGTACGACATACACAAATGTAACATGTTGGACATGAGAAAAAATGTCCTAACAAATCTCCCCCTATGTCTATGCCGGTACATACATAAAAAATCCGAATTATCAAATATGAAATTGCCTATACAAATCTACCCTCCCATGAACCCAAAACTGGAAAAGGTACAAATGAATAGTCTTCATCGTTTGTTCTTCAAATCTTCAGGAATCTCAAATCTTTTCTCATCAGGGTGTGCAATTCAGAGATCATCAATATAGTACCTACACACATGAGATAAAGAAAAAAAATACCAAGTGACGTATCGAGTTTGAAATGAGATAAACATAGATACCAATATATGATAAGCATAAGTCAAATCTCAAAACTCCTCCATAAAATGATAATTCTTTCTCCCCCTTTTTATGATGTCCCCAAATAGACAAATAAGAAGAATGAATCAAACAAGTAAAATCGGGGTGTCACGGTATACAAAAAATATACACAAACTATTTTTGATTTTTTTTCAATTTTTTATACAAAAAATAGATACCATTTTGAAAAAAAAATGTAAAACATGATACAAAAATCACACCATGGATTTAAACTCAAACAACCAAGTCATGGAAACGGAATGAATGGGTGTGAACACATTCGATAGGTAAATCAACTCAATCAATCATATGTGCACGATGTATATGTGTACCCCTAACGAATGAACATCAAAAGTATCCTTAGGTGTAAAAAAAAATTTGTTGAATTTAAATGACATCGTCTTATGCAAATCAACAAATTAAAGTCAAAGTGATTTCCACACCAATAACGTCCAAAACTATGTAGCGCATTTTCAAGCATTTCAAGGACGTGCAAACCCGTTTTAAATTCTCCAACCAAACTCCCTCATATATATATATATTCTTTTAGAGGTAATCTAAATTCTCAAACTTTGGAGAATTGGTGCAAAAACCTAAATGGCCCATAATTGGCATGAATTTTTTTTTTTATTGCCTTTAAATTTTTTTCGGGCTCTTTTAACCTCTTTGGACCTCGGATAATAAAATTCCTCAATTTTTTAGGTCCAATTTAACGGTGGCTTAGTATTCGCAAAGTTAAAATGAACCTTTCGCAGCCCTTCCCCGTTTTTAAAGAAAACACACAAACTCACAAAACGGTTTTTATATGCACAATTTCCTTATAAAAAATTATCGCGCTTGGTTCGTTTTAAGGACAGGATTGAAGTAAAAACCCCCAACCAACATGTGATAAGACAAACACAATAATCAAACAAATCCGTGCATGTGTGCAATAAAGGAAACATGAGTCAAACATGTAGGAAGTAACACTTAATTACATCTTAATGACTCCAAACATTATAAAGCACATGGATGAATTGACCTATTGTCTCAAAACACTATCAAATAGTCACATGAAAAAATGGAATGATGTTGTGACTCGGTCATCCAAAGTGTTCATCCATAAACGGTGCAACAAAAAAAAATCTTTTTGTATTTTTCAAAATTTTTCAAAAAAATATATACAAAAGGTACATGTCACAACGCTAGCAAAAATATATCAAAAAGCATAACTAGCGTATGACAAACATGCAAACACAATCATCTATATGATATGGCAAGAGAAGAATCATGTGCAAGCAAACGGGAATCAACTTGTCTAAAATCTAGTTCCACCAAAAGTGATTTCCTAACCCAAATGGATGAAACACGTCGACAAGGGGTTTTGGGAACCAACAAAATACTAGACTTCGAATTCCTAGGACCTCTTCCAAGATCAAAACAAAATCGCCTAAGGTGACCATTCCTACCACAATATGAGCATGTGTAAACCGGTGGGATGACACCGAAAGTGTGATCTTTTCTAGCGTCCTTGGAATTAGTTGACCCTCTAAAACAAATAATGGTTTTGGCTTTAGCATTAGAAGCATGAGAACACGATGAGCCATTATCATCACTATCAAACCTACTTGAGTCTGTCAAATCATTTTTTAACTTCAAATTTTTTTACTTAAGCAAAGAATTAGACTCTTCCAAATTAAGGGACGCCTTCTTCAAATTATCAATAATTTCTAAAAGGGTATCCCTCTCCCCCTCAATTAAAGCAAACTTTTCCCTAAGAGTCTCTTCATGTGCCACAAATTCATTGATTAAAATATTTTTTTCATCTTTGGCACAAACACAAACCATCGAATTTTTAAGGTCCTCTAATTCTTTTTCTAAAAATAGGACCCTATCATCACTCTCCTTTTTGGACAATTTTAAAGCAATAAATTCATGGTCCAAAGAAACAAATTTTTCACGATAAAAATCTAGTTAATTTTGAACCGTTTGCAAAAGATCCATCGCGGATTTAAAACGAGAATTTTCTTTTTCCAAAACTTTAATTCTTTTGCAAAGTTTCAAATTCAAACTTTTTAAATTTTTAGCACGGTCATGAATCTTTTCAAAAATAGGCTCCTCATTAAATGGGCGTTCCATTGAAAAAAAATTGCGATTTTTCATAAAACTGATTTTCAAAAAAAAGTCAATATCACACAATTTTGCGAAAAAAGGAATACGCAATAAATTAGCGCAACCTGCTCTGATACCAATTTGAAAACGTCGTATGCGACTGTGTGATACCGATTAAAAAAAACTAAATTCGCAAGATTCCAAGTAACCCTTATTTAATTCGAGTCTATTTAGAAACAGCCCATAAACAAACAACTACGTGTGTGTGTGTGTGTGTGTGTGTGTCAAACCATAAATAAAGCATGCGACACAAAGTTAAGGAAAAATCCCCGCAGGGCAAAACCTTTTATTTCACTATAATAAGTAAATCGCAACTTACACGGATTACAATGAAATACAGTGACACACGAATACCCGCAGGCGTCGGTCGGTGTCGTCAGCAATGAATCCACACGCAGCGAACCCACATGAACCTCAGTCCAATCAACAAAGGAAGAATCGCAGCACTCCTCAATGACACGCAGCCATAAAACTTTGTAGAGACTCCCTCAGCAATGACATGCAGTCATCGGTTGCAAAGATCTCTCCACAAAGGTTTGAACAAACACAAGGTTGTGTTCTTGGGTTACCAAAAAGATTCACAAAGGTTTGGCAATTGTGTGAATCAAAACATGAGTCTTGGGACTCAAAAATATGAAGACTAGAGGTATTTGGACTCTCAAAAACGTCTTCTAAAGTCTTGCAAAACAACTCCCCCGAAGTTGGTATTTATAGGAAAAAATATGAAGAGTCACATGTTCTTAAAACTCTAAAATTCTATCGAGCGTACAAAAAAAAACAGCATTCTTTAAGGAATTTTCTCTATCTTCAAAAGGTCATAACTCCTTCACCGTAGCTCGGATTGAGGTGTCGTTTTTTCCAGTATCTTCGTTGCGGCAACCTCTTCAACTTTCTAGTTGACCAGACCTCCGAACTATGGATGTAAAATTACGAAAATGCCCTTGAACTCTCCTATAGTGCATTTTTTCACTGTTTTGACTTCCCTTGCGTACCACTTGCATTAAGTCCCTAAAATCTTGGACCGTGAAGTCGTTGAGGCAGATGTGGGACATATTAATGGAGATGTTGAATGCTTGATTCCCGAAATTCGGATAGAGGCCGTCATGTGAGATCGTGAGGTGACGTGCCAAATGTAGCGGCGTACGACATACACAAATGTAACATGTTGGACATGAGAAAAAATGTCCTAACACATGATTTTCTATTTCAAATGGGTTATGATGAAACTTTAAGACTGAAGAGTACATAAAGATCATAAACATGATTTAAGGATAAAACCCAAATAATCTCCCACTTAGTATAAAAGCAATGTGCATAAGCACTTAACACCCAATCCATCTACACATTGGATAAATTCCTTGATGTATAAATATTATACCGTTGATCACCTTTCCATACGATCTCTCATATCGGGTGAAACCTACACTTTTATGTGCCTTTGTCATTTATAGTCTTTGTCCCCTGCAAAAGAATAACCACTCTCATGTCCTTTATGAAGTTCCCTAACCTTACAACCTCCTTAATTGCATATAATTTTGTAACACATTTGGCTACCATAGTGGAATCATCAATACATGATTGCATGACACTCCTCCATCCAATGGCTACAATTCTTGGAATTTAACACATTTCTAAAAGTAGAATTACTGAAAACCTTATCTAACTGAAAATCTTTATCTATTTATCACGATAGTACTAGACTATGCACAACATAGCATTCATGAGGCTATCCACATTCAAAGCATTAGGTACATTCCTCATACCCTCAATCTAATCAAGTTCTACATGACATTGATACTTAGATAAAAATATTCCATGTCTGAAAACTATTAACCTTTTATTGAAATCTAACACGTTAAACTATGTGAACACAAAATTTGATATAAATATCTCGGCATAAGCCGAACATCCAATATATCTGAGATCTACCAAAACCTTAATCCTTAGGATGTGACTGGCTTGTCCTAAATTCTTAATATCAAATCACTTGGACAATCACACCCCTGTGTAAGATAGTTCACCCACCTCGTTCTCGATTAGGAGAATATCATCCACACAATGTACTCGGAATACCACCATGTTTTCGTCATAATTCTTATACACGCAAATTGTATCCATTGCATTGATCAAAACCAAAAGAATTGATTTCTTTATCAAAATGGATGTTCCCAAGACAACGATGCTTACTTAAGTCCATAAATGGATCTCTTAAGCTTTCATACTTTTCTTTCTTGACTTTTTGGTATGAAGAATCTCGATAGACTTCAGCATCACTACCGACTAGAATATTTACTCATAACCAATCCCTTATCTTTTTTAGTAAACTTTTCACAATAAGCGTTTCCTCGAAGGTTTGCACCTTCCTATTTATCCACCTTTTTCTTATTGTAGGTCCACTTGCACATTATGGGTTTTATCCCATAAGCAAGTATACAAGATATAAGGACACAATTCTCCAATTGAGTCTCATTGTAGTTTTGGATCAATTCTGGGCAAAAATGTTTATGTCATAGGATAGTGTTCAGTGTACTTATCCAAGCCTATGATGTGTTTAGTTGAAGACGTAGCGGCCAAGAGTATAAAGCTTCATCATATGCCGCGTTCCAGTGCCTCATTTTACGTCATCAGTATGAGGATTTCATAGTCTCCAAAAGGTATGAATGCATTAATATGGAAATTTATTTTGTTCTCGGACACCTTTCCGTAGAAAAATCATATCAAATCCAAAAAAAATTAGAAAAATACAAAACTGGCGGCCACACGTTCGTATCGAAATTATCTAGAATCAAGGTCTGAAATCATGTTAGAAAAGTCATTCGAACAACCTCATTCGAACGAGATTTAAAACAAAATTTTAGAATTTGTTTCTGTCTTTTCGTTAGAAGTTTCATTCGAACATACTCGTTCGAACGATATTTTTAACGAAAATACAGCGGGAACAGTTTTAAGCCAGTTTTTTCCACTTTCCCACTACTTTGCCCCACTTCCTTTTTGACATACTTCTTAAGTGCGGGAACTAACTTTTTGAAGACAAATTTTTCACATTTCCAAGAGTGATTAGAGCAAAATACTTTGAAGAAAAAGTTTATTTTTATGTGTTAAGTTTTATGGAGTAAATTCCTTTTAAAACACTTATACACCCATATGTTTATCCAAGTTTCTTTATATATATACTATGCTTGGAGTTTTAGCACCGGTTTATCTCTACCATTGGAAGAGTTCGTTTGGGTTTTCTTCTAAATACTTTAAAGAAGAAGAAGTTCGTTTTTGGCTGCGGAATTCTCACGTGGTGAAAGGCACTATGTGTGGTTGACGATTACTTCATAGTTCCTCATTGGTGGATTCCAAGGTTCCGGTGGAGTCTAGAATTATCGACTAAGTAGAGGTATTTGCAAGAAGACGCGTCGGGGCTTGAAGGAGTCGAGTCGAGTGTTGTAAGTCATCTTTCTTGTAATTATAATTCCGTACTTAGTGGACTTAAGGCTAGGGCCATCCGAGGTTGTTTCCCGTTGTGGGTTTTTCCTCGTACATCGCGGCGTAGTAATTCATTGTTTATTTTATCTTGCAAAATCACCTAGAAAGCATGCTTAGGTAAAAAGATAAAATTTGGTTTATATCACTACTTGTTTAATTTGGTGCAAATTAATTTTGGGTAATGTTTATGTTAATTTAATTCAAGTCGTTGTTTAATTTGTTAAAATTGATTTGGCCTAATTTGGTAATATGGAAAATATGACTTAGGCAAATTTCTAGGACTTGGGTTAAATTAATTGGGTTTAAGTGAAATTAAATTGTGTGTGTGTTTCATCTTAATTTCACTTGGTTTAATTTGTATTTAGAAGAAATTAAAATTTGTTGTTTTTCTGTGAACCATCTCGCTTCCGCATCTATAAAAGGAAATAATTTTTTATAAGATTTTAAAATTGGTGGCCTCGCGCACCTTCCAAAGCCATCAAACTTGATTCATATACATAAAATCTATTTAATTATCCACAACTATAGGTCAAATCTAAGAGCCTTTGTCTTGGATAGACTTGTTGTAGTTCTTAGGCTCTAGTCTGTGTTTCCTTAGGACTACATCGAAGTGTTAACCCACAATATTAACCTATAAGAATGATTTCTACGCTCCCACCATGACGTGGATACACTTGTGTTCACTATAAATGACACGTACATCACGATCCTCGATAATGCTCCCACTAACATAAGGTAATGTATTATCGATACCAGACTATATTTCTTTTCGTACTAGTGGTCTAGCAACACCAGTAATCTGATGTTCCTTTGTAATGACTTGTAAGACTATCTTATCTCTAGGTACATGGTTTATCATATAATCCTTTATAAAGAATCGAACATTATGTTGACAATGACCGTATTATCCTTAGGATTATAATAGAAACAACGTAAGAAACCTTTGGGAAATCCAATCTAGAGGCATATTATTGTGCTTAATTCCAACTATCTTGGCTCCTACCTCAGCACAAGTGCTAAGTACTACTAAAATCGAACATGCTTAGACTGGGCTTACACCCATTCCAATGTTTTGTGAGTGTCTAAGAGACCCATCTAAATGGAATTCAGTATAAAATATATATAGCCGTCCCCATGCAAAATCCCAAAAAAGAACCTTGCAGTCCTAATTAACCTACCATGGACATTATCGTACCTAAAAGAGTCTTTATCTTTCGTCTCGATACACCATCCCATACCAGAGTGCCCGATGTAGGCACCTGGAATATAATCCCAACCTCCAATAAATGATTCCTTAACATTCCCAATAGGTACACACATATAATAAAATCGTATGGTTTGGATTAGTTTACCATCCTAGGCTCCACCTTAGCCTTGTAACTTTGAACTAATCAAAGGACTGAAGCTATAGTTCATAAGGTAAATTAATCCATGCCTTGAGTAATTATCAATGAAATTAATAAATACTCGCAACCTCTTAACCAGATTGTTATAGAACCATAGAATTAGAGAAAACCATTCCCAACACATCTTTGGTGCTTTACCCTATTCCCCTAAAGGGATACATGTTCATTTTACCTTCTTATTGGAATTCACAGACTAGAAGTGACTTCACTTCTAATGAACATAAATGTCTATGTGATGATGTTGAATATCATCCTAAGGATTCAACTTGGTTTTGAGCTTATAGAATGGAGGAATAATAAATAGAAGTGATTCGACCGTTGGCCTACATCCACTGTGCAAAATGAAGAGTGTTTTCACTATAATAAGGCATCAACTTCCATATAAGGTGTACAATATTCTCTTACTCTCTCTATAATTTGATAGAGTAATAATAGGGTTTTTAATTATTAGCCCCCCTAAAAAAAAGATGTGAGGTCTATTTTATAGTCTTGGGGGTGCACAATATCACCGCCAAAGTATGAACTCAATGCCTGGATGAAGGCAGTATCAATGAGCATATGACAGCTGTAGTGATGAGCGTAGAAGTTATGATGAAGAATATTATCTCCATGTGGTTATTTGATCTTCTATAATGGTTTAATAGGATATTCCTAGACTACCCGTCATGATTCCTATATGTAAACGAGATGTTTGAAATGATGAATCTCAATTGGTCCTATGGCCATCCACGATCCTCGTGGCGGGAGAGCAGAGTGAGGATCCTTGGTCCCACGTGTCCCTCTCGGGAGCGCTTCGACCGCCGTCGTTGATGAGGTGAAAAATGTAGAGAGATGGAGTCACCAGTCTATTTTACTCAAAACAGATAAAAGAAAGCAAGCCATCCCAAAGGACAACATCCAAAGACATACTGATGCATACGAAACCATAATGATTCGAAAAGGGTCTGAAGGCTAAGTTACGAAATCGGAAGGTGTTAGGCACCCATTCTGCCCTCTCATGGGTTTTTGCTATTGTCCTCTATTTTCCCAATGATATTTGTGCATATGTATATATAATGGAGATAGGAGTCATCGATTTGTACCATGGAAGAGGTAAAGCGAGTCATCCGTAGGAATGCAAAAATAATATTAGAAAATAGGATTTACGAGATTATCCTTACGTTGATCATTATGAGGGAACGATAATGCATATGGGATAATACGCTACTAAGAACAAGTATATAGAATATAAGAGAATTGAGTTTAGAGAAAAATAGAAAATGAGAGAAAAAGTAAAAATAGGACTCGAGTCTCGGATTTTACCCCGAGACGCCTACGTGGCCTATAGAGGCATCAAAGTCCACGTAGTCCGCATGCAAAACGAGGGGTGGGGTTTATCCCATAAATTCAATCGGGGGATTATCTTATTTGTGTGTGTGTGTGTGTGTGTGTGTGTGTGTGTGGTTGTGTGTGTGTGTAGAAAAGGTGTTTTAATTGTGAGAGAAGTGTAAGAAAAGTGTGAGAATTCCCGTTTGGAATTTATGAGCAAACCCACTTTTTCTTATTTTGGGGGGTTTTATTTATATGAAAATAAGAGATGTGCAATAATAATAAATAAAAAAGTATATTAAGATGTGTGAGATGAGGGAATGAAAGTGCTAAGTAATAAAATAAATTAATACGAATTTATGAGAATTTAAGGAGAGAATTGAGAAAATTGGACCTTCTTGAAGATCTTGAGCTTGATCTTGTATGTTGGAGAGCGGCCCTTGCACGTGGATGATGATGGAGGGTAGTGATTCACCAAGTTTTATGAAAAGGATGATGAAAAGTGAAGGTTGGAAAGGGATTTGGATGTGGAAATCACGCTGACTTCGAGAGAGGTTTTCTGGATTTGCTGAGAGTGATGTTTATCAGATCTGGGCTCCTCTTGCAATGAGGCCAAGGCCTCCTTTTTATAGGCCTAGGGAATTGCCGATCGGCATAGCCTTGGTCCTGCCAATCTTCATGTGTGTTTAGGCACACTGTCGATAGGCCAGGTCTGGGACCTGCCGTTTGGCAGTGTCTTTCAGGCCTTTTCGAAAAATTGGCCGCAGAGCGCAAACTGTTGATCCGAATAGTGAATGGGGTGGACCGTTGGAAAGGTAATTCAGATACCTTCAAAAGTCCTTTGGACTGCTCCCAGGTTCGAGAGTTTACTTTGGGTCAAATGTGGCTCGGAACCTCTCGTCGGTCCATTGGATGGAGAATCATCGGACGCAAACGGATCATTCGTCCGCATGGTAAGTCAGAATCGTGCATGGGGTGGAACGTTGGAAAGATTAGGAGATGTAATACGACATTCCAAAGAGTTTGATTCGGTTCAGGGAGTTAACTTTGGTCAATCGGTCCCTGGAAGCATTCGGTGACCTCTCAAAGTAAAATGGATCGTTCGTCCATACCGTAAGTCAAAATTATGCACGGAATGGACCGTTGGAAAGGGAATTCAGTGCCCTTTGAAGATTCATTTAGTCTCGATCGAGATGAAGACTTTAAATTTTTGGTCAAACGGAGCCTGGGAGCGCCCAATGGCTTTTAGGTCAGTACTCGGAGTATGACTTGGGTTTATGGTGGTGAAGGGAGGTGCTAGGGACCTAAGGAGAGTTTAAGGGGTGACAGAATGGGGTGTCTACAGAGCCCCTCGATGGGTGAGTTTGAAACAAACGATAGTCGTCGAATAGACACCGCATGATGCTTTTTGAAAGAGGATGACCAATTCTGAGGGTCAAGGCCGATTCTGAGGACCTAAGGAATAAGGAGGAACAATTCAGAGGGTCGAGGTCGATTCTAAGGACCTAAGCAGCATGCAGGGGATGACCAATTCTGCGAGTCGAAGCCAATTCTGAGGGCTTGAAGATGAGGGTGACCGATTCTGCGGGTCGAAGCCAATTATGCGGGCTTAAAGATGAGGTGACTAATTTTGCGGGTCAAAGCCAATTTTGTAGGCTTGAAGATGAGGTGACCAATTATACAGGTCGAAGCCAATTCTGCGGGCTTGGAGACGAGGTGACCGATTCTGTGGGTCAAAGCCAATTCTGCGGGCTTAAGTAGGGATGACCAATTATGCAATTCAAAGCCAATTCTTTGAGCTTAAAGATGAGGTGACCAATTCTACGGGTAGAATCCAATTCTGTGAGCTTAAGTGGAGGTGACCAATTCTGCGGGTCGAAGCCAATTATGCGAGCTTAAGTAGGGATGACCAATTCTGCAGGTCAAAGCCAATTCTGCGGGCTTGAAGGTGAGATGACCAATTCTGCGGGTCGAAGCCAATTATGCGGGCTTAGGTTGAGATGACCAATTCTGCGAGTCAAAGCCAATTCTATGGGCTTAAATGGAGGTGACCAATTCTGCAGGTCGAAGCCAATTCTGCGGGCTTAAGGTGACGATCTGAGACCGAGGTTAATTTTAACCTAAGAGAGGTTACGATCGAGGACCGAGATTAATTCTGATATAACTAAGGTGATGATCCAATATCGAGGTCAATTCTGACCTAATAGAGGTGACGACCGAGGACCGAGGTCAATTCTGACCTAACTAAGGTGATGATCCAAGACCGAGGTCCATTATGACCTAAGAGAGGTGACGACCGAGGACCGAGGTCAATTCTAACCTAACTAAGGTGAAGATACAAGATCGAGGTTAATTCTAACCTAAAAGAGGTGACAATCGAGGACCGAGGTCAATTCTGACCTAAGAGAGGTGATGATCGAGGACCGAGGTCAATTCTGACCTAACTAAGGTGATGATCCAAGACCGAGGTCAATTTTGACCTAAGAGAGGTGATGACCAAGGACCGAGGTCAATTCTGACCTAACTAAGGTGACGATCCAAAACCGAGGTCAATTTTGACCTAAGAGAGGTGATAATCGAGGACCGAGGTCAATTCTGACCTTAACTAAGGTGATGATCCAAGACCGAGGTCAATTCTGACCTAAGAGAAGTGACGATCGAGGTCAATTCTGACCTAACTAAGGTGATGATCCAAGATCGAGGTTAATTCTGACCTAAGAGAGGTTCACTTTTCCTTCCGAAAAATCAGGGATTTTGCTGGGGATAAAGATTGGATTTTGGGTTCCGCTGGTGAATAGTGAATGAGCTGGGGAAAATTTAGATCGTCCTTTGGAGATATTAATGGGGAGAATGATTCTCTGGAATTTCGCTGGGGAAATTACCTTGTGATGTTGTTTTGAGCTAGGGAGCCGATGGCTGGGGAAATCCTTGTGTCTTTTGTAGACTTTACGAAGGAAAGGTCAATTTGAGGCTATAAACTCCATTGGGGAAGTGATTAGGTGGTCCAAGTATTGGACGTATTACTCGGTGAGGTTTGAGACCTCTGGGGTATAAGATGTGATCCTTAGAGATTCTCCGGGGACGCTGTCGGGAGGAGATTTACTTGGCTCTTGAGAGTTCCACTGGGGGGGAAAAGAGGTTTCGCCTAAGGGAGTGCAAAGTTTTCTTGGTAAAAATGTTCTAAATCCTTCTTGAGATTTTTAGGAATTTTCTGAGGATTTTTTAGGATTTTCTAGTATTTTCTGGGAATTTTTGTACAAAATTTTAAGGGGGGTGTCGATCGGCATGGTATGAGGGGTGCCATTCGGCAGTGGTACAGACTTTTGGACTGCCTCGGGAAGGCAAAGGGGCAGTGCCATACTTGAGGATGTTTTTGAACATCCCTCTCTATGAATGGGGGAGCCTGACTTTGGCGACCCTCTATTTTTCTTTGGATGCACTCAGCCGGTGCTGTCGATAAACTTTTACTGGAGCCACGTATCTTCTTGAGGTATTCTTCAGTTTGTGCACTTTCCTGTCATGCATTTGCATTTTCCTTAAGCATCTCTTTTTGATTGTGAACTCTTGTCTTTGGCAGGCGTGGTTCTATGATGTGATTGGGTGTAATACCCAATTGATTACTCTGAAGTACGAGACTATTGGGGACTTTTGCCGATTGTATCAATGGCGGAAAGTCAATCGGCAGTCGAAGGGATCTCTTTCTCTGGAGGTGGTGCGTCAGGTCTTGAATGGCCTGACCAGTGGTAGGGTGAGACTCTTTCTTCAGTCCTGGTTTTTTGCATGTTCTGATTCTGTATTGACTTATGCTTGCTGGGAATTTTCATGTGACTTTTTACCCTTGGGGGACAGCCATTCAGGATATGGGGGCGACTGGGGTGAACGTGCAGATGAGGCATTTTATAGCGCATGAGTTTGTCCATTCTTGGTATCTTGGGTAGAGGATGGTTCGACAGATTGCTGAGGAGGAGGTGGTGGTGCCACCTGTAGCGCCTCCTATGTCTATGAGGCGGGAGAGGCTGCTACCAAAGGATGTGAGGATCGCGGCGATGATTGGCGAGTCCTACTTGTTGTACACTGATACGGCCGCGCTGTATGACTATATAGACTTTATGATGAGTTGGTTGATGGCGCCCAGCATATATGATGCCTTGTCTTTCCCTCGTGTGGGTTCAAGTCGGGAGTGGAGTCTTCCCATGGCGGCGGTGGTCCGTCGGCGTCTGCGGCGACGGTGACTTCAGAGGTTCCCTTTATTCGATTGCTTACCCCTTCGTACAACATCAGGCGAGATGATGGAGGGATGGTCCCCATGTTTCACCATCCTCATGCGGTGGATCCGGAGGAGCTGGGCCTGATAAAGGAGGTTCTTCGACCTGAGGTATATCTTTTCCTGTTCCTCTCTGTCTTTCTTTTCTATTTTGAACCTTTTTGCTTTGATACTGATTTTACCTTTTACTTGCAGCAAGTTCGGGTGTCGACTACTTGGCTGAGGGACATTCGAGACTAGATATCTTAGGTAAATGCCTATATTCGGGATGCGGTCCCAGTTCCTTCTTACTTGGTGCCATCTGCTTCGTCCAGGGAGGACTCTGGCTCGGGTAGCGATGGTGCGTCGTCTCGTCGTAGGGGAAAGAGAGCGCATCGCAGGGGTGGAAGCTCTTAGAGAGAGGGAGAGAAAGAATGTGGGTTTGGGCTGAGTCCCGTTGTTTTTTTTCTTTATTTCCTACAAAATTTGATGTAACACGGAAGAATATATATATCCAATGCAAATGGATTTTTTTATTATCATTTGTTAATGATGAATGAATGCACATGCACTTTTTACTTTGCTGCTGAAACTGTAAAAAGAGATATTTTTTGGATTTTGGAGGAAAGTTTTAAAAATGAGAAATTATATAGGGGTGGAAGAGGATTTTTGAAATTCTGTTGAGAATATCACTTTATTCTTAATGAGTTTCTGATTTTGACAAAAGAGGAAAAAGGAAAATTTTCAAAAATAGGGGGTTGCCGATCGGCAAGACCCTTGTCCAGTCTATCGGCAGTCAAGTCCAGCCCCATCAATTCAAAACTTTGATTAGTGACCTCTTCAGCCTCTTGTACTTTGTGGGGTAGGATTTCCTCCGATTTCTGCAGGGGTCATGTTTTTTGTGAGGGTTTTCAAGTGTAAAAAAGGATAAGAGTGGAGTGTTTCCATCACATCCTCACATTCTTACTTACTTGCCTACTATTTCTTCGTCTTGCAAGATGGATCTCCCTAGTAGCATTGAGTTTGCTAACTACCTCGAAGCCTTGGAATCAATGTTCTCTTATAACGTCGACTACGATTGATATGCCCCAAGTGTAACCTCGGCCCAGAGACACCAACCTCGGCCCAGAGACACCAACCTCGGCTGAGATGATGGCCGAGACATTGATCGACCCTATGTAGGCCATGGGCCCACGATATCATCCCTCGGCCAGACCAACCTCGGCCTAGGCCGACACTACCATATACACTTCAATGGACACTACGCGCATCGCAGGCATCAACAGCATCCTCATGTACCTGGGTATAGCAACCTCGGCCTAGAGTAGGGAGCCTTGGTAACCTTCAACATGGAACCAGTCCTACCTCGGCTTGGGCCGAGGTGACAAGAAGCATTAGAAATCATCAGCATGCTATATGTCTAACCTCGGCTCGGGCCGACCCCAGCATAATGTCTCGGCTGAGATCAGGCCGAGACTCCCTATGACACATCTCGGATTGAACGGACATCAAGCCTTTACAGCTCGGCCTCTCCCAGACCAAGGTCATCCACCAATATGGCGGCCGAGCATCTGTTGACATTTGGATAAGGACACATGGGCACAAATTAGTTGTAACAAGATTATTCTCCACACATGGGGAGAATATTTCATCATCATTCCTTACAGGTGACAGTGACAGATGGCACTCCCACATTGGTGAGGATATCACACTCATGCTCATTGCATGCATGGGGGGTACACTACACCCCCTTAGTACTATATATAGGGGTCATCCCCTACCTTGCAAAAGGATCCACGCTATTCAACCCTAGCTAAAACTCTATCTAAATATACAGTAGAGAAAGAAAGCTTGAGAGAATTATATCCATGGCCATTAGTGCCTTTATTCAGTGATATTACTCACACACTCACAGTGGACGTAGGCCAGATTGGCTGAACCACTTATATACTTGTGTCTTCTCCTCTTATACTCATCCCATTCTCTTTTCACTTTGTATAACTGTGCAGCCATTGTTATTCATATATTGAGCTTGGAAACACCTTATCTGGTGGTACTGAATCTTAGCATCATCAACGATGCTTTCAATACGTGTCGAGTTTCTTTATGGCGCAACCGTCCCATTAAGTGGAACATGTTGATGGTGTCGGTAAAATTATGGTACCCCGAAGGCCATCTATTACGCTTTGGGTTGGATGAGGTATGTCCTACCTACGAGGAATTTACTGCCATGCTGGGGATAAACCCCAGTGTTGCTTCAGCCCTTCCTGAGTTTTCCCGTTCTCCCAGGGATTTGTTGGACGAGATTCTTTGTATTTTGCCTTTGGCGGCCAGGCAATTGGTTGCTAGGGGAAATGTAGGAGGGTACTTTAGATTGTAGATGTAGGCGTAACCCCTTCCTAGAGTATGGTAATGACAAGTTAATTATACCAAGACCTTGGATTAATGATAGGACATACAATCACAGATCCAGTAAAGATGAACTCAGTTTAAACTCACAAATCTCTCGTGTATAACTCAGAAAGTAGTAATGAAACTTAGAAGTAACTTAGCCAGAGGGAGAGAGAAGTAAGCACCCTAGATACACCTTGGTAGGCAGGTAGAAAACACACCATGCACCCTCAAGAATCTCTGTCAAGTATTAAAAGCTTTGCAATAAATAACAATGGTGAGTGGATAAAAACTCTCTGGTTTGCAATAACTCCCTCTCTCTGATATGTATCTCTAGCAATAACTCCAGAGTTCTTACCAAGATCCCCTCCTCAAAGGTGGTTGAGGTCTTTAAATAGACCCCCCACCACCCCCGAGGCAACTCAGTCATTAAAGATTATAAAAGACATCCCTCATACTTTATGTCACAACATTAAATGCCTGGTGTACTAGTTGCCTCCATGTCATAAGCGTTAAATGCCAAAACATGCCTTTTGCCTAACCACTGTGTGTCAGGGAGCTGTTGTCGTAGAGGTGGCTCACCAACTGCCTGACAAGCCCAAATACCACGGTGGTTTACTCAAGTGCAAGTCTGACATTTTTTTAGCTGGATAGTGACATCACCTATAGTAGATGTGACATTAAGTAGAGGGTTATTTGGTTCATAACTCAACGCACGATGGAACTCCAAGCTGCTCCGCTTGAGGTTCCACGGTCAGGGTTCTTCGGTGTTTTACCAGATGTATCTAAGATGGTCAGGACAAGCCCCAACGGTGCCTTACTTCTCAATCCTCCAAATCAATTCCCTCTAAAGTTCCCACGGTGAGGTCATTCGATAGAGCATGAAAGTTCTCCCAGGCCCTGCCAAGCCTGGTCTCTCGTAAGTACCGTTTGACCTCACACAAACTGATTTATTATTATCGTTACGCCCTTACAACCGTTATAGCTTACAGTCATCAATAATGAAAAATACAATATAACTAATACAACAAGCTAAACTATGAGCTGTCGCGCCAGCTTCCTCGCTGAGTTGCCACGCTTGAGCTGTCACTCTTGAGCTGCCTCGGTTGCTTAATCTCAAACATTGTTGCTAATTAGGGATTTGTCCCTATTCTCAAGATTACCTTTAAGCCCCCTCTACAGGAATAATCTCCCTTTCGGCGGTGTTACAGTCAATGCATTTACAAGCGGTTGGCGATGCTGGATACACCAGAGATGTCATACCATCGCAATCCTGCGGCGGTGATACTGGCAGAGACTTTGAATGGCCTAGATGCCTGGCGAGAAGGTCGTTCTGACTTCCTAAGGGGAAGCCCCGTGATGTTGTTCATGTGGTTGTCTGAAAGATTCTGCCTGGTGACTCCTCCGAAATACCCTTTGTCAGTTGTACCCAACTTCTTTTCACGCCACCTCATCAGCGTTGGCTTGGATATTGAGAGCTGGGAGAACTTATTTGTGGAGAATGGGGCTCTAAATTTATATGGGTCAGTGCCTTGGTGGGGACAGTTGCTGCCCATTCTGGAGCTGGGAGAATACCCGTATGTCTAGCTAGTTGGTCTCAGACAAACCTCTTTCTATTTCTCTTGGCGGTTTTTGCATCAATTTGGTTAGGAACAGTTCGTGCCACCTCAGACACTAGACTTATTTAATGTAAAAAGATTTGACTGAGCATTTGTGCATGCATCTTGGCTATTTGTGGGAGAGTCGGCGTCCGTCGACTTGTCCCTCTCAGTCTGTTGGGAGAGTTTGGCATATCCCTGGGGATTATGTGAAGTGGTTGTGGAGGAGAGTGGTCAGCAAGATGTTGGTAGTGGAGACTGGAAAAAGGTGGCTCATCTAATCTGATACCATGGAGGGAGGTGTTGTGGTTTTTCCGAAGCTAGTTCGGGCTTATCGGTCCATGGAGCGCCTGCGGCACTCCGTTCAGGCAGGATAAGCTTGGGGACCCCAGGATACAGATGATGATAACGGAGTGGGCTCCTCTGGTAGCTGTGGATAGGACTCTTGGAGAGTTTATAATGGGTAATAAATGTGGGGGTTTAATTTAGCTTTTTAGGTAAGTATGGGGAAGGGAGATATCCGTTCCTTTTCTTATGTAATCTGTACCGAAATTTCTTATTTTTAAAATAAATAAGTTTTTGATCAAACAGTTGTGCCTTTTGATGAGTTTTGTGTTTTTGAATTATCTATACCGATCGCTAAGGCATACATAATCCTTTTGTTCAAGTATATGTTAGAATGGACTGTCGTTCTCGGAGATAAGAAAATAATAGTATTTTGTGAAAAAGAAAGGGTCGTGCTCATATAAGGTGAATGAGCTGCCTACGTACCTCAGGGGTTTTGAAAATTATTTAATTTTGTTTGAAAATAGTTTATTGCAGAGGATCAGGCCCACGTAGTTCTGGGTAGAGGGGAATGAAGAGTTTTTTTTTTAGAATAGAAGGGAGATGAGAAGAGTCGTAGCGCGTCGAGATTTCGGACTAGGCGTAAAATTTCTTGGGACGGTCCAGGTTTACTAGATGAGCCATCTCTTCTCCATCTAAGTCGGTGAGCATGGCGGCACCGTCGGACAAGATCTTCTTGACAATGTAGGGGACGCACTAATTGGGCTTGAATTTCCCTGTGAGATCCCAGATGGGTTCTATGATCTCTTTGAGGGCCAGATCCCCTTCTCGGACACCGCGATCCTTGACTCTCTTATTGAATGATCGCGCTATTCGGAGATGGTACCCTTGTATGTGGTATAGAGCTTTTAATCTCCTTTAATCTAAGAGGGTCAGCTCATCAAGATGGCTTTGGAACCAGTCTTCTTCGCTGACCCTGCTCTCAAGCATGACGCGTAATGAGGATATTTCTAGCTCCACGGGTAGGACTGCTTCCATGCCATAAACTAGAGAGTAAGGGGTAGCCCTAGTAAAGGTTCGAATTGAGGTTCGATATCCCCAGAGGGCGTACGGGATCCGATTGGCCCAATTTCAATAGCTTCCGATCATCTTGCTGATGATGGCTTTGAGGTTCTTATTAGCGACTTCGACTGCACCATTGGTCTGAGGTCGGTAGGGAGAAGATTTATGTCTCTGAATCCCATACTCATTAACCACTTCTATAACATCTACCTCGAAATGCAAGTCGTTATCTGATATTAGCTCGTGCGGGACCCCATATCAGCAGATGATGTTTTTCTTAATGAATTTGGCCACCTTCTTGGCGTTCAGCATTGCGTATGACTCATCTTCGACCCATTTAGTGAAGTAATCAATAGAAACTAGGATAAACTCATGCATGTTGGAAGCCTTCGGTGTAACCTTCCCTATGATGTTGATGCCCCAGGTGGAGAACGGTCAGGGAGAGGTCATCTTGTATAATTCACGCGAAGGCAGATGTTGAAGATTAGAGAACTGTTAGCATTTGAGGCATCTCCAGACATAGGCGGTGCAATCCTGGGTGATGGTTGTCCAGTAGTAGCCTTTTCGGATGATATTTTTGGCAAGCATGTGACCATTTATGTGGGGCCTGCATTCCCCACTATGGATCTTCTGCATTATCTTTTCAATGTCAGCCCATGCGATACAGTGCAGATGAGTTCCATCGAAGTTCCTTTTGAGCACTGTTTTATGACAAATGATGTACCGGGTAGCCAGTCTTCGAAGGGTTGATTGATATTTCTTGTTGGAACCCTCAGTATACCTACTATTCTTAAGGAGGCGCCAGATATCAAAGTACCAGCAATTGGCTAGCCCGAGATCTTCTGTGGTGACGATCTCAACATGGTAGCAGTGGGTTGGTTTGTCTTGCTTTTGAACCTGGAAGGGGGTCATTTTTATTCCTTCGAGCATGTCGACCATGGAGGCCAAGGTAGCAAGGGCATCAGCTAGGTTATTCTTTGTTCGAGGTAGGTAATGGAAGGTGACATCTTGGAATTGGATGGCTAGCTCTTCTGAGTGGGCATGGAAGGGTTGGAACTTCTTGTCCTTAACTCTCCATTTTCTAATCACTTGATCGATAATGAGGGCAGAATCCCCGTAGACGTCTAGGTATTGAATACCTTTCTTAAGAGCAACTTGGAGGCCTACCGTGCATGCCTTGTATTCAGTCATGTTGTTGGTACAAGGTAAATCTAACTTGATGGCGATGGGAGTGTGGGAGTCATCTGGAGCGATCATAAGTATCCCAATGCCATATACCTTTTTGTTGGTAGTGCCATAAAAGAACATTTTCCATCGGAGATTGTCCTGGGAAGTGCAGAGGATGTTTTCATCTGGTAATTCGAAGATCCAGAAATCGTCTTCATCCATGGGTTAATCAGTAAGGTAGTCAGAGATGGCTCTTCCTTTCATGGCTTTTTGCGTGACGTACATGATATCAAACTTGGCTAGGAGCATCAACCATAAGGCCATTCAGTTGGATAAGGAAGGTTTCTCAAGCAGGTATTTAATGGGGTCCATTCGGGATACAAGTTTGATAGGGAAGGTGAGCATGTAGTGCCACAACTTTTGGGTGACTCAGACAAGTGCGACACACGCCTTTTCCAAAGCAGTGTAGTTGACCTCGTATCCGGCCAATTTGTGGCTGGCATAATAGATGGCTTTTTCTTTACGGGAATCTCTAAGGTATTGGGCTAGAAAATCCCCAACTGTAGTGTCGGTTATGGTTAGGTATAGGAGCAAAGGGAGACCAGGTTGTGGTGACATGAGCACCGGGGGTTGGGTAAGATATTATTTGATTCGATAAAAAGCTTCTTGGTAGGCCTCATTCCAAACTTTAGATGAATTCTTTCAGAGGAGTTTGAAGATATGTTCGCAGATAAAGGTTAACTGGCTGATGAACCGGCTGATGTGTTATAATTTTCCAAGGAAATCTCGGACTTCTTTCTCTATTCGGGGAGGTGGCATCTCAAGTATGGCTTTTAGCTTGGCAGGTTCTGCTTCTATCTCCTTATCACTGGCCATGCATTCCAAGAGTTTTCCCTTTGTAACGCCGAAGATGCATTTATGCAGATTGAGTCTCATCTGACACTGTCGCAGTCGTTCGAAGAACTTTCAGAGAGTGGGAACATGACCTTCTCTAGTTTTGGATTTGATAATCATATCATCCACATAGACCTCAACTTCTTTGTGAATCAGATCATGCAGGATGGTTGTGGCAGCCCTCTGGTAGGTAGCCCCAGTGTTCTTAAGACCAAATGGCATAACAGTGTAACAAAAGGTTCCCGTGGGGTGATGAACGCGATCTTTTCTTGGTGGTCTGGGTGCATTTTGATTTGGTTGTATTCGGCAAATTCGTTGATGAATGACTTGAGAGAATGACTGGCTGTGTTGTCCATTATCATGTCGATATTGGGTAACGGATAATCATCCTTTAGAGAGGCTTTGTTCAACTCCCGGTAGTCTTCACACATCCAAACCTTCCCTCCTGATTTCGGCATAGGCACAATTTTGGCTAGCCACGTGGGATATTCGATCACACGAATGAAGCCCACGTTCAACTGTTTGACCACCTCTTCTTTGATTTTGAGCGACCATTCGGTGCGGAGCTTTCTGAACTTTTGTTTAACCGGCTTGTAATCTGGGAGAGTGGGAATCTCATGCTGAGCTATTTCAGGATCAATGTCGGGCATATCGTCATAGGACCATGCGAAGACATCCACGAATTCCTTTAGCAATTCTACGAGTTGTGCACGCTCATGCTTGTCAAGGGTAGACCCTATCCTAATCTCGCGTAGTTGTCTACTAGAACTGAGGTTAACAATAACAGTCTCCTCTTTATTATCTTGAATACGGTTATATTGTTTATTATTAACCTTATTTAGATCAGTTAAGAATGTTCATTTGCAAAATCATCATCATCAAAAGTTTGATTAGAATCTAGACAATTAATGTAAGGCACGGCAAGATACTCAAAATCTTCGTTTATTTCATTGATAGGAAAAACATCATTGAGAACCTCATCAAAGGAGGACTCGATTACATTTGAACAAGGATAGACAACAGAAGAATAAATGGGGTAAACATTAGGATTAGGGGAGATTTTAGCAGGTAGAACTGACGTAGCATGCCAGTTGAGGAGAGGTGTATGAGCAGCTTTAATTAAATGGGATGGATCCAGTGATGTAGTTCTTGAATGAACCGTGCAGAGTGTCAGCCCCAATGTTTATAGGTTGAAGGGATCTTTGAAGTCACTTTTCTCAGTCTCTTCGGTATCTTTGATGAGAGATCGTACATGGTGTGTCTTGGAAAAAGATCTCCATTCCAGGATTTATCTTCTTTTCTGTATGGTCATACCATGGTTCTGTAAAGCAATAAAAGGGGAAGTCTTCGCCCTCTTTGATGAATCGTCCATTCAAGGAGTCACTTGGGATAGTCTGGATGCAATCTAGTCCTCTCTTTGGTCGAGACTGGCGGATCATTCTGAGTTCTTGTTTTGATGGTTGATACCCCAAACCACAATGAGTGAAAGCTTTCTTCAGTTCAATAGGCTTAAGTATACCTTGTTGTCTTTGTCCTAGCCCCAGTCCGGGCATGAAGTGCATGTTTCTGAACATCTGAATCACATTGACGTTGCCATGAGGGTCGTATTCTGGACAAACCCTTTCTTTGAAGTCATCCCTTGCCGGGAGTAGGAGTGGCTCAACTCAGAATCCTGATAGGAGCATATCATTTGACCCGTGTTGTATCTCAAGAATTGGACTGTTGGTACTTGATCCCTCGGCATTATCGCCATCACCCAAAATGGTGATGACTCGTCCGTCGGCGAAGAACTTTAATTTCTGATGGAGTGAGGAAGACACACCCTTGATACTATGAAACTAAGGTCGTCCTAGCAACAGATTGAAACAAGCTAGGATGTCAATAACTTAGAATTCGATGATAGGGTTTATAGGGCCAGCCCCTATTACAAGCTTTATGGATCCCATCACCTCCCGATGGGTATTATCGTAGGCACGCACAGTAGCTGAGGTTGGAGCGAGGTCATTTTCTTTCAGTCCTAAACATTTGAAGGTTCTCAGTGGGCAGACATTTAAGGCGGATCCATTATCGATAAGAGAGAGTGGTACAACCTTCCCCATAGCTTCGATGGAGATATTGAGTGCATGATTGTGGTTTGGCCCAATCTTGGGGATTTCTTCTTCAGAAAAGGATAGCATTCGGGTAGAGGTCAAGGATCCGACCAAATTTATCGCTTCTTTTAGTGTGGTAGAGGGAGGAACTGTGGGTCCCGTGAGCATCTTGATCAAAGCATTTTTGTGTAGCTGGGAAGATATGAAAAGCCCCCATAGAGTGATGTTAGCTTGAGTTTTCTTCAGTTGATCGAGGATTTTGCTTTCCTCGAGGGTCATCTCTTGCATAGGAAGGTTTTTAACGCCCTTCCCTTTGTCATTTGTAGGTAGTGATCTTGGGATCTGGTAATGCCTCCTTGATCTGGTTATCTGATTTACTGAAGAAGGGAAGAACATGAATCCCGTGTCCTCATCGACCTCGAGTCGTTCTGCCACCCTATTAATTTCTCAAAGGAGTTCTTCAAATGATATTATCCTACACATGTCGGCTACCGGGCCAGTTCTTTCTGAAGCTTTCTCCTCGAATTCTTCCCCCAATCTGGAGGCAATAATTATGTCTTTCCATGTAAAGTCGATGCATTCCACAACTTCAATGGCTTCTTCATACAGGTATTCCCATTCTGTGGGGATATGTAAGGGTGAGGGGACCAGGCACCCTTGTAGCTTCAGAGCATCAAGTAACTCAGTCATATTGCAAATATCATCGATTCGCCTGAATATCTCTGCCATAACCAGGATAACATCATCTAAGCTGAGTTCCTCGGGTGGTACTACCCAATTGTCTGACTCTCGGGCCCATTTATTGCTTCCAAGAACAGCGTGTTGAACCTATGGCAATCAATGATCATCTGTGGGGGCAATTTCAGTCCTAACTCCAGGAGTTGGTTTAAGACTTCTGATAATTCTATACTTCCATTTTCAGAACGGGTACGAATAGCGATGCATGCTCTAGTAAGGATTGACAGTGCCTGATCAGTGAGGCTAGCAGGGTGTAGGAGGAAATATGGGAAACTTTGGAGAGGTTTAGGAGAGTATATGGGTGTGATTTGAGTTGAGGGATCAAATTCGAGGTTCTCTTCTAAAAAGATGGCATCGGCATGATTTGGTAGTGGGTTGTGAGTAGTGTTTGGCTTAGGATTGGCTGGTGGGGCGATGGTACCTCGGTCAATTAGACCTTAGATTACATTTTGAAGGTGAAAACATTGGTCGGTGGTATGGCCAGCTGTTTGTTGAAAGGCACAATGGGCATCTGCCTTGAAGTTTCTTAGGAGCGGATTTGGCAAAGGATGGGGGTCCAAGGGTTTGATAAGGTTTCGGTTCAACAAGGCTTGATAAACTTTGGAGAGGGGAGCATGGAGCTCGGTGTATTCTTTTCGGACTGGGACAGGGAGACTTTCTGATGACCGTGATGTGGTTGGTTGAGATATGTTGTTGATGGTTGAGACTGTAGCACTAACAGGTTTACCATATTTCCTAAGGGTGAACTGTCCGGACGCCTTCTTTGGTTCGACATCTGTTTTAGCAAGACCCTCCTCGATTTCTACTCCTGCTTCTCTGAGAGCTCAGAAGTGGGGATAGTATTTTCCTCCTATGGTTGCTCGAACATGGGGTAAGAAGTTCTTCTTCACTATGTTGACTTGTTATTCCTCGGAAGGACGATTGGTCATGGTTGCTGCTTTTTCCCTCTATCAGGTATGAAGTTAATGACTGATTCCCCAGAGTTCTATTTGAGCAGCGCTAAATCACGGTCATTGTATTTCACTGTGACATGAATTCTCGAGCCACATCCTGCCAGCTACGAATTATGGACTCTTCGAGAGATAAAAACCATCGAAGGGTGCTATCCTTTAGAGTTTGCTGAAACAATTAGGCCATCACTTCTTCAGAAGCCCCTAGTAAAGTCATGGAACGTTGATAGCTGCGGAGATGAACAATCGGGGGTCCAATTCCTCTGAATTTCTCAATATTTGGCATCTTAAACTTCTCGGGTAACCTCGCTTTAGGATAAGGAGACATGTGGGTGTAGTCCATGTAATTCCTCGAGATTCTGACTTGGTCAAACTTCTTAGTGAGCATCTTGAGGTCCTCTTTGGCCTTGTTCAGCTCCTCCTCCTTCGAATCAATGATCACAGGTAAATTAGCCCCATACTGGGCGAGGCTCGGCATCAAAAGTTGGGCAGGCAGCGGCCCATTAGCAGGAGGGGCATGTGGAGCATGTTGATACTCTTCGAGAACCCAGATGGGCTCAAGTGGATCCATAACACGAGGGAATAGGGCCTTGGGCTCTTGGGGAATGGGAACCTGGTTTCGTTGCATCTCTCGGACCTCAGTCTGAAGGTTATCAGATCCGGCTGCACAACGGGTACTTAATCTGTATTCTCCATGGAAGGCGGATGGATTCCGGACTCGGAAGAAGTAGCAGGGGAATAGATGGAACTTCGAGGTGATCTAACTGAAGACCGAAGCCAATAAGAAGTCAGGCCAAGGGTTTGCAATCGACCTGAGAAGGCGTAAAATGGGATTTATTTTTGAGAAAAAAGGATGAAAGTTTTTTTCTTTTTCTTTTTGATAGGAAAAGACAAAATATTTTTGGATTTTTTATAAAGAGAGGAGAAATGTTTTTGGATTTTTTTTATAAAGAGAGGAGAAATGTTTTTGGATTTTTTTGATAAAGAGAGGAGAAATGTTTTTGGATTTTTTTCTTTCGGGAGATGGGTCTCATCATGATCATTATAATTATTATGTTCTCACTTGTATTAAATTCTCCTAAATGTAAAATAAAATGCCTAACGGGACCCGAGCCTGAAAAAGTTAGGTTTATAATATATGCAAAGCTATGGCTGGACTTGTGACCAGGCTCACGGATAGGGTCCCGCTTTAAAAATGCGCAAAAATTAGGGCGATAAGCTGACCCAAAATTTTGGTAGAGTTTCAGGTAGAAACTGGCAATCTTATATGTGTGTCCTAGGCTTGACACATATATGCGGGTATGCAGTTTGGTTGGGTGAATCGGAAAGGGTTCCCCCTTTGGCGTGACTTCCACGATATACGTCTTGCTCTTGCGAGCTATCGGTACGTGTGGACAAACTATTTGATATACCTGAGTGTACGTGAATTGCCTAACTATATACCTCGTGGGGACGGTACGTGTGAGAGCGAATTCAATATACTCGGCATACGTGAACAAATTCCCTGTAATATACCTCCCGTCATGACTTCGTCAAGCGGTACGATGTGGGGAAATCGTTCGATATACGTCGAAGGTACTTGGCCAATGGAAGGTGAGAGTCATATCGCTTAGGCTAACTGCACCCTGCCGGACCAGCGCCCATCACGAAGTGACCCTCCAGTTACTGGACAAAATTTGGTCAATAACAATGCTCTTTGGTGATGTTGTGCGAATCATGCATGATTCTCTTATTAGTATCTTATGATAATGTTTTTTTCCGATCATGCCAAACAGGGAGCAAAGTACGAGCACCAATGGTACACAAATTATGGATGGTTGAAGCATGCAACATGTGGATATATGTGATCCTAAGTGCACGTGATGCGAAGTGTACATGGAGAATTTTCTTCAAGTGTGTGAATAGAAGCATAAGCATAAGGTTCACATGACTAGTAAAGGGGATATACATGGAAAGGGGGAACATTCGAAAATGGGGGAAAATATAAACATAACACCCATCTAAATTGAGTCTAGCCATCAAAATAAAATATTCCCCAGCGGAGTCGCCACTATGGCCATCCCCGATCCTCGCAGCGGGCGGGCAGAGTGAGGATCCTTGGTCCCGCGTGTCCCTCTCGGGAGCGCTTCGGCCGGCGTCATTGATGAGGTGAAAAATGTAGAGAGATGGAGTAGCCAATCTATTTTACTCAAAATAGACAAAAGAAAGGGAGTCATCCCGAAGGACACCATCCAAAGACATACTGATGCATAAGAAACCAAAATGATTCGGAAAGGGTCCGGAGGCTAAGTTACGAAATGGAAAGGTGTTAGGCACCCATTCCGCCCTTACGATCTCTCATGGATTTTTGCTATTTTCCTTTATTTTCCCCGTGATATGTGTGCATGTGTATATATAATGGAGATAGGAGTCATCGATTTGTACCATGGAAGAGGTAAATCGAGTCATCCGTAGGAATGCAAAAATAATATTAGAAAATAGGATTTACGCAATTATCCTTACGTTGATCGTTATGAGGGAACGATAACGCATATGGGATAATACGCTACAAAGAACAAGTATATAGAATATAAGAGAATTGAGTTTAGAGAAAAATAGAAAATAAGAGAAAAAGTAAAAATAGGACTCGAATCTCAGATTTTACCCCGAGACGCCTACATAGCCTATAGAGGCATTAAAGTCCACGTAGTTCACATGCAAAACGAGGGGTGGGGTTTATCCCATAAATCCAATCGTAGGATTCTCTTATTTGTGTGTGTGTGTGTGTGTGTGTGTGTGTGTAGAAAAGGTGTTTTAATTGTGAGAGAAGTGTAAGAAAACTGTGAGAATTCCCGTTTGGAATTTACGAGCAAACCCTCATTTTCTTATTTTTTGGGTTTTTATTTATATGAAAATAAGAGATGTGCAATAATACTAAATAAAAAAGTATATTAAGATGTGTGAGATGAGGGAATAAAAGTGTTAAGTAATAAAACAAATTGATGCAAATTTTTTAGAATTTAAGGAGAGAATTGAGAAAATTGGACCTTCTTGAAGATCTTGAGCTTGATCTTGTATGTTGGAGAGTAGCCCTTGCAATTGGATGATGATGGAGGGTAGTGAATTCACCAAGTTTGATGAAAAGGATGATGAAAAGTGAAGGTTGGAAAGGGATTTGGATGTGGAAATCACACTAACTTCGAGAGAGGTTTTCTGGATTTGTTGTAAGTGATGTTTATCAAATCTGGGCTCCTCTTGCAATGAGGCCAAGGCCTCCGTTTTATAGGCCCAGGGCATTGTCGATCGACATAGCCCTAGTCCTGCCAATCGACAAGTGTGTTTAGGCACACTGCCGATAGGCAAGGTCTGGACCTGCCGTTTGGTAGTGTCTTTCAGGCCTTTTCGGAAAATCGTCCGCAGAGCGCAAACCGTTGATCTGAATCGTGCACGGGGTAGACCATTGGAAAGGTAATTCAGATACCTTCAAAAGTACTTGGGACCTCTCCGGGTTTGAGAGTTTACTTTGGGTCAAATGTGGCTCGGAAGCGCTCGTCGGTCCATTGGACGGAGAATCGTCGGACGTAAACGGATCGTTCATCCGCATGGTAAGTCAGAATCATGTATGGGGTGGATCATTGGAAAGGTTAAGAGATGTACTTCGATATTCCAAAGAGTTTGATCCGATTCATGGAGTTGACTTTGGTCAACTGGGCCCTGGAAGCATTCGATGACCTCTCGGAGTAAAACGGATCATTCATTCGTACCGTAAGTTAGAATCGTGCACGGGATGGACCGTTGGAAAGGGGATTCAATTCCCTTTGAAGATTCATTTAATCTCGGTCGAGCTGAAGACTTTGACTTTTTAGTCACACAAAGCCTGGGATCTCCCGATGGCTTCTAGGTCAGTACTCGGGGTATGACATGGGTTTGTGGTGGTGAAGGGAGGTGCTAGGAACCTAAGGAGAGTTTTAGGGGTGATATAATGGGGTGTCTACAGGTCGAGACTGTCGAAGTGTTATTTAATGCAGATGAGCCGAGACGAAATTGAGGAGTCATCTGAGACTGATATTCCATTTCAGTGGGGATAGCCGAGAAGACATTTTGATATCATTTGAGGCCAACTCTGATAGAGATTGAGGCTAGTTACTCTTTACTTACTTGGGCAACTGTCCTGACTGGTCGTCTAAAATAAGGTCTTAGGCCGAGACAACTCTGAATGAGACTGAGGGAAGGGATCATCATAGACCAGTCTGTAAGGAGACCTCTAGTGTATAATGGTTGTCTAAGGGGACATCTCTGAGGAATCCTCCTTTAGTGGGTAATCTAGACGAGACCACACTTATGTATACCAATTGCCCCTAGAACTTATCCTTCAATGTCGATGGGAGGCTGAGGTATAAACATGTTCTTATTGTCTCGTCTCGTCTTGGTATCGTGCTTTATTATCTGCACCTGAGGGTGCTCAAGGGTTTGGATAGGTTCAACATTTGTAACAGGCTTTAGTAGAAATGATACACGCCTATTATCTGATGATGGACTTTGTTAACATGGCATAACTTACTAGACATCTTGATCTTGCGTATAGACAAACATCATGTTTGGGCCTTTGGGAAACATGACCTAATGATTAGAGGCATTTGAAAGTTTTGCCAACAGCTTTAGGTGGCAAAACACCCCAACTTTCCATTTTTCCACAAAATAATTCCAAATCCAATTTATCTCTCTAAAATTTCTCTTTTATCCAATGAACTCTCTCTTCTCTATTGTATTCTTACGTTCCAGCCTTTCCCTTTCGACCTTCCAGGTATTCCACTCATCCTCTCTTCTCTTTTCCTTTTGTTTGATTCTGGTTTCATAGATTTGTATTTTTTTTATGAGTTTTCTGGTCATTTCGACCATAAACTTATGGTGGTTTATACATGTTTCAGTGCGGTTTGGGTGGGTAGGAATTGACTAGAAGGAAGTTTTAAATTGAGCTTGGAAAAACACTGATGTCTCTTATCACTTTTAGGGCCAATTGTCCCATTTTCTGGTTTCTTCTCCAACAAGAGTTATTTGATCTTAGAACTTATGTTCTTGGTGTTCTTAAGGGAAACTAGTCGAAAACACCCAACTGAATTGGTTTGATCTTTAGAAATTTCCACATTTGTTTCCCAAGTGTTTGTTTATGTACCGTAAGCTTTACGAGCTTACTTGGGAGTTTCCAAATCTGCGTGATCATATTAGACGAGAGATAAAAAAAGGCCGAGGTCGAGTCCCGCTGACTTAGTCCTCCAATACCTTTGACTCTCACTCCTATAGATGTAAAAAAAACATTTTTCTCTCAACTCATCCTTCTTCATCCGAGACCACAGTTAGATCCAATCTAGTTGTCATTTTCATCTTTAGGGATATCATGTCTTCCTCCAAGGCCTATATTCCTTCTAAATGCTTGGGTCTTCATGATAACCTAGTGAACTCTGTGGATGACTCTTTTAAGGAGTCCATGAGAGTTTATGTATCCCGTGTTCGTGATGGTGAGATGGAGGATTATGCCGAGTTAAGCAATAGGGGTCATTCGAGTACTTTTTCTCGCCAATAGGGAGACCTTGAGACCCAAATTTATGACATTTTGGATGATGAGTCTGAGAATGGGGTTACTAAAAATGTACCCCACCCTATCCTATGCCCACACACGTCTCGACTATGACTTTGGTCGAGTTCATACAACGTGACCCTCATGGTAAGTCCCCTGCCACTGAGGAGGAGGAGGATGAAGAAGAAGAAGATCGTTACACTTTAGATACAATTGTATCTTTGGACATTCCCACTTATGTTTATGAGACTGATCTAGTAGTTTGGAGGCACATCTACGGGATCAAACCTTCTATGATCATGAGACTGACTGCTGAGGATGAGCACACTTTTGATATGATAAATAAGGGAGAAGTAGTCATTTATGAACAGATGTTCAGGGTCGACTTTTGCCTTCCTTTTCACTCGTCCATTAAGGAAATTCATTCTTCGATTGGTGTTGCTCCAGCCCAATAAACCCCGAATGCCTGGAGGTTCCTTTATGGAATGACCCATCTCTAGAGAGTCACCTATGACAAAAATCTTTGAGCTGAGATCTTTCGAGGCTGTTACAAGAGTGCTACTACGAAAGAGAACTTATTCTATTACCATAATGTGAACTTTCATCCCAACCAAAAAGTTCTTCTCATCAATCAGACTTCTAATCGTGATTGGAAGTCTTGTTACTTATTTATTTCCGACAACTCAGAGTTTTTTTAGGGTGAATCGTCTGATCTAGATGAGACTATAGTTCCCTATCGATGGGACTGAATCTCAGTCTTGGGAAAAGTTGATCCCGACCTTAGTGCTGAGATGAGAAATGAGATTAACAACCTCAAGGGAGACGGTTTAATTATCTTTGAAGAATTAATGACTACTGTACTCCTTCAATACTCTGGCATGGGGGTGGATCCTTTAGAGACACTTTGTAAGAAAACTTTTTTATTTTTAAATTTTTACACTTTACCGTCATCTTTAAATTATTTTTACTCAATTATGGACCGATACTGATTTTGTTTATATGGTCTTTGCAGATCGTCCAACCGACATTTCAGACAAGTTTTGGGAAATAGCAGCACCACTCTCCAACAATCTCCTTGCCCGTCTCCAGGTCAAGGTTGTCTAACTGACTCAAACTCGAAAAAAATATACAAATGTGGGCCCCGTGCTATTGAAAGGTCAAAGAAAGGAAAGAGGATGTTGGTAGAACCTCGTCTCCTCCTCTCTAGCAACAAAATAAGAGGAAAGAGGGTCAACCGAGACATATCGTTAAGCCCTTTCTCCCTATTACAAATGATACGATGGCAGTTGGGCATCTGGCATAACTTTGTGTCAACAAGAATATCTTCTGGGGAGTTAAATTGAAAGCTCGAGAGGCCATAAGTTCGATTATTTCCAACTACGATAACCAATACTTCGATTCTCAGGACCCTTCAAGGTTTTTCAACTTTGATCTTCATAGGGCGACTCGGGTAAAGACCAAATCCTAAACTTAATTATTTTTCTGAAGTGTTGTGTCGTCTTATATTTATTATACTTACTTCTTTGTTACCTGTGATTGCAGCCTATCATCGCCCTTTAAAATATTCAGCCATGGATGGTGGAGGCTGAGTCTAAGGTGAAGATGGCTTATAATGCCAAAACTCAGCTTTTTGAATTGAGGTAAAATCTAGAGGACCAAAAGTTTAACTTTGAAACCCGAACTCATGAACTCCGGGATCTTCATAAGGAATACCTTGTGACTGTGAGGCAGAGTTATAAGACCAAGCTTGAAAAACTTGAGGACGAACCAAAACAACAAAAGGAGGCTGATGATGAGTGTGTTAAGTCTGTAGTGGAGAATGTTATTGTTGACTTCAAGGAGTCAAAGGAGTTATTTGGATAATCCATTCAGTACATGGAGAAGGTAGCCAAAATTATATGTCGGTGGGCTACCAACCAATGTAATGGTCATGTACTAACCGAGATCATTAGGTCCTTCGGTTTAACCAATCCTGCGAGTGGCACCACTCTTCAGGAAGTGCAGACTGAGGTTGATGATGTTGGGCTGATGATAGCCGAGGATGAGACAGTCTTAACTGATTAAGAAGATATAACTGAGGCGGTTAGTGATCAAGAAGGGACCACGGATAATCCTAATGAGAATCGGACTGAGCCAACTGTTACTGAATCCTTGGCGATCGAGGTTTAAATTTTTCTATCTTTTTAAGGTGACCGTTTGTGATCTCTGAGACCCAAATTTTGTAATCCGTTTTTATTTCTGAACATTTAGTCTTTGTAACTTCTTGAAATGCTATTTTAATATAATTTGAATGCTAAATTTTGCAACTGTCTTCTTCATTATTTTCTGCCAAGTGTAGTATCTGCTTTGTTGCTTCCATAATAGTATGTGGTATATGTTCTAGTATATTAGGATAAGACATATTTTACATTGGTCCTAAGCCTTATTTTTACCATGGTATTTAATAATGATGTACAACTTACTTATCCCCTAATTTTTTTATGAGAGTGGTTTGAAGATGATTTCAGACCACTCTCGTACCCTCGAGATGAAGTTTTAGTCATGTGTATTTTTTTTAAATGATGTTAAGTACTTTCACTATATACAAATGATGTTCACCACACTCAAATAATGTTAAATGCTTCTCACCTCTAAGGGTTTATATAGAGCGATGTCTTGGAGCCGAGAATCCAAAGGCATTCTCATACCGCTAAGAGAGAGATGTAGTTATTCACCATAAAATGATGTTTAAGAATTTTACCATAATCAAGTGATGTTAAATTCTTACCACCTCTCAGGGTTTATTTAGAGCGATGTCTTGGAGCCGAGACTCCAAGGGCATTCTCATAGAATTAGAGAGAGATTTAGTTATTCACCGTAGAATTATGTTTAAGAACTTCACCATACTTAAATGATGTTAAATTCATCCCGCCTCTCAGGGTTTTTATAGAGAGATGTCTTAGAGTCGAGACTCCAAAGACATTCTCATACCACCGAGAAATAGATTTAGTTATTCACCATAAAATGATGTTTAAGAATTTCACCATACTCAAATGATGTGAAATGTTTCCAACCTCTCGGGGTTTATATAGAGCGATGTCTTGGACTCGGGGATCCGAAGGCATTCTATTACCATCGAGAGAGAGAGATTTAGTTATATAACTATATTATTCTAAAAAATTAACTTCAAAATAGGAGACAACACTTCATATTATATTTCTCTTTTTAACTTTTCTGTATACAGAATTCGAGTATAATCCAGAAATTGATTTTTAGCTACAACATATGAGTTATCTATTGGTAATATTTCTAAAAATGGTCTGCATTCCAAGGGTTGGATAATAGTCACCCTTCAAGGTTCTCTAGTTGATACCTTCCAGGGACGACCTCTTATGTGACTTTGTAGGACCCGTGACAGTTAGGATGAAGCTTTTTAGATTTCTGGATTACCTTTTTCAGTATGAGATCCCCCACCGTGAGAGGCTAGTGGTTCTTTACTGATAGACTGATTGTCTAATGGTCGCGTCTTCTCTTCTTTCTTAAATAAGATCCAAGTCTAGTCTCCTTTCTTGGCAACCCAATGTTGGAATGACAACTTCTAGCTCGTAGGCCAACATGAATGGGGTCACTTTTGTCAGGATTCTTTATATCGTCCTATATGCCCATATAGATCTATGAACCTCATCAAACCCTTTGCCTTTAGAATCTTCTAATTATTTCTTGATTCCATCCAATAGCGTCTTGTTTGTTACCTCGGTCTGCCCATTAGCCTGTGGTCGGCCCGATGCAGAAAAGAACTAATTGATGATGACCCTTCCACAATAGGCCGCCAAGGACTTGTTCTTAAATTGTTTTCCATTGTCGAATATTAAGGTGTTGGGGAGTCCATACCGAAAAATAATATTCCTCCAAATAAATCTGAAACACTTTTCCTCTAGGATGGTAATCATGGCCTTAGCTTCTACCCACTTGGAAAAATAATCTATCGCGATTATCAGGAAATGGAAGTTCCTCTTTGCTCTGGGGAGGGGGCCGACCAAGTCAATTACCAACATTGCAAAAGGCCAAGGGGATGATATTGGGAAAAAAAAGCTAATGGGGATGATGGGGTATGTTAGCAACATGTTAGAACTTTCCACATTTGAGAATATATTTGGTCGATTCCTTGGCAAGGTTAAAAAATAATAACCTTGAGTGACTATCCTTTTGGCCAAGAATTTTCCACCATTGTGGCTTGCACAAGAACCCTCATGTATGTTTTTAAACACGTAATTTACCTCAGACGGGTGCACACATCTTAAAAGGGAAAAAGAGAACCCTTTTTATACAATACATATCCTATAATAGTAAAAAATTCTTCTCGGTATCATCCCTTTCTTCACTCGGCTTTATATTCCGGTAGCTTTCCATCTCTCAAATATTCTATGACCGGGTCCATCCAAGACGGTCCTAGATTTATGTCCATACATAATTCAATGTTGGCCTCTTCTCCCTCTATGCTTAGCTTCAAGAGGATCTCCATTGGAACTGATCGGTGGATCTCTGTTCTGGTGGCCGACGCGAGCCTCGCTAGTGTGTCCTCCTTCCAATTTTCATTTTTGGGGATCCTCTTGATCCTGACTTCCCAAAAGCTCTTTACAATGCTCTTGACCTTGGCCAAGTACTTAGCCATTTTCTCATCCTTTTCTTTATAAATCCCCAAAATTTTATTAACAACTAATTGGAAATTTTCATTTTAAACCAGTCATTGAATTCTTATTAAAAGAAATGTCCTAAGCATAAGTGCTAAAATTGTATTTGATTCAACCTACAAGAAAATTTTATCTCTTAACGATTATCCAATAAAAGTATGTGCCGCAGTAATGGTGAGACAAATTTATAATATTTAATTTATTTTCGAATGTACCAGAACAGATAAAAGATATTATAATTTAAATAAAAAAATTACAAAATTAATCGAATATATGTTCCGAACAAACTTGAAAAGTGAAAAATAATTTTTCTTTCAGAAAATGTAAATCTAATAATTTTTTAATATTATCTTTTCATCTCCACCAAAAATCTAAAATAGATACCTTACTGCTTAATACCTTTGTCTTATTCTAATTACTCATTATTAGAAACATCTCTATTTTAAGTAATCGCCTGGGTACCTGGAACCTTTGCAATAAGTTGCAATCCTGATTTATGGTTCCTAAATCTACAAACCAGGTTATTGTAGACCGAATCGTAAATCAAGATTCTACTTTAGAGAGATAAAGACATTACCATGCCCCATCTTCCTTATAAAACTAGGAAATTAGACAGTGCAACTATAAAACCTCTAACTACTTATAGTGAGAATACCTTCCTTTCAGTTATTTCACTACTACCGAGGAATATGAACTTTCTTTAACCCAAACCATTATACTTGAGACTTAGCCTTTTCTTCCTACCTACCTTTCAAGAGAGAAGTAAAGATCTTCTCAAATAACTAAACTAAAACCAAAGGTGCAAAAAATTCTCATTGATCAATTAAAATGTCCATGTAGAACTTCCCCAATGGGGTATGGAACACATGTAACCAATAATTACCATTCATTCTAAAATTTTGTGATTAAAACCATCCGATGGCGGGACCAATCAAACTGACTCGAGGAATCAATTGCATCACAATTTTAAAATATTGATGCGAATTGAGGGTTAAATTTTTTGTATCGTCTTAAGTTAGAATAATGTCCTATAATAATTTGAGTTCTAGAAATTTATTCCATTTTATTAATACTACTAAGACTAAACTAGTAGTTGAATAGTTGACCTGTATAGAAATATAATAATCATCACTGAAAAAGGTTTTCAATTAAGTGTGTAGAAATTAACCTTTTGATTAATTATAAATTAGCTTCCCTCTACCGCTATTTAAAAATAATCCTACAGACATCCTAATTTCCTGTGAAAGTAAATATTCTCATTGGGAGCTTAAATTACTTCATCTTAAATTAGATAGACCTTACGTCTTTTAATTATATTATCAGGACAATCAAAGAATTCTTATGTGTAATATAATTAAATAGTCGATAACTTTTGGTCCCTCTGTTGTGGAGGATGTCATTACTTGCGTTTAAGTGTAAACCACCGGTTCATTTCATTTAAAATTAAATTCGTATAGGACTTCCTCATTGGGAGGAATGAACATACTCAATATTAATTTTAGAGAATTATCATTTAAGAATTTCAAAACTTTCGTGATCTTGTAATAAACTCTCCGTTTGGGAGGAAAGACAATAATACTAATCCGAGGAGCAATCACATCACAATTTTAAAATATCGATGAAGACCGCAGAGTTTATTTGAAAACCCTTCTCCCACTTAATATTTAAAAATTGAGGGTATTAAATAAATATTACTAAATTCAAATTTGTCAAAATAAATAAATGATAATATCCTAATTTATTGTCAGAATTGAAATACCCGGTCTCTCTATATTAATTTTAAAATTCCATGATACCGTGATAAATTCCCTCCGTTGGGGAGGAAAGTCTATGATAATATGAGGAATAAAGCATACCACTATTTAAAATAAATCGATCTCATTATTTTAAAAACTATGTGATACTGTGATAAACTCCATTCGTTGTGGACGAAAGCCAAAGCTAACACAACGAGAAATCACTTCACTTTTTGAAATAAAATCTAAGACCGAAATTGATTCCACAATAAATTAATTATATGATTTAATTCAATTTGAAAAGAATAATCATTTTTTATTTTACATAAACCTGATCTAGGCCAAGTCACACAATTAATTTCCATGTTATCCATAAATAATGTGGATTCCTTATAAATGGGATTAATTATCACATGCAATCTATCAACATAATTAATTAGATGGAATAATTATAAAGCAATCACAAAACATGAATATATATTATAAGAAGGAAATCGATTCCCTCTCCATCATGGCCTAAACTGGAAGATGCAGAGTCCCAATGGGACACCTTCACCCATCTTATCCGATCACAATTTTCCTATCCTGCGACTCCCGGTGTCCCATGAATTTGGAAATCTCGAGATCGGCACTCGAAAAGATCCCCTAGCGTATTCAGATAAAATTATGTTAGGAGCGTTCGAACGGTTGGAAAATGAGTCGTGCGAACACTGGCGTTCGAATGGTTTAATAATGAGTCATTCGAACAAGGGCATGCAAACGGATACGTGCGCAATCCTTCCTGATGTGATATTTTTGTCCTGAAGAACACCATGTGAATAGTTAAAAACGTTTGTTGTCACGAAAGCGGGCTGGAAAAAGCTTCTTCTTGGATCTTTGACAATCTGGATCTAGATCTTCTTAATCTTCCCATGGCTGATGATAATCGACCAAATATAGAGAAAATCGACCATAAATAACATATATACACCATTCAAATAATCCTTTACAAAGATCAATCAATTGAAAGAAGACAAAAACCTAATTTATATAACCCATTCGAATCTAATACGAGTAACTACGATTAATCATAGGATCTATGATTCATAAAGGAAATTAAATGACCACGATAGAGGGGATATATCACAAGAACCCTACAAAGAAAAGTGAGTACAAAATCCAAATATATTTATTATTTCATACAAACTAGGGTTTTATATTCTTATGGACAAACCCAATACGATTCAATCAATATTGATCCCAAATGATGGGATTAACCAATTTTGATCAATATTGAATGAAAAGGAACATCAAGACTGCATAGAAAAATCTATACATCAAAAATAGGGTTTGTAAAGTCCATACCTATGCGGATCTTATTATCGATCCATGAAAAGAAGTCGGGTTAATGTAGAATCAGATCTCGAATAGCCATTTATCGTCTAATGTATGATCCCTTGGGTGAGCGATAAGGAAGGATAGTCTTCTATCTTGAAAGCAAGCCTTGAAGATTTTCCTAAAAAAAAAATTCTCTCTCTTATTTGCTCTCTCAGGTACGAAACCAATTGTGTTCCCCTCTCCCCAACCTCATTGGTTGACTCCAACTTATCTGCATAAACCCAAAAACGTGGTAAAAGTTCCTAAAAAGTTAAGGGGATAAGTGACCAAACACAATTCTGGAATGAGGGACTATATTGGGGACCCAAGACTAATAACTTAAATTGGCTTCCAAATAGAAAAATAAAATTCCAAATTACTCACCCGTGTTGCCTAGAAAAATACCCAAGAGGGGGGTGAATTGGGTTTTTACAAACCTTTTTACTTCTTTAAAAAAAAATATGATTCTGGGAAAATTAATTTTAATTCATAATTTGTATTTAAGAAATATTTGTAAATTTTGGAATAAATAAAATGGTTGAAAAATAACATAATAAATAAGGAATAAATAAGCAATAAAAAAATCACGTGATTTATAGTGGTTCAGCTAAAAAACGGTGAGCCTACATCAACTCTTCAAGTTATCTGTGTCTCCTTGAGTTCCACTACTGTGATCCGTTGAGGGTGGGATCAAATCACCACGTATAAATCATGTAGCTGGACTAAGCTACAAATTACACCGAAAGCTCATAATCGAGCTTTAATATTTTCATATGAGTGTAGTAATTTTTATAGGATGATAACTCAATAATAATACAACTTTAAATCTGAGTGAATCTCTCTCTTTGAAAAGACTTAAAAATATTCTGACTATGTATCTATCTCTAGTCTTAGCTGAGTATATTCTTGAAATGTTTTTTCTACTTTGAATCTCAGAAGATTTGTATGTCTTATTTTCTCTTGGTCTTCAATTTGTAAGTGACAGAGTGAAAACCGAGCGTTTGTAAATATGATTGTCGTTGTCGTCGGTTTTTCACCTCAATACAAAAAAAAATAAACTTTAACTACACAGGTTTTGTATGTATGGCAGCGAGTTTGGGTATCGAATCCATGGGGATGTCGTCTAAAACTTAATTGATTTATTACTTCTAAAATAAAGGTAAAAGATGATTTTTGGGTTTTTAATGTTTTAATACTACAATTTATCTGGTGAATAATTAAATTCAATTAATTTAAAACTATAAAAAGTATAGGTAGAGAATTAAATTCGTCACTTCAAAATATGTATAACAAATGATTACATTGTTAGATGAGTTTTAAAATATGATTAATATCGTTTGAACAATTATTTAAACCCAGAGTGTCACTCCCCAAATTTTCATAAAAGTCCAAATACGAGTTTGACATCAACAATAATCGCAAAACTACACATACAGTGTCGCAAATATGGTACATACGTGATATAACCCATTAAGGTTCCTCGGTGTATTTTTAAAAATAAACAACCTGTTAAAAAATGGTATATTCCATCATATCATGGCGAAGCAACTAGACACTCAAAATGAGTACATTAATCTTAACCTAATAAAAATTACATAGAAAGCATTTTTAATTAATTTAAATAAAATAGTGTCTGAGAGAAATATTTTTAAAAGGAAGAAAGTAATTTTTTAGTGAACAACTAATTATGAAATCAATTAAACTAATTATAAAGTAATTAAATAAATCAAAATAACAATTTATTGAAATTGGTATTTTATTACAAACAACTAAAAATGAATTATCCTACTCTAAACTAACTACTAAAATTTATGTAATATTGGGTCCTTAATGCCTATCCCAAGTGACCCTTTATATAAGTGAAAATTTGTAGTTTGAAGATAAAAAATGGAATGCAACAATATGAGCAAGTGGGTGATTGTTCTGTGGGTATGTTGGCAAAGTGAAATAAAACAAAAGAGTAATGGATGAGTCATTTGGTAATGGGTTGGATCACATGAAAAAGAGGGACAATCTGACAAAATAAATGAGTGTTGGTCTTTGGGTAAAGGAAAGCATGTGGTGTTTATTACTTCTTTTACATATGAGACATAAAGGATGGAAGGCACAAAAAGTGGAATCTCGGTTAAAGGGGGTATAAAATGAAAAAGGGAGTAGAGTGGAGCATTGTTAGTAAAATGATAAATAAAAGATATAAGAATAAATAAAAAAGGAAAACACAACAAAATAAGAAGCGCCAATTGATCCATCATACATTAAAAAAATAAGAAGCACCCACTAATATTTAAACCCTTTTTCTCACCAAATTCCAATAGTTGTAAATTAAACCTGAACTCCATAACTTTTACATACTACCTCGGATCAATGCATTACAGGAACTCACGCGATCCAGATTTTGTCCCAATAATATTTCAAAAGTGCTCGAGTCACGGGATTTGACCCGGGAATTTGACTTTGACCTTCTTTAGGTTCCAAACTTTACACAGTCGTAATTGCTTCGTTTGAGTTCAAATTGACACACCGTTCGAACACGGGTGTTCCTTGATTCCCGTGATTTGTCCAGGTCCAAAATTATTCATCTGAATTTACCAGTTTACATGTAAAGGTGCGTATGTAATTGTTATTCATCCAAATTGCATCTAGATTTCGTCCTTAGCATCGTAAACCATGTAAATACTCAAATAAACCTTTCATAAATGATTAACGATGAATAATTAAGGTTATACACTAAATGAGTATAAAACGTGAGTTTAATGAACGTGGGATTAAATTATTATATCGTAAAAAGGGGAATAAAATGCAATATTTGACACGAATCACGCCCCTTAACTAACATGTGCGCATTCCCAAAGACAAACGCGTGTAAAATATAGCGTTGGATTAAGTAAACATTGGAAAACAATGGTAAATAAATCGTGACCAACCGACATATTAGCCGACCACACATGGCATAAAAATTACATACATGGTATGGTCGACCCACGTAATTGACCAATCACCCCCACCTTGTACGTGGTCGAACACATGGCACATCACGTGAGAAATGCATGACGAGCGAAGAGGCTAAAAGAGCACGGGCCTAAAGGGATAGGATCAAATCTCTAAGATCATATCAACAAACCGAAAGATCGTAATCAATGGGACACTATAACCGAGTCAGGATAAGCACGAAGAGGCCTAAATATGTAGGATGCCTAGGGCTATAAATAATGAAGATCTAGCTCATATTAATTTAATTGTAACTACACCTAATAACTTGGACTCTCAGTTAGCATCCCTAGTACATCAACTGTTACCATCTCCTTGAAAGTCAATAAACCGATCCCTCTCCTTTTTCCCGTGGACATAGGCCAATCTTACGGTCGATCCACGTATATCTTGTCCACTTGTTTTTATATCTGCACTCTAATATTGTGGGGTCTATTCTGCAAATCTATCTTTTACTGTGAGTCAATAACCCCTACAAAAGTCATTCACATATTTTGTCTCCTCTACCACATATAAAAAACACTATAAATAATGGCACCCACATAACTCAACAATTTTTAAAATAAAAGTCAAACCCGCAAATATTCATAGAAATTAAACTCTTAACCCCTAACAAAAAATTCTAAAATATGGATTTAACCCATAATATTTTTTAAACCCTAACCCTAACACCACCACCAACAACAAAAGAAACACTAACCCACAACCACCACTATCACGAACTCTACCATCACAAAGCAACTATAAACACAACCAGACCTACTACCACCACAACCTTCGTATATTTCATCTCTTTTCACTAACCACCATTACAAGCAGACCACCATCACAGTGATTTCCATAGTGGGGAGATCATATACAAAAAGTTCATTAAAATATTAAATTCAAAAGTCATAAAAAGTTTTAACGATCAAGAATGCATATATTAAAAATTATATATATATATATATATACAGTAATGCTCTTGTGCGGACCAGTCCGCATTTTAAGAGTGCGGACTAGACATGTGTCACCTAGCGCTGAGCCTAGAAAATATCGGCTAAATAATAGACACACTCTCTCTCTTATTTTGGGGCACCGCCAGGTGACACATGTCCAGTCCGCAAATGAACAGTACTTTATATATATATATATATATATATATATATATATATATATATATATAATATTGCTCTTGTTCTGACTAGTCCGCATTTTAAGAATGCGGACAGGACATGTCTCACCTAACGGTGCACCTAGAAATTTTCGCCTAAATTATAGGCACACTCTCTCTCTTTTCTCTCCGGTCCGCATTCTTAAAATGCGGACTAGTCCGCACAAGAGCAGGACTGTATATATATATACGGTGGGGGAAATATACCTACATAAATAGCATGGCACATGTGAGCACACCAATCAAGATGGCGACTAGCATTAACTCCAACAAGATAAGGACAACTAGAGTCCTTGACAAAATAGAAGACCGAGGAACACTATTTGATTTAGATCAAACTCTACAAGGAGAGGAGTTATATATTTGTAACTCGTAACTCTAAATAAAGGGGAGTCCCTCATTGTGAAAGGGGGCTCAGAGGGTAGAGAAACACTCATGTAAACTCTCTCATTATTATAGTGAAACACTGTTAAAGTCCTGTGAACGTAGATCATTGATGGGCGAACCACGTAAATCTTTGTCTCTTTCTCATTTATTATTATACATACATCGTGATGATATGGCATCCCCCAACAGGAGAATTTTTTTGCTACAACAATTGACGTCGTCTGTGGGAAACGACACAAAAAATCTTTCATTCATGTTGACGAGATGAAAATTTAAGTTGCGACACCATGATTTACGCATGCAATAATCAATATCTAAGTTTTCTTCTTCTATCTCCTTATGAAGGATTATATATTTTGTATAAACATTGTATCATTAGTGCATGATTTTAGTATATTTGTATTTATAAATCTTAGTATTCAATTTTTATTCATCTGCAAATTGTATGATAGTGTTGACGTAGTATATTCATATGTCCAATTTCAATAAGTTATAAATGATAAATATGTCCCCAAAGTGACTCACAAAGCAATGAAAGTTAATGAATTGGGTATGTTTTAACTCTTGTCCCACATTGGAAGAGTAGTGGAAAGTTGATGAATTAATAACACCCCAAGTATGGACTAAGGCTTGGATGCATTGGGGTATCCCAACTCTTTGAAGGGGAGATGGCCTACACTATGCATGTGTTGGGCTTGGGCCAAAAGCCCACACGCGTGCGCGCGCCATCCGCCAGTCCGGTCGGCTCGGCTCGGTTCGGGCTTGGGCTTGGGCTTATAAAATTCTCCTACATTTTTGGGCCGAATTAATTAAACTTTCTGGGCTTTTATTAATTAATTCCATAATTAATTAAATGTTTGACAGTTAATGCCAAAGGTCAACAGTTAACAAATTAACTATTCCAACAGTCAACACAAAAGCTATAAATACAAACCTTTCTTTCCTGTTTTAACTACTGAAAAATTAACCCTCCAGAAAAATTCTGAAAATGTGTTTTCTTCATTTCTGCATATCATATCACTATTCTGGTTGAGTGTAAACAGAGATTTGTGTTCGTTAGGATTAATTGTTGTTGTGCTACATAATTAATTCGGGAAATCCGTTCTATCTTGGGAGGCAATTATTCAATAACCTTCGAGCACGTTGGAGGGAATAAATTTGCCTTAAGGAGACTGTTCTTCAGGGCTCGGATTTATCTTTAATTATGTTATTGTTTCTGCAAATTCAAGTAAGTATTAATTTCTGTAATATCGCTTTATTTCTGTAATTATATTAATAGTTCAGATTTCTGTATTTTTGTATTTAATAAACAGTAGACATAACAATCTTAAGGCAAATTTACTTTGTCTAACTGTTTTGTAGTGTACAAAAAATTTTATTACAGATATTTATTCGTATTAAATAATTTTGTTTTACAAGAAAAAATGAATTAAAATATTGTTTTATTGCAGAAATTAATAAAACAGTTATGGTACAGAAATTAATTTCTACACTGTTTATATATATTCTATTTTAGAAAATAAAATTTTATTTGTAAATTTTATTGTTAAATCTGTTTATATATAATATTTTTAATCTTTAAATTATATTTTTTTTTTGTACGAAATTCCTTTTATTATTAAAAATTAGAGTGACACAAATTTTATTTAGTATAAACTTTTGTTTATATTATATTTTAATTCTGAATATTTTTGGAATTCTTTTGGCATTCAATTATTGTGAATTATATTTGGAGGAAATTGGTGCACAGAATTTTGTATTCTGTTTTTGATTAATTCATTATATATGAATTTTATCATTGATAAAAATTATATTTTTGTAACAGAAATGGAATCGCAAAGTACGAACACTATTCCTACTAAAGTGACTATCACCAACACAAATGTGACTGCACCCGTATCTATGCCACACGGGGAGAAACCGAAAAAGTTCATTGGGGCTGACTTCAAATATTGGCAAGGACAAATGTACTTCTATCTCACTACCTGCCAACTGGGTAGGTTTGTATATGAAGATTGCCCCTCTATTCAAGAGGGAGATGACTCTGAAAAGGTTGATGTTGTTGATGCTTGGAAGCATTCAGACTACCTATGCCGGAATTATATTTTGGCCTACTTGGACAAGACATTGGACCATGTCTACTGCACGATCAAGACATCCAAGGAATTGTGGAATTCTTTGGAAAATAAGTATAAAACTGAAGATGCTGGGATGAAGAAATTTATCGTCGGGCGTTTTTTGGACTTCAAAGTGGTTGATTCTGAATCTGTGATCTCGCAAGTGCAAGAACTCCAAGTGATCCTCCATGACATTCATGCTGAAGGAATGTCACTGAGTGAAACTTTCGAAGTTGCTGCAATTGTTGAAAAATTGCCACCATCTTGGACTTTATTCAAAAACTATCTCAAGCACAAGAGAAAGGAGATGAATGTGGAGGAGTTGGTGGTCAGGCTGAGAATCGAAGAAGATAATCGTGAGTCTCAAAAGAAAAGTGGAAAAAATCCAATGGAAACGAAGGTCCATGTTGTTGAAGGTCCTAAGAAGAACAAACGAAAGTATGATGGGGAAGGCACTTCCAAACAGAACAAGAAGAAGTTCAAAGGCAAATGCTACAACTGTGCTAAACTTGGACATCGCTCAAGCGAGTGTCGTAAGCCGAAGAAGAAAAATCGAAACAATCCTCAAGTAAATGTAACTGAGGGTGAGAATATCGCCAATGACTTGGCGGATATGAATCTTTCTGTCGTGGTCTCTGAATATAACTTGGTTGGAAATACCAAGGAATGGTGGGTGGACACTGGAGCCACACGACACATTTGTGCAAACAAATGGATGTTCTCCACCTATAAGCCTTTGGAAAATGAGGAGAACCTCTTTATGGGAAATTCTTCCACTTCTAAGGTGGTGGGACAAGGAAAGATTGTTTTAAAAATGACTTCTGGAAAGGAACTTACTCTCAACAATGTTCTTCACGTGCCTGATATCCAAAAGAATCTGATTTCTGGATATCTCCTTACTAAAAATGGTTTCAAGCTTATATTTGTGTCTGATCGCTTTATGTTGTCTAAGAATGACATGTATGTAGGAAAGGGATACCTAAATGAGGGGCTTATATTATCTCAATCTCATTACATAGAGAAAGTACTTGAAAAATTCAAGAAGTATGATATTAGTCCTACCAAGACACCTGTAGATGTAAATTTACATTTAGCAAGAAATAATGGTGAAAGCATATCTCAACTAGAATATTCTCGTATTATCGGCAGTTAAATGTATATCATGAACTGTACGCGACTGGACATAGCATACTCAATAAGTAAGCTAAGTCGATTTACGAGTAATCCAGGAAGAGATCACTGGAAAGCAATATTGAGAGTTTTGGGTTATTTAAAATATACTCAAAACTATGGACTGCACTACTCAAAATATCCAGCTGTTCTTGAAGGACATTGCGATGCAAATTGGATATCCGATACAAAAGACTCTAAGTCTACGAGTGGGTATGTGTTTACCCTTAGAGGTGCAGCCGTATCTTGGAAATCCTCAAAACAAACGTGCATTGCTAGATCGACAATGGAATCTGAATTCATTGCACTAGATAAAGCTGGAGAAGAAGCTGAATGGCTTCAAAATTTCTTAGAGGATGTTCCAAATTGGTTTAAACCTGTGCCCACAATATGTATACATTGCGATAGCCAATCAGCGATTGGAAGGGCACAAAATCACATGTATAACTGAAAGTCAAGACACTTTCGTCGTCGACACAATACCGTTAGACAACTTCTCTCAAATGGAATTATCTCAATTGACTACGTAAAGTCAAAAGATAATATATCGGATCCACTAACGAAAGGTTTAAACCGAGAGCAAGTTGAAATATCATCGAGAGGAATGGGTCTAAAGCCTATAAATAAATAAGAATTAATATAGTGGCAACCCAACCTAGCTGACTTGAGATCCCAAGATCTAGGTTCAATGGGCAAACCAAACTACGTTTTATTCAGTAAGCACTGGAGGATATTCAATCCTATCCATTCCAAAGATGAGACAATGCACATCTGCCGTGAAATTAGGATAAGTTATGCTTTTAATGACATTTATATCTTAGTACGTCTAAGTGGGGTATTGCAGGATACTCTTTATGGAAGTCACCTACGTGAGTAAGAAGGGGGACACTTCTATGAGAATAATGAAAGGCATATTCTCTAAAATACTCACGGAACCAAGTGGTGTTCATGGCCAAAATGAACACAAACATGAGAACCAACTGTGTTGAAGAATTGTTGTGTGAATACTGTTGTCTAGGATTATAAAAAGGGTTGAAGGTTCAAGGACGTGAAGTTTACTGATTAACCAAGTAAACTCGATAGTATATCACTAAGGAAAGTTCAAGGCCACTAGGCTACTTCTCCCGATGCAATAAGTCTTCAGTTTTACTCAACCTGTGTCTTCATCTGCATTAGCATCTGTTATGTTTTATTTATAGCGATATATCATTCATGTGGGGGATTGTTGGAAAATTGGAGTTGTCCAGGATTTTTCTGGACAGAATTTTGAGCAACTTTGAGCTCAAATTTAGGTAGGACCCACACTACGAAAATTGTGGGACCATATACGAAGGCGTTCATCTCCGCAAGGAGATTAACGTAGTATATTCATATGTCCAATTTCAATAAGTTATGAATAATAAATATGTCCCCAAAGTGACTCACAAAGCAATGAAAGTTAATGAATTGGGTATGTTTTAACTCTTGTCCCACATTGGAAGAGTAGTGGAAAGTTGTTGAGTTAATAACACCCCAAGTATGGACTAAGGCTTGGATGCCTTGGTGTATCCTAACTCTTTGAAGGGGAGATGGCCTACACTATGCATGTGTTGGGCTTGGGCCAAAAATCCACATGCGCGCGCGCGCGCGAGCCGTCCGTCCGTCCGACCGGCTCAGCTCGGCTCGGTTCGGTTCGGGCTTATAAAATTCTCCTACATTTTTTGGCCGAATTAATTAAACTTTCTGGGCTTTTATTAATTAATTCCGTAATTAATTAATAATTAATTAACTGTTTGAAAGTTAATGACAAAGGTCAACAGTTAACAAATTAGTTGTTTCTGACAGTTAATTTCGGTTGACTGTTCCAACAGTCAACACAAAAGCTATACATACAAACCTTTTCCTCCTGTTTTAACTACTGAAAAATTAACCCCCCAGAAAAATTTCGAAAATGTGTTTTCTTCATTTCAGCATATCATATCACTGTTCTGGTTGAGTGTAAACACAGATTTATGTTCGTTATGATTAATTATTGTTGTGCTACATAATTAATTCGGGAAATCCGTTCTATCTTGGGAGGCAATTATTCAATAAACTTTGAGCACATTGGAGGGAATAAATTTGCCTTAAGGAGACTATTCTTCAGGGCTCGGATTTATCTTTAATTCTGTTATTGTTTCTGCAAATTCAAGTAAGTATTAGTTTCTGTAATTCTGCTTTATTTCTGTAATTATATTAATACTTCATATTTCTGTATTTTTGTTTTTAATAAACAGTAGACATAACAGAAACAGGTTGCTTAGAGTTTAAATAATTCTGCAAAAATTCGGACCGTACAATTATGCCTCGGATCTAGTACATATTCGACAACAATCCGTTCATTTTGATACATACTCGATATAAAATTTATTATGTTGTATTTGAAATTTTCATTGCCCAATAGATGAGCGGATGCATATCATACACTATTGGCCTAATAATTCAATCTCATGATAATTTCTGTTTTATTTTAGTCCCAACGGATGGCCGTACAATTTATTAACTTCCCCGTATACAAGATTCAGACCCGACAATTGCTCGGCCACACAATCTTAAGCTCTTGGAAATCTTATTAATGTTTCGATAGATGCTCGAGCGCGAATCGCTCACTATATCTACTCGGTAGTGTACAACTTTGTCTCGACGAACTAGTCAAGCACTATTTATCCTATTAATGCTCCAACTGATGGTCGAGCACGCTACAATACTTTAAGACCCGACAAATGGACTAACGGATGCTCGGGTGTTGATATTTCTTAGGCTTCAGTGTTGATTATCTGACTCTATGATTCTTAACCTGAAGGACGGTCAGGCATATTCAAGATTTATCTCGATAGATGATCGAGAAAATATTTTCATATATTTAGTCCCGAAGATATCCACCACACAAGTCGCATTTTATCCCCAACGAATGGTCGATCAGGATAATTATTATATTCAGTCCCGACAAATGGTCGGCACAATTGGTTAATAATCGATATTACATTTATTATTGTTAGTCAACCTTAATAAATTGTTTGGAAATCTATTTTCCTCTAACAATCTAGGATCATTCGTAATATCTACTCGATCCCTTAATAATTTGCCTCGACGGATGCTCAGGTACTATTTATTTTATTCGAAGCGCCCCGACGGATGGGCAGCACTTTGATTATATTTTTGGATTTCTCACCAGCTTCGATGGATAGTCAATGCAATTTATATTATGTGATCATCACAATTTAGCCCCAACGAACTGTTAGGCATTATCTTTATTATTTGATTCAACATCGGCTAATGACTGCATGCTCATTTGTTAGTCAACATTATATTTACTATTGCGATTCAATTCAGATGCTTGGGCATGCTTATTATTTTATCCTCTCGTTTCAGTTGCTTTATACAATCGGCATTATATCACAACAGAGTCTCGATATTTGTTCGAGCGTCATCATTATCTAATCTTCTTATCTTAGTCCCGATGGATGGTCGGGCATGATAATCGTTAGATCATCTTATTTCAGCACCCGTCAAATTGTCAACATTACTCGCAACAAAATCCTGATGAATGGTCGGGCATTATTATGATTCAGTCTTCTCTTCATAACCCCGACTGGGGCTTCCATAGCAATGTTGACTTGTGAACGAATTCACTGCAAAATTAGCCAAGCAAGAAAGCAAATTAGACATCAAACCAAAAAACCATAAAATTGGTTTCCTAGTGACGAGCGGTTTTAAAAACTCCTGACTAATGACAGACGTTCGAGTAAGCCTCGTCTCACTAGTGCTCAACAGGCCTGTGGTTGGCCTCTCCAATCGGACCACATGAAAATCCTAATACAGGGTGATACCCTAGACTAGGTCCACGCCCGAGGCGCACAAGTACTTAACAGGCCTGTGGACCACATGAAAATCCTAATACAAGGTGATACCCTAGACTAGGTGCACGCCCAAGCGAACCTCGTTGCACGAGTGCTTAACTGGCATGTGATCGGCCTCTCCAATTGGACCACGTGAAAATCATAATACAGGGTCATACCCTAGACTAGATACATGCCCGAGCGAGCATCGGTGAATGAGTGCATCATAGGTTTGTGGTCGGCCTCACCAATTGGACTATACAATATCAAAATGCAGGGAAATACCCTAGACTTGATGCGCGCCTGGGCACGCCTCGGTGCACGAATGCTTAACAGGCCATGTGGTCGGCCTCTCCAATTGAACCAAGTGAAAACGCTAATAGAGGGTGATACCCTAGACTAGGTACACACATAAGTGTTTAACAGGACTGTGGTCGGCCTCTCCAATTGGATCATACGATAAAACATAACAAAGAACTACGATCGACCTGATCCCATAAGGGTACGTAGGCAGCTCGACACGCTCGAGTCTGGTTCTCATATCGATTGAACGTCTCTCAACTCAAGCAAAACATTCCTTTAAGACCTTACAAAGGCAAGCGGATCAACCAACGAAGGCTTAAAAGTTGAACGACAATTCAAAGAACACGAGTTCAGTTCACATCGACAATTACATACGTTTGAAGAGATTACGCACCAGCTCCCAACTCATCTAAAAAACAACTTAGATGAATGCGACAAATGGCGTTATTGTAGGGGGAAAGTATATCTACATAAATAGCATGACACGTGACGAGCATACCGGTCAAGATGGTGACCAGCATACGCTCTAACAAGATAAGAATGACTAAAGTCCTTAACAAAGTATAAGACCGAGGAGCACTATTTGATTTAGATCAAACTCTACAAGGAGATGACTTATCTATTTGTAACTTATTACTCTATATAAAGGGGAGTCCCCCCATTGTGGAAGGGGAGCTCAGAGGATAGGGAAACACTCATGTAAATTCTCTCATTATTATAGTGAAACACTGTTGAAGCCCCCTGCACATAGGCCATTGATAGTCGAACCACGTAAATTTGTCTCTTTCTCATTTATTATAAATTAATACATACATCGTGATGATATGGCACCCCCGTACGGGCGAATTTTTTTTGCTACCATAATATATATATATATATATATGCAGTATTTAAAGCAAAACTAAAAGAAATGACCAAAAAACGGACCAATTATTTATAATACCGAAAAAATGAATTTTTCAACCAAATTTGATGGAGATTATATCCACAATGAGGAGATCATGTATTAATTTCATCAAAAAAATTCAAACGGGAAGCAGGAGAAAAGAAAAATTAATAAATATGTACATTCCGAACCATTGAAAATTTTGATGATCATCTCACTCACTTTTTGGATGAATTTTTTGGTGAAATTATTTGCAAATGATCTACTCATTATGGAGATCATCTACACCAAGTTTGGTTGGAAAAATCATTTTTTTTGGTATTTTAAATAAGGATTTTATGGTATTTAGCAAGGTTCTAAAAAACGCGAGGCGTGATTGAGGCGTGGAGACCAAGCCTTAAGCCTTAGAAGCCTAGGCGGGCCTAGGCGTAAAAAGGCGTGAAAAGGCGTTTAGGGTTCTTAATATATTTTAATATTCTTTAACCATAACAAGGCTATTAAAATACAAAAATTGCACATATCATACAAATATGTCTGAATATATGCAAATTAAAATACTATTTGATTATTTTGGATGAGATAATGGTCCGATTTGTAAAGAAATTCTTTAAAAGGCGACATCGTTTCACTAAAGCATTGTTGTTTTTAGAAAAAAAGTGCGCCTTAAGGGTTTTACCAAGAATAAGGCGTGAAAAGCGTAAGGCGAGGGGTTTCTCCCAAGCCTTAAGCCTAGGCGGAGCCTAGGTGGATTTTTTAGAACACTGGTATTTAGTCCTAAAAGGAGAGATTTGTGAGTCTCCGATCCTTGTAACTTTCAATTTTGTTGTTGGTCCTAAATCAACTAGAACGTGGGATAAATGCAATGTCATTTACAAGTAAAATACCCAACAACCCAGAATTGTGGGTCAGTCAAGAAGATATATCAATAAAAAAAAATGTAACCTCTGAGATTTTTTACAAGGAATTAGATATGGGATCAGTGTCATCCAAAAAATTTGGGATAGGACTTGTCACAAAATAACTATATATATAAGGAAGATCTAACACGGGCCTTAAAGAAATGACCAAAAAAGGGACCAATTATTTTAAGGGCATTTAAGCATTTACTCCAAAAACATGAGATTTATGAGTGGTCGATCCTACGCATTTTAATTTTAGTTGTCAGTGGGGAGAGAGGGGAATGTCATTTTGATTAGAATATCTTTGTTGAAATTGTCCATCCATAAAATGTGGGGTGGTTAAAATGATAAAACCATTTGAGTTTAATGACCCCTAGGACTGACTACTAAACAAAAAAGGGATGGGATCGGTAACAATAGGAAAAGGGAGCTTAGACAATTTGTCCCACCTGTGAAGAAGATTTCGCCTCCAATCCCAGGTATGTTATCTTTTGTTGTTAGTCATGTTCAAGGTAAACGTGGGAAGAAAATGCCTCCTATCAAATACACTTCAATACACAAAAATTAGCCCACGTTGTCTTCAAAGAGCAGTTGAAATAATCAATAATTGTTAATTGGGACTAATAATGAAACTTAATAACATGTGGGATTAATGTCAACAAAACATCATCAAATGGGACTGAAGCCAAAATATCTAATAGGAAACTATGGAATGGAACCGGACTAAAAAAAACTATATATATATATATATATATATATATATATTTATTTATTTTTTATTTTTTTTGTTAGGCTCTCATCCCGTGTATTTTTAAAATTACAGTAAGTCTCATAACCACTCAAAATCGTCAATAATTATATTGTAATCACTCATCTTTCTTTCCGCATAAAATGACACTTGTTCCATAGTGGTTACAATAGGACCAACAACTAAAAAGATAAAAATATTGGAGTAGCTATAAATAAATCTTAAAAAATTGGACTAAATACTTATGATCCAATATATATATATATATATATATATATATATATATATATATATATATAGAGAGAGAGAGAGAGAGAGAGAGAGAGAGAGAGAACAATGCTCCTATACATCATGTTTCATACATCACACTTAATTTCTAAGCCCTAAAAAAATTCAAATTTTTTATTTTACCCATGGAGTTAACCTTCCGATCAAAACATGTTCAAAAAATTAGATCAAAATATAACTTCTAACTATTTTTCAAAAAACGGTTAAAACCTTATTTAATTTTGTGAAATTTTTAAAAATAACTAGAAAATGTATTTTGACCTAATTTTTTTAACATGTGTTGATTGAAAGGTTAATTTCAATAGAAAAGTAAAAAAAATTAGAAAAAAATATTTCTGAAGCCTAAAATTCGATTTGATGTATGAGAGTTTCTCTCTCTCTCTCTCTCTCTCTCTCTCTATATATATATATATATATATATATATATATATATATGTATTTTTGTGTTTGTGTGTGTTTTTACGTCTATTATGTTTATATTGAATTAAGAATATAATATTGTTGTGTTCAAAATCACGAATTTATTGATTTGAACTGACTGTGGCTTGAATTCCATTGTCGTACACTCCATACGTCCCAAATTACGAGATCATATTCATTTTTTACATAGATTAAGGACACTCAATCAATGGTCAAAATCAACGCTTGTTCACTACCATGGAATTTGGTCCGTTGAGTATGTTCAAAAAGGAAAAGTGAACTCTTAATTTGAAACGACACAAAATAAAATAATAGACTCTTAATTTAGGACGAATTAAATATATGAGATACATGGTAAAAGGTTGTTTGAATTTGATTTGTTTTTATTTGAAATTGGAGAAAAATATTGCAAGTTTTCAAGAGAAAAGAGTCCAGAGGAATTCTTTAATTTGAAAATGAATAAGACCAAGAAGGGTTAAATGGGGCTGCAAATGAGAAATATGTGGCAATCACGTGTTCTTATGTGCGAGGAACCTAAGAGAATCTTCAATGCAAACCTGAGTTGTTTCCTATTTGGCTATGAGAATTAGATAATGTGCATCTTACGTTGCATAAATTTTTTTATGTAGACATTGTAAATATAAAACCATCTCCAATGTAAATGTCTAAAAATAAACTTGAGTGACACATGTACATAATTCATTTGTTTGTAAAATAAGAGATGATGAAAATGACAAAGTGGAGAGAAATATTTTGATTGGTTAGTTTCTCTTCACAATGTAGAAGAAAGCCCCTACATCTAGAGAGTCTGCTTCACATTGTGAATATTAAATATTAACACACCACCTCCACATCCATTTTAGAGGGTTGCATTGAAAAATTCTTTTTTAACTCATAGTTTATTAAATACGTGACACTTCTTATTCTTCCACTCCACGTTAGCATTGGAGATGCTCTAAGCATCCAAAATCTATTTACAATAGACTAAAGCACACATGCCCCTAAAGATAACCCTTCAAACAAATTCAAATTTAATTTTTAGGTCCCATTTGATTCGGAACGATATGTTTTTTACCTAGGTAAAGTATAACCAACATTTTTTCCATTGCTAGAATTGAGGGGATACTTCAATCCATCCCACACTACACAGTAATTGCTAAAGTTGCAACGGACTAATCTGTCCCTTGTAAAATGTATAAAATTGCCTTTACAATGAAACTATGCTGCCATTATATTGTTTTCCAAACACTCACATTATAATTAACCACAATTACTCAAGGTATCTCTGAATGACATTATCCATAATTACACAAGTTATCTTGGCATGAAATGTAAATCAAAATCAATGAAATGTAATCCTCAACATCATCAAGGACTCGGGCATGTGACGCATACCTACACTGTTCAAAATTACTGTTACACGTGCATATTATGCAAATACAGTCTAAGAAGCTGTTAAACATTATAACTGTCAATGCAACTATCCTGCAGTTAACAAATCACCCAATAGTGGAGAAATATTCATAGGTTCCCAGCCTTTTAATCAGAAGATTAAGGGCAAGAATTAGAAGAATTTCAAAAAGAAAGTGCTACCATGTTCACAACATTAACGGTTACAGTGTATATATTCTTCAAATAATGCGTTTCACTCTTACTAATCTTTTTTAGTTTGGGAATATACAGGTAATAATGCAGCACGGCGTGTGAAGTCTTCGAGGGAATAAAATAAATAAAAACAGTGGGAATGCTGAAAAAATCATAACCTGATGATAGTCGCAGAGACAAGACAGATCATGAAACCAAAAGCAGGGATAAACATGATCAATGTAATAATGATAAAACAATTTTCAGCTGACTCTAAAAATTTCAAGTACAGCCGGACTTGACTTAAACGGTAAGCAAGCATTGGAGGAGAACTGTTTGCCACTCCCTGACGTTTAATATTTGAGTAAATTACCATAAGCCCTCCTCCAATTATAACTGTTTGACACTTTTACCCTTCAAAAGGGTAAATTGCAATAACCCCCCTGAACGTAGAGTGGATATTTTCGTCTTGTTCAATAATTTGTTATGATGTTCTCTGCATCAAAAATTTCAATACTTGAACGTAAACCTATCAAAATACAACACGACACGACACAAAATTATAAGTTAATGAGTTTAGGTTTATCGAGTTTGGGTTAATAACGGGTCATGATAAACCTATTATGCTAACTGTTTGGGTGTGGTAATTTTGATACAACCAAAAAGACCCATTTACACTTTGATACAACGGATAAGACTCATTTGCACCCATTAAAACCCGCCAACACTACCTAACTCTTTGTTTATGAATTATGTTATATACCTTTTGTTATATTTGTAATACCTGTAACTTTGGGTAAGGAACATTTTTTTGTTTGGATCATGTTACTACTAATATACAGAGTTTTAATTAATTTTATGTTACTACTAATATACAGAATTAATTTTATTCTATTTTGATGGAGAATTTTAATTAATTTTATGGGTATTAACGGTTTGGGTCGTGTGACCCGTTAGCACTAATGGTTCGGGTTTGGATTTGCTCTTTGGAACCTATTTGTTAACAGGTCGTGTATGGATTTGGGAGTTCGTGACAAGAACCTGGTATCACATGATACGGACACGATCTAACACAGCTCGTTGACAGGTCTACTTGAAAGAATTTTACCATTGGATTTTTTTTTTTTTTTTTGGGGGGGGGGGGGGGGGGGTTAAAATGCCAAAGGTTTTACCCTAAAATAGAGATTTAGGGGCCACACCCTGTGGTTTAAAATTTGGATAAATTAAGGTAAGACCGCTCCAACTATCACTCCCCACCCCCTGAAAATGTGTAAGTTGCAGTAACTTAGTATCGGTATTTTTGTCTTTTCCATAGTTTAGTTAATGGTGTAATCTATATTAAAATTTTCAACGATTGAGGAGGTTTACAATCAGATACATTTCCCCCTCCACGCCCTCTTCTCCTTTGGCAAAGTGCCAAACAGTTAAAGGGGATTGTACTATATCCTTGCAAATGTGTTGTAAACTTGATAGATTTGCCACTAAGCGAGGTACGCATATGCCCTCTTTTTTCTCTACAGAGATTAGACCCTATGATGTGAATTTGGATGCGAAAGCGTAAAAAGAAGTTATCTACACAACAACAACTAAACTAAAGAAATGAAATGAGTTTTTTTCTCTCTTCTCTATTCTCAATATTCAAGGATAAGTACAAATGAGGGCCAATGAGTCTATTTATAGGAAGAGTTTGTTTGCTAATCAAGCTACCCAAAAAGACTAAAAAAGACAACTAATATCTAAAAATGACATATTAGTCCCAAACATACTTGGAAACTAATTAAGCTCTAAAAAGAAAGGAAAAATTACAATAAAATGCAAGAAAATATTAAAATAAATCTTAATTCTCATCATTCTCCCCTACTTGAGAGAGCTCGTCCCGAGCGAAAAAAGTTGTGTGCTAGGGCAACATCCGGAGACTCCCCTACTTGAAAGAGCAGTCGTCCTCTAAAGCGTCCCGCCTAACGACTTGCAAAATGTCCTCCAAGAGAAACCACAAATTTACACCATGGCCGATGAATAGGAATGTGGCCTCTAATCCATCCAAATGAAGAAGCAAGACAAGATTGATGCGGAGAGGGCCATTGATGCCAAATCTCATCCAAATTTCTCGTGATGAGTCTCCGTAGTATCAAATCATGTAAATGAGTCGTGGAGCACTCTTCATAATTAACCTAAAAAGGATCCACAAATTCTCCACCAATCGTGATCACCCCACGCAACATATACTCCTCAAAGGAAACAACCACCGAACCATCATCACAAAACTCATCATTCAGACCAAAAATTGAAAGAAATCCGTCAAATCAAATATTTTCACCTCAAGCTAGTGAGTGCGAGTCTCCCATCCGATAAATCGAAAAAATCACATAAAAAATACCCATCATCTTCTACCCCAAAGATAGGAATGAAGTCCACAATCTCAAATGCCTCCAAATCCCTATATCGAGTACGAGTGATCCATCCATCCTCCTTGATTATGGGAAAAAAATCAAAAGAAAGGAACACAGAGTCACTATCAAACATTGTCGGAGCCTCAACAACCTCGGAGACATCCTCATAAAGCATAACCGAAGAGATAGTATCATCGGTGTGCGCGGGAATGTCATCGGATGTAGTAGGAAGGACACGGGTAGACAAGTACTCGAAATATGGGACCAAATGTCTCGCTCGTGCACGTACCCATTGTTCACGTGCCATCTTCATCTCAAAATACTCGGTTCGACATCTATTTAAGTGTTGACAGTACATCTCATACTCCCTGATGGAGTAAGCACTAAACGTGAATGTGTGAAGCTTTTGTGCTATATGAATCCGTCGTGGCCCAAGAATTTAGAAAACTTTGGAGTTTCTTGATGATGGCACAACTTACCTTGTCGAAATCGGCACATGCATTCATATCGAACCCGTACTTGGTACCATCCCACAATAATTTGGAAGAAATGTATTCTTCGGGTGGGGAAGGGATTAAATTGTAGGGTCTTGATAGATTTGGGGCAGATTTGTAACTTTCAGAAATTGGTAGGGAATTAACGTGTTGAAGAGGTCCAGATGGTGGGAAATTTTGGTTAGGGTTTGTGATATGATGGTTTTTAGATGGTGTGGGTTTTAGGGTTTCTTGAGGATGTTGGTATGAAATCAGGTCTGATTCGGGTAGGGTTGAGGGATGATCAGGCTTGCTGATTTGGACAAAGGCCTGTTTGGATTCGGCAGGAGGGTTCAAGGACCTGCACGGGTTTGGCCAGCGCTGCAGTGACGTTCCGGGTTGACTTGGCTTTGGTCGGCAGCCATTGTGTGGGTTGTCCGACCCATGGCGTGGTGATTTGGGGCGGAGACTTGGGTCGGATGGTGCAATATGGGGATTTGGATGGGACAATTGGAATTCGGATAGGATTAGGGTTGTTTTGGAAGGGGTATTGTTGATTTTTGGAATGGAAAGGCTAGGGTTTCTTGTGTTTGTGATTCATCCGGATGTCCCCAATGGGAATCCCAATCTTCTCTAGTCATGGTTGATCCAAGAACAAACCATGCTCTGATACCAATTTGATGTGAATTTTGGTGCTGAAGCGTAAAAAGAAGAAGTTATCTACACAACAACTACACTACACAACAACAACTAAACTAAAGAAATGAAATGGGTTTCTTTCTCTCTCTTTTCTCTATTCTCAATATTCAAGGTTAAGTACAAATGAGGGCCAAGGGGCCAATTTATAGGAAGAGTTAGCTTGCTAATCAAGTTAATACCCAAAAAGACTAAAAAATTTAACTAATATCTAAAAATGACATATTAGTCCCAAATATACTTGGAAACTAATTAAGCTCTAAAAAAAAGGAAAAATTACAAGAAAATGCAAGAAAATATTAAAATAAACCCTAATTCTCATCACCCTAATCTTAGGAAAACACCTTACACGCAAGCACAAAAACACTAATGCACATGCAAGCTAACAGGTTCTCACAAATCATGAATTTCATAGCATAACACATACATACACAAAAAGACCCTCATATTTCTTTGACAAGAATACAATGCAGCATTACAAAGTTTACCATTTCTAGTCGTCAACCAGAAATAATATTAGAGTGGATAGAGAAGACGGAATCATACATGCCGCACCCGTGGCCACATTTTCTACTCTTAACATTTGAAAGAGGAAAATCAGATGATCTCACCACCGCTCTGTGATATCCTTGTAAGGCAACAATCAAAAGGAGTCCCCATCTAATCAGATAGAACCCCATAAATAATCACAAGAGAAAAAGAAAGGTGTCAAATACCGATGGAGGAATGAAGCAGTGATGGCTGTTGTGCGTATATCTTACTCATTCCCCAAGTTGAGAGAACCGTCCTTCATCAGCTTCACACTTAGGTTATTAAATCTCCCCCTTGAGTAATGTCGAGAAGCCTTTCTCCAATCTGTCCCCGTTTTCATCATTGCCACAAACTCATCGTAGCTGATACGCCCATCCTGCATTGAAGAATACTAATATGAGATTTAAAATTGCAAAAACTAAAAATTTAGCTAAGGGTAAAGTGCCAAAAAAATTAATGAACTATGCAGTTTTTGCAAGAATAAAAAATGAACGACGTATTTTGTTGCGAAGACACCTTTGTTAAAAAGTCCGGAGAAGGGGATTGTAGCAACAAATGGTTAAGGTATGGAGGGTTTCTTGAAAAATAAAAACTTCAGGGGGATTTTTGCAATTTACTCTTTAGTTAATCATAAACCATTGGTTTTTCACCTTGTCTGTGTCAACTTCTTGGAAAATGTCATTAGCAACATCTGTACAATCATCCGTTCCGTCTTCCATCAATGCATCCCGAAGTTCATCCGGCTCAATGAAGCCATTACCATCCTTGTCAAAATATGAGAAAGCATTGTGAAGATGCTCATCGTTGGCCATCCTTTTTAGGTGGAGGGAAATGGCAGCAAATTCTCCATAGTCCAAGGTTCCTTTCCCATTAGTATCTACCTGTTGCAAATAAAAATGTCTGCGTTCAATCTAAAGAAATGGAGTGGCTAGTGAAAATTTACGTTTCTTCTAGTTATACCTTTCAACCACTATTAAGAACGCAGGCATGAAATGAGCTCTACAATATGGTTTGATAGTTGCTTACTTTATTAATATCATACTGTTCAAATGAGTTCAATGAATTGAGCTACTTCTGATACTAGATTGGTTGAAAAGTTAAACAAAATTATCATCATATAATTTTAGGTTTTTATTTACTTAACCACTTGTATTAATGTCATAATTAGACTTAACCCCCTTAAAGATGAAAAATTAGACATAACCCTCAGAAGGACATTAGTCTCCGTTAAGAAACCACTCTAATTCATAATGTGACTTAACCCCCTACGTTTTTAATGACGAAATTGCACAGCTTCTTATCCACTTCTTCTTTCCCAAGCCCAACAACTATAAACCCTAATTCAGAAATCCTACACAACTGCAGAAACTTACAATTGAAATCAAATTTATACACACATACACACAAACATAATTTCAGGTTGTATGCATTATTCTAAAGATGTGTTTGATTTCTACCGATATGTTTATCTATATTTAACTTTTTCGTTGAACTTAACATGATTTTTTCTTTCTACTTTTCAGTTTTGAAAAACTTAAGCATATTTTAAACAACTTTTCACTAGATTCTAATGTTACTGACTCATTAAACTGTTGTTTCTTTGTTTGGAAGATTGTAATAATCTATTTCCATCATTTACACAATTGTAGAATTATCAAATTCTTCTGTTTTCACTCCATACAAATGTCTATACATTTCTACGTGTGTTAATGATAATATTGAACAATGATTTGCAGGATCTGAGTCTAAAAAGGTAACAGTTCACGTGGGAAATGGTTTGTTGGAGATGTCGTCAAAATCAAGAAGAACAAAAATTATCAGGTATGTTAATAAAAAAACGTTGATAAACAAACCTGCAAAAATCTAATCCAAAAAGTTTTTTAATGTAATGCATACAATCTGAAATTGTGTTTGTATGTGTGTGCGTATGATATTGATGTTAGTTTTAAGTTTTTGCAATTGTTTGAGGTTTCTGAAATAAGGGTTAAGAGTTGTTGGTTTGGGGGATGAGGGGGAAGGGAGGGAATTTTCATCATAAAAAATGTGGGGGTTTAAGTCAAAAGAGTTTTTTTTTAAAAGACAGCAAGTCCGTCAGCCTTCCTTTTTTTTTTTTTGGGGGGGGGGGGGGGGGGGGGGGGGTCTACTTTTTCATCTTTGAAGGAGTTAAACCTGATTATTACAGATAGTTGAGTAAAAAAACTCTATAATTTAATTATCAGTATCAGCAAAAGTGGTAGAAACAGATTTTAATATAACTGTCGACAGATATTTTGAAAGTACCTCCTATCTTGCTTTTAAGAGCAATATTAAACAGGACTTTCGTAGGCTTCGTCAAATTACCTACTTTGACTATTGATCCCCACTCTTAGCTATGTTTTTAGTTGGCAGCAAAATTAAAATTATGAGTTACATCCCCCAAAAGTATCGCAAAAGCCGAGAAAGTGTCACAAAAGACCATCAAAAAGCGTCGCTAAAACTTTAAGTGGTGCAACTCAAAACACCCTATTTACTAAAAGCCAAGGTAATGGTGCAGCTGATGAAAGTGAAAAGACGTGATTATTGGGCATATGAGTAAGTAGACTCACAGCTTCAATAAGCAGCTGTACTTCAGACTCCGCAAGCTGCGAACTGAACTTCTGAAGCCCAACTTTTAGCTCTTCAATTGTAACAATACCATCATCATCAATGTCAATCTTTTTGAACATTTCCTTGATATCTCCAACTTCTTCATTCGAAAGAAAATCAGCAATAACCTATATATGGAAGTGCCATGCTTAATATTGCTTGAAGCACAGTGAGGATAAGATTATGAGAGAGAGAAGGATTAATAAACCAACCCTCAGAGCCTTTCTCTTGAACCTATTCATCATCGAGAACTGCTTAAGTCTCGACTTGACAACATCTCCGAGAGGAACATTTGGAGCCTTTTTAGCATTTTGGAGCCAGGGATGCTCTGTGAGCAAAGAGTTCTTGTACATTAGAGAGAGGATCAATCAACAAATACTATATATGCATGTTCAAATGCCACAACTGTGCTCAAAGTTTAAAAGTTTATACAAATTTTGCAATATTTATCATATTCAGTAATTTCACTCTAATGCACACCTATTAACGTCTAAACCTGACCTACGGAGGAAGAAAAGAGTTTCTAACTAAATTTAACTGGAATACCCCCATGAAATATTTCAAAAAGAGTGCATATTTCAGAAGACTCTGCAATACTATACTAGGCACAAAATGTTACGTGGCCATTAGTAGTGGCAAAATGTGGCCCAAATAATAAAACAACTCATATTAGTCCACTCATCTAAATATGGGGCCCATATTTAAAAGCTATGAGTTAAATATGGGCCCCATATTCCAAAGCTATGAGTTAAATATGGGCCCATATTTGAAAGCTAGGAATCAAATATAGAGCCTAATTTTAAAAGATACAAATCGAATATAATACTCATTTTTAAAAGTTGTGAGTAAAATATGAGTTTTTTTACATATACCTCGAATTGTAATGCTTATTTTAGTAGAAAAACAATGGGTTGGCCGAACCCATATTTGGTCCGCCCATATTTGGCCCAGCCCACATTTAACCCAACCCATATTTGGCCCAACCCACATTTAGCCCAACTCATATTTGACCCGTCCAAATTAGGCCCAGCCCATAATTTTGCCAGTGCTAGTGGCCATCAATATTGTCATATGATACACCATAAGAAAGTTGGAAAATTATACAATTCAATCGTACCACAGTGACTTGAGATTTTAGGTTACTTGAATCTCACACCGCAATCATACAAGTAGTGCCTTCAGATTAGACAATGACATTATATTTTATACAAGAAACCAATAATTTTATTAATAACATAAGGAGGTTAAAAATGCTTGGAGGACAAGAAGTTCACAAAAGATTACATAAAAAAATCTCAACATCCAAAATCTTTAAACCATTACAAAATAAACCTATTCAAATTAAAAAGAATATAACAAAAAGAAAATTCCTAAAAATGCTTGGATTAACAAGCCCATAAAGAACCCATAAATTCAACTCTATCCCATACTCTCTACTCTTCCATCTTGTCCTAGAAAGATTCCTCTTTCGGCTCCAATCAACCAAGACAGATCATAGACAAAACGCCAAAATTCACATACTTCACCAACATTGATTACAACTTTCAGGCAAAGCTACATTGAAGCCAAACTCTTGAAACGCCATCTTCCAAAAACACGTGGAAGAGCAATAAATTAGTGATCAATGCTTTCACCCACATATCTAAGACACCAATAACGGGTAAGCCAGTGTAAGGCTTTCTATTATGGAGCAAATTACAAGCAACTCTATCTTCCTAGCAAAAGCTTCAATTTTAGAGAGATGTCTGCCTTCCAAATCATCCTATATGCTTATTAAAAATAGGTGAATCAGTCAAGAAGTCAAAGAAAGATTTGCGTGAAAAGAAGATCCCCATTCATTGCTGTAAGTTACGGAACATCTCTTGGTCCAGTATTAAAGATAATGATGTAAGCAGCTGAGAAGATAAACGTATTAAGATAACAACTAAAAGACCAAGACACATGTCAACTACAAAAAGCTTCTGATAGAATAGAATCAGCTTCCTATTATGAGTTGACATAATCCCTACTAAGTGATCTTTTCTCTTAAACAAGGCCAACCAAAGCCATATATTTATAAGCTTATTAGAACAACGAATGGCTCAAAGAAGTGTGATTAAAAACTTAGCTGAGCATCATCATCAAGTCACTGGAGAAATAAACAGTTAGAATATGAATCAGGCGGAGATTACACTTCTTATTTAGGATATAAAATGATATCAAAGGAAAAGATATTAAGAGTTCTGAACAAAAGGTCTTAACTATTTCCATATATTTATTTAATGATCTGATTTAAGTATAACTTTACGTCAGCTCCCCGGTTAACAGAAAAGGTATACACAGGTAATATACAGTGCCTCCACAGTTGAAGAGAAGATACACTGATATATATAGCCAACCAAGCCCTGATCATAATGTTAGGCACATCAAATACTAGCCGAAGATAGGGTATCTTTCCAAAACATCTAATACAAGTTTGTTTCTTAGCCAACTTGCATGATGCCATTCGGTCAAAATGGTAAACATACATTCTTTCAGCGACCTATTGGCCTTTAGCATGAACATATTAGGGCATTAGAAGTTATAAACTACAAACTTAAGTGCAATGTTCTCATCTTAAAAATGAGAACTAACATATGATGAGACCTTTGAAACACCCAACACTATCCCAGCGGTCACATATCCGTTTCCAACATGTGTCAAAGACCGAGACTCTGTGACACCCTTGAGACACACTTAGAGAGTGTTAATTTTCCTTTCATTTTTTGACATGCTTTTAGACACATTTGGGCATGCTAGAGGGCATGCTCAGAACGCACACAGTTCGATAACAATAATATAATTCCCATAAGAAAAAAAGGGGGTGGTCAAAATGTAATTTTTGTTGGTTGAAATGTATTTTTCCAAATCAAAGGGAACAAAGTATAATATTTGAGAACTATTGGAACAAAGTAAATTTTTTATTTCGGTAGTATATACAAAGATACGAATAATAGTCTACGTATCCCGACATGTCTGTGCCTGCGTGTTGAGTCACACGTGTCTATGTCAATTGTCATTGCTTCATAGGGTAAGAAGAAACAATTTTTAATGGGAAATTTTATTTCAACCCATCTTGTATTTCTACCCACCCCTATTCCAACATTCTAAGGTTTGAGATAATTAAAATGTTAAAAGTCATTTTTACCAATTAGACCCCCCCCCCCTCTCCTGGTCCATACCCTCCCTAAAAACCCAGATACCTTTAGTCAACTTTCAGCCTCATCAACCCTAAAATTCTATTAAAACTTTCATGCTCTTCAACTTGAAGCACGGAGGCAATGTCAAAAATTACCATGTAAGTGAAAATATAAACAGGTTCACCATATATTATAAAATATATAGGGCCCGGTGGTATATATGATATACATACTGACTCATATATATGGCTTTCTCTCTCTAAGGAACACAAAGAGATTAGGTGATGACTTGGTTTTGGAAAAAAATATACTAGGCAAGCTATCAAGTTTTACAAGTAGAGAAGCACTAATATAAGACTTTCTTTTAATAAACTTTGTCTAGTCACTGTCAACCTCTCTCCATTTTCTCTTACCTCTTAAGCATGTCCTTGTTCCCATGGGAACTTCTTGCAAAATTGGATTACCCGTTTCAATATTGGGAGCGTCCTACTGGGCATGATATTAGGTAAATTGGATTAGCAGACAGGCATGGTTGGTATGGTTCTTCACATTCATAGAAGTTTGCAGAAAAGTATGCTTCGTTTGATGGTCTCTTTTAATTTTCTTTCAAAACACCCCCATATGTTGGGGTGGGTATATGGGAATTAAGCCAATTTGAGGGGTTTAATAATAATGGGGTGGGTAAAAAAATTAAGTGGGTACGAATAAAACCTCCCTTTTTAATCTATGGCTAAACTTTCCATGCCACTATTCAGCCTGCAGAAAGAAAATATGCAACCAGCAACAAGAGATAACATACCAAGCACTTGTTTTGCAGTAAGTCGAAGTTTTGGATCTGGCTCCAACATCTGACGGACTAGACTCTTAGCACCTTCTGAAACACTTGGCCATGGTTCTCGCTTGAAATCTATTAGCCCGCGAAGGATTGCCTGTGCAACCCCTTGCTCAGACTCTGCATATAAGAACTCTTAGGCAGGCGGGAAGCATTATGGTACCCAAATTTATAACACTAATTCGAGCTGACTAAAAATCATGAAATGGAAATATGGAACCCAAATTTTTATACACACGTCGCATTATGGGACCTCATATTCTTTATTTGTGTAACAGTGTGATAGATATAGTATAATTTTTTTTATATAGTAACACGTACCAGCCCAAAATGGAGGAACTCCACACAATAAGATATAGAGAATAACTCCTGCACTCCATATATCTATTTCTGGTCCATAGTTCCTCTTGAGTACCTCTGGAGCCATGTAATAAGGGCTTCCAACGATTTCAGAGAATCTCTCACCTGAATATGTAAGAATTAATGCATTAGAGATCTTTGCGCAAACAAGAGCTCAATATAACAAAGATGCACTTGTATCTTTCGACATATTTCATGCCAATACCAATGATAGATAAAAATGAGTTCAACTTCTGCATAACGATAATAAAATTCCGAGCAGTGCTATGGGTTCCAAAAAATCTCCCAAATCATCCCCCAAACAGAAATAAAGTGTTGTGCCCTGGTGGGACCCATACCATAAGGTATAACACTTATTGTTGTTTGGGAGATGATTTGGGAAATTTTTTTGGGACTCAAAGCATTTCTCTAAAATCTCTCATTAGTAATTTACTTGATTGTAACTCTCACATTTTGAACTACCATAGATATTTTTTCCAATGAATACTTAGATCCTTATCAGCTTGACAGCTTCTAATTACGAGATTCATGTAAGCCATGTTACAAATGTTGGAATTACTCATATAAGAGACTTAAGAATTGGGTAAGGGTACAGTATGTGTGTTCAAGCTATCGAGTTAGAATGTACCCAACATTATATTTACTAGATAATTGTGCTTGAAACACCATTGATATGTTTTTCTCTGATGTATGCTAATAAAAAATGAACATTTCATCCACAAAAAGTGTTTCCTTTTAAATGAATAATTTGCTCATGCACGGTATATAACTATTGAGAAGTTCTTTTTTGTTTCTTGAACAGTATTTACCCAACGAGGTAGCCTAGGAAGTACTTCCCAGTAACTATTGAGAAGTTCTTTTTTGTTTCTTGAACAGTATTTACCCAACGAGGTAGTCTAGGAAGTACTTCCCAGAGCCGCAATATTTCATGATAGGGTAGGTCCCAGAAACACTTTCAAGTTGGCAAAGGCATTTTTATTTTAAGTGCTTTGCTCTAAATTCCTTTTTATTACCAGTAAAAGCACCTTTAGCATGCATTGTTCCTTTCATAAAATAATATGGGTTTAGAAATACTACCACAACTACCTCATTGTGGAATGTATTTTTCGAAACAAGCTATGGGTAAAAAAAAGTGATGTTTAGTGGTGTCCTTGGGTTTAAATAGATGAATTCTAGATACTCAGGACATGTTTGATTGGCATAACATTTTCTCATGACAAGCACTCCTTTTCACTCATTTAACTTTTGAAGCTCTTAATTACAAATATATTCTATGTAAACAATAGTTTTAAATGTTACACAGTTCTATCTCTTCCTCATTTTTAATAAAAGAAATTCTTACCCACCACCAAAGAATAAGATTCCATGGAAAAACCGGTGGAAAAAATATCTCACCAAGCCACTCACCTCTTTTCCCAACTTCTAATAAATACGAACTATTTTTCAGTTTTGTTTTTACTTTGTAATCAAACAAACCCTTAGACTCATCCACTCCCTCACTGATCGACATTCCCACGTCAGTGTAACATAAGGTGTATGCCTACCACCATTGTTAGACATTCTGAGCTGGCATACTATATTCCTATCTAATTTAGGATACAAAACCATTTTTGTGTATAACTTTCTAACACATCAAACATGTGTTCGTACCTCAAATATTCCACAATTTTTTGTACATCTTGATGAGTTAGAAAGTTCTACCAAAAAATGGGTTTCTAAGAACCACCACAATGTAAAGAGGTGAATCCTAAGCAGGCACCACAATATAATAAGAGGTGCCTGGCATCCACCACAGCTTCCTTGAACATAAAACTAAAGTACACAGATCTTCCTTGAACATAAAACTAATGTACACAGATCTTCCAAATCAAGTTATCCCCATAACAATAGAATCTCACTCCCATCAGGAAAAAAAATTCACTCTTGAGAGCCAGTGAGCCAAATATTCCCTAAGATAAGGATTGAAGGTCTCCTCAAAACAAGAAGAGAAAGAAATTGCAACTATTACAGCGCCAGCCTCCCCTCTCCATTTCTTCTCATCGTTCCTGCCGTTTCTAAATCTTCCCCTGTGATGGTGAGGAAAGCGGGAACCAGCAGCTCTAATTCTCACTCATGTGAGGAAAAAGATTGAAGGCCTCCTCGAATACAAGAAGATAAAGAAAAAAAATAATTGAAACTCCATTCTACCGTCTCCATTTCGCTTCATCCTCCCCACCGCTTCAAAATCTTTCCCTATGAAGGTGCGCAAAGAAGGAATCCCAACCCTAATTCCCAATCATGAGGAGCCCTGGGGATTCTGGGGTTCCAAACTACTCCACAGTCCATTAGTCAGAAATTAACATCACATCTGCTATCAAGCAATCTCTGGTAGAATCAAACATGAATCGTTCTCGTAAATCCCTTCCAAATTCCGCTCTCGCCAACACAAGCATCTTTCCATATATTCTTTCTGTTTCAAAATGAACCTTTTTTGTCAAGTAATGTTTCAAGATGAACCTTGAAACGAATAAATTCAAAAAAATCCCCACATCGCTTCATAATGCCCTTCAAAATCCCCACACCATAGGAACCCCTTAATCTCCCCTAAAAACCTACATCCAACACCCTTTCATATTTACAATAAACCACTCTCTTTCATCCTCAACTGTATACCTCGACAACCTTTTCGGACAGCCTGAATAGACACCACCATCTTCCTCCCCCGTGACCCCACTAGAAATGAGCACATTACATCCCAATCACAGAATTAAATCTATGGTCAGTTCTAGGCTTCTAGCCCCTAGCCAATCTAAATCACACTCAAAGCATCTTAACCCGCTTCGCTACCCCTATTGGAGGATAAAGAGGGACAAAAAATATTTGAGCTTGCTCAAAAGGGTAAATTTCATCGAAGTTAATGCGATCCCTTGGGGAGGTATTTTTCATCACATGCCATATTTGTTCAAGTCTCTCAAATACCAAATCCCATAACGCTTCAGCTTCAGCTTCTAATAAAGAGCCCATGAGAAGACCTATATCCATCTCAAATTAATCTTAAGATTGGAAATAGCCACAAGGAATAATGCAGTGCACCATAAATTACGAAGCCACAACTAAATTCAGAAGAAACAACAACTAAGCCTTTTCCCAATTGATTGAGACTGGCTTCATAATTTAATTCTTTATACTGTTTTGTTTAGCGCAATATTCTGATTTCACTAAAAACTGCTCAACAAGTCAATTTAAGCGTACCTCCTCCTAACATTACAGTTAGTATTATTAAATTACTCCGCTAATTATTCTATCTTACAGCATACGCTTTTATTTATTTATTTTTTTCTTTTCCTTGTCTACATTTGACCGGTCCAAGATAATTTTTTATCAATCAATCTTGACCGGTCCACAGATCCATCTTAACATTCACAGCACCGCCACAACTCATTTTTTTAACATGTTACGTGTTAGTTGTCTAATACTCTGTTGCATGGGAAGAGACAGAATGAATCTTTTTTAACAAATCCAAAATGTTTGGGTATTTTATAGTGTATTAAGTTAATTCATTGGTCCGCTTTTGTACATTACTTTTTAAATACTATACAAAAGTTGTAGCAGTGGACATAGGTTTGATTTGGATCAGAACATTGGTTAACTTATCACTGTGTCTTTAATTAAAATTTATAGTTGGTTAATATGCAATGTACTCATTTTTAATCCCATACCTTAAATCATTTTAGGCAATTGGTATTTCCTTTATTTTTCTATGTCACAGTTGTAGCCTTGTAGGTGGCATGGCACTGAGCCTCTTGTGTAGTGCCACACCACCAATCACAACTTTGCCAGCTACTACTAAACCAAACCTCCCTAAAACCCATTCTTATTATACCAAAAGTCATTCTTATCCAGTGTGATGTGGCAGAATAAATTGAACTATAATAAATGGTCTTATCCTCCCAAAATCCATAATTTTGCATGACCAAATGACATATCGAACTAAAAATATATATAACTTACTTTTAATACAAAAACAACATAATACACAATAACACAAAATATGACAAGTTCTATACATGAGGCTTATTACCCAGCAATCAATAAAACTGTTTAATACGACAAACTGTCCTTTTTGATTTGACGCCACAAATTTCGACTATTGAATAAGGTTTGGGGACCCCTGATTCCTTTATTAGTTTGTCGCATTTCCACCAGAAAAGAAAGAAGGTGAGGCCAGAGGCGGAACTAGTGGTCGGCTGGGGGGGGGCTCCCAAAAATAAAATAGTGTTAAAATTTAAATTCAGCCCACCCGAAATTTAAATTCAGCCCACCCTTAATAGGAATTTTGATGATTTTCGTCAAAATGTGTTAAATAACCTCAAAAAAATTCGGCTCGGGGGCTCCCGCCCCCGAACCCCCGACGTTAGCCCGTCCCAGCATCAAATCCTGGTTCCGCCACTGGGTGAGGCTATGGAATAGAAGGAAACAATCAACCTTTACATTGATCCGAAGGTAACTAACGTTTGTTAATATGGGTATTACTCAATTTTAATCTCATATTTCAAATCATTTTGTTCAATTGGTTCCTTTAGTTTTTTTTTTGGGCACGGTTGTAGCCTTGTAGGTGGCACGGCACTAAGCCACTCCTGTAGTGCCATGCCACGCCACCAATCACAACGTTGCCATCTACTACTAAAACAAACCGCCCTAAAACCCATATCTATTGTATTAAAAGTCATTCTTATCCTAGGTGATATAGCAGAATAGATTGAACTTACTTTTTATGACAAAATGACACATTTATCTAAAAATATACTTCCTCTATCCCAAATCAAGAGTTCACTATTTCTTTTTTTACCATCCCAAATTAAGAGTGCACTTTCCTTTTTTTGGACATAATCAATGAATCATGTTAGAGCTAATCTTGGCCGTTAATTGAGTGTATCATTAATTTATACAAAATAAAGACATGATCTCTTAATTTGACGGAGGGAGTATAAAACTTACTTTGAATACAAAAAAAACATAATACACAATAATCACAAGGCTTACAATCCAACCATCAATAAAACTTGCGATTAAAATTTCACCTGGCTTGAAAAAGATAGACAACCCAAAATCAATAGCTTTCAAGGGCGAATTCTCCTTCTTATTCGCAAACAAAAAATTCTCAGGCTTCAAATCCCTATGTATCACCCCATGCTTATGACACAACTGCACCACCTCCACAATCGTCCTCGTCACCGCTGCAGCCGCGCGTTCCGTATAATGCCCCCGCGCCACAATCCTATCAAACAACTCTCCCCCCTCACACAACTCCATCACCAAATGCACTGCATTATCATCCTCACAAGCCTCCTTCAAGCTCACAATACTCGAATTCTCCGGCAAATGCTTCATTATCGCAACCTCTCGTCTCACATCATCAACATCCACAGCAGACCTCAATTTCCTCTTCGAAATCGACTTACACGCCAACAACTCTCTAGAATTCCTATCAATACACAAATATGTAACCCCAAACTCACCACGCCCTAACTCTCTATCCACCATATATTTCTCCTCAATATTATCACTACTCACATCACTCAAAACACTCACACTTACACTTTTTTTACTAACTGACCGCTCTTTTCTACCGTGATCGGAAAAATTCGAAGACTTTACATCTTCTCTGGCAACGGCTGCCGGAGATCTACAACAGTTTCCCATCGTGTATTTGAGAATTGGACCAACTCAAACTAAATCAAAACCCTAGTTCTAGTTCTAGTTCTAGTTCTAGCTAGGGCCATAAAATGAAAAGGAGTGAGTCTCATTTATGCTTTTTGGTTTTATGTATTGAAAAAGTTTATTTATATATATTTAGAATGTTGTTGTTGCTTTGTGTGAGTTTTGTCGGTACAAGGAGAGTGAGAACGGGACGGAGAGAGAAAACGGTCGGAGGGAGTTTGGGGTTTTATTTTATACGATGGATCTATATATTATCCGATGTGTATCTTTTTTATTATTTTTTTTAATGGATATTTTAAGGAAGATAGAAGGGTAGGGGCCTAATAAAAAACTGTGTTCGTAGTTTGGACCACTAGGGTGTGTCTTATTAAAAGGGGAACCGTAATGTATTTATGTATTCTCACTTTACTCCAAAAGTTGGTTTTAAATTGTATTTACTTTTGGTGGAGGTTTAATTGCACTCTACTAAAGTTAGCTTAGTTTGAAAACTAATACCACATGACTTTTTCATAATTTTTTTCTTAGGGTCATTATCAGTATAAATAAAATTTGCACGCCAAAAATGGACTCCATTGCCATTTTTCCTCGCAGGCACTGTTTGATATAAGCGGGTGGAATTAGTTTCCAAGTTATTGAATTCCATGGCAAAACAGTTTTTTGTGTTTTAGGTGTTAGTACCTTAGGGTCAGTTTGGCAACCCAATTTCAAGGTTGGAATTGGAATTGGAAGGCCAATTTCAATTCCGTGGAATTAAAATTGGCTTTCCAATTCCATTTTCATGGCTTGGAATTGGGTTGTCAAACGGACCCTTAGGGCATGTTTGGCAACCCAATTTCAAGGCTTGGAATTGGAATTGGAAGGCCAATGTGAATTCCACGGAATTGAAATTGGTCTTTCAATTCCAATTCCAAGCCTTGGAATTGAATTGCCAAACGGGCCCTTAGTGTAAGTTGTAATTATTTTCAAGGGCAAATAAGTTCTATCAAACGCAACTAACAGCTGAAAAATGAGAAAGATTCCTTATTTGTCATGGCAAATGTTGCTATCAAATGGACCCTTAAATATTTTCTCTCTCAATTCCTACCCAAATGTTGATACCAAAATTAATATGTTGATGTGGACGAATAATACGAAGACACATGACAACCTACGTGGCACAATAGCAGCGAGGAAGTTCATTTCTTCAACCATTTCATGTTCTCTCCGAGCAACGAGGACACCCCGAGGAACTCCAGCACCCCGAGATACTCTAACGCTCCGAGGAACTCTTGATCAACGAGCAACTAAGGCGGTCCGAGCTGCATCTCGGCCGTAGCATTAATTACCAGATAGACAACAGTTCAACTATTCATTGAATGTGTATAATCTTGACGCACACGCTGCATTAAATGTATTACCCTTTCATATGTATATCATTTAATGTATCGCCCCTTTCATGTACAGCCTCAAGGCTATAAATACCTTGCATCACCCTTATTCAAAGGGACCGAAAATTCTTGAGAGAACTTGTAATCAAGAATTCCACAGACATTCAGCAATAACATAACAGTGGACGTAGGCTTTATTCCTAGCCGAACCACTTTAAAAATCTTTTGTCTTATTTATTTATCTGTGATTGAATAATTAGAGTGATCTAGTTTTTTACATCAACACCAAACTTCACGATCAAACTATCCTGAATTTTCACGTTATCACTCGGGATACAAATCAACCATCACCCAAATACATTCAAAACATGTTTTTCATCCATTTGTGTATTATTTTCACCTTTTTTGTTACCATCTAGCCATTACACACCATAGAAGATGGATATTATGTTAACGAGGGTTATGGTCACCCAAACACAACTGAAAGGAGTGGAAATAATGAGTATGAGGTAATTTTGTAAGTTCAATACGATTTTGTCGGGCCCTCAAAGAAGATGACTACTTATGGGGGGAACCTAACGAACAGAGTAATATATTTCTTAGAATAGTTTATTTGGCATGAAGATACCTAATTAATGCCTTTATTTCGGTTAAAAGATATCGAATCGAAGCTAATTTTTTTCGTTTGTCTAAAACTCTATTCGGGATAATCATAACGAACTTTATACCTTCCTTCATCATTAGTACCCTAATTTATATCATATACTTCATCATTAGTACATAGAAAAAGATTTTTTCGTGAATATATGTTCTAGGCTCAAATCTTGAGTTCATTTACTTGAAACAAGACCTTAAATCAGAACGAAGAATAGAAAGACTATAAATGAAAACTAGAAAACACTTTATTTTCTTTTCTCTCTCGCTCTTATTTTATCTGCAGATTTCTTTCTCTACTTAACTCTATCTTTTTCTTCTCCTCTTTCTCTCTCTTTCTCTCTCTCTCTCTTTAACTTACCCAACTAACCCAAAAAACTGAGATTCAAACAAAGCAATGGTTTATATAATAGTCGGTGGTAATAGGTTACAACCGGATGAATTGGATGGTCAAGATGAATTTGGCTTTGGAGGTTTAATTTAATGCCTAATGTAAAAAAGTTTCGTATAAGCCAAATCGGTCAATAAGTAAAAACCCTGGTCTTCGATCCAAGTTAAAAACCCTAATCGATTACAGCCTTTAAGAAAATTGATCCAACGATTGATATAAGCTCGTGTAGTTAAGACACATAAGAAACACAATTTAAGGATACGTTAATTCTCCAAACATGGTCTTAACTATAATATGTTTAAAAAGGTAATTTTAAATGAATTATAAATATTTTAAAATTTTAATTAAAATACTATAAAATCATTCTAAATTCTGAAAAACAAAAATCTAAAATTATTTTCACACACTTTCAAACTAAAAATCATTTTTCTCACAATTTTAGAATTAAATGATAAGGATTTTAAAATTGATTAATTCCTAAATGAATTTTAATTAAATCTAATTAATTCAAATTTAATTCCAAGAAAATAATTTAGTGATTTTGAATTATATTAATACATGCAAGTGTGTGTAATGTAGTGTATTTTCCACTAAACTCTGTTGACTTCATTACATATAAGAGTCTTGTTGCAGAAAGTGGTCCTTTAAAAGTCTTCAATTTTAAAATGGAATGAGAGGGATCTCTTCTAAAAAAATTATTTTGGCACAACATCCAAACTATTTTAACACTAGATTGTCTTGACTCTGCAAATCCTAATGAGTCTTCTATCTAGAGTGTTCCAATTTTCTCCAAGTTAAGATTACAATGATCATATAACCTCCAATGAAGACCTTTGATGTGCTTGATTACCTTCCAAAAAATAATCATAAATGCCTTAGTCATGTGCTGCACCTGTTCATATATTAAACAAAACATTAGAGATATGTGAAGAATTAACGACAAACTGAAATACAAAAGGATCATAGGATACCTTCCCAAAATTATGGATTATCTCTTTGGCATCCACCTTCATCCATCTCCCCCACAAGACCTCCACCATTTCAGAGAAATTGGTTTTCACCAAGGACTTCAAATCATTAACAAATAAATTATATGGGTTCAATTCCTCAAATTAAGATACCTTGTAGTTCAATACAAATAGAGGTTCAGAGGATATGGTCTTCTAAGAGAATATGGAGTTGGATTCGCTGGGAAGTGCACACAGTAACTCTCTTTGAATATCCTTATGTGTTTGTAAAAAGTTTTTATTTTGTTATTTTAAAGTAATGGTGATGAATGTACTTTCTATTATGTTCTTGTAATGAAAGTTTTATTTCAATGAAAAGTGAGTCCTCTTGTGAGCTTCAACCCTTTCTCTGTTATCCCATGACATTATAACTTATTTTGGGGATTGATTCAAATTGTACACTATACTTACAAATGATGTTTTTGTGTATGAGTTGAGCTACCTTATTAGAGTTTAACACAATGTAGGATTTAACTTGAACCTACTTGGTAAATAGTCGATGGCTACCAAGATAAATTTGTGTCCATTAGAAGATTCCATGGTGGCCTCACCGATGATGTTAATATCCCAAGTTGAAAATGGCCATGGTGTCATCATGTTGTAACGTTATCTTAGGACAGATGTTGAAGATTTACTAATTGTTGGCATTTGGGAAATATATGAATGCATTTGTTGCAATTGTGTTGAAGAGTGCTATAATAGTACTTTTAGCATATGACTTTCTTTGATAGCATGTTGATTTTCATGTGAGGACCACATTACCCAACATGAACCTCTTTCATTAACCCTTTTGACTTTATTTCAGCAAGGTATTAATGGTGAGTGCCGTCAAGGTGTCTATTGTATAGTTATCCTAAACACAAGATGAATTGGATGACCCACCGTCGAAGTGCTATCTTATCCTTTTTAGATCCTTGAGGGCATTTTCATTCCTGGATAAGACTTTGGATGTCATGAAACCAGGGCTCTTTGTCCATGGCCTTAGTCATGAAAATTTTCATAAGTGAATCCAGGTCATTATTAATTTCATATATTCAGAGACTTCCCATATCATCCAAGATATCCACCATTAAGGTGAGACTAGATAAGGCATCGACGAATCTGTTTTGATCTTACAGGAGGTAAAAGAATTTAACATCCTCTGACATAGAGTCCACCTCTTCTAGATAATCATGGTACGATTATATATTTTATTCTTTGATTTTCCAGTGCCCCAAAATTTGACAGAAAATGATCGTTGGATCCACAAACACGCCCAACGATGCAAGCTTCATATTGAATAACGTTATATGTATAGTCAAAGTTCAAACTAATGGTTATAGTTTGGTGTTTCCCGTCTTATGAGATTAATAACATTTCGATGTCGTATGCTTTCTTATTGGTTGCTCTGTTGAAGTAAAACTGCCATTATACTCATCTTAAATTTCTATCAATAGGATGTCTTCATATAGAAATCGAACAATGATTCCCTCTTTCACTTTTAAAGGGGATTCGGCTAAATAATATGCAAGGGATCGACCCTTGGTTGCCTTTTGGTGTACATACTTGGTGTCAAATTTGGCGAGCAGGAATAGACATTTGGCCATTTTGCGTGTAAGTGTAGGCTTTTCAAGTAAGTACTTCAAAGGATCCATTCGGGAGATTAATTTGATTTTCCTTCTATAATTTTCTTACCTTCTGCATTACCCAAACGAGGAATAACCATGACTCTCTAGAGTCATATCCCTCTCTTCACATGTAGTTAGTTTTTAACTCGCATGGTATATGGCCTTTTCTTTTCGCGATTCTTCCACATATTGTGCCAACATTGCTCTGGACATTGTGTCAGTTATCATTATTTATTGGTGGGGCCAGATCGAGGTTGGGCTAATACATGCAGATTGATCAAGCAATGGTTAACTTTTTCGAGAGCCTATTAGCATGACTAATTCCATATCTTGGTGGTATTTTCCCAATAGTTTGAAAATTAATTCACACAAGGAGGCCATCTGGGAGATGAACCTACTGATATATTGGTGGCTTCCCAAAAATCTTATGGCTTCCTTTTTTATTTGTGGGGGTGACATCTCAAGGATGGCTTTTAATTCGGTAGAATCTACTTTAATTCCCTTTTTAATGATGAGGAATACTAGCAATTTTTCTTTGGTCACTCTAAAGATGAACTTGTGAGTATTCAGACGCATTTTATACATTACTGGTCTGTTGAGGAACTTTCTTAAGGCTGGCACATGCCCTTCACACATATTAGACTTGATGATCATGTTATCCATTTATACCTCAACTTCTTTATGAATCATGTCATGTGTTAAGTGGTGGCTCCTCATTGGAAAGTATCACCAGTGTTTTATAGGACAATGATATGACTGTGTAACAAAATATTCCCCAACGGATCATGGATCGTATAGGTGCATCTTGACCCAATCCTAGCATGATAAACGATCCATAAATGACTTCAAGGCATGCTCGAAAGTATTGTCGATGATCAAGTCCATGTTTGATAAATGGTAATGATCTTTGTCATTGGCTTAATTCAAATCTTTTTATTCTATGCACATCCTCAGTTTCCATTCTTCATTTGAAACATAATTGGATAACCATGTTGGGCATTGTACTAACCTTAGAAATCTTATGCTAAGTTATTTAATCATTTACTTTTTGACTTTGAGGGACCACTCACATTTAAGCTTGTAGAGTTTTTATTTGATTGGTTTGCAGCTCGGATGAGTAAGTATACGATGGACAACTATATAAGGTAAATACCCAATATGTTGGTGTAAGACGAATCAAAGAGTTCGATATACTCTTTAAGGAGTTGGAGTAATTGGGACTGATTTAGTGTAAATTCTTTATATTTATCCCCGTAATTTAGGTACTTTTATCATTCCGTGCGATGTAAATTATACGGTTTAATCTCATATCATTGCTTGTGACCCTTTTTTTCTAGTGCATTGTGTTTCGTGTATTTCTCTTACATTTTGCAGGTACTTCATGCGCTTGAAAGCAAAAGAGAAATCGGAATGAGGATAGAAAAGCAAGAAGGAAAGTTAAGGGCAATTTCATAATTATATAATTAAAATTCGGATGTGGGACCTAAAGAGAAGTCAAAGACATTGAGCTCACGAGCACATCTAAAGAAATGACATCCAATTCTGAGATATGGTTGGAAAGTTACAATTTTTGTGGATTGTTTTCAAGTATTTACTCAATAAAGTTTGTCTTCTCTACCTTGTTCTTAATTCTTATTATTCTGTTGCATGTTCTTGATTATTTCTTTAACGTTATAAAAATCTCTTGCATGCTTAGATACAATTTAATGATGATTATGATTCCATGCAATGTTAAAATCTTGTTTAATCTTCATATCACCATGTCTGACTAGATTTCTAATGGGTTGGGGTACATGAACCCAACCTAAAGTATATAAAATTCATTCATGAATTAAATAGCTAATTGAAAAGTGATATGTTATTGATATTAACGTCGTAGGACTTATAACTCTGTTTTCCATAGGTAACCGGAGTGTTTAAGAGTGCAACGCGCATATCGACAATCTTGTCACGCGCTTTACTTTTATTCTTGATTATATATTGTGAGGGTTAAATCCCCCATATATGTAATTCTTGAAAGAAGATAAAGATTTCTTTTCAATTAGACATCTGGTGTAATTACCCAAGGTTCGTGGGATTGTATTCCAATCCCATCTTTCTCACACAAGTTCATATACTTATTCGCTAGTTCTTGCAAGCGTAGTTAATTTAGTTAGGAATTATTTTGCATTAGTTAGAAGTAAGATAATTTGTCAATAATAATCATCTTTTCTTTTCTTTTCCGTGAGTCGATCGTTAGGATTAGTCATCTTCCTTAGTATTCGTCACAAGAGATCGTCTTAATCCTTTTGTTTAATACCCGGTTTACCGGATTATTTAGGGATGATAATTTAACCCGCCTCGCACCTCCCCTAATGGGGCGGGTTAAAAACCCATTTAAAATAAACGGGGCGGGCATGTTTTTTTTTTTTAAAACCCGTCTATTAAACGGGGTGGGTTCGGGTTCACTATATATAAGCATAACCCGCCCCATTTATTTCTTATAATTACTCAAATACTCATATTTAATATATTATTTACACTAATATATATATATATATATATATATATATATATGCAGTATGCGAGTTTAACATGCGGGATTTACCCCGTCTCGAGCGGGTTTTTGACACGCTTAATCTGAATGGGACGGGACGGGGGCGGATTTAGAGAGGTTACACTTAAACGGGTTCGGGTTATGACAAACCCGCATCGTTGCCATCCCTAAGATTAAGGGAACGGGAATGCTTTGAAGCTCAACGAAGTCAAAGCCCGTTGACCTAGGAAGGATCCATGGAGTTCTCCATTCAGTATGAGGCCTCCTTTTGCTTGAACTGGACTTTTCCGAAAAGGTGCTTTGCACTATATGCTGGCTCACCCGGTCAAGCTCTTGGATAAAAAAGATTCGAAGACACTCCCCCTATTTGAGTAAGGCTACTTAACTTCACTTTCAATAGCGTTTGCAATCGATTTATACTTGAGTCGTATTTACACGCATTAGAGACAAATTTTAAGTCGCGTCAAGTTTTTGGCGCCATTATCGGGGACTAGGTAGATATACTAGGTTAGGTCGAATTAATCTAATAATTTGACTCTAATTCTTAAAAAATCTAAAAAAACTAAATAAATAAAGCCAAAATATTAAAAAAAAATCAAAAAATTAAAAACTCAAAAAAAATACCCTTTCCATCCTTAAATAAAAAACAATCCCCCTAATCCCATCATTCCTAGAGTACACAAGAATCTTACAATCGAGCTTACTTCTGATAGCCCATGCACCCCAAACACACATACTTTCTGGGTTCCACCTCCTATACCGCCCAACTCCATCATAAGTCACACGTCTAGAGCGTCCGATGAGGAAGACGAGTCCTTAAATGAGAATGTCACATCGGATCTAGGTAGTTATAGTACGGGTGAGGGTGAGTTACCGTATCGTCCTATTAGAGATCTCTTATATTTCGGGTGAACCGTTACTTCGGGATGCATTATACTCCCATATAATGCAGGGCAGTTTCATTTTAGAAATGTGATGATCCAGATTCTCTCAACATTCCACGGCATGGAGTTAGAAAAGCCCTACCTCCACATTCGAGAGTTCGAAGAAGCCTGCTAGACTTTCATTGACCAAGCATGCACTCAAGATGTAGTGCGTCTCAAACTTTTTCCCTTCTCCCTAAAGGATAAGGCTAAGACATGGCTTTAGTCACTAGAGCCAAACTCGAGTCACTTAGAAGGATATACAGGCCAAGTTTATCCAAAAGTTCTTTCCCTCATATAGGACCAATTCGATTAGGACTCAAATTCAGACCTTTAGACAAAACGAAAATGAGCCCTTTGATCGAAGTTGGGAGAGATTCAATGAGTTGGTCAACATGTTCCCTCACTACGGTTTTGAGAAGTGGAGACTCGTCTACTACTTCCACCCTGGTCTAAGCTTAAGTTCTAAGCAACTCGTTGAGACTATGTGTTTGGGAAAGTTCTTAGGTATGACGCAGATGATGCAGAGGCCCCACATTTAGTACATCGTCGAGACTACTCAAGCGTGGGACACATTGGATCTAAGTACATAAACCAAGCCTAGATAAACGTCCACAGCTCCTTCCGTATCCAGACTCTATCAAGACGAATAAAAACTCCGAATTAATCTACTAATAAAGAGGCTAGAGGCTGTGGTCGAGGCTAAGGGAGAGACATATCCGACTCCACTCGAGCATTGAGAGAGGAGGTGTGTGCTACTTGTGAGGCGGGACATTTAACGAAGGAATGCCTAACAATACCCGCATATAAAGTAATGCTCCAAGAGCACGTGGAAGCTGTAGGAGCTTTTAAGGGTAAATTTAATGCCCCACACGAGAATTCTTATAACCCTTCATAACGGAACCATCCGGGTTTTAGTTACGGGCAACCTAACGAAAAGATGAATTCAAATTCACTTGTACCCAACATTTGTCACCACTCTCACCTTTCTAACAAGCTCAACTCATACAAGCACCCCATTATGTGCCTTATATTAACCCACAATGAAGAAGTCTCGAGGACACTTTAAACCAATTCATGCAAAATCAGTCAGCGATAAACGCTTAAAATGCCCAAAATTTTGCCGATTTAAAGGCATCGTTGTCTAAGTTGTAATCTCCTTAAGTGTCCAAGAGAAAGGAAAGTTTTCTGCCCAAGGCCAAAGATCTCCCTAAGGTCAAAATTGTGTTAGATCTAATACCGACGAGAACAAAGAGCAATGTCAAACGGTTACCACTCTACATAGTGGAAGGGTTGTTGACTTATGACCTCCCCCATCCGATGAGCAAAATGACAAGGAGGTTTCGCCCGACATGAAAGAGGCCGAAGATGCCCCCTTGGAGGAGAGTGATAAAGAGGACACAACTAGGACTGAGTTGGTAGTAAAAAACCCTACTACCGCTCCTTACCCTCAACGGTTGGTCCCTCCCCCTAAATGGGCTACCCGTGAAGATATCTTAGAAGTGTTTAAGCAAGTAAAGCTTAATTTACCTTTTCTCGAGGCAATAAAGTAAATTCCCGCCTATGCGAAGTTCCTTAAGGACTTGCTAACTGTGAAACGTAGACTAAAGGTAAAGAAGAAGGTATTCCTAGCACAAAAAGCAAGTTCAATACTTTTGGGCGACCTCCCGCCAAAGTATAAAGATTCGTGTACACCCACCATTTTGTGCACTATTGGAGAGAGAAAAATTGAGACAACACTATTAGATTTAAGGGCGAGTGTTAATATTCTTTCTTATTCTATCTATAGACTGGTTGATTTGGGGGACCTTAAGCCCATAAAAACTACTCTCCAACTCGCAGATCGTTTCGTGAAGATACCTCGGGGGATTATTGAGGACGTGATCATCCAAGTCGACACTTTATACTTCCCGAAAGATTTTTTCATTTGGTACATGGACCCCTCCTCTCCCTCGAGCCATCATGTTCCCATAATCCTTGGCCTCCCATTCCTAGCTACGGCTAATGCATTGATTAATACGTGAAATGGTCAAATACAACTCACGTTTGGGAATATGACTCTCGAGACTAATATCTTCAAGATTACCAAGAAAATGGGTGATAAGGACAAGTTGTGCGAAACAGGTCTTATCTAGGAGGTAGTACACGAACAATTTGAGGGTAATCACATTAAGCATCCATTAGAGGCATGTCTTATTCGGTGAGTGAGAACGATAGTGCGTACACCGAGTTCGAGAGAGAGGTGAATGAGATAAGAGAGTTATTAGATGGGAGTGAAAGCGATAAGGATATGAGAGATATTAGTTGGGTCACTCAATTCGAGGAACTACCACCGAGGGAGTCACGCACGATTCCCTCCGATGAGAAATTTACTACCCTTTAATTGTAAAATCTTCCTTCGAACATCAAATATGCTTACTTGGGAGAGGATGAGACATTTCCTATTGTTGTCTCCTCGAGCTTAAGTAAAGAGCAAGAGGGAAAGCGTATGGACATTTTGAGGAAGCACCGAAGTGCTTTTGGATGGAGCATCACTGATTTGAAGGGTATAAGTCCCCTAATTTGTACCCATAAAATCCACATCGAGGAGGACGTGAAATCCTCGAGAGAGATGTAGAGGCGTTTAAACCCCACGATGAAAGATGTCGTGAGAGTGGAAATTATAAAATTATTAGATGCGGGCATCATCTATCCCATATCGAATAGCAAATTGCTCAGCCTATTCAAGTCGCCCCGAATAAGTTGGGAATAACTGTGGTAAAAAACGCTAAGGGTGAACTTATCCCAAAACATACCGCCACTGGGTGGCGCATTTGCATTGACTACCGGAAGCTCAATGCCAGCACTAGAAAAGATCATTTTCCCTTACCGTTTATTTACCAAATGCTAGAAAGAGTTGCGGGCCACCAACTTTATTGCTTTTTAGATGGTTATTTCGGTTATAACCAAATCGATATGGACGTGTTAGATTAAGAAAAAAAACGACGTTCACATGTCCTTTTGGCACGTTTACCTATAGACGTATTCCATTTAGATTATGTAATGCGCCCGTGACTTTTCAACAGTGCATGCTTAGTCCTTTTAACGATATAATCGAAAGAGGACTAGAGGTGTTTATGGACAATTTCAGCATTTTTGATCCCTCCTTTGACCATTGAGTCACTAATCTTGAGAAGAAGTTAGCCCGATATGTGGAAAAGAACTTGATACTGAATTGGGAGAAGTGTCATTTCATGGTTACTGAAGGCTTAATTATTAGCCATATAGTTTCATCCAAAGGTATTGAGGTAGATGGGGCAAAAATTGAAATCATTGTCGATCTTTCCCCCACCTAAGTCACTAAAAGATGTGCACTCTTTCTTGGGCTTCACAGGGTTTTGCCATAGGGTTATTAGGGACTTTATTTCTATCGCTAGGACCTTAAACAACCTACTAGTGAAGAATGACCCCTTTGAGTGGAATGAAGCATGCCAAGGAGCTTTTAAAAAATTGAAAAGCATACTCGTCTCCGCTCCCATCATGCAATCTACGAATTGATCCCTTCCATTCGAGCTTATGTGTGATGCGAGTAATTATGTGATTGGGGTTGTTTGGGGGCAAAGAAAGGAATAAGAAGGCCCACATCATTTACTACGCTAACTTGACCTTAACCAAACCCCAACTTAACTACTCCACTACAGAGAAAGAGTTGCTAGCGGTAGTCTTCGCCCTAGAGAAATTTCTCCCCTACCTCATCAGTTCACCCATTCCTTGCTTTACTGACCACATAACTCTTAAATACCTCCTTTCCAAAAAGGATGCAAAGTTGCACCTCATTAGGTGGATCATACTCCTCCAAGAATTTGATCTTTACATTAAAGATAAAAAGATGGTAAAAAACATCATAGCCGGTCATTTATCGAGGCCTTCATCCGACATACCTAGCGCTCCTATGCTTATAGACGAATATTTTACGAATGAGCAATTATTTGCCACCTCTTCTCTCCCCTGGTTTGCGGATATAGTGAATTATCTTGTCACAGGGGTCATTCCCCCCATTGGACATCGTAAGAAAAGAGGAAGTTCCTTATTTAGTCGCACATGTTCTTCTATGATGACCCTAACTTGTTTGTGCAGACCAAATCATCTGAAGATGGGTACAGGATGACCAAAGTCTTAGTGTCATCAGCTTTTGTCATACGAAAGCATGTGGGGGCCATTTTTCCACAAATAAGACGATCATTAAGATTCTTCAAAGCAGTCTCTATTAGCCCATAATTTTTTGAGATGTAAATGCTTATTGCAAATCATGTTATAGATGACAAAGGATGGTATCCATCACTCAATGAGACATGATGTCGTTGACCTTTATTCTCATTATCAAGATATTCGACTGTTGGGGCATCGACTTTATGGGTCTTTTCCCTCCCTCCTTTGGTTTTTTATACATCCTCATCGCGGTAGATTATGTGTCAAAATAGGTCAAGGTTATAAATACTAGGACGAATGACAACAAGGTGGTGATAAAGTTCATCCAAGAACACATACTTTCTCGCTTTAGTTCTCCAAAGGCGATCATTAGTGACAACGGCAAGCACTTTTATAATTGGTCGTTTGAAAAATTAATGAGAAAGTATAGCGTCCACAAGGTTGGGATGACTTATCACCCACAAACAAATGGGCAAGCCGAGTTAGAAAATCATGAGATAAAGCAAATTCTTGATAAGACCGTTGATCCTAAACAAAAGGATTGGTCTACAAGATTGAACGATTCGCTATGGGCATACCGTACCACCTATAAGAATCCCCTTGGAATGTCCCCATTTCGCTTTATCTATGGAAAGCCTTTCCATCTCCCCGTCGATCTCGAGCACAAAGCGTACTGGGCAATTAAGAGGTTGGATTACAACTTAGATAAAGCCGGTTAAGTGTGAAAACTTCAATTGCATGAGTTGGAAAAAATACGCAACCATGCGTATGAGAGTACTCGCATATCCAAAGAAAGGATGCAACTCGTGCACGAATGCACTATCCATCAAAAGGAGGTTTATTCCGGTCAAAAGGTGCTTTTTTATAACTCGAGATTACACTTGTTTCCTTATCAGTTGAGTTCGCGATAGACCGAACCATTTTCCATAAAAGAAGTGTTTGCCCATGATGATATAGAGATAGAAAATCCAAAGGGTGGGGATACATTTAAGGTTAAGGAACAACGCCTAAATCCATATCTGGAGGCGTTCGTTGAGGAAGCCGAGCCAACACAATCTGGTTGTCGAACCCCATTTATAGGGCAGAATAAGCTAGCCTGAGAAGTCGTCGCACCCCCGATGCGTATCGGGTGGTTCTTGTTGTATCATATTGAGTCTCATAAGTTAGGATGGTTAGAGGTCTGTGGGTCACAAGGTTAGAAAGGTCAGAAGCACCGTTGCATAACACAAGAGAGCATACGGTGATTTATGGTAAGATTTTGAGGTATATCGAGCTAGAAAATGGATAAGAGAGTTTTGGTTACATTTAGGGAGTTGGAGAAGAGGATTCCCAAACAATTAGTTTTGAAAGAGGACGAAATTTTTTTAGGGCCATCACTGTTATTACGAACCGTTTCAACGTGGATAAGCTACCAGGGTCGAACCAGTTCGGATAAATAGTAGGGATTGAAGAAGAGAGAAACAGTTCACCCTGGTTATACTACCAGGGTCGAAACAATTCAGATTGACATAAGGTTTGAATGAAAATTGAACCAGTTTGCCCTAGGGTTGAACTAGTTTGGATTTCTGGGCAGCAGATTTATCCCCTCCCTTTTTTTCCCTCCTTTCCCATTTCACCAAATTCATCCCTCCCTCCCTCCGAAATTCACCCTCCCAAAATCCCCCCAAACCCAAAAAATTTCACTCTTTCATTCCCTCTACCCTTTCCCACCCATCCATCCCCTTCTCCCACCAAAACCCAATTCACTCCATATATAAATACACCTCCATTCCTTCCCACCACCATCCAAACCTCCAATTCATCTCTTCCAAACATTTTAAGCTCTTTCATTTAATGGCTCACGCTGCCAATGCCGCTGCAAAATATGACGAAATTAAAATTCTCAATGACAACTGATTCGTATCGAATATTGCACTTTATACCCTTTTAACTTATGCATTTTAGCCCCCTCGGGTACTGTAATTTCTATTATTATGCTCGTTAATCAGACAATCTCCGTTTTATATCGAGCTTTTATAGGTGTTACGGTGCTTAGTGTGAAATTTCATCGCATTCCGGTAAAGATTAGTCGAAGTTTGCACGTTTAGGGGTAATTCGGTAATTTCACACTTCAATATTTTTGCTCGAAGTATTCACAAAATTTGTAGCTCTCGGGTCAATCTTCGCGTGGCCGCGAACGGTGCTCAAATTGGATTCCGAACGAAGAAAAAACGAACCTTTAATCGGGAAAGAATTATAAGGATTTAATTTAATATTATATTTTAATAAACTAAAATTCTATTTAATTCCATCCATGTCCTTTTCTCTTTCACTTTTGCTGAAAGCTTTAATTAGAAATGGCGATTTTGGTGCCATGCTCGGGTTTTGGTTTCGTCCAAAATTCGGGGATTGGGTCCGAAATTGAGCATGGATTTTGATGTAAAAACGCATATGGGTCTTGTGTGCTTTGTCGAAATGGGTCTTGGCTTGGTGTTTGTCACCATTGATGGGTTTTGGAGCTTGTTGCCTTTTTCGCATTTGGGTATGGTGGGTCTCGGGTTAATAGGATAGCAGCAAGTCACGGGTTTTGGAGTTTTGCATTGCGATGTTGGCAGAGGTATTGGCCTTGGATTTTGAAGGCACGCAAATGGGTGTTCTCGGCTTGTGCAATATGGCAATGGAAAGTCTCGCTTTACAATGGGAAAATTGGTGGGCTATTTCTGGCGCGACCGGTCGACCAGCCCCTGCCACGCGGTCGATCGGGTTTTGAGAAATTGGCTTTGGCTCGAGACAGTGTGCCCTCTTTCCCTTGCGCGATTGACTGATTTGATCACAGTCGACCGATGTCCTGCTTTTGTCCGAGATTTATTGCTACTTCTCTTTTCTCTTTTCTCTTTTCTTATTTTTTATTTTTTATTTCTTTTTTCTTTTTATTTCTTTTGTTAAATGTAACTTAACCCCATTTTTCATTTGTTTTTCCTTTTTCTTTATTTCTTTTTTCCAACTTTGTATAGAGTTGGTGAGCCGAATATAACAAACGACTGGCATAGGGTGACTCTCGCACCGCGACAAAACCCTCTCTATCAAATGGCGCCATTGCCGGTGATGAGTTTGTTTTATAATTTATTTGATTTAGTATTTTGTAGTATTTTCTTTTATTTGTATTTTTTGCTAATATTTTTGCAGGACTTCTAAGTGCCGTTTGAATTTTTCGATCACGCATATCTTTGTGGAATTTTCCATCTCGAGACTTTATTGGGGTAAGCATGTCTTATTCCAATTTTTTTGGTAATTGTAATGATAATTCTCAAAATCCCCGTAAACCTATGACTTTTGGTCAATACTTACAAGCCCCAAAAATTACAACATCTAAAATGACTTTGGGTGAGTATTACGAAAGTCAAAGTATGGATTACGAGAATTTTGGGAATGATCATTTCGATTTTGGGTCGCAAGATCCTTATTATAAGAATTTTGAAACAAATTGCAATAGCTTTCAAAATTCTTATGTTAATGATTTTGATAGTCGTTTCGATGATAATTTTTAAAGTTCCCATTTGCAAGAATCCTCTCCTCACCTTATGACTTTCGGTGAGGGCTTGTGCATGCTTGAAAATGAGAAAATTGAAAACCGTTATCAGGAAGAAAATCGTTGTTGGGAGCATGAGTTGGATTTATTATTTGAATCCGACAACGATTTTTCTTCCAAGACTTTTGAAGTCGAAGAATGTTTTGAACTAAATGAGGATTTTGTTCCTACTTTGGAACAAAATATTCTTGACTTGGCCCATGGTATAGTAGGGAACAAAAATGAGGAAGAAATGGGATTAGTATCCATTTGCAATAAAATCATTTCTTCTTTGATTCTCAAAGAAGAAAGTTTCATTGCAAATGATCCTATTTCCTTCGAAACTCAATATTTGAGCGATGATAACTCATCTCTTGAGTTTGAATTTCTTTCCTCCCCATATTTATTCTTTATTGTCACATCGACGCTAGTACCTAATGAATCAGTTCCAAACTTTTTAGTTTCAAACATTTTCACCGATGAGGAGTACTCACTCGAGTCTCCTTCTATGAAGTCATTTTTGCCCTCATGTACGTCACCTCCCATTAAAACTTCAAAATCTTTGGGAGATAATTCTATTTTTCTTACCCCCATGTGTTTTTGTCACCCCTTTTATCCAAATCCCCCATTCTCTCTCCAAAAATTTTAATTGGGGATGGTTCATTTCTTCCACCTTACACATGCCTTCCATTTTTCAAACGAAATTCTTATTTTTCGAGAGGCATGCTTGTAAGTGAGGGTATGCCGATTATCCTCCAAAGTCAAATCGTAGTTTGGGTGGACCCTCAAAAATTTCAACATCTACTGTATAGTTAGTTTAGAAGTTAAAATTGTAGGTTGTAAATAGTTAGTTTTTATTTTCCTTATTTTTCTTTTTCCTTACTCATTATCTAGTGTAATTAGTTAAGTTTTTGTTATTTTTTTTTGTTATGATTGGTACTAACATCTTTTGTAGAATCATTGGACTTGTACTTTCATGAGATCTCTCCATTTTGGGTAATATCGTTCTTTTCTTCTCTTTAACTTGGTTCTTAATTAACATTGAGGACAATGTCAGGTTTTAAGTTAGGGGGTGTGGGATATTCTATCCATTCATTAGTAGTTCCTTTGATTTGATTATATGTTATTCCCAAGCATGATTTTCTAGTAAAAAATTAAATATTTCAAAAAGATTTTCTTTCTTTTTTTTCTCTTTTTTGGGCATTTTTCCTTTGTTTCCGATGATAATTTTCAATAATTGCCTGATCCAAGAGATAACTCAATGATACATGTTCTCGATTTTAGAATTTATTAGACTTTAGTCCTCAATTATTGATATTATGAATAACTTCATGAATTAAACTTTAAATCCACGAGCATGTGCATTTTTCTTACTTTATTGATTTGGTTTAAGATTTTTATAACTCGGTAATCTTTTATTGCATTGTATATACTCACACCGAGTGAGCTTTGTGCTTTTCTTCATTTGTGAGTGTTATACACTTCTCTTTCCTCTTTGAAAACGTTACAGTCATTGGTAATCTCACTATTCTTTCATTGATCGTTAATTAATTGAGTTCATACTTGAAATGTGTTACTTGAGCATGATTTTCAATGTTTTTTTTACTCGAGAATTGCATAAACTTTAGAAAAGGATCACGGGCCATCTTTGTTATATCACTCATATTGACCTTGCCCTCACCTTAAATGTTTTCCTTAGTCAACCCCTTTGAACCTATATATAGCCTTTCGTTTCATTACTCAAAATCCCATAACCAACTCGAAATTGGATTTATACACCGTACATATTACCCTCCATACATTTGTTTGGAATGTTACTTGTTATTGAATCATGTTATTGTCTTGTGGTTGAAATTTAGGCATGTGAGATTAGAAAAAGAAAAGAAAAAATGAAGAAAAAGTGAAAAAGAGAAAAGAAAAAAAACAAAATAAAAGTAAAGAAAAAGTGAGAAAAAAAAGAAAACAAAAGAAAAAGAAAGTTGTATATGTTGTATATATGTTCAATAAGCTTTGTTTACTCTCCCTATTGTTATATTCAATGCCTTTTATGGATTTTATTTTCCAATTTTTGATATTTCCCACATTTTTCATTATCCCGAGTTTTCATTCCCAAAAACTTTGAATTCGTACATATTCCTTTTCTTTCATAAACCTAGCCCCAAAACCTGCATTACAACCCTATAAAGTCCTATGTGATCTTAGGGTGAATTTAATTTAAAATTTTAAATAGTTTTGATAATATGTGAAAATACATTTCACCTCCTTTAATGAGCAGTATCTTTCATTGAGATTACATGTTTTTATTTCCTATATAGCGTTCTTCCTTTGTGACATGTGCGTGGCCTAGTTTCCATTTATATTTACTCTTCATGCCTGCATGTCCCGTGTATTACCTCCATTTCATAGTGATTTCATTTGTTGAGTGTAATGCCCGGTGAGGATTGAATATATGCACGCTTTAATGTTTATTATCCGATTTATTCAAGTTTTTGCCAAATCATACTTTACATGTGCTCGCTCCCCTCCCACTTTTAAGGTTTCAATTCCACGAGGTTCATTCGATAATGTTAATAATAGGGATTTTAGTGTGAATTCATTCACTATGCTAATAATGTGTATGAAACCTTTTTCCTATTGTTGGGCTTGTCGCATGTTATGTTGGGCATATTTTGAGGAAACCATATGATGTTTGTGGGTTTCATCCCTGAAAATCCTCACGAGACGACACTCGTCCACTAGGGTAACCTAGGGGTTTAACAGCTTATTGCATACGCTAAATGTAATCGTTCACCCGCGAAAGTGGATTTTTATCACTTTTGTATATATCTCCTGTTTTGTAGTTTTCTTATAGTTCTTCTTGCGTTGAATTTCATTGCTAGGGACTAGTAATGTGTAAGTTAGGGGGTGTGATTCGTATCGAATATTGCACTTTATACCCTTTTAACTTAAGCATTTTAGCCCCCTCGGGTACCGTAATTGCTATTATTATGCTCATGAATCAGACGACCTCCGTTTTATGTGCCAACACTTTATTTGAGGTATTATTGAGATTTTATAGGTGTTACGATGCTTAGTGTGAAGTTTCAACGCGTTTCGATAAAGATTCGTCGAAGTTCGCATGTTCAGGGGCAATTCGGTAATTTCATACTTCGGAATTTTTACCCCAAGTATTCACGAAAGTTGTAGCTCTCGACTCAAGCTTCGTGTGGTCGTGAACAGTGCTCGAGTCGAATTCCGAACTAATAAAACACGGACCTTTAATTGGGGAAGAATTATAAGGATTTAATTTAATATTATATTTTAATAAATTAACATTCTATTTAATTCCCTCCATGTCCTTTCCTCTTTCACTTTTGCAGAAAGCTTCAATTAGAAATGGCGATTTTGGTGCCATGCTCGAGTTTGGCTCGAGTTTTGATTTCGTCCGAAATTCGGGGCTTGGGTCCGAAATTGAGCATGGATTTTGATGTAAAAATGCATATGGGTCTTGTGTGCTTTGTCGAAATGGGTCTTGGTTTGGTGTTTGCCACCATTGATGGGCTTTGGAGCTTGTTGGAATTTTCGTATTTGCGTATGGTGGGTCTTGGCTTAATAGGATATCAGCAGGTCACGGGTTTTGGAGTTTTGCATTGCGATGTTGGCAGAGGTATTGGTCTTGGATTTTGAATGCACCCAAAGGGGTGTTCTTGGCTTGTGCAATATGGCAATGGTAAGTCTCGATTTACAGTGGGAAAATTGGTTGGCTATTTTTGGCGCGACCGATCGATCGGCCCCTACCACGTGGTCGACCGGGTTTTGAGAATTTGGCTTTGGCTCGAGACAGTGTGCCCCATTTCCCTTGCGCGGTCGATCGATTTGATCGCGGTCCACCGGTCTCCTGATTTTGTCCGAGATTTGCTCCTACTTATCTTTTCTCACTACACCAAATCTGCCGAATTATCACGGGCATTGACCTTGACAAGTTGGACTTGTCAAGGTCAATGACCGCGATAAATTCTGGGGGTGATAACTTTTGTTGTCACGGACTTGTCACGATCATTGACCGTGACAAGTTTATTAGAATTATCATAGTCATGGTCATGTCACGGTCTATGACCTTGACAAGTTTTGCCACGGTCATAAATCGTGACAAATCCTTGACAATTCTTGGCAGAATTGAAAAAAAATCTGCTAGACAGTATAGCGACTGCCACTGCCTAGCAGTATATTTGTACCTGTTATAGCAACGTTGTACCTGTTCAAACATCATTTATCCAAATAAAATAGAGATAATGCAAATATACATTCAAAAAATATGCATCACGATATAATCCAAATATAATTCAAATGTAACAACTTAAAACAATTCAATTCAATTAATGTCACTACATGTCTGGGGTAATGTTAGCTCTGAGGAAGTGAGTAGGCCACACGATAAACGAATTGACACACCCAACAATATACATCGTGCCGCATTGTTCGCGCATCCACAAGGGGGAGTTCTCCTTCCTGGGTATCACATGCGTGACGAGATGTCTCGAAGCAAACACCCATGAACTGGCATACCCTCGACGGTATTTGGGTCCCTCAACCCCCTCCCTATTCGCTGACCATCTAATATGTCTAGTGAAAATATGCTCGGCAATCAAGTGTTGACATTGGTCGGTCGAAATGAGCCAAATAGGGGAGTGGATCAACAAAGTCCTCACGTGTCGGTGATGAAGCAGGGAGGTCAACATCCTCATCCTCCTGCACCTCCTCCTTCACCACCTTCTCCTTCCCTTTCCCCTTACGTTTTCCGCCCAACGAACGCTTCATGAATGAGAACATATCTTGGACCGTCACCTCTAAACGGGACATCTTCGCGTCATGCGAGTCCACCGTTCGAGCCAACCCGGTGTCGCTCGTCTCCAATCCGATGATCCACCCGTGAGCTCACCCCCTTATCCTCTCCTTGCGATCAGCGCCAAGCACTTGGCTGAATGCGCTTGTGGACAAAGATGCCTTGTCGGCATCAGACTGCGACTCATGCACTTCTTTAAGCTTTGCCTGAAACAACAAAAAGCACATGATTAGTAAAATAAGTAAATAAAAAAATTATAACGTAATTAACAAAAAGTAAAGTGTCGAATTACTTACAATCGTGGTCGCGATGCTCGGGGACACCTCCTTATCCTTCCCCTTCTTTGTTCGAATAGCCACATAAGTATCGAGCCTATGTGGCCTACCCCCAGGACCACTCCCTTCCCCTGAAATAAAATAAAGCAAAATTTGTATCGGCCCTGCAAAGTAAAATAATGTCGAATAATATATTTTTATAGTTATAAAAAAATTAAATCTTACCATCATCCTATGCTCCACCTCGGTGTAAGACATCCGGCCGGAGTAGTGCACGTCCATCTTTTTTTCTCGATTTTCTCTCCCCGATTAGTGAGATGCCAATTGTCGCTCCCCGATCTCATTGTCAATGAACTTTTGCCATTGTGCCAATGAGATCGGCTCCTTTGGCGGGACGGATTCGCGCATTCGGAGAACGGACTCTCGGGTCTTCCCAAAGTATCGGGTCCGCATATTTTTCTTCCACGTCTTGTGTTGCTCCCTCAACTGCTCCAGGATAGAATCGCGTAGCTTTGGATCCAGGCTGAATTGTTCCTGTCAAACAAATACAATGTTGGTTGGGAATAAATATAAATATGAATATGAATATGAATATAAATATAAATATAAAATGAAATCGAAATTGAAATTGAAATATTCATATAAATATAAATATAAACACATTACCTGTAGTGCCACTCAAATAGCTGACTTGAGCTCATTTGGCACCTCCCTCCAACTAGTGTACCCAGGACCGCTGATCGTCTTTACCAGCTCGAGGGATCTTACTGATAGACCCGTCTTGTTCTCAATGACCATCCCCAATTTGCCATATTTGGGGAGCCAAGGGGCCAAGGAGCCCTCGTCGCCTCCGCTACCACCGAGCCTAGACGACATCATCATCCTCACCTTAATACCTGAAGGAACATTTGCTATAAAAAAATGTTGTTAATAGTACAAATCAAAATGAATTAGAAGAAGACATGCAAATATGTACAATTACTACAAATCCAAATTAATTGTTACTGTTTAACACCTCAATTCTGAATTCCAAAACAACAGCATCTAGATCATAATATGTACAATTACTAAAAGTCCGAAATATCCCCACCCCCACCCCTACTTCCCACACACACGCACACTACACAAGAGTGAAAATAATAAAGTGAAAATAAATTAAAAGCATTAAAAATGGATTGATAAAAGCATTAAAAATGCCTTTCTTGTCTCATCCATCCACTCTTTGTATTTCGGATATCCCATCACAGCTACCACAACTAATCACCTATTAAAGGTAAGAAACGTATATTCATGGATTAGTATAAAAAAAGTTAGATTTATAGTATGTTTCATTTAATTATGTCTTATTTATATTCGATTTTTAAATTTCAAATTCAAATTCAATTTATAATAAAAATTTCTGTTTCCTCCATCTCCTCTAAAGGGTGAGTGGTCCTATCCCATTTAAGACCGCATTTTTCTGTAATATACTTAACAGCTCATGCACATTGTTATGGCTTGAGAAAAATTCGGCAGCATATCCTCATAGTTCTCCAAGTACACGACGTAGATTGGCAAGTGTGAGTGTTATTTCAATTGATCAATTGAAATAGCAGTCACACTTGTCAATCTAGTATGTACCCAGAGAACATTAGGATACGACTGCAGAACTTCCTCCAAAAGTAACAACTTTAAGCCACTAAGAATATTATTATACAAAAATTATGCAGTCCCAAACTGTCCAAACGGGACAATTCGAGAGATCTCATTACAGGAGTAATGACTCTCGAACGGGTCTAAGGGCTATTAAATGCGTAGACATAAAAAATAGAAGGCTAGTATCTATGCGCACTATATGTAATTTCAAGTGTGTTTCATTTAATTATCATACTGTATATATATTGTTCGTTATACAGAGTAATTTTCAAAAAAAGTTGAAAAATCCCACCCCATATGGACAATAATCCAGTTGTCGTGCCACTTTTAAAATTAACCAACCCAACATCGATCCACTATAATCCAACCGCAATGGCAACAACAAATGTGTATCCCGTACTCCTTCTAATTCATCTACTCAATTAATTCTTTTCATCAATTAAACTAACAATTAAATTATATAATTATTAATTTACAAAAAAAATTAACAACCAATCAATAATAAATCAATCAATTCTTTTACAAGGGGCACTACAATATGAGGGGAAATATCTAATAAATCAATAAAAATTTAATTAAAAAAAATACACACACGCACATATACACCCCCCCCCCCCGGTTGCCCCTGCCCACCACGCGCACACACACACATATATACACGTGCACATATACACACACACACACACACACACGCATATATACATACACAAACACACATATATACACACACACACACACACACGCGCACATACACCCCCTCCCCTCCCCCAGCTTTGCTGCCTCCCCCCCCCCCCCCCCCACACGCATATATACACCACACACACATGCGCGCGTACATTTACATACACATATATACACACACGCACATATACATACACACATATACATAAATGGAGGAGAAATAGAGATAGAAAACATACCAAAACTGTAGAGAGAGAGGTAGAGCAATCACTAGAGAGAGAGAGAGAAATGGAGGGAATAGAATCGGTGGGAAAAAAAGAAGAGGGAGGGTTTTTTACTGACAGAATTGTCACGGACATGTCACGGTCATTGACCGTGATAACTTTTCGATATTGTCATGTTCATTGATCGTGACAAGTTTGTGACAAGTTCGTGATAACCGGACTTGTCACGGCCAATGACCGTGACAACAGTCAATGATCGTGACAAGGCTAGCCGCTTAAAGGGTGAAAATTTGACTATTTTGGTGTAGTGTCTCTTTTCTTATTTTCTTATTTCTTTTTCTTTATTTTGTTAAATGTAACTTAACTCCTTTTTAAATTTGTTTTTCCTTTTTCTTTATTTTTTTTCCAACTTATTATAAATACCAACTTTGGTTATTTTAGTTGGCTATCTAGTTTTAGTTTCATTTTCCCTTCTTTCTTAGTTTAGTTAGGGTTTGTGCCATTTTTGGGGATTTTTGTGGAGAAAGCCCCTCTCCTCCATTTTCTTGGTGGTTTGATACCCATTAATGTAAGTGGACACTATTTATTATCTATTTTGCCTACTTTAAGATATGTGCCCTAGATTTTTATGTTTTTCATTTATTTACAAGCCTAATTTAATTAGTTGTTGTTTAATTAATTAGTTAGATTAATTAATGCCTTTATTTATGTGTAGTGGCTAATTTAAATTAGGCTGTGTTGGATTGAACTCACCTAGCGTTGATTTGGTTGCTTTGCTTTGGTGATGGAGTTTTACATGTTTATTTCAATTGGTTTATCCTAGTTATTACGCCTAGGAGACTTAACGGGGTATATCATGTATGCTCCATATTTACGACCTTGCGTGCGTAATTTCCAGGGTATTTGTTGACACCAAAATCTTAGTAAGCTTTCATGCAAATTTAGGGGTGTGACAACTCTTGATTTAATTAATTGACAAAATGAGATTCAATCTTAATAACTCGTGAACCCATGTACCATTTAACTTGGGGTGAGGGATATCCAACGCAACCTACAGTTTTTATTCTCTTTGTTAATGTAGTTTAAATACACTCACCTAGTATAACCTTTTCTTTTAGTTATCTTTTCCTTTTTGTTAGCAATACCTTTTACACTTTTATTCTAGAAGTATTAAACCGATTAAATTCTAATAACTCGTCTCTGTGGATTCGATACCCGGACTGGCCGCTATACTCCCTTAAAAGAGTGTAGTCATAGTGTATTGCGGGCAGGGAGACGAATTAAAATGATCGGAGCGTAGGTGACTCTCGCACCGTGGTTTACCCCTGCTATCAACGACGATCACACCTACCACTTGATCCAAGATCGCGATTGGAACACGACCTTCTTCTCCGCCGCCTGCACCATTCACATCGAACGGCAAGTGCTTTAGAGGGAGCTACCTCAGGCTGTGAACGCCTTGTTCCGCCACCAGGGGTGGTCAATTTCTTTGAACCTCCTAGTGAGGATGTTTGTGTGGATAAAGTTTGCACATTTTATGGCACCGTAGTCAAATTTTCGAATTTGGAATGCGAAGCCTATGTGGACGAAATGCGGGTCCCTTTTTCTCTCGACCTTGTGATCCAAAAGATGCGTGAAAAAGGGATACACATACCCCGATAATTTTCTTACCCTACTCTCATCGTCCCACTCTCCAAGGCCATTTGCATTGCTAGACTTGCACCTACTCATGATTGGGTTCGCGACATTTTTTTGGTTGGAGATTTAGACGACCAGACCCGATTGTTATTTTTAATCACATGCGGCTCGATCTTGCAAACCTTAAATAACTTCGCCCTCCGAATCTGACAAGCCAACTTTCTATATCACTTACTTGACGAAGGGAGTGCCATCCACCTCCCCCGCACCTTCCATGGTGAAATCTTGCATACTGCTTACAATAGAAGGGGCACGGTCGCTCTCCCTTATGACAGTTTATCATGTCCATTCTCAAGGATGCGGAGATAGAGGAGCCTAGCACACAACCCTAACTCCCCCAAGCCGATTGGGTAAACATCCGTCACACGGAGTGTTCACCAAATGGGGGCACCCATCCTCCTCTGCCAGTGGTGCATGAGGAGGAAGATGTTGAAATGGGGGAGGAGGAAGCAGAGTATGATGAGTACGCTGACCCCGACAACAGCTCTTTCACACCGCATTGATGCCTTAAAGACCATGATCAGTGATTTTTATTGGGAGTATCGAGATGATCGAAGGACCCAGACCCGAGATTACTGACAAGATATGAGCATAATGCTACGACTCCAAGTGGACATGTATAGGTTACAACTAGGATCGAACACTCCGCTTCTGAGTTACTATTATAATCCTTACGCCCGCGATCCTGATGCGCTCGGTTCATCTTCGTGAAGCTATTGTGGTGTTTTTCCCTTGATGTAGTTCTTTAGTTTTGCTTTGTACTCCATCTTTACAAGAACTATGTCCTTCTATCCTTTCTTTTTATAGCATTGTAATATGTCATGTTTGTTATTAATACAAAGAAGTTGCATTTTATTTATTTGCTCAATTTTATTACGCACTTTCTTTTTCTAATTAGATTTGAGTCCTTTTGCATGAGGATATTAACAAGTCTAAGTTAGGGGGTATACGTGCATTTTCAAAATTTCACAAATTACAAAAAGTCCAAAAAGATGAAAAAAATAATTTTTTTAAAAAATTTCCAAAAAAATTGGAAAATTTCGAAAAAGCCAAAAATATTTTTCTTCAAAATAAATAAAATTTAGAATTTTAATTTTTCAAAAATATCACTAAAAATTTTGTTTGAAGTCTCAATTTGTAAAAATTAAATGCACAAAGTCGAAATTGACCAAATATGGAAATTGAGCGAAAATTATCGACTTAACGAATAAGTGTGGAGATTTATTAGCCCGATGAGATTTCGAGCTTATCGATTTTTGCGAGTATTTAAATCAATTCGAGTTAATGGTTATCTCAACACTCAATTATGTGTTTAAACGTTGTTTAAAATCTCTAAATTTTTGTTTTGATTGGTTATGGAAAACGAACGAGATATTGTCTAAAAAATGCGTATATCTCAAAATTAAATTTAATCTCGAGCCGCATACACTAAATCAATGAGTAATTTGGATAAATGAAGTTAGACCATCATTTGTCACCCAAAAATATTAGACATAAAATTTTTTAAAAAATATCCTTTTGCTAACCATTTTGCGATTTTTTTTACCCTTTTCGTTTGTTAACTTGAAAAACCCAATTAGCCCAGAGTTGTGAAAAATAAAAAATTCATTAAGTAAGTCCAAATGGTGCAATGCAAAGGGGAAAGAAAAAAAATGCTCAACAAAGATAGCAAGAAAATAATAGAAAAATGAGGGGGCAAAATGAAAAAAAAAGAAAGAAAAATTTTTTTAAAAAAAAGAGAAAAAGGGCAAATGCTCGGAAAAGTGCCAACGGACATCATAAGCAATGAAATATTCCAACTCCGAATTTTCTAATCGTTCCCATTTTACCCAATATACCTTATAACCCGAAAAAGTTCTAATCGAGTCTGAATAACGAAATTAATTACCGTGTGGAGAGTTAAGACACGAAAAGATAATAAGGGAGATTAATTGGTGCGAATAAAAATCGATGTTTTCCATTTTTCAACAACCGTATTCCGATGATGAGATCTATTCACCCAAATAATTTTATCTTTCTATTTGTGTGTATGAAGTCATATTCCATTATATTTACTATTAATATCATGCACATCGAGAGAAAATAATCACAATTCGAGTGTTTCGTTTGTGAGTGTATTCCGTGAGAAATTGAATCAATACGAATTTTCGAAAAGCAACGTAATGATCAATCGGTGGAAGTTAGCAATCTAATTTTCGACTTCGCACAAACATACACTACGAATTGAGATTATTAAATAAAAATTTGAAGTGATTATTTTTCTAGAATTTAAATTTTACAGTTTTTAATTATTTTGATATTTTCTTCGAGTTGAAAACGAATTTTGTGGGTAAATTCAATAGAAACCCTCACGAGACACCACTCATCCTACTGGGGTAACCTAGGGGTTTAACGGCTTGTTGCATACGCTAAATGCAATCGCTTACCAGCGAAAAAGGTATTCTATCCTAATATAATTTTTTATAAGTGTTTGACCATGATATGATTCTTTTACATTGCTCGGGACGAGCAAATTTCAAAGTTATGGGGGTTTAATTCGACGTAAATTCTTCATATTTATCCCCGTAAGTTAAGTACTTTTATCACTTCGTGAGATGTAAATTATACGATTTTATCTCATCTCATTGCTATCGACCCTTTTTTGCTAGTGCATGGAGTTTCGTGTATTTCTATTACCCTTTGTAGGTACTTCGTTTACTTTAAAGAAAAATAGAAATCGAAATAAGCATAGGAAAGCAAGAAGGAAATTCAAGGACAATTTCATAATTTTACAACCAGAATCCGAATACGGGACCTAAAGAGGAGTCGAAGACATTGAGCTCATGAGCTCATGCATCGAAAGAATTCTGAGATATGGTTGAAAAGTTACGTGCATATGAAGATAAGACGAATCAAAGGACCAAAGTGAAGAGCACTGGAAATGTGAACCGGTTCGGTTTTCATAAGGAATCGGGTCGATCAAAATGACTTAGGAAATACTAAAAAAAATGAACCGATTCGGTTCTGAAGGGAATCGATTTGAAAATTCGTGCCCGAATTTTGATGTTTATCTACTTAAATTTAGAGTTGTACATAGGTCAAGATATTGTAAAAATGTATTAGCTTTATCCCCACATTATTCTAAGGTTTGGAATAAGGCTAGGAACATAACTTTGAGAGCAAGAGAAAGGCAATAGCCATTGGCAATCTATTCTTCTTCGAGTTACAATTTTGTGGATTATTTTCAAGTATTTACTCAATAAAGTTTGCCTTCTCTACCTTGTTCCTAATTCTTATTATTCTTTTGCATATTCTTGATTATTTCTTTAGCGTTATAAGAATCTCTTGCATGCTTAGATACAATTTAATGATGATTATGATTCCATGAAATGTTAAAATCTTGTTTAATCTTCATATCACCATGTCTGCCTAGATTTCTAGTGGGTTAGGGTACATGAACTCAACCTAAAGTATAATGCATGGATATAAAATTTATTCATGAATTAAATAGCTAATTGAAACGTGATATTTTGTTCATGTTAACATTGTAGGACTTTTAACTCTGTTTGCCATAAGTAACCGGAGTGTTTGAGAGTTCAACGTGCGTATCGACAATCTTGTCACGCGCTTTCATTTTATTCTTGATTATATATTGTCAGGGTTAAATCCCCCACATATGTAATTCTTGAAAGAAGATAAATATTTCTTTTCAATTAGATGTTTAATTCTTGATAGGTTTTACATCCGGTGTAATTACCCAAGGTTCGGGGGATTCTATTCCAATCTCATCTTTCTCACATAAGTTCACATACTTTATTCGCTAGTTGTTGCATGCGTAGTTAGTTTAGTTAGGAATTATATTGCATTTGTTAGAAGTAGGATAATTTGTCAACAATTGTCATCTTTTATTTTCTTTTATGCGAGTCTATTATTAGGATTAGTCATCTTCCTTAGTATTCATCATGATTGATTGTTTTAGTCCCTATGTTCGATACTCGATTTATCGAATTATTACTTGAGCTACCGGTTTACACATGAGCCGTATTTACACGCATTGGAGACACATTTTGATTCGCGTCAGGAACCTTTCGAGATCGTTTAAGGAGGAACTTATTTTAATTTTCTTTATTCCATTTTGAGATCCTAAGTTGATCGATTTTTTTTGTCGACGGGTTATGTGTGATTGATTTGATTTTTATAAATCTCTTTTAGATGTTTTTAAAAATAAAAAACAAAATCATTACCTGACATAATTTTAATATGGCATTCCATTTAAAAAAATATAAGTAAGGCTAAATCATTACTGGGCGAACATGTATCTGTTTGAGTTAATTGCATGTATTATTTTTGAATAATTAAATAATATTTTTTAGGCAAAGTGGCCAAGATATGTTAATTTATAATATAGAGGCTTTAGTTTATTGGCTTTGGAAAATTCATCTATCACATATACATTTTTATATACTACATATCTTTCCATTATTATGTATTGGATACTAAATCACTATTTTAAAAAGTGATTAGTTCATTAATCATCCAATACATATTTTCGCGCATGGTAGTGATACCAATAAAGTTTTAAAGGAAAAGTTTAAGTGGTTTACAAATTTCTTAAGCTAATGGTTTAAGATACAAAATAAATGAAGATAGTTTGTTACAAGTGGAATTTGACCTCCTTTTAAATTTACCTGGTTTGAATTGTTAGGGTTTAGGTAATCATATACTACTTTTTTACTTTTAATTTTAAAATATTCTAAATTATGAGAAATTGTGGATGTGGTTTTGGAGGCTTATTAAACAATAACTACATATGATATATATATATATATATATATATATATAGTGTGTGTGTGTGTGTGTGTGTGTGTGAGAGAGAGAGAGAGAGAGAGCGCAAGTTTGCGTGTGTGACATAAAACAACTAGTGGCTCAATATACATTTATTTTTAGTTAAATTGAGGGGTAACTTGGGTTTTATAAGAAAGCTAGAGGTAATAGGCAATTGCGTTGATTCCCTGGATTTCTTCCAATAAGAGCCACTCGTTGATGAAGAAAAATTAAGTACCCAAATTGTAAAGTTAACATATAAGTGGGGGTTAAAGGATAAAAGCGCCCTTACTTAAATTATCAATATTTCTCACCGAGGGTAGTCAAGAGGTTGTGTGCAAATAAAAAAAATGCAACATTTTCTAACTAGTCAAAAGAACTCACGTGGAATTAACGAATGATTATTTAAAATAACTAAGTAATAGATGGTTAGAATCAGAATAACATTTTCTTCAAATCTTTTACAACCAAAAACAATTTTTTGTCATTCTTTTTCTTTATTTCCCCACTTTTAATTAATATCCATTGGAACTACATTTAAAATAATTAATTTATGGAGACTTTTTAAAATAATTGAACAATGGAATATTAGTATATTTGTTAAAGTTATTGTCATTGATGTCTATATACAAATATTTAGATTAACATATTTGTAATGCTGAGAGAAATGGGTGGTTGGCCTAAATACAAATATTTAGATTAACATATTTTAATGGTGATATATTTAGACTAATATATTTCTTTTAATTATGGGTGGTAGTGAAAAAATGTCCAAAAGTATTTTATAGGGAAAGAGGGCTAAAAGTGTCAAATGGAAATTATTTTAAATTTTCATACTTTGAATAGGTATAAATGATTATTTGTCCTCAATTCCTAAAATAATTTCAGAAGAAGATAATGGCATGCTGGCAGCTATTCTTCTTGAAGAGGAGATTTTCAAAGCCATTCAAAATCTTAATGGAGATAGTGCTCCTAGACCTGATGGATTTTGAGGTATGTTATACTCTAAATTTGGGGATATTATAAAAATGACTTCATTAAGGCTATTCAATCATTTCTCAATGGGGCTTAAATGCCTAGAAGTTGGTCTAGCACAAATATCATGCTTATTCCAAAGGTTAGTCACCCTAGCACTTGTGCAAACTTTAGACCAATTAGTCTGTGTAACTTCTAAATATAGTCATATCCAAAATTCTTTATGATAGACTGTCCTCTTGTATTCCTTTAATTGTTTTCCTAAATTAAAGTGGTTTTGTCAAAGGGAGAAGTATAGAAGACAATATTTTATTGGCCCAAGAAATAATTCAATCTTTGAGAAGGAAGATTCATGATGGCAATATCATCTTTAAATTAGACATGGAGAAAGCCTATGATAGAGTTTATTGGCCATTCTTGTGTTCAATGTTAAGGAGATCTGGTTTTTGTGAAGTGTTAATTGACTTAGTTTGGAGATTGCTAGCTTATAACTGGTTTTCTATTATAATTAATGGGCAAAGTGCAAGTTTTTTCAACTCTACTAAGGGACTTATACAAGGAGACTCCCTATCGCCTAGTTTATTCATCCTTATTACTGAAGTGTTGAGAAAAAATCTAGATGACCTATTTAAGTCCAAGAAAGATACTCTATGTGATACCCCACTTATAAAAATAACAGGTGTCTAGCCCTCTACTCAAATAAAACAGGAATCTTAGCTGGCTCATTCTTAGCATCACTATCGAAAATCAAATCAATTACTAATAACCTCTTAAGCCCGGTATCAAATTTTAAAACTTATTAAATTGCCATAGTTGAATTTCCATTCATCGCAATCCATTCCAAATAATTAATACAATTACTGCGAATAATAATTGAATAATGAAATAACAATAATAATCCAACCGACCAAATAAACATCCGGTAATAATCCAATACAATAATTTATAGACTAAACTAATAAAACTGCATAAATAACCAAAAGTTTGATAATGGGCAACTTGCCCGAATGGCAATTGAATAAAATTCTATCTAGAATCTCAAAGATAGAAGCATCTAGTAAGATCTCTACCAGCGTCCATAATTGCTGCAACACCGTCTGACTGAAAAGAATAATCATGCATGACATCCTTGTGGTTGGGCACTAAAAAGTTTTGAAAATATTTTGATGCGGGTCAGAGCTAAAATTGCAAGTGTTTAAATTACATTAATAAATATGCAATGCAATCTTTCATGTTTAAATCGGTGTCGCACTCCCTTGAAATAATCTTCAACCCTCATCTATAGTGAGTACCTAACGCATGTAATTTAAACATCCTAGTTACTCTACCCTACCTAACTAGCACCAACGCGTATCTTAGTCCCATACACTAAACTTCTAGCCAAACTGCGTCACATATATTTATGCTTTGATTTACTTCTTGTTTAGTTATCACACACACTAAATCATTTTAAATTACATCGTTAACCGATGCATATAACTTCACCCCAGTTATTAATTTAATATTAACATATTAATCACCTGTATATATTTGTCACACTTATATATGTATATTCATATCACACATTACACACACACACACACACACACACACACACACACACATATATATATATATATATATATATATATATATCGCTCGCTATATACGTATAACCGCAATCCCCAGAGCATTACCTCGCGGATGCATTCTCTAGTATGCTATCAGGCTCCAGGGATATATAACTCAACCTGGTCCACTAGGTCGAAATCTCGCCACCGAACCCAAATCGTGAACGTAATATCGGAGGCGATCATAGTCATACATATGTGGGTCATAACTATACTACATTATCCCACTAGACTCTAAACTCGCACACAGTGGTCGTGCAACAAACCTATGACCTGGAGAATCGATCTTACACCTGCTGGTCAATACCAGGGTGGACCGCCCACTACGCGTAACTTCCACCGATAGCATTCCTAGAGTAGGTATGTTTCACATATATCAATTACACAAATATATTCATAAATATATATACTGTCTTTATACCCGTATGTATATACAATAAAAACCAGCTAATCGTGTCCATGTCATTCATAGCAGTGGACCATAATCTCCGAGTCTAATCCCGACTCCCGAATACATAAGTAGTCCCTTACTCAATTGATTTGCAAATATAATATTTAAACCCGAGCACTAAATTATTCCAATCCAGTCAGTATCCCAATTCTTACTGAATTCCCAAACCAATTTTTTTAATCAATTTCGGAGTGTCGTTCATCCTAAACACACATAATCTCATAACCCGGATCTATTCCTAACTAGACCAAGGCAACGTGATATCTTAAAAATTCCCATAAGCCCTAATTTCTCATTCATGGTCACTCTACACTTATTAAACATCAAACGGCTCCCAAAATCCAAACAAACAAAATTGTTTCCCATAGCAGGTCTAGAGCCCGAATCGGTGCTACTGCCAAATCGATTCACCCTTGAGGGCTGAATCGATTTGATTCTGGGCAGTGGCCATGTTCTTCCAATATGAGTTTTAATATCTCCCCATCATCCAATTCAATATTCAACACTAATTCAACCCAAGTATTTCATTCTCTATGAATCCTAAATATGATTTTACTCATTTTCGTATTTAAATTCATCTAAACACAATCAAATTTATAGGATTCAATACTTTAATCAATAATTGATCGTTTTCTCTATTAAATCTCAAGATTTCACTAATCCTCAATCCTTCTCCTTCGAGATAAAATCTTTCTATTTGAATTAAAACTTAGAATTCGTATGGAATAATTATCAATTTCGATTCTATGAAATCATTCCCCCAATCCCATTTTATCATGTAAATCCAACCCAAAATTCATGTTTTATTCACTAACTATAATATGAATTAAAAATATTCAAAAAGTATCAAGCAAGTTTAAACACTTACCTTAGATAATTGTAAGGTCTGAATTTATCCTTGGTAATTCTCTTATACGAATTCCTAGCCCAAAAAGTCTTCACAAAATCCTTCCCGAATAGCCTTATCTTGATCTCCCTTTGTTTCTCCCTTCTCTTTTCTCGTCTCTCTCACTTTTACACTCTTGGAATGGTAGTATGGTTCTACCCTACCATCCTACACCCCTTCTTATAATCTCAAACACGAAATTAGGTTATTACCCAAGTATAAAATTACTTGTATACCTCTATGCGAGTCCCAATTAGTCTAAAAAGCTCCAGGAACCTAATTACTACCCTCGTGTACTCAATTATGACTATTACTACCCATTTCGGATCATTCGTGCCCTCGAAATCATCATTCGAGTCACGGAACATCAATTTCCCATCTCATTCCTATCACGACCCTACACGCACGTCCCGAGTGAGCTACCGCCAAATCCCGTCGATTTTACTCCCTTACGATATAATACCATTAACATAATTTTATTCACTTAATTCACTAGTAAATATATTTTCACATAAATATTAATCTTTTTCTCACTAATTAATATATATCAAATTCTCGTTATTTTCCATTTTATTTAAATTACGCGCACACGTGTAGTTTAAATGCTAAAAATAAAAGTTAAAAAATACGAGGTGTTACACTCCATTCTCCCATCCTACCATAAGCATTTTAATCTTTCGTTTAGGATTTTCTAATGATTTAATCCAACATTCTAAAAAATGCGGGGCGTGGAGGTCAAGCCTTAGAAGCCTAGCCGGGCCTTAGGCGTAAAAAGGAGTGAAAGGCGTTTAGGCCTTTTTTTAATATATTTTAACATTTTTAGCTATAACAATGCTATTAAAAATAATAAAATGGTACATACCTTAACATATGTCCGACTATATGCAAACTAACTTACTGTTTTTTTAATTACTAAGAAAAAAAGAGAAAAAAAGAAAGAAAAAACACGTGTTTTTTTGGACGAGGGGCAGAGAGGTTTGGGACACCATTTGTGTTTTGAATGAGATATTGGTCTGGTTTAAAAAAAGTCTTTAAAAGGCGATATCATTTCACTAAAGAGTTTTTATTTTTAAAAAAAGTGTGCCTTAAGCCTTTTACTAAGAATAAGGCATAAAAGGCTTAAGGTGGGGAGTTTCTCCTAATCCTCAAGCCTAAGCATGCCTAGGCGGAGCCTAGGCCCGTCTTTTAAAACACTGATTTACTCCCATTTAGTTATTCAGGCATAGATCTATCATAGCATTTTCAAGGCAGTTGGTGAACAGAGGTAAAAGTGCTTTTTACATGACTAAAAAGACTGAAAAGGGAAGATTAATGGATATTTTTAATCTCATAGGCCTTCCCCATAAAAAAATTCCCCATTAAATACCTAGGATGCCCTCTTAATTTTGGAAGGAAGAAGATTTTTAATTTTTCTAAGCTGGTAAAATAAAATTTGCAATAAGATATTTTGATGGACCTCCAAGATTATATCTCAAGGGGGTAGACTAACCTTAATCTAACATGTCCTATCATTTATCCCTATCTATATTCTTTCGGTGATTTGCGCTCCAAAATTAGTCATTAGAAAAATTAAAGTCCTGTTTAGTAAATTCTTTTGGGGGGATGTTCAAAAGACAAACACTATTAGTGGCTTAAATGAAAAGAGCCCTACTTTCCTCTTAAGGAAGGAGGTCTAAATATTAGGAGTATTGAAGAGATTATTGAGGCAACCAGTTTGAAACTTTATTGTAAATGGAAGTTTGACAAAGGCCTATGGGGAACTTTCATGAGAAACAAGTTCAAAACCATCAACTTTAGTGATAAAATTCTCATGCCTTTAAAAGAATAATGGCTATACATGGCAAAGCTTAAGATTTAATTGATAAAAAAAAGATACTATGGCTGCCTTTTTTAACAGGGGAATTTTACCTTAAATCATCTTATGAATTTATGAGGCAAGTTAGGCCATTATTTATGAGTTGGAAGCATTTATGAAGAAATCACTGCCCTTTTAAAATTAGCATATTTATGTGGAAAGTCCTACAGAAATCTCTTCCTACTGACTCTACCATTCAAGAGCTAGGGATCGAACTACTCTCTAGTTGTAGAAACTATGAGAATAGCACTAAAAATTTGGTTTATTTGCTTGCTAATTCCCCTGTTGCTCAGGAGGTATGGGAATTTTTTAGTAGTATACTTGGAATTCCATTGAACTTCACCTCCTGAAAGTCCATGCTCATGTCTTGGTGGCTGCATATGCCATCCAAATATCATCAAATGTTTATCAGCTCTAATCTTCCAAAGTTTATCATGTGGGAGATATGAAAGGCCAGGAATAAAAAACATGTTGATAATAATTCTGTGAAATCAGAGAACATTAATAAGAATGTTATAGCTTTAATTACTGATGTTGCTTTTATTAGTGTGTTCAAAGACCGGTGCAAGGATAAATATATCATTTCTCTGAACTGGTTAAATATAAAAAATAATCCTAAATAAGTCACCATTCAGAAAATGTGTGTGGTCTAAACCAAAAGAGGGGCTATTCAAGATTTATATTGATGGGGACTCTAAAGGTAATCTAGTCCCAAGTGGAATTAGTGGTGTTGTTAGAGACCATAAAGGTGTTTTATGGTAGGTTTTAGCCTAGCCTTAGGTTGCAAGAACTCTATTCAAGATGGAGCAGAAGCTTTGTGTGAAGGTCTAAAGATTTCCAAGCAATCGAATTTGAAAAATGTTATTATTAAGTCTGATTCTAAGGCTTTTGTGGATTTGATATTTAAGAAAGGCAAACCTTTACGGATTATTAAAGATTTGATAGATAAAATATATAATCCTTATACCTTCATAGTCACTCATGTTTGGAGATAATTTAATACTATTATTGATGGTCTAGCTTCCTGGGCAACCTCATCCCAAAAGTTTGAGTTTTTTGGAATTCTTCTTCTCTTCCTTCTCTTATTAAAGGTCTCTTAAATTTGGATAGGCAAGGCTGTCCTCAAATCAGAAAGAAGTAAATTCATTGTAATGGGGCTAATTATAAAGCCCAATTTTTTTTTATTCGTTTGCTCTGTGTAATGGGGATTATTATATATCCCTAAGTTTTCACTCAATTCTTTCAACTAGAGCATTGGCTCAGCCTCTAGTTGTATTGTCAAAGCTATTTGCCATGGAGAGGCTTTTTCTCTTTTTAAGTCATTAATAGAACTTGTGGGGTACCATCCTTCTTCGATAAAAAAAGTAGTACATATATAGATATTTATTTCAGAATTGTTTGACTCATCCGCTCACATCATTGTATTTTCATTTTATATTGCATACAACATACCGTAATAGTTTTCCATGTGAAAATTAATATTAGTTTTTTGGTAATGACTTTCATCTTTTGCGAATAAATAATGAAAGGTGTAGGGAAGTTAAACGTAATTTCATTAGAATGTAAAAATTATTAACTTGTGAATACTTTATTCAAATCACCAAAGTTCCTATCCAAAATAAAATTAAAACTATTATCAAGTACTAAGTTAGAGAAAATTTTTGTAACATAAGAGAAGGCTCTAGGTGGAGAAAAAATATTATTGAGAGAAACGGTATGAGAAGAAGAAACTCATACTGCAAAGGGTGGGAAATGATAATCTTGGAAACATCCGGCATCTAGTAGTATAAGGCTTGAAGACAGGTTCTTAATGAAAAAAATAAATTAAAAATAGATAAAGTTTGTGAGAATTAAGAAGAAAATATCCCATGTGTTGTCTCTTCTATTTGCTAACTTTTTATATCGAAGGGGTCATTGTGTTGTTTGTCTCTTTTTGTATTTATTAGTGTTAAAGCCTAAGTGGGTCTCATTTGACACATGAACAATCGTCTCTCTCTCTCTCTCTCTCTCTCTCTCTCTCTCTCTCACACACACACACACACACACACACACACACACACATACACACACATCTTGCTTGCTAATTAAGTAGAAGTTGATTAGGTTATGTCTAAATCGATGTTATAAAGACAGGTCTTGTTATGGTCCAAAGTGTAAGTGGATTCATTTCAGATTTTGAAATTAACAATTGCGAGAAATAAAAAAAATCATTATTTAAAAAAATTACTAAAAAATTTAAGTCAAAGAATTGCTCACAAGTCAATTTTCTTAAATTTAGAACATAAATAGATATTTTCAAGATTGATATACATTTGTAAATGATTTTTTTAAAGATCGAATGAGATATATATTTCTCCCCCACCCTAAAGAATATTGTATCAATTCTTTTTGATATGAAAGACTTTAAATTCTTATTTCTTATTTCAATATTGTATTATATACACACACTATGTCTACTCATAGTAAATGGTTTTGATATAGTGTAACTTTTAAGATTCCTTTACTTTAAGTCATGAGTTCAAGTTCAACTAAAAGCATTTGAGGCATATATATATATATATATATATATATATATATTGACTTGGGCTAAAAATAATTAAGTTTTACAAATTTAATTAACGTTTTATAAAATCAATTTTAAATAATTAATTTCATAATTAATTTTGATTGGGACTCTTTGAACGTTTGAGAGTGAAGAGAATGTGTGGGTTGGTTACCCACGTTTTTGGGTAAGTGTGTCTTCTCACATTCTTTATATGCTGAACGTTAATAGAGTTATAATGCATTCAAAATTCATCATCCCACCGGATAAATTAATCTCTCTTAATCACGTTCTTCTACAATTTCAATTTTTGTGCAATTTAATGTGGTTCTGGAGTTTTCCATTTGGTGCTACAATTGGAGAATTGTACGATTAAATCTTTGGGAGGGTGAATATCTGAGGCTTAGTGACAACACTCAATGTAGTGTGGGTGACATTTCGGTCTTATGATTGCGTGTTTAACACGCATCTAAATATTAAGATAAGTCTTTCCAATTTATTCGTTTGTTTAATTTTCTCGTATACAGAGCCAACACACACACACACACACATTGTCAGACTCCGTTACCGATCTCTCATCCAGACCATTTTTTTATATAATAAAAAAATAATTTTTAACTAAACTTGGTGGAGATGATCATTATAATTAGGAGATCATCCACAAAAAATTAGATGACCTTTATGTTTTTTAAACTCACTGTACAACTGCTAAAGCACATTCATGAGAAACACACATGTAAACGTGCATGTGATTTGTTTTATCTTCCGTCTATTTTTATCATATGATGTGACCACACATTACTACATGACAAATGTATTTAATAGTATACAAAATAGTGATGTTATAGCACATGCAAAGATTTTGAAGGGCGGTAGTGGGTCACACACGCAACGTGGAGGAATTCATGAGTTTAAAGTGAGTGGGGTGCAGTGGTTTTTTTTTTGCAAGTATATAAAATATTTATTTTCTAGTAATAAATAAAGTATATACTTTACATTCTTTATAATTGGAATTATATTTATAGACATGTTTCGTAATTTAAGTTTACCTATAAATGACAACTAAATATTAACTTTTGAAAATAAGTTTCTATACATATGCTTAGTAATTTTTTTATTTTTTACAAGGGGGCAACCTTTAGCTTTAAAAAAAAATTGAGGGTGAAAGAGTCTTTTCAAGAAAATTATCAAAAGATGGTAAAATATGATAAGGGACTTGTTAAAATTTTATAAGGAGGTCTTCCACTTAGATTAGTTTGGCCCAACGTGAAATGACAAAACCAATGAAAGCACAAACACTATGCAATTTCACATTTTCTTTTATTTGACATGAATACATCATGACATGAATTATAATTTTCACTCTGTTGAATCTACTAGATACAAAAATAGAAACAAAAATACAAAATGACACGAATAATGTGATTAACTCGTGACATCATTTTAACATGAATAATATGATTGACACATTGCATCATTTTAACAAGAATATAAAATGAATGCGTGTTAAAATCACGAGTCATATTAGGGAAATCATTTTTCATAACCCTTTTTTTATTACTCAACTGATGTATCTAACACATGTTGAATGACGTTTGTAATTTACGCGGATTCATTTAAGGGTCATTTACTATTTGGGGTATAACAATTCTCATTATTTTGGGCTCGGGTCCATTAGTTTCGTATTAGTTGGTTGGGGTCCAAAACTAACAACAATCGTCAATTGACGAGTTTGACTGTTAGTTGACACACTTTTTCAACTATGAAAATCATTTTACCCCTTAATTTATTGATATACATAATTATACTAGTACACTATACATTTATATGTTCAATATATACATCTAATATTAAAAATACATTAATATATAAATTTATTTTAATACATATATATATATATATATATATATATATATATATATATATATATATATATACATACATACATATACATACAATAATATACATTAATATTCAAACAAACATTTCTTAATTAAAAATAATTTATAATATTATTTTAATGATAACAGTTTTTTAACAAAAAAATGTTCTGTTATAAAATTATTATTTTTAAAATAGTAATGTATTTTATTGCACACACACACACACACATATATATATATATATATATATTACACTTTATACCTTTACATCACACCTAGTTCTAGGTGCTAAGAAACTTTTTTTTTCCAATTTTTTTTATTTTTCTCTTAAAATTAACAACACGTGTTCAAAAAATTAGGCCAAAATACATTTTTTTATTTATTTTTAAAAAAATCACAAAATTCTGCTGGTGCAGACCCTTATAAATAAGGTATTTTTAACAGTTTTTTGTTGGATTTTTAAAAAATAGATAGAAATTGTATTTTGACCTAATTTTTTAACATGTGTTGATTGGAAGGTTAACTCGATGTGTAAAATAAAAAAAGGTTCTTTAGGGCCTAGAATTAGGTGTGATGTATGGGTGATATAGGAAATATGATGTATAAGAGCCTTGCTCTCTCTATCCCCCTCCTCTCTCTCTCTCTCTCTCTCTCTCTCTCTCTCTCTCTCTCTCTCTCTCTCTCTCTCTCTCGGGAGAGGTTCAGAAGTGAACATAAAAGATTAACATTTTAATGAACCTTAATAAAAAAACACCTAACACTCAATTAATTTTAATTCCTATGTTGTCATTTGTCCACGCCAGCGGTAACGGACACGTGTGTTACACGCGACAGCGGCAACGGACACGTGTGTCACATGGGTGTATTAAAAAACACGCGTTCCCTACGCGTGTCCGTTGCCGCGCCAGCGAACCAATTACAACATAAAAATTAAAATTGATTGAATGTTAGGTGTTTTTTTGTTAAGGTTCATTAAAATATTCATCTTTTATGTTCTCTTATGAACCTCTCTCTCTCTCTCTATATATATATATATATATATATATATATTATGGGGGCTTATTTATTCTTCAAGCCCACAGATTCAGCCGACCAGCCCAGCGTGTAAAGTGGACTGCTCGGCCTAACTCAAATATTTATTTTAGACCCGTGTATTTGACATGTCCATAAATGCATGGAGATAGACTCAAATCGGTTACCAACAATCTTGGGGAGATATTCAGGGACACCTATGAGCTATCCACAAGCGGGTTGAGTTACTTGTACAATTCAATCACTTATAATCACAGCTATAAATATAAATCCTAACCCGGTGCAAAGGTGATGTAACTTCGATTATTTGAGAGACACTAATAAGAAATAGTAACCTTTCCATGCACGTAGGCAAGTTGTCGACCCACGTACTTTGTGTTGTGTGGGATTTTTTATATATTTTTTTTTCATATTTGCTGTCTGAGATTGTTTATTATTATAATTCTTGCACTCATAATTGGCACCGTCTGTGGAAAGTGATTCTTTTTCCTATGAAAACAATTATTGATCCAAAAGCATACGATGTCTCACAATAACAATAATTTAAAGCAAGCTGACGATGTACGGGAAAGCCCGAACCCTCATAGGGTTCGATTTGAGATTCTCTAACAATAAAATCCAAGGTTACGCCAAGAGAGGCTTCCTTTTGAAGAAAGTCACGGACAACCTAGATCTACTGAGATCTCCAGACTGGTCGACGCTTACTGATTGAGTGGAAAACCGAGCGTCCGTGTAATACGCTAATCGTTGTTATTGGCTTCCGACCACAATACAAAAAAACCTAAACTTTAACTACACTCTTATAGAGTATTGTGGCTAGTCTCGGTATCGAATCCACATGGAATGTTTGATATATTTTAATTGATTTATTACTTCAAAAATAAAGTGTAAAAGATGATGATGGGGCGAGAAAGGAAAAAGAAAAAAAATAAAGAAGTTAACTAAAACTAATTGGAAAATTAAGGTAGGGACACAATCCCCCAAATCTTAGTATTTTTATCGGATATAAGACTAGTTATTAATTACATAATTGATTAAATACAGTCTTTATTAATCTCAAGCATTATATATATGAGGGTACTAACCCGCACCATACATAATCGAAAGTAAGAATAAAGTGGTGTCGTTATAGCTACACTCACGTCGCACTCTTAAGCATCCCGGTTACCTAGGGCAAATGAGATCAAAACTCCTACGACGATTGTGATCACTACAAAACATGATTCAATCATTTATTTAATTCAGGGAACTAATTTTACATACATGCAAACCACATCGGGTTGGATTCATGCACCCCAACCCCTAAAAAATCTAGCCTAGTATGGTGTAACTATGAATAACTACACAAGAATCCATTAAAAAGTATGTGAAAATAAGGAAAGAATGATAAAAGTGTTGGAATTTAAGGTTACCAAGATTGAAGAACACAACCATGCAAGAAGAAATCAAAGATTGAAGAAAAATCGAAAAAACTCTTAAATTAATGGTGCAAAATATATAAGTTCTTCTCTTAGATGTTCCTCTTTGTTTTGGAGATTTTACATGAATGAAATCTCTATAAAAAGAGTCCTAATGACTAAATATATAGGCTAGAGGTCATTTAGAAGAGTCCCCAAAACCTAAAACTCTTTTGGCTAAAAGATAAGTGACTAATTTTGTAACGATTTTGGAACGTGACTAATGAACGGATCGGTTCGTTTTCATTTAATTCGGATCGGTCTGGTTATGAATTTTAGACAGTGAGTTTCAAGGGTTCGGACCGGTTCGGTTCTTTTTTCTTACGATTTTCTTTCAACTTTGAATGACCATAACTTCTTCACCGTAGCTCGGATTGAGGTGTCATTTTATCCAGTGTTCTTATAATTGAAATATCAACTTTCCAGTTGGTCCCACCTCTGGAATATGGCTAAAAATTTATGAAAATGCCCTCAACTCCCCATTTCTTATTTTTTTTCACTATTTTTAGTTCTCTCTCGCACTTTCTTGCATGAAATACTTGTAAAACACATGAGAAATACACAAAACACGAATTAATTGCCAAAAGGGGTTAGTAGCATAATATGAGACAGATTCAAGCTATTTACACCGAACGGGATCATAAAAATACCAAAATTAAGGGGATAAATATGATGAATTTATGCCTAATCACTTACGAATCCAGACTTTAAGAGCAGGAGGAGGCAACACGCCTCCAAATGGAGGAGAATTCTTGCCTACAGAGGCGACTTGAAAGGATGGAGACAGAGAGCTCCATAGAGATACTAGAAAAATGGCATGATAGGTCTTATAGTCCTCAGGTGAGTAAGACTCGCAGTCGAGGGAGAAGCCCCAGACATGACTTGGATTGATCCGAGCATAGAAGGTCAAAGAGCGATCAATCAGAACATGGACGATCAGAGAGGCTCCACAGAGATAATGATCACCCGGATGAAGATATCACGATTTTGGTCCGTAGAGAGATGGACCAGTATCCATCCATCGAGGAGCTAGATCCACTAGAGAGCTAGCCATAAGAGCTCATAACACTCATATGAAATCCTCTTTTTCAATGGAGATTGAAGAAGAGGAGCCCCTAAAGAAGTTCTCCATTTCCAGATTCAAAATCTATAATGGCAAGATGGATCCCATAGAACACGTTCGACTATACAAGTAGGCGATGAATCTATGGAGCCATAATGACACTTTGATGTGTCTAATCTTACCTTCTAGCCTACATAATGTAACTCAGAAGTGGTTTGAGAAGATGCCCCACATGTCGATCAAGAGTTTCAGGGCCCTAGCAGAGGCCTTTACTAACCTAAAAGGATGGATTCACTACTTACGATGAAGAATAAGCTGCAAGAGAGCCTTCGCGACTACGCCAAGATGTATTGGAAAGTTTTTAATGAGGTAGAGGATTTCTCGGAGCAGGTCGTTGTAGCATCCGTCAATATTGGTAGATCGATCATATCTCTGTTGTAATAGTCCCTGACGAAGAAAGAGGCAAGCACCATTGGCGACCTCATGGCACGTATCGAAAAATATGCTAAGGTTGAGGATACGGTTCACTTTACCCCAGGGGACAACGGTCGCTCAAAAGCAAGCAAATGAGGAGATAAAAGTGACACTCCAAAGAAAAGGAATAATAACGATGGTAGAAATGGCTCAAAGAATGGGATCAAGGCCGATCCTTCGAAGGTATTCCAAGATGTTAATACAGTCTTCAAGGAACTTATCTACAAGATTTTGAGCAATATCAAGGATCATCCGTTTGTCAAGTGGCCAAAGAAGATGGTTGGTAACCCAAAAAAGAGGAAAAATGCGCTAAGATGCACGTTCCACAAGAAAGGCAACCACAAGACAGAGATTGACAAAGCACTGAAGTCGCACTTGAAAGAGTTGGCCCAAGCTGGACATTTAAATGTGTACATGAAAAAGGAAGCTGATAAGGTCGCAACCAATGGCAACTAGATATCAGATAATATCCTTGATGACAACATGGGACAAGAGTTTACGGTGGTCCATGAAGCATCCAACCTGAAGCAGATCCATGGGAACGCTATTCAGATAGACGTGAAGAAGGTCACAACTATCATCGAGGCATTCCAAATTGATCCCGTAAAGAGCCAGGCTGGCAAGCAACCGACGACCAGAGGATGTAAACTACACCAAGCACATCGTCTTCTTATAGGAGGATTTAGTCGGAGTAAGGACCCCACACCACGATGCACTCGTGATTACTTTCAGGATCGCGAACTGGGATGTCGGCAAATTACTGGTAGATTAAAGAAGCTCATAAAAGTTGATGTACCTAGAGTTGCTCCATAAGTTAAAGCTTAATTTAGCCAACCTCAACGAGGCCACAGTTTTATTGGTTATTTTAACGAGAAAGATCACGATGCCATTTGGAAAGATATTCTGCCAATAAAAGTAAAAAATATTTTAAAGATGATCGAGTTTCTGGTGGTAGATATAGAGTCTGCCTACCACACTATTCTAAGCAGGGGTGGCTTCATGCTATGAAAATTATATCATCCACCTACCGTCAGAAGCTCAAATGTGTTAGTGATGGAGGAATCGTCAAAATTCATGATGACCAAGCCATAACCAGGAAGTGCTTCATCATTGTTATCCGACCTCGAAAAGAGAAGAAGAAAGAATCAGAGGTTCAACTGGAGGATGCCCAATATGGGGGCACTCCTTCAGAAGAGCAGTTACGGTATGGTCGACCAGGGGGTGAAAGAGACCGGGATACACCCCATTGGTAGGGTTTTTGAAAGCCTGGAGGAAGTTGATGCTGATGATAACTTTCATGATAGTAAGTTTCTGATGAGACTTCCCTTATCGATTACGAAAATAAGGATTTAATTGCCTTTCTAAGAAGAAATTGGGATGTTTTTTCCTGGGAGCTATACGATATGCCTAGGATTGATCCTAATGTAGCCTGCCAACGTCTTCACGTTGACCCAACCTTCAATTCAATCACTTAGAAGTTACATCGAACAGTCCCAGAAAAGGCTAAAGTGGTGGAGAATAAAGTAGGGAAGTTTTTGGATGCAGGATCCGTTAGGGAAGTATATTTACCGAAATGGTTATCCAACCTAATGGTAGTTAGAAAGATCAAAAGAGTCTGTATCGATTTCATGAACCTTAACAGAGCCTGTCATAAGCTTAGTTTCCCTCTGTCGAAAATTGATCAGCTACTTGATGCCACGGTAGTTCACGAGAGAATGAGATTTCTGGACACCTATTCAGGGTACTATCAGATCTTGCTGTTTGGCCCCGATTTGGACAAAACGTCCTTTAAAATTCCAGTACGCCTATATTATTTCAAGGTCATGCCATTCGGCCTAAAGAATGCAGGGGAAACCTATCATAGTCTCATCACGAACATGTTTCAAAAGGATATAGGAGACAATATGAAAATCTACATCGATGACATGTTAGTCAAGATCAAGGACAAATATAACCACCTCAAAGACCTGTCCAGAACCTTTAAAATTCTCAGAAAGTACTAGATGAAACTCAATGCGAGCAAGTGCTCATTCGGTGTCCAGTCAGGAAAATTTATGGGTTACCAAGTCAGTAAAAGAGGGATTGAGGCAAATCTAGATCAGATTGATGCCATCAACAGGGTCCAACCACCAAGGACATTACGAGATATTCAGAAGCTTACTAGAATGTTCACAGTACTTAATCACTTCATATTCAAGTCCTTGGAACGCCGCCGACCATTCTTTCAGCTCCTAAAGAAGTATAAGGGCCTCGACTGGAATGATAACTGCTTAAGAGCTTTTGAGGAGATCAAGTCCTACCTAACCAAGCCACCCCTACTGGCAATCCCCAATGACGAAGATCCCCTGTACCTATATATTGTAGTATCAGACCACGCTGTTAGCTCAACCCTGGTATATGAGAAGGAGGGTAGATAATACCCTATCTAGTACGCCAACAATATGCTCCTAGACGTAGAACAATGTTACTTGCCTTTCAAGAAGTTAACCCTTTCTTTGGTAGTTACCTCTAGGAAGATGAAGCACTATTTCGATGCCAACTCAATAACAGTGATAATTTCATTCCCTCCCAAATCTGTCCTTCGAAAAGTCGACCTTTATGGACGACTGTTAAAGTGGTGAGTCAAACTCGAGAGGTTCTATATTCACTTTTAGCCAAGAATAACGATCAAGGGACAAGTTTTGGACAATTTCATCACTGAATTTATGGCAGACAGGCCAAATGACCAACATATAATGGAGTAATGAATAAGTAAGGAAGTAAAGTTCAAGGACTAGACCCTATATGTTAATGGAGCCTCTAATTATAAGGGGGCTACAGTCGGGATTGTCCCCGTCACACCAGAGGATACCGTCATCGAATAAGGAATTAAGTTGGGATTTAAAGCCTCCAACAACGAAGCTGAATACGAAGCACTGATAGTTGGTTTGCACAATGCCCAACTACTGGGGGGAAAATGCCTTAATGTATTCGACGACTCTAAATTGACAGTATGATAGCTTACCTTGCCGTGGTACGAGAGCTTATGGAAGGATTTGAGGAAGTCCACATTCAATAGTTCCCCCAGGGGAATGCAGTCATGCTGATGCCTTAGTAGCTCTAAGATCAGCAGTTGACTCTAACCTCAGAAGGACTATCCAAGTGGAGTTTCTTGCTCGACCTAGCATTGACAAGACAGTGGTCGACGAAAAGATTATCTCTATAGAAAGAGCTCCTAGGTGGATAGATCCAATCACTTCCTACTTGCAGGATGAGACACTGCCGAACGATAGAAAGTTGGTTCACAAAATAAGGGTGAAGGTAGCCCGTTTCTATTTTGATCCAGGAGTGAAGCTCTATAAGAGATACTTTACTGGTCCCTTACCTCTATTGTGTTCACCCGCAAGACACCGAGCAAGTTCTCAATGAGCTTCATGATGATATTTATGGAAGTCATATAGAAGGGAGATAATTAGCATTCCAAGTAATCAAATAAGTCTACTGGTGACCACACATGCAAAAATATGCAAGTATCTATATTCGGAGATGTGAAAAATGCTAAAAGTTCTCCCCCATGGTTCATCAACTAGCTAGCCACCTGAAATCCTTAACCAGTCCTTAGCCATTTGCACAATGGGGGTTGGAAATTGTAGGACCATTACCTATTGCACATGGGAATTGTAAGTATCTACTGTTCGATACATATTACTTCAACAAGCGGGTAGAGGAAGAACCACTTTCCAATATCCTAGATGTCGATATGACAAGGTTTATTTGAAAGAGTGTCATAACACGCTTTGGGATACCAAGAGTTATCATCACCCATAATGACACATAATTTGAGAGTGGTTTCTTCCGGAACTTACGTGATGAGAAAGACATTAAGCATCACTTTATCTCGGTAGCGTACCCTCAGAGGAACAGTCAAGCTGAGGCTTCCAATAAGTCGATGCTCAACTTCTAAAGAAGAGGCTGAAAAGAGAAAAAGGCGCTTGGGTGGATGAACTCCCTCACGTCCTCTGGGCCTATCATACTACGACTAAAAGACATACCAATGAAATATCCTTTGCACTCACATACGGAATGAAAGCCATCATCCCACTTGAAGCAGGTCTCCCTCCCATGAGAATCAACTTGGTTGACCAAGGGCTAAACAATGATGCCTTGTGCACTGAACTTAACTTAGCAGATGAAAGAAGAGAGCAAGCCATAATCAAGTTAGATTTATATCAGTAGTAACTAGCGAGGCAGTACAATAAGAAATTCAATCTGAGGAAATTCCAGGTATGAGTTACGTCCTAAGGAAAGTCCTCGGTGGTGCAGTAAGATTGTCAGATGGAAAACCATGACCAAACTAGGAAAGACCTTTTAAGGAAATCATTGACGACCTTCAAGAAGCTTATCACTTGGAAACGCCGGAGGGCAAAGAAATACCAAGAGTATGGAATGAGGCCAATTTCAAGAAGTTCTATTTTTTATCTTCTTTAGCACATCTAGTTTATGCAAATTTTTATTTCAGACTTATGTTGCTCTTAAGTTATTACTTAATAAATAAAGCCTCACATCTTGCTTTCTCATCTTAATTGTCTCAATTTTATATTATATATCTTGATATTATGCATCATTTCTAAGCGATAACTCCATTCTCGGGATACTAAGCAGAACTACACTTGGTTACAATAAGCTACTCAGCATACTTCAAATAAGGAACTTCTTCGCGCAAAATAGAAATCCATTAGATTACAATGAGTTATTCAACTTATTCCAAATAAGGAATCTCCTCATGTCGAGCAGGGTTGATACTAATTACATTGAACTGTTAAGTTTGTTTGGAACCCTCAGGTCTTTTTCATACAAACACAAAGGGACTCACGAGTTGACTCAACAATAATAAAAGCCCTACAGGGTATCCTTATGTAAAAAGTCAACTGAGGTTGGTCGCCAACTATATTGGTCACAAAAAGCTTGATTGGGTAGATGGCCCATTAACCAGGTGCATTCTTGCTATCATCTCTCCTGGGCTTAAGGGAGTGTGATGACATGACCTAAAAGGTAAGGTAGGTGGAATGATACTGTTAAGGCATATTGGACTTGAAAAAGGCTTACACATACAATATTAACTCATTTAATCGGCAGAAGCCAAAAATGATTAACATTAATCATTAACTCATTTAGTTGGCAAAAAGCCCCCAAAATGATTAATAGTATTATTAACTCGTTTAGCCCAAAAAATCCCTAAATAATTAATAGATATCAACTCTTCCTAGTCGGTAAAGGCCCATAATACATAAATAATTATAAACTTTATTTAGTCGACAACTGCCCAAAATGCACTACAATTAATAAACAAATTTTATTTATTCGATAAAAGTTTGAAGAGTACAATGATACAAAATATTGCAAGAGCTATACAAGAACACAAGCCATTCATGGGTGGAGAGCCAAAAATTCTGCTCTCTTTGGCCATCATTTGGATTGGGGGCAAAATCTTTCTCAATGCCAGGATCCACTTCAAAGTCATTCAGTAGTTGTTAGGAAATAACATCCAAGGTAACCTACACCTCGTCCTTCCCAAAGGGAGGTCGGTGGTAGGCTGGGCAGTCCACTTGATACATATTCCATAATTGAGACTCTTTCGGTTCCTAAATCACTTTGAGGTCATTCAACCACCCATGTCTATATGCGATATCCTATGCTTCTTACAGCCTCGCAGGAGCATCCTGCCAACCCTCATCATAGCCTACCGCCCATGCAGCTCGAGGTACCATTCTTAACAGGAACCTAAGCCTCTTTATGCCTCTATAAAGACTAACTATAATGGTGTATTTTCACTGAAGATCCTCTTTAGCTCGATGACTTCTTTCTTCAATGCATCGTTCTCAGCCTGAACCAGCTCGTCGACCTGGACCGCATCCCTGCTCGCTGCAAGCTGGGCCTTCAGACCATTTATTTCCTCCTGTACAGAGGAGCCGATTTCCTCCATAACTTGGAGGTCATCCTTGAACTTGGCCACCGACTTAGACCGGTACTTGTATCCTGTCGTTCTTGCCTTTAACTATTTGTAAAGTTTTAAAAAGGTCCGATGAGCTTGAGTACTCACATCCTAGCCTAAAACCTTCCCAAGATTTGAGTAAGGATACATATAGTCCTCCATAATGATGTGACACCCCGCCTAATTAAATACCGGGCGATCACTCCTTTATTAAATTAAAATCAAGGTGAACAATTGGTTCATTCTTAGCATCACTGTCGTAAAAATAACTTTTCCAAATTTAACACCTTATTTAATTAAGCTAAGTGTCAAAACCATTTTTAAACATTACTTTCCAAATTTTATTTTGAAAATAAAGATTTAATTATCTACAATAATTCAATATTTAACGAATCACACCACAATAATCCTGGAACATATAATCCAATTAATTTAAACATTCAACAACTAAATCCCAGCATTTAAAACTTAAAGGAAAACATACATGCTGAATAAATCCCAAAGTAACAGTACTAGAAATAACTGAAATACAAATGTCCCAATAAAACAAATAAATGCAGGAAATGGCGACACATGCCCAATAAGGAGAATGATAGAAGTGGAATCAAGTAAATGAAATCGTCTAAGCAAGTGGCCTGCAACTCCCACCTAAGCTGCAGCACGTTCCTTCCAAGGGATCCTAAACAAGACGCCCCTGTGGCTGGGCACCTGTAATATATACATATATATACAAGAGAGAAAGAGGAATAGAAGCGGGTCAGAGCCCGATAGTGTATATGATTTAAAAATTCGTTTAGCAAGTATTTAAATTGATACAGGCCAATGCAACAACATATTAGTGCGACACTCTCTTGAGAAATTCTCACCTCTCTTCTAATGCGCACTCCTATCGCACTAACCTTTCCAATGGTTTATCTCATCATATATCACACTATCTTTCCCCAAGGATTTAACTTATCTTAGGTGACTCTCAAGATTTAAGATTTAACAACATCATGGTTTAAAAGGATAATTTCATTTAGTACAAAACGCTCATTTTAACTTTATTGATTCATAAAGTTTTTCAATATCATATTATACTTTTCAAAACAAGTATTTCCAATTTGTGTCATTAAACATGTCTTACTTACCATAACACAGTAGGCAGTTTCCCAAATTTCAGAAGTTCATATATATATTAAATACTCGTATAATATATATATTCTAACAGCACCCCACATAAAAATTATGGTGCGGGCATACTCTGCTATCCAATCCCCGTATCATTCATACTAAAGGGAATACAAGTTCGGAATCACTCTCGAACTGTATAAATACATACACAAACAATATTGAGGCGAAGCATAGTTTCCAAGTCCAAGAGGTCAGTACATACCCTCACGTCTCTTAAGACCATGACTACCGATTCGATAGCCTGTACCTAGGATTTCTATCTTCTAGGGTACGAGTCAATATCCCCCATGAAGGCCCATTCGAGATAAGACTGTCCCAGTGCGGTAACCTCAGGGATAGCAAGTAGCGTGGGCATGATTTTCACAAGTATATAATATATGCATACATAATCATATAAATATACCACTTTTATTATATCAATTTAGGTTTATCCCATAACCCACATTCACAACATTTATCCTTATTTTCCCATTATTATTTATCAAGTATAATGGTTCGTTTCTAACTTTAATTCGAAGGGTTTTTCCAACTTACTACGTAACCCTCATGGACTCTATTCTTCCAAATGTACAATTCAGTAGGTATCCATTTATGTTCCAACGTAACTCTCTCTTACGTGTCTCTCCCCTTTAATATATACTTACATTGTCCCTTATGCAAAATATCCCAAAAATATAGATTTCGCCTTACATTAGAGGTCTCTTATTCATTAATGAATCTTACTGGTCATCATTATCTCCCAAATTATTTTAACAAGGATGTCTAAGGAGTTTTCTTCATTTCGAATTAATTCAACAATTTTAAAAGGGGAACTTAAGTCTGCCAGGAGGGGTCGATTGATCGAAGTTAGGGGCTCGATCGATCGAACCTTCGATCGATCGAATCTTTTGGCTCGATCGATCGATCAAGCAGGTATGGCGAATTCCGCAGTTTTGCAGTTACGGGTTTTCTCACAAAACTTCATCCAAATCCTAACTTTCCATACCCAAACGTCTAGAAAATTATACTACTAATTATATAAATCCATTCCATACAACTTTTACGTAAAGCATGCAAATTTCCATTAATAAGCATGGATTAACAAGCCCCAAATTCATATAAAACCTCAAGAACCCTAGAATTTCATTAACATAGTCCTAATCCATCTTTTCCAGAATTTTATTCATCTACAAAATCATAAATTCGTGATTTATTCCTCTACATGACAAAGGGTTTCCAAAATTTTCATTTAAGCCATAACTACATGAAATTTCCTAACTCAAATCGGGTTTTTCATCCATATGAATCATCCTAATCATTCCTAAACCAATATGAAAGATGTATCAACAAAATAAGCAAGATAAACACTTGCCTGGGATTTTCAAAAATCTGGTTTGATGTTGAATTTGGTGTGGTTGCGTTCCCCGTCTCGCGATCTACGCGTTGGCGGTGGCGGCGGTGCAAACGGGTGAGTTTTGAGCCTTGGAATGCCTTGAGAGCTCTCTCCTCTCCTCTCCAATGGCCGTTCTAGTGTTTTGAGTTATCTAACCCTAGGAGATAACCTAAACATCTGATATAACCCCTTTAATTTTCGTGGGTTTAATTACCCAAAAATAGAAAATGACTAAAATGCCCTCCCGGGGTACTAATTAGGCCTAAAAATGCCCCGAGACCCAAATCAAACCCCCGGGTATACTTTTCTGACTATCTCGACCCTTCCGGACGCGTTGGCGCACTCAAAACGACCATACGAACAACTTATAAAATATTTACTTTTATTTATCAATATTTAGTCCCGACGCGACACGGGCGCGTCCCGACTCAAATTTATAAAATTGTCATTTTATTCACTCGTGACATTTAATATGACCACTATTATATATTACTTTGCTCATTAGTAATATTCAACAAATTTTCCCATAATTACTAACTCTCATCATGTTAATAATTATAACATAATTAATTTCCAGATTTTTATTAAATAATTAATTCACATTAAATTTAATAAATCCCCAAATTAATATAGCATAAAAAATACGGGGTATTACATACTTCCCCCCTAATAACGGAATTTTGTCCCGAAATTCGGAAAATAAGGCATACCTGGTAAGAACAGATCTGGATATCTCTCGCGCATATCGGCCTCGCGCTCCCAAGTGGATTCCTCCACGTTATGATGCTCCCACTGGACCCGTACAAGTGGAACTATCTTCGACCTCAATCTCCTCTCACTATAGTCTAGGATAGCCACCGATCTCTCCTCGTAAGAGCTGTCAGGCTGTAAGTCTATCTTATCTATCGCGATGTGAGTATGGGCCATATCATCCCGAAGATACCGTCTCAACGACGAGATGTGGAATACATCGTGAATGTGATGTAAATGCTCTGGTAGTCCCAATCTGTATGCTACCGGCCCAATCCTCTCGATAATGAGAAATGGTCCCACGTACCTCGGGGCCAATTTCCCTTTCTTCCCGAACCTCATCACTCCTTTCATAGGAGATACACGCAGTAACACTTGGTCCCCCACATTAAACTCCCGGAAGAACCGTTTCGCATCGGCGTAGCTATTCTGCCTGTCCTGGGCTACTCGAATGCGACTCCTAATCATCTCAATCCTCGCGGAGGTTTTCTGAATTACCTCTGGTCCTAGCAACTTGTTATCCCCCACCTGGAGCCAACAAGTTGGAGAACGACAAGGCCTGTCATACAAAGCCTCAAATGGAGCCATACAAATCGTAAACTGATAAGAGTTATTATAAGCAAACTCTACCAGTGGAAGATGTGGCTCCCAACCTCCTCCAAAATCAAGAACACACATGCGTAGCATATCTTCTAACATCTGATTAGTACACTCTGTCTGTCCATCTGTCTGTGGGTGATAGGCTGAACTCAATCTCAACTCAGTACCCATAGCCTCCTGAAAGCTTTCCCAAAAACGCGACACGAAAATCTTGTCTCTATCTGACACAATATTCAGGGGCACCCCATGTAATCTGACAATCTCAGCAATGAACAACTGAGCATACTGACCTGTGGTATAATCTGTCCGCACCGGTAGAAAATGAGCCACCTTGGTCAAACGGTCTACAATCACCCAGATATGCAACCCTGTAATAAAATTCATGGAAATACTCTCCCACTTCCACGCGGGTACTTTCAATGGCTGAAGCAATCCTGACGGTTTCTGATGGTCCACCTTCACCAGCTGGCAGGTAGAACACTTGGACACGAACTCAACAATGTCCTTCTTCATCCCACTCCACCAGTATTGCCTCCTCATATCCTAGTACATCTTATCTCCTCCAGGATGTACCGCAAATCGGGACCCGTGAGATTGGGTCATCACTGCATGACGCAATTCTGCCCCTTCTGGAACCACTAACCTCCCATTAAATCTCAAACCCATGTCAGAACTAATAGAATAGGACTCAGCACCTTCAGCTAAAAGTTGTATAATCTGCTCGTGGCAAAACGGGTCTGTGGTCTGTGCCTGTATCACCCTCGTAACAATCTCGAGTGTGATTGTCATAACAGATATGAAGGAACGGGATACTGCGTCCTGGTGAGCCAACTCCTTCCACTTCGCTTTCCAGACATCCGCTACCTTATTTACCGGTCTACGACTCAACGCATCAGCAACTACGTTGGCTTTCCCCGGATGATACTGTATGTCAAACTGATAGTCCTTCACAAACTCTAACCATCTACGCTGACGCATATTCAGCTCTCGCTGAGTGAACAGGTACTGCAGTGACTTGTGGTCTGTGAACAAACGAAACTTCTCCCCCAATAAATAGTGTCTCCATATTCGCAGTGCAAAAACAACCACTGCTAACTCCAGGTCGTGGGTGGGGTAATTCTTCTCATGCGACTTAAGCTCGCGGGAGGCAAAAGCTATAGCCTTCTCTTCCTGCTGAAGTACTCCCCCAAGTCCCCGTAAAGAGGCATCGGTGTAAACCAGGTACTCCACACCCGGCTTCGATAAAGCAAGGACTGGTGCTGAAGTAAGCTTGTCTTTCAGCTCGTCGAAAGCCAATTGACAAGCATCATCCCAAACATATGGTACCCCTTTGCGAGTCAGGTTCGTCAATGGACCCACTATTTTGGAGAATCCCCAAATGAATCTCCTGTAGTATCCGGCTAACCCCAAGAAACTACGCACTTCCGTCGGTGTTGTGGGCTATCCCCACTCCCTCACCGATGACACTTTACTCGGGTCAACTGCTATCCCCTGTTCAGAAATAACATGCCCCATGAACTGTACCTCTCGCAACCAGAATCCACACTTCTCGTACTTAGCATACAACTGATCCTCTCGTAAAGTCTGAAGAACCTGCCTCAAGTGCTCGGCATGCTCCTCCTCGGAGTGTGAATATATCAAAATATCATCTATGAAGACGATGACAAACTGATCCAATAACTCTCTGAATACTCGGTTCATTAAGTCCATGAACACGGCTGGAGCATTTGTGAGGCCTAATGGCATCACTCTGAACTCATAAGACCCATATCTCGTTAAGAAGACAGTCTTTGAAACATCCTGCTCTCTAAGACATAGCTGATGGTACCCCGACCTCAAATCTATCTTCGAAAAGAAAGTTGCTCCCCTCAGCTGGTCGAACAGATCATCGATTCGAGGCAACAGATACTTATTCTGTATCGTGACCTTGTTCAACTCCCGGTAGTCCACACATAACCTCAGTGAACCATCTCTCTTCTTCACAAATAAGACTGGAGCTCCCCAAGGTGAGGTACTCCTGCGAATGAAGCCCTGACCTAACAGCTGCTCTATCTGATCTCGTAACTCTCGCATCTCCGTCGGAGCCATACGGTATGGAGCGCGTGCTATCAGTCTAGTATCCGGTAATAAGTTTATGACAAAGTCTATCTCTCGACTGGGGGGTAGGCCTGGTATCTCCTGAAACACATCGGAATACTCACGAACAACTGGAAATCGAGTCTAACGGAATCACAACCTCCTTTGAGGTATCCTCCTCTATATAATACAAATGAGCGGTCGAGCCTCCCTCTGGGCGAGGCATCGCCACTACAAACATCTCTTGCCCCAGAATGGCAAAAACAATGCTCCCACCGAAGCAATCAATCATGGCTCTATAAGCTGCGAGCCAATCCATACCGATAATAACATCGTGCTCATGCATATCTAAGACTAACATGTCTGCAGGTAATACCAAACTACCAATCTCTACCCCCACTCCCCGGCATATAAAGAAGATAAGCGACCCACTGCCCAGTGGTGAGTCTACACACGTCACTGTGCTCTATGCTGTGGCTAACAACCCTAAGGCCTTCACAAAATGCGTAGCTATAAAACAATGCGTCCCTCCAGTTTCAAACAAAACCCGACCCATAGTACCATGGATAGGAAACATACCCTCAATCGCGGGTGGTGCCTGTGGAGCTGCTGCCTGGTGGACGTTATTGACACGTCCGTACTCTAACTGCCCCTGCTGCACTGGAGCTGCTGGAATGGATGGTAGGGCTGACACCTGGGCTGGAGCTGGGAGGGCAGGTGGAAAAAGTGGTCTCTGTGGCTCATTACGAGCACCCTGCTGCTGTGGGGCCCTATTACCCTCTGGGCAATCCTGGCGCTTATGACAATGCTTGCCGCATACAAAACACCGGCCTCTAAATTTACCTCCCCTCTGACCCTGCTGACCACGGCCCTGCTGGACGTTACCTCCCCGCCACTGGCCCTGTTGGCCCTGATTAGCACGCTGTTGGCCCTGTTGGCCCTGTTGATTAGGCTGGCCCTGCCTATAACCCCCAAATCCCGGTCTAGAATCACCTGAACGGAATTGCTTAGCAGGGTCCCCCTGATGGGAACTATGCTCGTGCTGACGAGTCTGTCCATGAGATGGTGCCCCACTAGCACTACTACCCCCGGTCCTGCCCTGCTGGTTGGACTCTCCTGCTCTCTTAATTCCTTACAGATGGAAGCGGTGATCCTGGCAATGTAGTAATGCAGCATTGAGTACATCAGTGAAAGTACTAAGAGATAGATTCCCTATAAGATGCTGACGGATCCTCCAAGCTAACCCGTCCACAAACAACATAATTTTCTTACTCTCAGTAGGTGCCTCATATGGCACTATGGTGAGAAGTCTCGTGAACTCCTCCTCATACTCAGCAACGGTAGAGTTCTCCGGTTTTAAATTCAGTAATTTCCGCCTCATCTCAGTCTGCACGGCCGGTGGAAAGTACTTGCGGTCAAACCGCTCCCAGAATGACTGAATAGTGATCGTGTCCCTCTCCTCCAAGGTGGTAGTGGACTCCCACCACTACAAAGCGGCCCCCACCAGCTTAAAGGAAGCCAATAACTGCCTTTGCACGTCGATGCACTCATACATACGAAGATGCCGCTGGATGTCTTTCTTCCATTGGCTGAGTGTGATGATATCTGAGCTACCAGAGAACTCAGGGGGATGCGCCTTCTGAAAAGCATCCCTAACCCTCTCCCATGCAGATGGAAGCTGTGCTGGTACTAGCACCACTGCCTGAATCTAGGGTGGAGCCTTCTGAACCACCTCTAGCGCGGCATTCACCGCCTGGGCAACAATGGCGGCTACTTCATTAGCATTTATAATGCCTTGTGCCGGAGCTGCTGGCTGCTCGGCCTGGGCACGCCTATCCTTCGGTGCACGTCTCGGAGGCATCTGAAACGTGACAAAGTTTATTAGTCTACAGTCATTATCAAATCCCCAATAGCTGAAGACGTAAACGAAAAAACAGAAATACAACAATCCTAAAAATAGGGCTCTATAGCAAAAACGTTAAGCTGAAAGCGAAAATAAGCCGTACACATCCTATGGACACTAGAACCTGATGCTCTGATACCACCTGTGACACCCCGCCTAATTAAGTACCAGGCGATCACTCCTTTATTAAATTAAAATCAAGGTCAACAGTTGGTTCATTCTTAACATCACGGTCGTAAAAATAACTTTTCCAAATTTAACACCCTATTTAATTAAGCTAAGTGTCAAAACCATTTTTAAACATTACTTTCCAAATTTTATTTTGAAAATAAAGATTTAATTATCTACAATAATTCAATATTTAACGAATCACACCACAATAATCCTGGAACATATAATCCAATTAATATAAACATTCAACAACTAAATTCCAGCATTTAAAACTTAAAGTAAAACATACATACTGAATAAATCCCAAAGTAACTGTACTAGAAATAACTAAAATACAAATGTCCCAATAAAACAGATAAATAGAGGAAAGGGCGACACATGCCTAATAAGGAGAATGATAGAAGTGGAATCAAGTAAATGAAATCGTCTAAGCAAGTGGCTTGCAACTCCCACCTAAGCTGCAGCACGTTCCTTCCAAGGGATCCTAAACAAGACGCCCCTGTGGCTGGGCACCTGTAATATATACATATATATACAAGAGAGAAAGAGGAATAGAAGCGGGTCAGAGCCCGATAGTGTATATGATTTAAAAATTCGTTTAGCAAGTATTTATAATTAATACAGGCCAATGCAACAACATATTAGTGCGACACTCTCTTGAGAAATTCTCACCTCTCTTTTAATGCGCACTCCTATCGCACTAACCTTCCCAATGGTTTATCTCATCATATATCACACTATCTTTCCCCAAGGATTTAACTTATCTTAGGTGACTCTCAAGATTTAAGATTTAACAACATCATGGTTTAAAAGGATAATTTCATTTAGTACAAAACGCTCATTTTAACTTTATTGATTCATAAAGTTTTTCAATATCATATTATACTTTTCAAAACAAGTATTTCCAATTTGAGTCATTAAACATGTCTTACTTACCATAACACAGTAGGCAGTTTCCCAAATTTCAGAAGTTCATATATATATTAAATACTCGTATAATATATATATTCTAACAGCACCCCACATAAAAATTATGGTGCGGGCATACTCTGCTATCCAATCCCCGTATCATTCGTACTAAAGGGAATACAAGTTCAGAATCACTCTCGAACTGTATAAATACATACACAAATAATATTGAGGCGAAGCATAGTTTCCAACTCCAAGAGGTCAGTACATACCCTCACGTCTCTTAAGACTGTGACTACCGATTCGATAGCCTGTACCTAGGATTTCTATCTTCTAGGGTACGAGTCAATATCCCCCATGAAGTCCCATTCGAGATAAGACTGTCCCAGCGCGGTAACCTCAGGGATAGCAAGTAGCGCGGGCATGATTTTCACAAGTATATAATATATGCATACATAATCATATAAATATACCACTTTTATTATATCAATTTAGGTTTATCCCATAACCCACATTCACAACATTTATCCTTATTTTCCCATTATTATTTTTCAAGTATAATGGTTCGTTTCTAACTTTAATTCGAAGGGTTTTTCCAACTTACTACGTAACCCTCATGGACTCTGTTCTTCCAAATGTATAATTTAGTAGGTATCCATTTATGTTCCAACGTAACTCTCTCTTACGTGTCTCTCCCCTTTAATATATACTTACATTGTCCCTTATGCAAAATATCCCAAAAATATAGATTTCGCCTTACATTAGAGGTCTCTTATTCATTAATGAATCTTACTGGTCATCATTATCTCCCAAATTATTTTAACAAGGATGTCTAAGGAGTTTTCTTCATTTGTAATTAATTCAACAATTTTAAAATGGGAAATTAAGTCTGCCAGGAGGGGTCGATTGATCGAAGTTAGGGGCTCGATCGATCGAACCTTCGATCGATCGAAGCTCTTGGCTCGATCGATCGATCAAGCAGGTATGACGAATTCTGCAGTTTTGCAGTTACGGGTTTTCTCACAAAACTTCATCCAAATCCTAACTTTCCATATCCAAACGTCCAGAAAATTATACTACTAATTATATAAATCCATTCCATACAACTTTTACGTAAAGCATGCAAATTTCCATTAATAAGCATGGATTAACAAGCCCCAAATTCATATAAAACCTCAAGAACCCTAGAATTTCATTAACATAGTCCTAATCCATATTTTCCAGAATTTTATTCATCTACAACATCATAAATTCGTGATTTATTCCTCTACATGACAAAGGGTTTTCAGAATTTTCATTTAAGCCATAACTACATGAAATTTCCTAACTCAAATCGGGTTTTTCATCCATATGAATCATCCTAATCATTCCTAAACCAATATGAAAGATGTATCAACGAAATAAGCAAGATAAACACTTGCCTGGGATTTTTAAAAATATGGTTTGGTGTTGAATTTGGTGTGGTTGCGTTCCCCGTCTCGCGATCTACGCGTTGGCGTTGGCGGCGGTGCAAACGGGTGAGTTTTGAGCCTTGGAATGCCTTGAGAGCTCTCTCCTCTCCTCTCCAATGGACGTTCTAGTGTTTTGAGTTATCTAACCCTAGGAGATAACCTAAACATCTGATATAACCCCTTTAATTTTCGTGGGTTTAATTACCCAAAAATAGAAAATGACTAAAATGCCCTCCCGATGTACTAATTAGGCCTAAAAACGCCCCGAGACCCAAATCAAACCCCCGGGTATACTTTTCTGACTATCTCGACCCTTACGAACGCGTTGGCGCACTCAAAACGACCATACGAACAACTTATAAAATATTTACTTTTATTTATCAATATTTAGTCCCGACGCGACACGGGCGCGTCCCGACTCAAATTTCTAAAATTGTCATTTTATTCACTCGTGACATTTAATATGACCACTATTATATATTACTTTGCTCATTAGTAATATTCAACAAATTTTCCCATAATTACTAACTCTCATCACGTTAATAATTATAACATAATTAATTTCCGTATTTTTATTAAATAATTAATTCACATTAAATTTAATAAATCCCCAAATTAATATAGCATAAAATATACGGGGTATTACAAATGATAAGCTACAAGTAGCAAAATAAATAACAAGTGTAGAGAGCATCAACAAAAAGAATAGTAGAACAATAGTGGAAGGGAAAGACTTTTTCATTAATAGTTCAAAAGGGAGGCAAGAGCCATTACAAGCAGAGAAAAGTAAAAAATGCAGCATGCAGACAAACTAAAGGAAAGGTCTTAAGGATACGGGACTTAACTCATTCACCTGCTTAGATGTCTCTAGATCTTTTCTCTTCTCGATAACTTTCTCCGCATTGTCGGCAACCGTCTTGACTTTGTTTGGCTCTTTTTTAGCCTGGTTGGCCGGTTGACCACCAGGAAGCTCCTCGACAATAAAATGAGAAGGTCTCGAGAGATGAATCTTATACATGTTGGACTCTAGTGGGGCTCCTTCGACCCCCAAAGTTTTCTCCCATCCCTTCTTAAAGTATAGAGCCTTGGTGTAAGCAATCTGGATCTCAGCGTAGTCATAGACTACATTCTAGTTATCCGCGTAGCTATTTTCCTTGATGATTGGGACTTCACCCTCCAGTTTTTAGACCTTTACAACCAGATCCAAGTTCTCCACCGCTAATTTTTCCTTTTTCACAACTACAAGGCTATTAGCCACCTTCAGATCGGCTAAAGCCTTCTTCGCCTTCTCCCTTTCCTGCTAGAAGCTAGCTCAAGCATTAGCCAAGTCCCTTTGGGACTTTTTTAGGGCTTCACTCAGCTCCTGGTTTCTTCTTGGACTGGTCCACATGACCATCCAAGAGAATGGTGAAGTGTGACACGAACTAAAAGGAGCGAGAAAGAAGAGTTAGTACATGAAAGCCGAACAAAGAGAAATGATTAGCAGAAGCGAGAGTACTTACCAAGGCAAGCACCTGGGTAGATTTAAGTGCTAGCTGGTCTGACTCCAGTCATGATGAGCGCTCACGATCGACCACGAGCACTGCCCCTTTCGACAAGCTAGGGGAAAGGGATGGGGTGTTGGCCACACTGGCCCCCTCAGTATCAACAGAAAGGGAGAGGGAGGATTCAGCTGGGACCTTGAGAGGCTTCTTCTTCTCCCTCTCCTCCTCCCTCCTCCTCTCTCCTTCTCGCTTATTCTTTTCTTCCTCCTTCTTTTTCTCTACCTCCTTCTCCTTCCCCTTGGTTCTCGATTTGGAACCACTAACTTTAGGGGAATCCCCCTCAGATTTCTTCAGAAGTTTGACCCTGTCTAGGCCTGTCAATGGGTCAGGTATGCACCCGGACCCGACCCGGACCCGATCCGTATAATAAGGTGTGAGCATATTTTTTGGACCCGAGACCCGAAGACCCGTTTATTAAACGGGTAGGGTCTGGATTTTATACAGTACCCGGACCCGGACCCGAAGACCCAACCCGGATTGTACATTATTATTTTTTAAATATATATAGATATACTATAAATTTATATATATTTATAAATATATCTTATCAATATAATATGTAAGTAATATGTATAACAATATATATTTATGTATATAATAAATATAAATAATATATGTTTTATTTATACTAATAATATTCTATAATACATTACAAAATATTTTAATTTAAGATTAAAAAATAAAGAAGGGGGATAATATAAAATAAATGTATATATTTGGCCAGACCCGAACCCGAGACCCGAAGAGCCATAGGATTGCTCTTCCGAAAAATCTAAGTCAGGGATCTTGTCTACCGATCGAACAATAAAACTGGAAGTGGTATTTGTGTATTCTAGAAGATATGTTACTGAACGAGGGTGCTCACTGTCAGGCAACCTATCTCTAACCTTCCAGGCCTTTAGAAGATTAGCAACTTTTATCTCTCGAAGAGAAGGCTCTTAGTTCTTATCACGAGCTACAAAACAGAGAAAAAAATACAGATTAAAAGACAAAAAGGAAATACCAGTCAAGGATTCAGCAATTTAATAGAAGAAAAAGAGGCAGCGACCTATGTGATCCTCCCCTAGTCAGGGCACCAAGGACCCCGGTACCTCTCGCCCTTAGGTAGGGGAGGATGTTGCAAATTTCTGGCAATAAATAACTGCTCCCAATACCCTTTGTAGGAGTCAGGCATATTTACAACCAAAACCCTTTCGGCCTTCCTTGCCTTTAGGTACATAACACCATTATTGGTGCGAGACCAAACATAGTAATAACCAATTTCTGGAAGCCCCAAGTTGGTCCCATACAATTCATTGATTATGTGTACCCCATTCACTAGTTTTCAAGTGTTTGGGGCACACTGAGCAGGGACAACTTCAAAATAATTTAAAAAATTAAAAAATAAGTGGTTTGGGGGAAAGTTAAACCCCCCTGAATGACAAGAAGAGTGTGAATTCAGTGATCATCTTCAATGTACCGAACATCTCTGGGCATAAGGGCACAGTCGATTTTTACCCACTCAAGAATACAATATGATTTTCTGAACTCCACAACAGTTTTGCCATTGAGAAGAGCCATGAAGAAAAGGTTTCTATAGTAAGGAAGACTAACCAAAAGGGTGAATAAAGGGAGAAGATTAGAGTAACTTACAAGTAAAGATGATGAGAGAAAGCTCTGAAAATATAAAGGGCAAGAGAGAAGGCACAATAGGAGGTCATGAAGAAGAATAGATGAAAAAATGACAGTTGATACAGCTGAACCCAATTTAAACTCCGAACTAATGATAAATGGCGATTCTGAATGAAGATTTTGACGCTTCATAGATCAGCTCGGACCAACGCACCCTCACCTATTCAGGAATATTACAAGTTTTCCATGATAATTCCACTCGAACGAGCGTGTCCCCAACAACTTCACAAGTATTACCAATATACCATGACGGTTTTAAAATAGTTCTGGGCCTTGGGTCTTAAACTCACTTAAAATCTATTGGTCCATCAGTTCAACCCAAAGATTTTAGGAGCAATTGTGGGGGTTTATTTATGTTTCAAGCCCACAAATTTAGCCGACCAGCCCAGTGTGCAAAGTGGACTGCCCGACCCAACTCAAATATTTATTTTAGACCCGCGTATTTAACATGTGCTTAAATGCATGGAGATATACTCAAATCAATTACCAATAATATCAAGAAGATATTCAGGGACACCTACGAGCTATTCACGAGCTGATTTAGTTACTTGTCCAATTCAATCACTTATAATCACAGCTATAAATGTAAACCCTCACTCGGGGAAAAGGGGATGTAACTTCGGTTATTTGAGAGACGCTTTTACACAATATAGTTACCTAACAAAATTATTTTTTAACGTTTTTTTGTAACAAAACAATTTTTTTAGAAAATAAAAACTATTTTCAACGTTCTTTTTTAAATAACACAAAATAGTATGCCGTTTTCTTTGAGAAAAAGTTTTTTTAATATAAACAATTTTTTGTCAGTTTTATTAATAGTAAACGCATGTTTAACGTTTATATATATAAAAAATATTTTAACAAAACACATTTTAAAAAAAAAGTACATATTTAAAACATTTTTAATAGTTTATATAAAAAATGATTTTTTAACGATTTATATATATATATAAAATGTTTATATATGAAGCAATTTGTTTATAAAAAAACACATTTAAACATTTTTCTGACGTTTTATATATAAAAAACAATTTATATATGAAAAAATAGTTTAACAAAACACCTTTTTTTTTAACTTTTTACAGAGTAGTATATATTTAAAACATTCTTAACAATTTATATAATTTTTTTACATACATACATACATACATACATATATATATATATATATATATATATATATATATATATATATATATATATATATATATATATATATAAGAATTTATATGAAAAAAACATTTTGAAAAAATATAAAAGGGATTTTTTTATATAAAAGTTTTTTAACGTTTTTTATATATAAAAAAACGTTTATATATGAAAAACAGTTAGCAAAACATGTTTTTTAAACTTTTTTGAAAAATAGTATATATTTAAAACATTTTTAACAGTTTATGTAAAAAGCAATTTTTTAACGTTTTTATAAATTAAAAACAGTTTATATATTAATAGTTTATTTATAAAAAAGTTAAAAAAGCATTTAAAATATCTTTTTTATAGTTTTTATTCATAATTTTTTTATATATTAAAAATTTAGGGCTGTCACATATAACCCCTTAGTATACGATAAACATACAAGTAGATCCATGCTCTCCTAAATTAAACATTTCGATCCCTATATCAGTATTCAACCCATCAACCTATTGTATATCTCACCTTAATTGATTAGTATACCCTTATGCAGTAATAAAAGTGTATATTTGTTCAGATATTTATGGCAACAAAAAGGGATGACGGAGTTTAAGTTAGACAGAGACTATCTTTGTGAGTATATGGTAGATACCTTTATATAACATATATATGCAACTACAAATACTTATTTTTTTCTATTGAACAATGGCAGATACTTTTATATACTTCATTAGTTGTATCTAGGTATCTAAATAATAACCTCAGTCAAATTTCGAAAGAAGCTTTTCTCATATCAAACCCATTATCTTATATACAACATAGTCCTTTATAGTAGCAACTATATCTCCATGTTTCACAGGGATAAGATAACTGCAATTTGAGGCCGACTTATATCCATTGGTTACACAAGTGAGGGCCACAATATATGTTAGCAAATGACACGGGTTGGTTTGTTTAAAAGCATTTACAGAGGGTGCCACATCTAATTATCCGTAAAATTTTTAACAAAACACGTTTTTTTACTTTAAAAAAAATAGTACTGTGTTTAAAACATTTTTGATAAGTTATATAGAAAAGCATTTTTTTAAAACATTCTTATATATAAAAAACATTTCTTATATATAAAAAATAGTTTATATATGTAAAAAACAGTTTAAATATAAAAAATGTTTTTTTATGAAACAATGTTATTATTGGAAAAAGATATTTTTTCATAAAAATATTTTTTATTTAAGAAGTGTTTGTTTTAATATAAACGTATTATATATATATATATATGTGTGATTGTATTAAAATAAATTTATTTATCAATATATTTTGATATTAGATGTATATATTTAACATATGAATTTAATGTGTACATGTATAATATTGTGTATTATTGTACTAAGGGATAAATGGTCTTTCTAATTAAAAAAGTTGATTACCTGAAGGTTAAACCGATCAATTAAAAGTTTTTGTTAATTTTGAACCCCAATCAACTAATACATAAATTACTAAATCAAAATCTAAAATAATAAGAATTATGTACAGTGGCGGAGCCAATGAGTTAAAGAGTGGGGCACGTGCCCCACACCTGATTTAATTTTTTTTTATATTACAGCTTACTGTCTACAACTAAGCACACGGCTCTCCCAAAACAAAAGTTTTTTCCCCTCCCCTTTTAACTCATCTTCCCATCCTCTTCTCCGCTCAAGATCGCCTCTCCGGTCCGGCCAACTCCTCCTCTTTTACTCAAGCTCCCTCCGATGAATCGTGATGAAGGTAAATCAAACACTACCACCAGTCTACCCATTTATGCTAAGCTCCAGTTTATGTTTATATTTATATTGAGGGTTTTATTTATGAAGATACTCAAATCATTGGAGGTTTTTGTATATGTTTATATTGGGGGTTATGTTTGATGTCCATTGTGAATTTATGCTGCTGTGGTCATGGAGGAGGCAGTGCCTTTTGTGATGGGTTTTATGCAGAAACTCAATTTTTGGGGGTTTTTATTTGGGGTCCATTTTTTTTTCTAATAATAGTCCATTTTTTTTATGTAATAGTCCATTTTTTTAGAAGTAGATAAATTGTAAATTGTAAATTGTATTATCCATTTTAATTGCAGTCTCTTGAAGGTTTCTAATATTTTTTTTTCAATTGCAGTCTCTTGATAATTATTTTTCAAAAAAAGCCCGTGTAGAAGTTTCTCCAAAATTATTTTTCAAAATTGTGGATCGATTTCAAAAGATGAAAAATCGTAGAGGGAGATTGTAGTTTGCTTGTTTTATATTTTGATTAATACTTGTAATGACAAATTCAGATTTTGGATACTCGTTTTAGTAATGAAGTATTATGGTTTCGTTTGTTCTATTTTATTACAATTATTATGTGAATATATGTTTTTTTAGCCACAAAAAAATGCATGAATAACTATAAAAAAAAAAAAATCGGGGGCTACCGCCCCCGAAACCTCGCAAGTTATCTTCTTGTGTCCCACCTGTTAAAAATTCCTGGCACCACCACTAATTATGTACCCCCAAATATTAAATAACCTTGCATTTAAAATAGCACTCTGCATCCATTTGAGACCGTGATCACAAAAAAGAAAAAGGTACGTCCCCGGTAATAATCTAAAATCATAGCAGGAATGTTTCATTTATAAAGTTTGACACACCACTGTCAAAGAGTAGACGAGTTTTGCTTGTCTACATCCATCGGTTGATTTCTTAATAAAACTTGGGAAAGAAAATTTAAAAAGACAGACTTATGGTCCGTTTGGTTCGTGGTGAAATATTTTTTACTGCGTTAAAATATAATTCACCTAGGTAAAATATGTGTTTGGTTGGGCATTTAACACGGTGAAATAAAATGAATACGGTGAAAAGTGAGGTGAAACTTTAACCATTTTAAACCATGGGTAAAGTGAATAATTTAACAGGTGAAAACAATGAAATTTATCTTATTACCAAAGTAACCTTTCTTATTTCCACTTATAACTATCACACATTCATTTCTCCCTCTTAATTAATACGATCATCAAATATTCATTTTAAAAAAAAAAAAAATTCTAAATTTTATTTTTTATTTAAAAAAAATTATTTTTTATTTAAAAAAAATTAAAAAATAATTTAAATAATTAAATTTTTTAAAACTAAATAAAAAATAGAATAGCTATTCCTACACCCTCTATGTCTTTCCCCACACCCTTTTCAATATTTAAATACTAAAGATCAAAAGACCCTCTATGCATATATGATTTGAGCAAATATAATCTTTTGCCCAAAAATCTATTACTTAAAAAAAAAAAGGTAATATTATGAAAAAAATAAAACATAATATTTTGAAAATAAAAATCCTAATATTCTAGAAAATTAAAATTTTAATATTCTGAAAATATAAAAATTATAAAAGTTATTTTTTCATTTAAAAAACATTATGTTATTTATAAAAAAACATATTATTTTTTATTTAAATGGACGTTGATAAAAAAACTGTTTCGTTATTTATTGTAAAAATTGGACATTCTTATTATCATTTCTAGTTAAAAACTGTTTCTTTTATTTATTTAAAAAAATTGTTTCGTTATTTATTTTTTCAGTTAAAAACGTTTTTTTTTTCTATTTTAAAAATAAATTTTTTTCTACAAAAAAAAATGGTCCGCGTCAGCGGTATGTATAGGCAGTTCGACCACTTATACATACCGTTGGCGCGGACCAACATATTAGATAATAATGCTCCGCGCCAGCGGTATGTATAGGTGGTCGGACCGCCTATACATACCGCTGCCACAGACAATATTTTTCAAAATAGTAAAAATATTATTTATAATATAGTACAAAAAAAACAGTTTTTAACCAAAAATAAAATTTGTAAATAAAAAGTAAAACATTTTTTAAGAAAAGAGTTTCTTAAGAAAAATAAATTTTACGTTTTATATACAGTTTTTTAATAAAACAAATAGATAAGATTTTACGTTTTATAAACAATTTTTTTTATTATTACTTATAAAAAACAATTTTTTTATTGAAAATATAATTTTTTTGTTTTTATCAAATGTATTTATATTAGTTGGAGGTGAAAAAATTGGACATTTAGATTTTATAAATTTAAAGGCACAATTGTCATTTATTATTCAAAGGGTGTGGGGGAACGTATAGAGGGTGTGAGAATATATATTCCCATAAAAAAATAAAAGAATATAAATAAAATAAAATAAAATAAATGAATATTTGTTTGGTGCATGGTAATGTGTTCGGAATTTAATTACTAATTGGAACGGTTTCATAGTTGGGAACTATTTTTTTTTAATTCTTTTAATTGGAACACTTTTTTTTCACAGTTGGGACTTTTTTTTTAATTGGGACTGTTTTTTTTCAATGTTGAAAACTTTTCTTTTAATTGGGACTGTTTTTTCATTGTTGAGAACTTTTTTTTTATTGTGGACTATTGTTTTTATAGTTGACTCTTTTTTTTTTATTGTGGTTGTTTTTTTTACAAATGACAATTTTTTTTCATTGTTGGAATTTTGTTTTTTTAAATTGAGACTGTTTTCTTTTTTAATAAGGATTTTATTTTTAATTGGTACTGTTTTTTTACTTATTTGTCTTGCGTAGCCAAATATGACTAGTTGTGTGTGTATGTGGGGGGGGGTGATTATGTCAAATTTTAGTTTGAGGTAAATGCATATTTTTTAATGGCCGTTGACACTTGTGTGATGAAAATCAAAATAGTTATGTGCATTTGAAGTATGAGGGTAATATGGTCATTTTATTTTTTCACCATATTAATCTTGACCATCCAAACAACAAATGGTGAAAAAGTTAAAATTTTCACCTAGTGAAAACTCGACCATCCAAACGGAGATGGTGAAAACAGAATCACCGCACTAATAATTCACCTTTTACTTTTAACACGGTGAAAAGTATTTCACCACGAACCAAACGGACCCTTAAACTCGGAAAGGAGTTGGGCTTCAATCTTGTTAACTTTGTGCAGATTGCCATTGCACTTGTAAGGATGAAGTACACGCACATGAAGAGTGCATTGTAAGGCTCATCACTACAAGTTCAGACACAAAGATTACCACACCCTAAATATGTGCGTAAAAAATTGAAGCATCATTTATGATCTCGGTATTTACCCATAGTGTACTTAGGTTTCGGTCCCCACATGTGATCTAGTGGCCCCTTTTGGATGTGTAGGTGGTTTTCATTAAAATTTATTTACAAGTAACATTGCTTTCACGCTCTTTCTTTTCATGTCAACATGCTTTGGCCCCCATCATTCGTCTTCCTAACAAATGTAAAGTCAAAAATTTGACAAGTGTTTCAATTCAGTGATCTTTCTATTCTAATGATATTTTCTTAGTCATATAGTTGTCCCACATGTCCGTCTTTTACAATATTTTAAAGCCTTTTATTAATACCCTTTGCATGAAACATTTGAAACAATCGATCTCTCAGGATAAAACGTAGGTCAACAAATTTATCCATAACTATTTAAAAATTAAATATCTATTTAAATATAAATTCAGCGAACACACAATTTATATATTTAGAAAGCTCTCGAACACTTCTATCAAATAAAATTCACGAAGGGTAGATCATTGCGAAGTATATGAAATTTCATAATGGAGTGTACGTCTACAATGGATAGTTTCCGTAGTGTGAAGTTTCGGAATGAAAACAATACTTTCGAGAACACAATATCCCTTAGTACACACAATTATTTTCTATCAAATTTGTAAAGTTGGAATGATTTTGCCGAAATCTAGCAAACTGGATAGATGGAATGTAAATTTGTAAAATTTTGCAATAAAACATTATTCTTGAGTGCTCAATATCTCTTAGTACACACAATCATTTTTCACGAAATTTGTATTTTTTTGAAAGATCTCGTCAATATCTATCAAATGGGATCGAAGTGAATATAAAATTGATAGGAAAAAAGTAATATTAATCTTGTAAAAAATAAAGAAATCAATTCCATATTTCATAGTGACCAATAGAGATTCATGTGATGAATAAATATTGGAGATTTTTTTTTTAGTTTTGATGATGCATTGTACTTCCAAAGGAGATAACATGTGTGTTTGTGATAGAGTGAGATAGTCAATGGGATAAGAATAACAAAAAAGAAGAAACAAATTGGAGAGAAAAATAGAGGAAATAATGCACTAATTTTTCAAGGTGTCCCTTACCGAAACGATATGATATTAAGTTAATTGAGGGGCATTAAGTGAAAACAAATGACACTACATAAAAAATAATAGATTCGGGCCTCCCTCTTACACTCCAAATAAATCGGGGTAGGAACTTTAGTCAATAGGGTGCTTCACATGCTTAAACTTTCAATTGGACATTAATCTTCTTCTTCTTCTTCTCACAATATAATTACACTATATAAATTAAGCATAACACAATAACCCACAATATAAGGAATATTGTGAATAGCTTTACAATGGTGACAGAGGGAGAGAATCGAAGGAGGAGACATATAATGAGTTTCCATAAGAGAGATGGGTGAAATTTATGCTGAATTAACTAATAACTTCCCATTTAAGGCGAAAGTCTTTCTAACAACCTCATAGATACGGTTGATCATTTAAATGCAAACTCACTTATCCTCCTATAACGTCATACCCCATGGGCTCTTCATATGGATCAAACTCGACCCAAAGCCCTAAATCTCCTACTTGCATATGTGGTCGCATTACATTGCCAAATCTCTCCCTCAAACTTATTTAAACCAATTTATATAAGGTAATAGATTGTACTCTAGTTGAGAATACCTACTGTGGCCATCCCCGATCCTCGCGACAGGAGGGAGGTGTGATGGAGGATCCTAGGTCCCGCGCGTCCTTCTCGGGAGCGCTTCAGCCGACGTCATTTGGGTGAGGCGAAAAATGTAGAGAGATAGAGTCGCCAATCTATTTTACTCAAAACAGACAAAAGAAAGGGAGCCATCCCGAAGGACAGCATCTAAAGACATACTGATGCATATGAAACCAAAATGATTCGAAAAGGGTCCGGAGGCTAAGTTACGAAATGGGAAGGTGTTAGACACCCATTCCGCCCTTACGGTCTCTCATGGGTTTTTGCTATTTTCTTTTATTTTCCCCGTGATATGTGTGCATGTGTATATATAGTGGAGATAGGGATCCTCAACTTGTACCATGGAAGAGATAAAACGAGTCATTCGTAGGACTGTAAAAAATAATATTAGAAAATTGAATTTACGCGATTATCCTTACGTTGACCGTTATGATAGAACGATAACGCATGTGCAATAATACACCACTAAGAACAAATATATGTATATATATATAATATAAGAGAGTGGAGTTTAGAGAAAATAGAAAATGAGAGAAAAAGTAAAAATAGGACTCGAGTCTCGGGTTTTACCCCTAGACGCCTACGTAGCCTATAGAGGCATCAAAGTCCACGCAGTTCGCTTGCAAAATGAGGGGTGGGGTTTATCCCATAAATCCAGCCGGGGGATTCTCTTATTTATGTGTGTGTGTGTACAAAAAGTGTTTTAATTGTGAGAAAAGTGTAAGAAAAGTATGAGAATTTTCGTTTGAAATTTATAAGCAAACCCTCTTTTTCTTATTTTTGGGGTTTTTATTTATATGAAAATAAGAGATGTGCAATAATACTAAATAAAAAGTATATTAGGATGTGTGATATGAGATAATGAAAGTGCTAAGTAATAAAACAAGTTATTACGAATTTATGAGAATTTAAGGAGAGGGTTGAGAAAATTGGACCTTCTTGAAGATCTTGAGCTTGATCCTGAATGTTGGAGAGCAGCCCTTAGACTTGGATGATGATGGAGGGTAGTGGATTCATCAAGTTTGATGAAAAATGAAGGTTGGAAAGGGATTTGGGTGTGGAAATCACGCTGACTTCGAGAGAGGTTTTCTGGATTTGCTGAGAGTGATATCTATCAGATCTGGGCTCTTCTTGTAAGTGAGGTTAGGCCTCATTTTTATAGGCCTAGAGCATTGTCGATCGGCATAGCCCTGTTCCTGCCAATCGACAGGTGAGTTTAGGCACACTGTCGATAGGCAGGGTTTGGGACTTGCCGTTTGGCAGTGTCTTTCAGGCCTTTTCGAAAAATCGGCCGCAGAGTGAAAACTGTTGATCTAAATCGCGCACGGGATGGACTGTTGGAAAGGTAATTCAGAGATCTTCGAAAGTACTTTGGACTGCTCCCAAGTTCGGGAGTTGACTTTGGGTCAAATGTGTCTCGAAAGCATTCGTCGGTCTATTGGACGGGGAATCGTCGAACGCAAACAAATCGTTCGTTCGCATGGTAAGTCCGAATCGCGCACGGGGCAGACTGTTGGAAAGGTTAGGAGATGTACTTCAACATTTCAAAGAGTTTGATCCGGTTTGGGGAGTTGACTTGGGTCAACTGAGCCCTGGAAGCATTCGGTGACCTTTCGAATTAAAACGGATCGTTCGTCCGTACCGTAAGTCGGAATCGCGCACGGGATGGACCGTTGGAAAGGAGTTTCAGTGAACTTTGAAGATTCATTCAGTCTCGGTCGAGTTGAAGACTTTGACTTAGGTCAAACAGAGCCCGAGAGCGCCCGGTGGCCTCTTAATTGAGTTTCAGAGGAAAACAGGTCATTCGTCCGCATTGTAAGTCAGAATCGCGCACGGGACAAACCGTTAGAAAGGGGTTTCAGTGACCTTAGATGATTCATTCAGTCTCGATCGAGTTGAAGACTTTGACTTTTGATCAAACGGAGCCTGGGAGTGCCCGATGGCTTCTAGGTCAGTACTCAGGGTATGACCTAGGTTTGTAGTGATGAAGGGAGGTGCTAGGGACCTAAGGAGAGTTTAGGGGGTAACATAATGGGGTGTCTACACCTACACCTGGGAGTTCTGCACCAACCTATATTAGGGCCACCAAAAAGACATTAACCCCAAATGGTATTTGTTTTATCTTTGATCCATCGAGTTTAAACTAAAAATTTATGATCTTTATAGATGAACATTCTTAAGATCCCTTTTGTATGCAGTATATATTTTCGTTTTCCTCACATTTTGTGTAAAATGTCATCAGTTATCGATAATGAATATATATTAAATGACGCACTACCAAATGATTTTTATTTTTTCCCCTCATGTCATTTGAATTTAAAACGAACCGCTTTCCCAGCGATGTGCTGAAAGATCGAATTATGCTTAACCAAAGGTAACATGCCAAAGCATAAATATCTCACTTTATGCTATGGGGAAAGGTAATATAAGGGATACATTTAGGTTAATAGTATTGATCTACAAGGCTTACACTATGAGAAAACATTGAACCATTCAATCACTTCGCTACTCGATTGTCAAACACATTTAGTATGGAAATTGATATACCCGTACATACCCTCGACCATGACGAGGGCGCCCTGCACTTCATCAAGCTCCGAACGACCCCTCAGGGGACAACCCTTCATCAGGCTCCGGTCGACCCTTCGAGGGGCCAACCCTTCATCAGGATCCGGACGACCCCTCAGAGGGCCGACCCTTCGTCAGGTTCCAGACGACCCTCAAGGGGCCGACCCTTCATCAGGCTTCGGACGACCCTTCAAGGGGCCGACCCTTCATCAGGCTCCGGCCGACCCCTCAGAAGGCCGACCCTTCATCAGGCTCCGAACGACCCCTTAAGGGGCCGACCCTTCATCAGGCTCCGGACGACCCTCCAAGGGTACGACAGTACGAGGTCAGAATTAGGCCAGACTCACCACCAGAAGGAACTTTGCCCTCGGCCTCGGCTCATAGGCCGAGGGTGACATCATCACAGCGCGTGGTTTGGGAGACGCGTAGAACAGTGCGCGTGAGGCTCACATGGCACATGGGAGATCGTTATAACAAAATCACACCCTCACGTGAGGGAATATTATGTCATCATTTGGCATCTATAGGTGTCAACAGGGGATTGGCTAGATCATCATTCACATGTACCATGCATACTTGGGGGGTACACTACACCCCCCAAGACCTATATATACTTATCACCCACAACCCTACAGGGGATTGATCAATTTATTGTAACCTTAGATAAAACTCTGCTTGTACACACAGTAGAAAGAGAGAAAGTGAGCTTATGTGCATTGTATCCAAGGCCATTAGTGCCCATACTTAGTGGATCACATACTCACAGTGGATGTAGGCCAAATCGGCTGAACCACTATACATCATTATCTTATTTCCCCTTATACTCATCCCCTTCTACATACTTATACACTTATACATCTCTATGGCTGCCATGGTTATTACTGTTTGAGCTCCTTATCGCTTACCCGGTGGTGCTAAATCTTAGCATCATCAGTTTGGTGCCGTCTGTGGGAACGAGAAGACATCTCTTCCTTTGTGCAGCTTGACCTCACTGGGCACTCTGGTGGTGAGCCAGCACTCCCCCTGAGAGGAGGTGTTTCACCATTGAAAGAGACCCACTAAGGTTCCCAAGCTCACCAATCTTTTCTTCAGTTCAGCTTTTCATAGCTCAAACACATGGCACCTGAAATGCCACCGCTACTGCTTCCCCCGCCGGATGATGGGGGAAGACCCAGTTCCAGTCAGCCGCTGCCTCAGTCTGAAATGGCTGATGTGGCGGCAGCCTTAAAGTCTCTGGCAGCAAGCCAGCGGATGATGCAGGAGCAGTTCACAGCTCTAAGCCAGAACATACTAAGACCACCAGGTGTTTCACCTGAGATGATTACTCCGACAGCAGCTCCAGGACAGCATGAGGCTAGGGGACCACCCCAGGCATCACGTAAAGACCTGCCACCCCCTCAGCGACGTAGGGATGTTGCTGACCCCCGGCGTCTACGCCTGGGGAGGCAAGGAAACCCTTGCCTTGAGGACAGGTATGACGATCTGGAGGGAGAGGAGGCCCCAATAGAAGGCTGGGAATCGTATGAGGTCTCCAACAATACTGTACGACCTCTCCAGGATAGTAGAGGAAAGTGCGAGAGACCAAATCCTGATGATCTCTCGAGAGGCTCTGCTTTTGATCGCTTGAGCAGGGGGTCAGCCTTTGAGAAGCTGGGCCCAGTAAATGACCTGTGGGAAAAATTATCCAGGTCAAGAAGTGATGCGAGGTCCAGGAGGGAGGCAGCAGATGGCCGACCCCAAGGACGGGATGACGGCTAAAGGGAAGTAAATAGCCGACACAGGCCTGCCGCAGGAGAACCCTCCGTCCACCTTAAAGAGGCGACAGGGGATAACATCGGCCAAGACGATCCTGTGAGGCCCTGGAATGACTCAATCCAGCGACTAGAGGATAAGATCGGTGATATACTGAAGATCCGGGACCCTCTTCAGAAGGGATACACCATAGGCTCACCCTTTGTGGCAAAGATAGTCAACTTCCCTACGCCATCAAGGTTCAAGCCACCTGAGGTCACCCCAAGATATGACGGGGGAACCAACCCTGTCCACCATGTTGAGATGTATCAATCAGCAACATACATATACTCTATCTCAGATGAGATGAGGCGTCGTGCCTTTTCTGGTACCCGGACAGGGGATGCATATGTCTGGTACACGTCTCTTCCAAAAAATTCCATTGAAAACTGTAAGCAGTTGGCACACCTGTTCATCCACAACTTTTTCTTTGGGGTGAGGCCACAGAAGAAGACCACCCACCTACTCTATGTTAAGCAGGGGAAGAGTGAGAGCCGGAGGGACTACATAGCCAGATTCAATAAGGAGAAGCTGGAGGTTGAAGACTATGAGGAGAGCATAGCTACGACAGCCCTGCTTGGAGGACTCCAAAAGGGGAAACTATTATGGAAGCTTGCTGAAGACCCTTCGAGGACGATGGATGAATTGCTATCGATAGCAGGAAAGGTGATGAACGTCGAAGAGGCGATGGCCGCAAAATATGAAGACGAAAAAGGAGGCGTTAGTGGGGGTAAATACCCTAAGAAGAATAAAGAGGGGAAGAAGAGGTCTATGGACGACAAATTCGCTGGTTACACCCCTCTAACGGTCAGCTGTGAGCAGATACTCAATGAGATAAAGAGTGACCGGTCCCTGAAGTGGCCTGAAAAGATGAGGGCAGCCCCCAACAAGAGGAATAAGAACCTGTGGTGTGAATTTCACCAAGACCACGGCCACGTAACAGACAAATGCTTTGCTCTGAAAGATGAGATTGAGAAGATGCTGAAAGAAGGAAAGCTCAGAAAGTACGTCGATAAAGGTGCCTTCAAGAGGGGCCGAGGGGACGACCCCAGAAAGAAGCGAGGCGATGTATGTAGAGAAGGACCTCAAAAAAGAGGGGACGACCCTTCTGATGATGAGGACGGCCCTGACCTCCCGCCGAGAGACAACCAAGGTCCTGTCAAGAGGCTTAATATGAGCTCGCTCAGAGTGGGAATGATCTTCGGGGGTCTAGCAGGAGGAGGGTCTGAGGTGGCTGACAGGAAGGCCCATGTGGATGAGGCCAAGGCAGTGACGAAGACGGTACACTCAACCTCTCTGGAAGTCAAGTCAGAAAAGAGGAAAAAGGTTGATATGGACATTATGATAGTGGGATTTTCAAGAATGGACTTCAAAGGCCTCTTAGCCCCACATGATGACCCTCTCGTCATCACTACCAGGGTGCACGGGTGCGAGGTGCCGAGGATCCTAGTAGATGGGGGATCATCTGCAGACGTGATGTTTTGGCCGTACTTCAAAGCCTTAGGTCTCAGTTGTGCTAGACTCGTCCCGTACCATCATCCATTGATTGGGTTCAGTGGGGAAAAGGTTCATCCCCTTGGAGTGTATGAGGCTGATGTCAGGATGGGGGACGAATGGCCGAGATGGCTCACCAAGAAGGTCAGTTTCTTTGTGATGGATGAGCATGTGTTTTCGGCCTACAACATCATACTGGGGCATGTGGCCCTCAAGGGGTTTGAAGCTGTGCCGTCTACGGTCCATCAGATGATCAAATTTCCTACCCCTTACGGGGTGGGGGAAGTTCAGGGAGACCAGACGACAGCGCGAGAATGTTACTACAACTCCGCTAAAGAAAGGGAGGCACACAAGAGGGATACGACCACTTACAATATTGATACCCTAGACCCTAGGGACGAGACGAAGCTCAAGAAAGGAGAGGTCGCGGAAGAGGTAGGATCCATCATCCTCGATGAGGATGACCCGAAAAAAACCGTCCAAGTAGGTAAGTCTCTGAAGCCCAATATCAAGGAAGACCTCATTAAACTGTTGAGGAGAAGACGAAGCGTCTTCGCATGGAGTCATGTAGATATGCCGGGGATTGACCCTGAAATCATGTGCCACAAGCTCAATGTGGTAGAGGGAGTGAAACCGGTAAAACAGAAGAGGAGAATTTACTCTAGAGAAAAGTATGAGGTCATTAGGGATGAGGTTAAAAAATTAAAAGACACTGAATTTATCAGAGAGGTCATCTACCCTGAATGGCTGTCCAATGCAGTCATTGTCCCAAAGGCCAATGGGAAGTGGAGAATGTGTGTGGACTTCACAGACCTCAACAAGCACTGTCCCAAAGACAGCTTCCCTCTCCCTCGCATTGACCAGATGGTAGACGCTACCACAGGCCACGAGCTCATGAGCTTCATGGATGCCTATTCAGGGTATAACCAGATCTTCATGAACCCTGAAGACTCAGAGAAGACAACCTTCATCACTGACAAGGGGAAATACTGTTATAGGGTCATGCCCTTTGGCCTAAAAAATGCGGGGGCAACGTACCAGCGCCTTAAAAATAAAATGTTCGAAGACCAAAATTGGGAAGTCTATGGAGGTCTATGTAGATGACATGCTGACTAAGAGTTTGAAGGCAGAGGATCATGTGACAGACCTGGAGAGGACCTTTAATACGATGGACAAATACCAGATGAAGCTTAATCCGGCCAAGTGTGTCTTCGGGGTCGGAGCAGGGAAGTTCTTGGGGTTCATTGTCAACCAAAGAGGCATCGAGGCCAATCCTGAAAAGATAAAGGCCCTTGTTGAGATGAAGACCCCCAAGTCCATTAAAGACGTTCAGAGGCTCACAGGGAGAGTTGCTGCCTTGAACAGGTTCGTATCTAGGGCCACAGACAGGTGCCTACCATTCTTTAAGATCCTTAGGAAGGCCTTCGAATGGAGTGAAGAGTGTGATGAGGTTTTCAGGGATCTAAGGTCATACTTAGGGTCTCCCTTGTTGCTGTCACGACCCGTGTAGGGTGAACGACGTTATGTGTACCTCGCCGTCTCAGAGTCGGCCATCAGTGCAGCCATTGTGAGAGACGAAGACGGAATACAGAAGCCTGTGTATTTTAACAGCAAGGCACTCCAGGGGGCAGAGCAAAGATACCCGAGGATGGAGAAGTTGGCCTACACCTTGATCCATGCCTCGAGAAAGATGAAGCCGTACTTCCAGTCCCATACAATGGTCATCCTCACCGACTCTCCTCTTAGGCAGGTCCTACACAAGCCAGAAAAATCAGGTAGATTAATGGCCTGGGCTATAGAGCTGGGGGAGTTTGACATTGTGTATCAGCCTAGGACGGCCATTAAGGGGCAAGCATTGGCAGACTTCGTGGCTGAGTTTACTTGGGAAGATGATGAAGCCGAGGATGAGGGCCTCGGGAAGATAGATACCCGACAGGGTGAGCTCACCGACACGCCTACAGATAAGGCTGAGAAGAGCACCGCTAGAAGGAAAGTGGTTGAAAATGAAGAGGGAAGATATCTCTTTAGACAGGGGTCGCTCACCGAGGGAGGTTTCTCAGAAGAACACACCGTGTGGAGTCTCTTCGTCGACGGGTCCTCTTGCGAAAGCGGGAGTGGAGCTGGGTTAATAGTATCAGCACCCGACGGCACAGACATTGAGTACGCACTGAGGTTAAACCTTAAGGTCTCCAACAACGAGGCTGAGTATGAGGCCTTGATAGCAGGCCTCTCCTTGGCCAGATCACTTAGCATCGGCCAGATTTTGGTTCATAGTGATTCGAGGCTAGTAGTGAATCAGATACTAGGAGCCTACGAGGCTAAGGATGAGAGGATGGCTAGGTACCTTGAGAAGGTGAGGTCATTACTTAAAGGCTTCAGAGAAGTGAAATTAAAGAGGATACCTAGGCTCGACAATGGCCGTGCTAACGCCCTTGCGAGGTTGGCCTCGATAACTAGGACAGACATCAGGAGGACGGTCCCAGTGGAAATTTTTCTTCGACCAACTATTGAAGACGCTGAGGGAGCACTTAGCAATTGCCTAAATGTTTCGCAGGAAGCTTCGTGGATGGACCCTCTGATAAGATACATTAAGGAGGGGGAGATGCCAGAAGCAAGGCAAGAAAGGAAGAAGTTGAGATACAGGGCTGCAAAGTTCGCTGTTATTGGGGACACCTTGTACAAAAAAGGGATTTTTACTCCCTTCACTTAGGTGCGTGCACCCATCTGAGGTCTCATCCCTTTTGCAAGATGTGCACGAAGGATCGTGCTCAAGCCACATTGGGGGCAGATCCTTAGCGAAGAGGGTGATCACCAAAGGGTACTGGTGGCCGACCTTGGGGAAAGACGCCGCGGCATATGTAAAAAAGTGCGATAAATGGCAGAGATTTGCCACCATCCCTCGCCAACCCCATCAGCCTCTTACCTCCATTACATCCCCATGTCCATTTGCAGTGTGGGGGATCGACCTCGTAGGACCCTTACCAAGAGCAGTCAATAACTATCGGTTCCTCATCGTAGCAATTGACTATTTCTCAAAATGGGTGGAGGCCGAACCAATGGTCACGATAAGAGAGCAGAAGACCTTCCAGTTCATTTAGAAAAATGTTATATGCAGATATGGTCTCCCCAACACACTCATCTCGGATAACGGGACTCAGTTCAAGAATACCTCTCTACAGAGGTACTGTGAAAGGGTGAGTATCAAATAATTTTTCTCCACCCCAGGCCGACCTTAGGCCAATGGGCAAACAGAAGTTACAAACAGGACAATCCTAGATGGAATCAAGAAGAGGCTTGAGGAGGCAAAAGGAAGATGGGTCGATGAGTTATATACCGTACTGTGGGCATACAGGACGACAATGAGTATTTCTACCGAAGAGACCCCATTCATGCTAGCTTATGGCTCAGAAGCCGTCATCCCTACCGAAATTGAGTTTCCTACTCATAGGATCCAAATGTATGACCCCCAGATCAATACAGAAGAGAGGAGACTCGACTTAGACCTGATTGAGGAAATGAGGGAGGACGCTGAGATAAGGCAGTCCGCCTACCAGCAAAGGACCGCAAGGTTTTACAATTAGAGGGTGAAACAGAGGCCAATTGCAGTGGGGGATTTGGTCCTCAAGAAGACTTGGCAAAAGCCCAACAAGCTCCATCCTAATTGGCATGGCTATAGGGTCATCGATGAAGTCGTCCCTGGGACCTATAGACTAGAAAATCTAGAAGGGGAACCCTTTTCCAACCCCTGGAATGCAGATCATCTGAAGAAATACTATCATTAGTTTTGTAAAGTCCTATCAAACGACAGTTGTAAGAGGTGTTGCTCCGATAGAACACTTGATAAATTAATGAGAAATTTCAGTGTTTTCTCTCATCTTGAGTTTATCAGTTCTAGTATGCATGGGATCATTTTTGATGAACGAACCCTCGGCCTATAATGAGGGCCAATGGAGGGGACGACCCCACCATTGTCCTCAAGAAAGACGAGGGAAGACTTCTATTAAAAACCATTAATTTGGTAAGTTGAATCCTTGGCCTATAATGAGGGCCAGTGGAGGGGACGACCCCACCACTGTCCTCAAGAAAGACGAGGGAAGACTTTATTAAAAACCATTAATCTGGTAATTGGAACCCTCGGCCTATAATGAGGGTCAGTGGAGGGGACGACCCCACCACTGTCCTCAAGAAAGACGAGGGAAAACTTTGTTAAAAACCATTAATTTGGTAAGTTGAACCCTCGGCTATAATGAGGGTCAGTGGAGGGGACGACCCCACCACTGTCCTCAAGAAAGACGAGGGAAAACTTGTTTAAAACCATTAATTTGGTGATTAACCCTCGGCTATGATGAGGGTCAGTGGAGGGGACGACCCCACCACTGTCCTCAAGAAAGACGAGGGAAAACTTTGTTAAAAACCATTAATTTGGTAAGTAGAACCCTTGGCCTATAATGAGGGCCAATGGAGGGGACGACCCCATCATTGTCCTCAAGAAAGACGAGGGAAGACTTCTATTAAAAACCATTAATTTGGTAAGTTGAACCCTCGGCTATAATGAGGGTCAGTGGAGGGGACGACCCCACCACTGTCCTCAAGAAAGACGAGGGAATTTTTTTTTTAAAAACCATTAATTTGGTAAGTTGAACCCTCGACTATAATGAGGGTTAGTGGAGGGGACGACCCCACCACTGTCCTCAAGAAAGACGAGGGAAAACTTCGTTAAAATCCATTAATTTGGTAAGTTGAACCCTCGGCTATAATGAGGGTCAGTGGAGCGGACGACCCCACCACTGTCCTCAAGAAAGACGAGGAAAAACTTTGTTAAAAACCATTAATTTGGTGAGTTGAACCCTCGTCTCTAATGAGGGCCAGTGGAGGGGACGACCCCACCACTGACCTCAAGAAAGACGAGGGAAAACTTGTTTAAAACCATTAATTTGATGATTAACCCTCGGCTATGATGAGGGCCAGTGGGGGGGACGACCCCACCACTGACCTCAAGAAATACGAGGGAATACTTTGTTTAAAACCGTTAATTTGGTGGTTAATCCTCATCTATAATGAGGGCCAACGCAGGGGATGACCCCTCGTTCACCCTCAAGAGAGACGAGGGAGGGGTTAGTGGCATTAACAAAGATTCACAACACAAATAATGCAAAAGACAAAACATGGAAGAAAACAAAGGAGACGATATTATAAATGAAATATCAAGTGTCATACAAGATAGAGTACAAAAATGTTAATTACATCAAGAGGGTATGGGCTACAGACAGCCACCCTATGGAACAATATCAAAGGGCAGGGCCTCAATATCCACAAGAGGGGCTTCCTCAATGACCACAACGGGCTGGTCTTCAGACGTGCCGACCCCCTCGACTTTCACTTGTGATTCCACCTGAGTTAGAGCCTCGACAATCAGGGGGTCATCCAGTTGAACGACCTCAAGAGACGGACGGACGAAAGAGATGATGTCACCGAACTTGAGGATGAACCACCGACAAGACGTCTTTATCCCTCTCTCCAAGTACTCAAGGCCGAAGCCTTGGAACTCATCGGAGAGTTTATAGGCCTCCACAGCGTCTGCCTCGGCTTTCTTCACAGCCTCAGATAGCTCAATCTTAAACTGGGCCTCCCGATGGGTCATGGCTTCATCTTTCTCCTTCAGAAGCAAGTCTTTGTCCCTCAGGTCCTCATCATGCTGCCTCGTCAACTCGTCCATAATTCATGCATGTTCAGTTCTGGCACTCTCTAGCTCAGCCTTGGCAGTATCTAAGTCAGCCTACAGGTCGGCCTCATGGAATTTCTCTTGATTCTCAGCCATCCATTTAGTTGCCGAGGTAAAGGCGCATACAGGCTGCACAGAAAACATTAACAGATGTCAAGAGGTCGAGGAAAGAGTTATCAAAAAAATTCAATTAAAAGAAATGAATCAAGACCGATACCTGGGCTAGAGCGTGCAGACCATAGTCATACACTTTGGCTGGAGGCATCTTTGACAAGAAGTCGTAATCAGTAGTCGAGGGAGCATAAAACATTGAGGCCTTGGCTGCCCTCAAATTTACGATAAGTGATGAGGGCTTGGCCCTCAGATGTGCTAAGTTCTGGGACCATAAGGCCCCCATCCTGGACGAAGAAGCAGTCCCTTTAGATGCTTCGACCCTGGCCCTCGTCCGAGAATCCGACCGAGGGTCAATAGGAATATCAGGCCCTTTTCTTTTATGGCTATCGGCTGTCGGCTCAACAACCGTCGACCCCACAGCCTTCGTCTTCCTTGGAGACTGCTGAGGCTCGTTACCCTTCTTCTTTGCCAGGCCTGATAGTAAACTAGGAGCAGTCATTTCCCAGAGAGAGTTTGATACACCGGCAGGACGACCTGAAAAGGGTACGACACATGAGAAAATGCATAGATAAAAAGGAAACACTTGAAAAAAGTAAAGAAAAGTATAACTCACATAGTTCTGTAAGGGGCCCGACCTTCAGACCAGCTTCCTTGAGGAACCGAGGGGTCATCAGATCTTCAAACTTTTGAAGTTCACCCTATCGCCCTCGTCCTCTCAGATATTCAACAATATCTTTCTCTTCCAGGCTAAGTTCGGGGTCTGACCTGGCCTTCATTGACGGGTTAGACCATCTTCGGGGGACCCTCGGACCATCGGCAACAGGAGATGCCTCGGAGGAGAACTCCCACTCCCCAGAGACGAAGAAGAATCTCTTCTTCCAATCATGGTTGGAGGTTTGTGCCACGTGGAGAAGTTTTTTCTCAGACCTCCTCGCCCCTAGATGATAATACCCAGGTTGTTTGGACAAAGAGGTGATATTGTAGCAGACCAAGAATATGTCAGCCGAGGGCTGATCAGTGAAAGCGTTCTTCCACAGGGAGATGTAACCTAGTATCATCATCCAAGAGTTGGGAGGAAGCTGAGAGGGGGCAATACCGAGGGCTGATAGGATACCTACGATAGCAGGATGCAGAGGGAACCTGACGCCAACCTTGAACATCTATTCATACACCGCAACCTCACCCTCTTCACCCTCAAAAACCCTCTCAGACTCAGAGGGAACCCTCATGGTTAAGCCGGGGGGCACTCCATAGGCATGTCTCCACAACAAGAGGTCACGATCCCTAACGGAAGAGATATAGGACGAGGCATGGGAGGTGTCAACCGGGTCATCTGTATCATCGCCCTCGTCCTCAGTCCCCTCTCCCTCGGCCTCGTCATCTGCCAGAGGACCATGGGGAAAGGCCATCTAGAAGGCATGTGGAGATAGGGTTGTCATAGGGACAGCCTCGGAGGGGACCATACCCTCAGCCTCTTGACCTGGGCTTAGATCAGATGTCTCCATTATACCAGAAGGTCCAACGCCAGTTGGCGAGGAGGCTCTCTCGTCCATCTCACTTGAATAACACTCGGCTGGATGATGGGACGACCCACAAGACTCAGACGGCTCAAATGGTTTTATTGTGACTAGGGGAATAGGAAAGATGGGTCGTACCCAATTAGGGTCGGCCCCTCATCTCCTCTCCTCATCTTCCTCTATTTGTCTGATCTCAACAAATAATTTCTCTCTCAGGGAAGGGAATTCCTTGGCTAAGCTATAAAGCCTCCTAAGCATCAAGGGGGAGACCCTACACTTGGAGGAATTTGGGGGAACTTAACTACAAACAAGTTTGCAATTGACCAGATTGGACTTTTGGATTAAAACAAAGGGAATCGATGGGTTTCACTGAAGAACACTCAAAAACCAGTCGCCGGAAAAGATGTAAAACAGCCTAAATTAAGCCCTACAAGCCTAAAACAGATAAGCAAAAAGAGAAATGAAAGTAAAGAGGGCGTTGGTGGTTAAAGATTACCTGAAGGGAAAGGGCAAAGCTGCTAAGTTGAAGGTTCGAAAGCTGCAGAAATGGCAAGAAGGCTAGAAACTAGAGAGAGAGAAAACTTGGGCGCGAAGAAGAAGAGAGTGAAAGGTTTCAAAAATCTCTTAAATACCTTAGTAATGAGTGGGCCCATTACCCAAGGCAAAGCACAGCCCACGAGGAGGACATCATTAGGTCACAAAGCCCCAAGCAGCATGTAGTCGCCATGCCTCGAAAACTGGAACGACATTGGATAAAAATTTGACAGCTGTCAAATCAGTTCGACAGGTGTCACTCATCAAACAGACCATACACTTAGTCTCAAAAGCAACATTATCCCTCAGCCATCTCAGCATCATCTATGGCTAAGGGCTGGGGGGTGATTGATGTACCCGTATATACCCTCGACCATACCGAGGGAGCCTTGCACTTCATCAGGCTCCGGACGACCCCTCAGGGGTCAACCCTTCATCAGGATCCGGACGACCCTCCGAGGGGCCGACCCTTCATCAGGTTCCAGACGACCCCTCAAGGGGCCGACCCTTCATCAGGCTCCGGACGACCCTTCGAGGGGCCGACCCTTCATCAGGATCCGGACGACCCCTCAGAAGGTCGACCCTTCATCAGGCTCCGGACGACCCCTCAAGGGGCCGACCCTTCATCAGGCTCCGGACGACCCTCCGAGGGTAAGACAGTACAAGGCCAGAATTAGGCCAAACTCACCACCGGAAGGAACTTTGCCCTCGGCCTCGGCTCATAGGCCGAGGGTGACATCATCACAGCGCGTGGTTTGGGAGACGCGTGGAACAGTGCGCGTGAGGCTCACATGGCACATGGGAGACCGTTATAACAAAATCACACCCTCACGTGAGGGAATATTATGTCATCATTTGGCATCTACAGGTGTCAACAGGGGATTGGCTAGATCATCATTCACATGCACCATGCATACTTGGGGGGTACACTACACCCCCCAAGACCTATATATACTTGTCACCCACAACCCTACAGGGTATCGATCAATTTATTATAACCCTAGCTAAAACTCTGCTTGTACACACAGTAGAGAGAGAGAAAGTGAGCTTATGTGCATTGTATCCAAGGCCATTAGTGCCCATACTTAGTGGATCACACACTCACAGTGGATGTAGGCTAAATTGGTTGAACCACTATACATCATTGTCTTATTTCCCCTTATACTCATCCCCTTCTATATACTTATACACTTATACATCTCTATGGCTGCCATGGTTACTACTGTTTGAGCTCCTTATCACTTACCCGGTGGTGCTAAATCTTAGCATCATCAGAAATACATGATACAATGGAGTAAATCTTTCTTAAAGATTGAAGTTAGATTCATGTACCCCGTAAAAACCCTAGTCTAATTGCTTGGGAAGCCTCATTAGCACCACAATAGAGTTCTTTGTCTTTTTTATTAAAAGAAAGATAAGAAACTCTAATTTGCATTTATAAATAAGTATGTCATAGAGATTTGGAGTCTAATCTATGAACAAACTCCCATGAAGACATCATTTTGGTTCTTGATTAAGGCATCATCTATAATTGATAAACTGAGCTTATAATGCAAGGATTTATCTTTCCACATCCAACATAACACTTTGCCTCACACGTCTCTTTATCTCTCACATACTTAGCGCCAAGAGTGATTGGTTATATAAGTGAGCCAATCGACCGGCTGACATTCTTTTAATTAAATATATGTGTTATAATTCACAAATAATGCATAATGCATCAATTTATTAAAAATAAAATAGTGCATGCATCAAAATAAAAGAAATATTTGAATACATCAAATAAAAGTGAAAATCCTAATTTGTTTATATATGATTAATTAACGCGAGTTAATTATTTATTCCAATTATATTTCATACAAAAGAAAAAAATTACCATTTTAATTCTTGTGAGTTGTGTTCGATTCTATCACGAGAGATCGAAATTCCAATTCTAGTTCATTGAACAATTCACAACCAAGATAAGGGGATGGCATGTTATTGGTAATATTGCAAGTACGATCTTAGTAGTTTATCTTGATTATGAAAACTTGTTAAAATGTTCAAAAACTTGTTTGATAGTTTAAAAAGGATCCTTTTAGTACATCATCAATGTATTGAAGTAGACAAGGGTGAGATTTAAGTTTAGGTATTGACTTGATTAGACTTGCAAAATCTCACAACATTTGCAAATGGTACATGGATTATTAATCCCGAGAACTATGAATATTGTAATGTGCATACCATGATAACTTTAATTCTTATGGGTGAGATCCAATTACTTAGGGTCCGTTTGATACAAAAGTGGAAAAATGGAGAGCATGGAAAATTATTCCATAATAAAAACATTTTTAACGGAAAAACGGTTTTTAACAACAAAAAAATAATTTTTATGGAAAAAAACGTTTCTTTAAAAAAAAAAGTTCTAACAAACAAAAAATAGTTTTTTTAATATTTTTAAAAAGATGGCAAATTTGTGGGAAATTTTGCTTTGCTATATAGGTAAGCAAATTTTACCAATAAAAGTGGGAAAATGATGACAAATTTGTATGTGAACATGGGTAACCATGAATTTTTTTTCATGGCAAATAATGGTCATCAAACAGACAAAATAGTTGTCAAATTTGTGATTTGCCACCATTTGACACATTTTCCATGGCCTATCAAACGGACCCTTAGGTCTAAATTCCCACAAATTGGGAAAATATTGTGTGTACATGCATGGGATCATATTATGAAGGGATTCGTGTAAATAAGATATCCTAGATTGTGATACTTGATAAACAATGTTTTAATTCTATTAGTAAACTTGGTTAGCGGACTATTCATAATATGGTAGAGTATCAAATAAATTAAGTTTGAGATAAAGGAATAAATAAGATGGGGAAAATCAAGTAGTGAAAAATTGAATTTCACCAAGTGGGTGTTATACGGGAATCACATTATGCACTATCTAACTTTGCAAATAAGATCTCATTATTCAAGTATTTTTGAGATACTTAAATTGGAGTGAAATTATAATTATTTAATGGAATTAATTATAATTAAACGAAAAAGAAAATATATTACTAGAAAAATATATGAAATTATTATATTTCCAATTATAATTCAATTTAATTATTATTCTTAGATTCCCAGTATAGTCCATTACCCAAGTAGTAGGCCCGCACTCCCTAAAAATCGTAATTAACCTAAACCCACTTTGTGTACCTATATATATGGGTTTAAGGTAGAGTTTTAAGCTTCATAACACATACTAATGGTTAGTAAGGGATAAACAAAATACTATTCACATTTTTGTGAAGGGATGATGAGAGAGAAAGTGATTTCTATTATAAAACATCTAGTTTTCAGCTCCAAGAGTGCCCACACACTAAGTTTACTTTGGGGGGATCATATACTAGAATATTCAAGGCATTCAAGAGTTTTAGAAAGCTTTTTGAAGGCAAATTAAAACATATTCATCTTCTACAAATCATATTTCTCCTCATTCAGATCACCTACAAGATCTGCAAAGATACGTGGTTCAAAACCCTAGGTTTATTCTTTTAAACCTACTTTTATATTTCTTTATAATGCATGATCGCATAAATTTTTGGGCAACAAAGTTTTTCATTATATTAATCCCAATAATTGGTATTATATTATCAGTCATGAATTGATCATGTTTTAGAAAGGTCCATGTTGTCCACCATTGAAATAATAGGTTGCATATATATATATATATACACACACACACACACACACACTTTGTGGGGAATTATTACTCCGTCCATCATGGTCACATATTTTTTACGTTATGTGAATGGATCCTATAACGATTTATCTATAATTACTTTTCTTAGATTCAAATTGGTTGTAATAATTAGGTTATTATGATTATTTCAATAATTGATGTAACTGGAGGAGTTTGTGAGGAGATGTAATAGGTTTTTACTTTTTGTAATCGTTCATTATATTGGGTTCGATCATGGTGGAAGATTTATGGATTTCGGTGGTGTTTTCATCAAGATGGAAGGTATTTTAATGGAGTTTTCAAGGCTGCTATAAGGTCAAAACAACGTAGTTGTGACAAACATAAGCAAGAACCCTATAACCAAGGAGAAAGAGAACCATAACAAGTCATGATCACGGATGGACCAGGGGTGACATCAGGTTCCCAGACCTTAATCACGGTTGGACATGCGCCACTATCGTGTATGTGTGTGGGTAAATGCGATCAAAGTTAGTTTTGGAATTTTTCTTCAAACAACAACTTCGTGATGGACTCTTCTTCAAAGAAGTTTTGACCTAAAAGGACTCTATATCGCGACGCAGAATGTGTGTGATACATGTGTACCAATGGCTCAAGTGCAGGCTGGTCGCTGAAGTAATACCCGGTAAGTCGGGGTCAAATATTTTGGGAGCCGTAGAAAATTTTGACAATAATAGGGTTGACTTCTAAAATCTAGGTATTGACTCTCGAAAGAAAAGAAAAGATGATTTTATTTCGAAAAAAAATTCTATTTACCGCAAAAATTAAACTAGCAAGTGAAATTTAAACTAAAAAATAGCAGGAATTATAATTTTTAGAAAAGTAGGTATTTCGGCTAAATATAAAATTGTTTACAACCATATAATTAATTAAAAGAAGAACATTAACTTAATCGAAGCACTAAATATGTGAGAGTGTCTATCTGTACAATATTTAGTCAACAATTTAATTAATGCGTGATGATATGAGAAATCGTCCACTTGTCGTTCTCGTACCAAAAAATCATGTGTAGAATAAGTAAAGAGCAAATAAAGCAAGTAAAGAGAGAAATAATACAAGATATAGAGTGGTTCAACCTCTAAAATAGGCCTACGTCCACTATGGTGTTCTACCCTCATTAGATGTGTTGCATTGTACAATATAATCGTGCCTAAAGAGGCATAGAAGTAGGAGTATAAAGGAGAATACATGGTAGTAGTGAGAATTTTGGTGTGCTATAGAGGTGACTGCAATGTAGATGTGTAATCCCTAAGCTATATGTTGAGGTTGTGTATAGAGAATTTTGCCCAAGGGAGAATCGATCCCTTATTTCGAGGTGTGGTCTTCTATTTATAGGAGGGATGCGACCTGTAAGGCAAATATCAAGTACTGTATCCTTCATGAGGCTAAAGCCAAAGGTGCCGCAACCTGTACGAGGTACGGCCGTGGCCTATACATAAGGCCAAGTGGCATATGCCGCGCCGTGTACTGAACAGGGCCGCACCCTTTGCTAAGAAGGGCCGTGACCTATGAGTTTCTGTTTATGCCCGAGTAACCTCTGCGGTAGGGTATTATATTTTTACTATCAATAAGCCCCCAAGTCGTAGTGCCAAGAGATTGCTATTGGGGCTGCGGTTGAGTAATTAAGTCCTCTTGACGTGCCACGGTATTTTTGAGATGACGCTTCATCTTCCCCCTCCCTCTTATATAAATTATTCCGACCATCGTCTTCATTTGTTTTCCAAATCTTTGAGAGCATAACGAGAGTTGAAATTTTTTCGTCTATCCTCTTGCTTTTTTCGACGACTTTCTAAGGGTGAGTGTGGTGGTTCTACAACAGTTTAAGGCTGATCATTGTCGATTTCTCCATTTCCAGATAATTTTCCAACTAACATCCTATTTAATAGCTTTTGTAGTTCTGAATTTATATCTGTTCTTCAAAATTTTTGAATCTGTGTATCGCCCCTTCTTGAATTATGTATGTTGCTTTCTGAATTCGTACTAGATTTATATCTCTTTTTGAGAAAAAAAAACAACTGATTGATAAATATTTAGGGTTTTGATTGAATATTCTGCCAATTCCCAAGATTCGAACACATGTGAATGATAAAGAATTATAGTAGTTGCTGATTAGCTCTTCGGATTAATCTTCATATGACGAAATGACCCTTAATCCTCCATTGCTTAGATCATATGACCTGTATTTGCTTCGAATCGCGTTAGAATCATACAATTGTTCTTGATGTTCTTAAGCAAACTCTTCACATTCTGTGTCTTCAATCTTTAAATGAATCAGCATTTAGATACTAAACTATTTGAGTGAGGTACCGCGGCATGGTATAATACCCCTTTAGTAATTTAGGTGATGGCTACGACCAGTAGACTCTGAGGATAATCCCTTGGGTTTAAATTTATCCTCCGCGGTAGTTAAACCCATAAATTGATGATTAGAGGCTTAGGTTCTCATATTAGAGACAACAGTGTTTTAGTCCATAGAAGCTACGGTATGCAAAGGCAATAATACCTATCTAATCAATATACCACGGCGATAGTTGTCTTTTCGGGCTCTAAAACCCCCACACCTGACATATTTAGCCAATCTTGTTGATCATTTCACTTTAATCTTCATATAAATAGTCCTGCCGCGGCTTCTTATAGGCTTTTTAGGATCATATTGACTGCGGCGCCTAACTACGAACTCTGCTTTTCAGGTACTACTACAGCCATATGAACTTTGACCTAGACAAATTTTTGAAAGGCTACATTTTGGGGCCTTTCCTCCTGAACTCCCTTTCGTTCCCCCTTTGAAGTCAATAGGGCCGTGTCAATTGAAGAATTGACCCAACTACGTAGTATTAGACTCAAACTCCGCGAATTCTTCCTATAGGAAGGATTTGGAGACTACGCCAATGGAAGAGGAAGCCAATTCTAGTAACCATCCATTGGTCACAGAAGATGATGCCTTGTAAAGGGGTGCTACTGATGTTAGGGACAAACCAACTGGCCCATCTGGGAGGGCTGAGAGACCTCTTGCTGCGCTTGACATCCGCAGCATTATGACCCAAGACTGGGTTGATCAGGTAGCTGAGGCCTTCGAGTTTCCAGAGAACTTGGTATGCTCAGCACCCGTCGCAAATCAAAGGCCATGAACGACACTTTTTGACAATGGGGTATGTTTCCCACTACATGCTTTCATTTATGGGCTGCGGCTGCGAGTTCCTGTTCCTATCAGAAGAATTTTTCAAATGATGAAATTAGCACTAGCGCAGTTAGATCCCAATGGCTGGAGGGCCATTCTTGCAGCCATCGTTCTATGGGAGAACCAATTTTAAAAAGATATCACTCCCGTGGAGTTTTTTCACTTCTACCGCCCGAAGAAAAACTCTGTAAAGTTTACTGGATACTACTACTTCTCCATCCACGACAGGGACGAGACCCTTTATACTGGGAGGCCTACCAGTGTAAAGAACTGGAAGGGAAAATATTTCTACATCTCTGGAGATGGGTGGGAGATTCACCTTCAGGAGAACGAGAGGGAGAAATCATTTAGGATGATGCGACAGTGTGGGTGCCCCTCTAAGCTAGGTATTTGGATTATAGCCGCGTCCACTCTTTATAATTGCTTATTATTCTTTCTGTGCTAACCCTTATAATATTTTCTGCAGTACTCAACAACTTGCAATTGAGCAAGCGATAAGAGAAAATAGTTGCCGAGGCTGCGATCGTTCCTGCTGAGCAGAAGAAATTCAGCACACTTATTACTTCTGCCTCTGTATTTGAAGCAGGCTACTTCCCCAGTAAATCCATACCCAAAGAGATGGCTGCGGAAGGTAATAACTCGATCAACAGTCCTATTCCATGATAACTTATATTTAAAACTAATATTTACTGTCGCTTTTCCTCTTTTAGGTGAGGAGGTTGATAGGGAACTCTTGGCTGCCCAACTGGCAGAAATGGATAGAGACACAACTATCCTCAATAATGCTACAAGGTATAGAAAAAAGAAGAAACCCGAGACCAAGGATCCAGCCGCGGTCCCTTCCAATGACCCAAATCTTCCTACCGCGACCCAAAATCAGGTCGTAGAAAAGACTAACTCTGTTGCACCCCAACCCCAAGTTGAGGAGTTCAACGATGATATCAGAGCCAATTTGGCCGCGATTGGTTTGATGTCAACATCTGACGCCCCTATCCATTCAGCTTCTCTCCCCAACCATTCGTTGTTGCAGTTAATGCCAACCTCGAGCCTCCTTAGTGCCGCGCCAGGGTTGGTATTGATGGTCTCCCGCGGCCACAACTTAGACATCCAAACCCCGAATCCTCATGGGATGCTACTGCGAGGGCTGCCCGCAGGATGAAGAGGGTCCCCGACGCCATGGACCTTGATTGAATGGTGGATGAAGATCATAACGACCTCGAGGATTATGGCCTCCATAGTGTTTTGAGGGTAAGTGCTAGTACTTTCTTAGTTTTAATTTTGCATTCCATACCTTTTTCCCAACTTTTTATTTTCAGGCCGCAGACGTCATGATATCTCAAAAGAGGAAGTATGAGGACGTATACAAGTTAAAAGAGGCTGCGGAGAGGGTACACACTGCTAACTTGGAAAATACACGAAACTCTTCCTTTAAAGCTGGAAAGCAGTCTACTATCGCGGCTCTTCAGGCAGCTCAGATGAACTTAGAAGCTGCTATCAAGGCCAAAGAAGAAGCGGAGGCAAATTTCAACTAGGTCACGGAATCTCTTAGGATTTGTCAGGCACAAGCCGCGAAAGCTGTACAAGTTGCTGAGTCTTCCAATAATAAGATTAGACTCCTTCAAAAGAGGTATGAGGAGTTGGAGACCAAGGCTACCTGTGATGCTAAAGCCCATATCACGATAATCAAGAAAATGGCGGTGGATCACGGTGAAGCCCTTCAACTAGCCATCGACAACACTATGGAGTCGTTCAAGGGCTCCAAAGATTTTTACCTTATAAACAATAGGGCCTACCTCCGTGGTTGCTGAGAGCTCAGGAACAGAATCATAAAAAACTTCCCTGAGACTAAAGAGACAGTTCTTGCTTGGGGACTTGGTGATGTTGAGCATCACCAATGCATAGCTGAGCTCAAGGCCGCGGTCGAGGAGAAAGCTAGGTTGAGGGCAGATGCTGAGGCAGCGGCCGTGGAGGAAGAGACCGAAATAGCTGTGAATGGTGAGGAAGGGGATGTCAACGACGATGCGGCCTCATTAGTCTATAGCCTGTATAATCCCAATTTTTTGAACTACTTATCCATATAGGGCTGCATCCCTTCCAATTTTTGAACTTTGCATATATGGTCTGTAATCTCAACATTAATAGTTGTCAAAATTCTCGACTGCGACCACCTTTAATGTTAATCTGCTTCCTTTTCTATCAGCCTTTTATTCTTCTATTTTGATAGATTCAATAATTGAATGAATTCATTCTCTATACATCTTTGATTGCTTTGAATTGTACATTTACTACTTGAAAAAATGCACTTTAACTATAATGTATGGGTCATAGGCTGCGAGCATATTTGACAATCCTGTATGCCTTTATCTGTCGCGTCTTCTGAATGAATTCACTTAATGGCCGCAGCCGTATTGACAGGGATGTGTCACTTTTTAATGTTTGAATTCCCTCTGTTCTAGCTTTAATTGGATCTAAATCCAAGTCATTACCGCAACAACTCTCAGTCACTTTAATGGTCGTAGCTGTATTGATAGGGCTACGACACTCTTCTGGCCCTTCCATCTAAACATGGGCCTTTGAAGATATACGGGATACTATCAAGCCTCCCCAGGATGGGTTATATTATTAAGCCACCCACAACTAATATACGGGATACTTTCAAGCCTCCCTAGGCTGGGTTATGTTGTTAAGCCACCCACAGCTAATATACGGGATACTTTTAAGCCTCCCCATGCTGGATTATGTTATTAAGCCACCCATAGCTAATATACGGGATACTTTCAAGCCTCCCTAGGCTGGGTTATGTTATTAATCCATCCATAGCTATGGATACATATAAAGACATCCACGGCTAGATATTACAAGTCTCCCGACTTAATGACGCATCACGAAAGCTAAAAACGAGCAATGTAAGCCCCCGTGGCTAGATGACTCATCCCGAAAGATAAGAATGGGCATTGGAAGTCCATGCAGCTAATGATGCATCCCGAAAGCTAAGAATGGGCATTGGAAGCCCTTTTGAGTGATGTTGAAGACCAATTTAAATAGCTGCTCTCAATAGTTGCTTTCGCTATTTTTAATTGTCACTTGCTTTCGAACAATCAGGCATCTTGACGGGCGTACTGGGCCCATTTAGATATTATCATTCCCGATATAACATATTATCTTGAATCGAGATTGTTTAAGACGAAAATGGTCTTTATAATATAACATTTCATGGAAATGAGAATCAAAATATGGCATTATAAAAGTGAACTTGATTTCATATAACTATTTATATATATATGACTTTGTAAGGATAATACAAAGTTTAGTTTAAAACAGTATAAGAAGAGTTGTCAGTGTAAAGTAGAAACAGATGGAATATAAGACATAAGCATGAAAAATGGGCATGTGGAATATGAGACTAGACTTCATCCCCTAAACATCTTTGAGGAACCTCCACAATATCCCTTGCGCAATCAGCCTTTTAATTTCGTCCTTTAGTGCATAGCACTGCTCAGTGTCGTGGCCATGGTCCAGATGGAACTTGCACCACTTGGCTTTGTTCCTCTTGTGGGGTGGAGCTTTGAGCTTCTCTGGCCACCTCAGTAGCTTGTACTCCTTAATGGACTAAAAATGCCTTCAATTGGGAAGGCCAATGGGGTGTAGGCCTTCGAGTTCCCTTCTGCCTTCTCTGATTTCCTTTTCTAACTCCTGCTGATTGCCTCCCCAGATGAATCATCTGGTACTACCGTGACAGCGAAGTTTGTTGAAGCAATATTCCTGGGTGTCGCACCCACATTGGACGAGGCCGCGAATTCTAGCATGAGGACCCTCTAAGTTAAATAGTTAACCTGGGTCTGGAGTGAGGCATGACTGACGTAGAGATGGTTGAGGTGATTGTACAGCTGCACAATCTCATCTTTGACTTCAGTGTTCTGGCTGGATTCTCTCTCCATTTCTGCTTTTATTAGTCTTTACAAAGTATATATAATCTGAGACAAAACTAACAGAAGTGAGTAATCTCAGAAATATTGGAGTAACCAAGTAGGAAATGGGGATGCAGCGTTTGCACTACTACATGGTATTACTGTTGAGGCCGCGGCCAGTATGGCACATAGGTGCACTACCGTGGCATTTGTATGATATTCACCAGGGTTGATCTGGAGACCCTTCGAGTCCTTTTCTCGATGTTTGAAGCTTCAGCAACAAAGCCGTACTAGTAGAGGCCACAACTATTAGGCATTTTAACTGCCCGGTCGCACCCCCTCTTAGGCAGCAAAGGGAGCAACCACATAATTTTACGCCGCGACTGAGTTTTTCTGTCCCATTACGTGGAGAGCATATTTACTAGGGTTTGTTAATAAGAGGACAACCTCACGGTGCACAAAATGGCACAGTTTCAATGTTAAACCCTAGATCATAGGTCAAGAACAATAAAAAAATGGGATTAATACAATCCTTTCCTAATCGTTCAACTTTTCGAGGCTAGAGCCTATCACGCTTTTCAGCATTATATAGATGAAATGATATTTAATGGTGGTATGTAAGATAAATATAACACCACAAAAGAGAGACCATAACAGATCTGAATTTATGAAATACCCATTTAAGGGTGTAAATATAAGACAAGGCTCAATAACCAGAATTTACTCGTGAGACGATGATCCAAAGGACCCCCACGAATAAACTAATGTGTTTAAGAACTCGAAACATAGAGAAACAAGATTGGAATATCTCGTTCCCATAGACGGTGCCAAATTTATGATACGAGAAATCATCCACTTGTAGTTCTTGTACCAGCAAATCATGTGTAGAATAAGTAAAGAGAAAATAAAGCAAGTAAAGAGAGAAATAAGACAAGATATAGAGTGGTTCAGCCTCTAAAATAGGCCTACGTCCACTATGGTGTTCTACCCTCATTAGATGTGCTGCATTGTACAATATAATTGTGCCTAAATAGGCGTACAAGTATGAGTATAAAGGAGAATACATGGTAGCAGTTAGAATTTCGATTTTCCGGAGAGGTGACTGCAATGTAGACGTGTAACCCCCAAGCTGTATGTTGAGGTTGTGTAGAGAGAATTTTGCCCAAGGGAGAATCGATCCCTTATTTCAAGGTGTGGTATTTTATTTATAGGAGGTATGTGAGCTGTGTCACGTGCCCTGAGCACGTGATGTATATCACGTCTGGAGTTACTGTAATAGAGAGGGATGTGGCCTATAAGGCAAACATCAAGTACTGCATCCCGCGTGAGGCTAAAGCCAAAGGCGCCGCACCCTGTATGAGGTAGGGCCACGGCCTACACATAAGACCAAGTGGCATATGCCACGCCGTGTACTGAATAGGTTCGCATCCTTTGCTAAGAAGGGCCGCGACCTATAAGTTTCTGTTCATGCCCGAGTAACCTCTGCAGTAGGGTGTTATATTTGTACTATCAATGTGAATGATAGAATTAGTGACACGCATATATCATTCTTAAATACTCCGATTGCCTTTGACAAATGGAGTTAAGAGATATATTATATTATTCTTAATAAAAATATCAACTACAAATAATTAAGCATACAATTATGACGAATATTATATCTAACGTCAAAAACCTAGGTTGGGTTCATGTTCCCCAACTCGTGATGAGTTTATCCGGACATAGTATTAATATCTACGCAAAAATTCAATGATGTGCATGTAATAGTAATGAAAGAATAAGAAAGATGAGACGAATAGTTATTTCTAACAGTGAAGAACATAAAGCATGTTAAAAAAATTAACACTTGAAGAAAAATAAAAAATAATCTTGCTCTTGTATTGAAATAATGATGGGAAGCTTGCAAATTAGTTCTACAATATGTTCTTGATAATAAATTGCCTAACAATCTCTCTAACTATATTTTTAAGACTCCTAATAGATTCCTACAAGTGAGAAAATTCATGTAAAGAAGTGTAGATAAACTTAAACTGCACATCCTAAAATATAGAAAAAGATATAAAATCTCATCTTGGACCGAACCCATAGGCCGAACCAAACCCTTGGGATGAGCTGGTTCACCTTACCGAATAGGTTCGGTCAGGATCTCTGCCAAGGCTACCTTATTTTGCCTGATTTTTACTTATTTATAATTTTTCCTCTAAACTTTCTTCTCAACTTCAAATACATGTAACTTTCTAACCGTAGCTCGGATCGGGGTGTCGTTTCTTCTAGTGTTCTCGCGACTTCAAGATCTTCAAATTTTTAGTTGACGCCTCTTTTCGATTTTGGATGAAAAATTATCAAAATGCCCTTGACTTCCCTTTCTCGTGTTTCTTTCACTATTTTGACTTTTCTCATGCATCCACCTGCACAATTTACCTGTAAAACATGAGAGAAATAAAAAAAATGAAATACTCTATAAAAAGGCTAGTATCACAAATATTAGATAAATCCAGGTTAAAATCAATGTGCGGTACTGTACAAATACCGAAATTAAGGGGATAAATATGGAATATTTAGGCCTAATCAAATCCCCCTAGCATAGAACACTGCTAGTCCCGAGCAACGTAAAAGAATGAGAGTAAGAGTTTAAGAAAGCCTCTATATAAGTAAAGGATATAATACATTTTTTGCGAACAAGTAATTTCATTTAGTGTATGCAACAAGCCCCTTAGGTTACCCTAGTAGTACGAGTGGTGTCTCGTGAGGGTCTATAGTGAATTTACCCACAAAATTCATTTTTTTGAACCACATGGTACGACTCAAAGAAAATCCCAAAGTGCTTAAAAAATTTACTAATTAAATTTTAAAAAAATAATCACAATAAATTTTTATTTGATAAATCTCAATTCAAAGTGTGCATGTGCAAAGCCAAAAATTAACCGCTAACTTCCACCGATTGATCATTATGTTACTTAAAAATTCGCTTTGATTCAATTTCTCATAGGATCTTCTCACAAAGAAATCACTCGGATTGTGACTTTTTCTCTCGTTGTACATGATATTAAGAGTAAATATCATGAATGGATTACGATCGTTGGAAAACAAAAAAAAACATCATTCTTCATTCACACCATTTTGTCTCTTTATTATCTTTTTGTATTTTTAGCTCTCCATGCGGTGATTGACTTCGTTATTCGGACTCGGTTAGGATTTTTTGGGTTAAGGTATTTTGGGTAATTATGGAAATGTTGGAAAATTTTGGACTTGAAAACTTTTCTTGTGAATTGTCCGTTGGCACTTTTTAGGACTTTTGCTCATTTGTATCCGTTTCTTTTCTTTTTCCTTATATTTTTTTTTCATATTTTCTCATATTTTTTTTTATTTGTTTGTCCTTTTCTTGTACCATTTCGACTTGATTTATGAATTTTTCGATTTTTACAACTCCGGATGAATTTGGAATTTTTAGGTTAACAAACGAAAAGGAATATCATTTTTAGGCTCAAGTTGGATTTTAAAGGTATATTTTTCATGATTTTTTATGGCTAATATTTTTGGGTGAACAAACAATAGCCTAACTTCTTATGTCCGAATTACTAATCAAGTTACCATATGCGTCTCGACATTTATTTTTATTTTTGAGATATTTTTAGTGCATTTTAAAAATAATATTTCCACTCATTTTTTGTAACCGATCAAATAAAGATTTAAAGATCAATGATGATTTTTCATCACTGAAAGAACTTTTAAGTTATTTTAACTTGGATTGATTAAATTACTCGGAAACGATGATAGGCTAAAAAATTCTCACCGGGTTAAAATCTCCATACTTATTCATTAAGTCGTCAATTTTCGTTTTTGGTTAATTTCGGCTTAGTGCAAGGATTTCTATAAATTAAGATTTCGAACAAAAATTTAATGATATTTTTTTAGCTTTTAAATTCCAATTTTATTTATTTTGAAGAAAAAATATTTTGGACTTTTTTTAAAAATTTTCAATTTTTTTGAGCATTTTAAAATTTGTGAAGTTTGAAAGACGCACTTGTACCCCCTCTAACTTAGACTTTTGCATTGTCCTAAATGAAAATGACTAAAATCTATATAAGATAAGAATGAGTGTGAAATACAAAACAAACAAAATCTAAAATGCAAATAGACATATTATAACTCAAACACAATTGCATTAACATGAGATTGAATTTTACATCATTTTTTTCTAAGATACAATAATGAAAATAAAGAAACAACATAATAAAAACAGAATTAATTCCTCTCTTGCTAATACGCACTCGACTCATTCCTAAACACTCTACGCACTCAGGTGACTCAGAAATACAACAAAAACTCACCCCATACGTGTCAGGGGTACAACGACCTTGTAAGGACAAATTTCCAATTGAGTCAAATTGTAAGTGTTAGCTAAATTATGGACAAAACTATTTGAGTTATTGGATAGAAGTTTGTTACCTTCAAGCCTATGACATTTGAGTTGAAGATGTAGCGACCAAGATATTGAAGTTCACATAATTGTTGTGTTTCGTGCCTTGTTTAGCGTCATCATCTTTTCATCTTTTCAAGGTCTCTCAAGTATGAATGCACATGATATTTAGAGACTTGGAATTTTTATAGGGTGTCATATTTTTAACATATATTAATTTTTTTATTGGCTTTTATTTTTATGGAATTTTTTTCTTCTAAAAATTCGTACGATAAGGCCGTTTGAACGACCTTGTTCGAATGAGATTTCCAAGTCATTCGAACGAGGTATACAGTGAAGTTCTTTTTATTTTCTCTGAAATCTCATTTGAATTATCGTTTAAACAAACTTCGTTTTTAAGCTACTGTAATCTCGTTTGAAGGATGTGCCAGAGTCCTTCGAACGACCAATAATTTTGAGCAATTTTTTGATAGTTTTCCCCCTTATAACTTCCCATTACTTTCCCACTATTTATAAGTTTGGGAGTTAATTTTTAAAGCGGAGTTTTCCATATTTTCCAAGAGCCTTGATAGCATAAACTTTTATCCACAAAGTCCTTTTTGTTTTTGTGAATCAAAATGTTTTAATTTTAACACAAAAATAAGTTTACACCCATATAGTTTACATGATCCAAGTTTCTACATTACAATTATTTAGAGATCATTGGTTTGGAACCGGGTTTCATTCTCTACCCAACATACATAGTTTCTTATGGAGGATTTCATGCTCGTGGTGATTTTACATACGATGGATTCCGTGTGTTGACGGTAGCTTTTCCCCATCGGTGGATTCTGAGATGAAGGTGGGCTCCTAAGTTGTCGACTAGGTAGAGGTGGAGGAATGAAGAGCGTCATGGTTTGCGAGGGCGTCAGGTCGTTGAGTAAACCTTCTTATCGTATCTTTTGTAAAATCGTACTTAGTGGACTTGTGGCTAGGCCATTCGAGATTTTTCCCGTTGTGGGTTTTCCTTGTACATCGCGACATTGTGGTGTGTTTATTTTTATCTTGCAGATTATCACGTAGATGCATGCTTAGGCTTAAAAAGATAAAAATTGGTTTAATCATAACATTTGTTTAAATTGGTTCAAATTTAATATTGGGTAAAGTTTAGTGTAATTTAATTCAAGTCGGTTTAATTAATTTCACAAAATTCATGTTTGGTTCCTTTGGCCTAATTTAGAACTTGAATTAATTTTGTTTAAGAAAAATATAAATATTTGTTTAATTTTAAGAGAAATTAATAATTTGGGTATTTCGGGAACCATCACCCCTTCTCAGATTGGTATCAGAGCGGGAACACAAATTATTGTGTTAAGATCATTTAGGGTTTAAATATGGAAAATACGCCTTTTTCAAAATTTCTTATTTTTTATGGTTCCAACTATGCGTATTGAAAAGCGCGCATTTTGTCGATACTTAAATCATTAGATGAACATGTTTGGTAATCGATTGTTAGAGGGTGGTGCCCACCAATGTGTTTAGAATGAGAAGTTCGTGTACTTAAACTCGTAGAAAGATGGAGTGAGAAGGAGCTTAAACTAGCAAAATTTTACTCTAGAGGTTTAATGCTCTTTTTAGTGCGATCACACCGGATGAGTTCCATCGGATTGTGATGTGTGAAACGTCTAAAGATGCATGAAACATACTCCAACTCACCCATAGAGGTACAAGCATCGTTAAAGCTTCTAAACTCCAAAACCTCACCACTCCATTTGAAACCATTAAGATGTTATAAAATGAGTCTTTTGATGAGTTCTATGTTAGACTGCCCGATATTATGAATTTGCCTTTTAATTTGGGAGAAAAGATACATGACAACCATGCTATAAAGAAGATTTTGAGGTCATTACCCGAAAGGTTTAATTCAAAAGTGACCGTGTTAAATTCTTTAGACACTTTAAACTCTACAAAACTTGAAGAGCTTGTAGGTGACTTACAAACCTATGAACTTGGCATGTTTACCTCTAAGGATGTGAAGAAGAATGATAAGGGCATAACTTTGAAAGATCGGAAGGAGAAAACACCTGTTTTGGATGATGAGTTTAATATCAATTCCAATGATATGGCTATGTTTCCTAAGAAGTTTAGGAAATTTCTTAAGATTAATAAAGAGAATCTTAAAAATGCTTATAAGAAATTTGAAAAGTCTAAGTATAACAAAGCCGAGAAACTCCCTAAAAATTGTAATGAAGATCTTAATAGAGATGAGTCTAATTGATGTTATGGTTGTGAGGGTTATGGACATAGGGCATTTGAGTGTCCCACTAAACTAAAGAAGGAGGGCAAGAAACTAATTTCATATAATGCCGCCCTTAGTGGCAGTGAACCGAAAGAGGGACCCGATTCCCCCAATTGAGTGCAATTTTTTCGCATTCAAGGCTAGTCATGTGAGAGATAGTGAAAAATCTTCCTTTGATAATAACTTAATACATGACACTTCCGAGGCCATTGTTTGTGAATCCCACGAGTTTGATGGAGAAGAGAGTGAGGATGAAGAAGAGGAGCAGGAGAGTGAACTTCAAGTTGCCTTTCGTGAGTTGTATGCGGAATCATTGAAATTAAAAAGGGATAACTTGAAGTTGGAAGATAAAATGAGAGAATGTGCCATAGGTAATGATGAAAGTGCTTTAATTAAAGATTTTAGGGCACATGAGAGAACTCTTCGAGAGAATCTAGAGTACGTTGAAGGTGAGAGAGATAGTATTTGAGGTTTAATGGAGGCTATGGAGAAATAACTTCTTGAGTTTGAAGAGAGTAGGAGTTTACTTAAGTCTAGAATAGTGGATCTTGAAGAGAAATTGAGAGGCTCAAGTTGGATCAAATTTGATTTGGAGTGTAGGTCGAAGAAATTAGATAAAATCTTAAGCACCGTACAAATCAAAGATGACATGTGTGGTATTGACTTTGATACTCAAAATGCTTTCGCTAATAAAGCCAAAACCATAATTTTGAGAGAATCTTCTAGGAACACTAGGAAAGGTCAATCCTTAGGTAATACTTCTCACCGTGTTTTCACTTGCATACATTGTGGTCGTAAGGGTCACCTTAGGAGTTTTTTTTTTTACCTTAGAAATGGTTCTAGGAAGTCCAAGAGTAGAGTCACCAAGGTCACCAAATCCCGAGAGCATCATGTTTTTTTTTTCCATGTGGGTTAGGAGATACGATTTGGAGGCATTATATGATAGAGTTTATGATTCTCATTTACTTGCACATGATTCCTCCCTTGTTAAATCTAAAGGTTAATTATGTTATCTTTGTTTACATACACTAAATTTTGTGTTTTATGATAGATTCTTGCTAGTTGTACGTTTTTTTGTCATATTCTAGTCTATGCTTCATCATATATGTTTTGCTAGAATTATTACATGTCTATCTTTTGTATTTTAGTTTTATTTATTTATTGGGTCTTATTTGAAAAATACAAAAAGATTTTGTTAGTCTTTTGAGTTGTCTTTTTGTTTATTTAGATTTTTTTTTAAAAACTCAATAAGATTTTTTTTGTGTATTTTAGTTTTACACATTTTATGTGGCATATCCTTGTGTTTCAATTCTATATCACTCCGCTTCCATGTGGCTAGAACTTTTAGTTATGAATTTCAATACTTAAAGTGTTCTTTATTATGTTTGCATGGAGTAGTTTGGCTTTGATTTGCTTAATAGATTCTCTTTTTATATGCCTCTCACACACATGCATGAGCTATTTTGAACGTTAACTTCACATGTATATTTGAGCTTTGTGAGATGTTCTCCTATCAATTTTGTTATCTCTATGTTTTTATGACTATGGAGGATTTGCGTATGTAAGAACCGTTGCCCGCGAGATTCATTTAAATTATTTAAAAAATAGATGAGGGTGCACGGATAGGGCTATGAAGGGAGAAAATCTCCTTTGCGTGAAAGCCATCATTGGCAAGGGCCAAAAAAAGTGTGGCATTAAAAAAAAGTAGCCAAGGCAAACATAGTTTAGTTTGATATGATCATTCAAAAGAAAAGAAAATAGTGATTCTTATGAGGGAGTTTGGATGGAAATATCAGCGGGTATGTACAATGACAATGAATCCTAGTTATGCTTATTTTTTCATGATGCCATTGATTTGTATAATCATCAAAATTCTAGGCTTATATGCATGGTGCTTGTTTGTTCTTTGAGTTAAGTTTTTCCTATCACATGAGGCTAAATATTAGTTGATAAGGTTTTGTGATCAAATAAAACTCTGTGAACATTTTTTTAAATGATTGGGTCATAATTCTTTTATCTCTTGTTCACGCCCATTCATTCCGTTTACCACATTTTATTTATACAAATCTATGCCATGTGAGCGTGGAAACCTTATAGTGTTCAGTGTCTTGTGTGGTGTTTATACCTATGTATATGTGCTTGTGCTTAATTGGTAATCTTTTTCATATTTATATATGGTATATTTTGTTTTGAGTCTTTGTTTTTACATCCAATCCTAGTATGCTACTTATTCATATCAATATCTATCTTGTTGCGATTTTTCATTGGTATCCCATGCTCATTTTAGTTCATTATAGTGATATTATTTTGCTATCGCATAATTATTGGTATATATTGTTTCCTTATGTGGATTACATGCTCTTGTGTTGCTAAGTTTTTTTTGTGTGTCTCTTGTATCACTATACATCATCGTATGATATCCTTATTTTTCTATTATGCTTATCCCTTATTTCATTTAGGGGGAGAATTGAATTAATCGGGGAGAAATGGGTTATATTATGCCTTTATCTTTATTTATTTTTGAACAAAAATGGGGAGCAATGGAATCTAACTCTTTTAATTTGGGGAGATCTAACTTAGGGGGCGACGTCTTTCTTTGGTAGATAATGTTAGACAAAGGGGGAGGAATTTAATTATGGAATTCATATTGTTATATTCCCTGTGCGTTTGATGATTTGTTTGAGTGTGCAGGTTTTCATCTTAGCGGTAACCTTTTAAAGCAACCAAAGCTCCTCAACTTTTGTTTCGATCAAGCGTCCGTATTTTTTATTTTTTGGTGGGATTGTGTCTTTTAGATGAGCTTGATGACCCATAGGGTTTTATTTTGGCTTGTCCCGGAATAGCCAAAGGGGGAGATTTGTAAGGACAAATTTCTAATTGAGTCAATTTGTGAGTGTTGGCTTAATTCTGGACAAAACTATTTGAGTCGTAGGATAGAAGTTTGTGACCTTCAAGCCTATAACATTTGAGTTGAAGATGTAGCGACCGAGAGATCGAAGTTCACATTATTGCCATGTTTCATGCCTTGTTTAGCGTCGTTAATTTTTCATCTTTCCAAGGTCTCTCAGATTTGAATGCACATGTTATTTAGAGACTTGGAATTTTTATTGGGTGTCATATTTTTAACATATCTTAAATAAATTTTTTATTGGATTTTTTTTAAAGATTTTTTTTCTGAAAAGTTGGTTGATAAGGTCATTTGAACGACCTCGTTCGAACGATATTTCCTGGTCATTCGAATGAGGTATCCAATGGAGTTCTTTTTATTTTCTTTGAACTCTCGTTTAAATTGTCGTTCGAAAGAACTTTGTTTTTAAGCTACTGCAATCTTGTTCGATATGTCGTTTGAATGACATACCAGAGTCATTCGAACGACCGACAATTTTGAGCATTTTTTTGACAGTTTTTTTCTTAAAACTTCCCACTACTTTACCACCATTATTAAGAGTTTGGGAGCTAGTTTTTAAAGGGGAATTTTTCAGATTTTCTAAGAGCCCTGATAGCATAAACTTTTATTCCAAAAGTCCTTTTTATTTTTGTGAATCAAAATGTTTTAATTTCAATATAAAAATAAGTTTACACCCATTTAGTTTACATGATCCAAGTTTCTACATAACATTTGTTTAGAGATCATTGGTTTGGCACCGAGTTTCATTCTCTATCCAAAATACATAGTTTCTTGTGGAGGATTCTGTGCTCGTGGTGATTTTACATACGGTGGATTCCATGTGTTAACGGTAGCTTTGCCCTGTCGGTGGATTTCGAGACGAAGGTGGACTATTGAGTTGTAGACTAGGTAGAGGTGGAGGAAGGAAGAGCGTCAAGGATTGCAAGGGCGTTAGGTCATTGAGTAAGTCTTCTTGTCGTGTCCTTGGTAAAACCGTACTTAGTGAACTTATGGTTGGGTCGTCCGAGATTTTTCCCGTTGTGGGTTTTCCTCATACATCGCGGCGTTGTGGTGTGTTTATTTTTATCTTGCATATTATAACGTAGATGCATGCTTAGGCTTAAAAAGATAAAAATTGGTTTAATCACAACATTTGTTTAAATTTGTGCAAATGTAATATTGGGTAAAGTTTAGTGTAATTTAATTCAAGTCGGATTAATTAATTTGGCAAAATACATGTTTGGTTTGTTTGGCCTAATTTGGAACTTGAATTAGTTTTGTTTAAAAGAAAATATAAATATTTGTTTAATTTTAAAACAAATTAATAATTTGGGTATTTCGTGAACCATCACCCCTTCTAAGACCTCTCTTCGAAAAGTCACTCATCCTCGTTTACGGGGTCCGACAATAGAATCATCTCCATCTTCTCCAAATCATAAATCAAAAGTTTGAATAATTGAGAGTCAACCCAATATAAAAGTATACATATGGAGGCACATAATGAATGCGGTGAGTGAAATTATCGAGGTGCACCTTCACGTTAGAGCATAAATGTCTAGACTTGAAAATATCATCGTATTGAAATTCTGAATGACACGCTAAGCCTAGATTTCCCTCAAACTCGAGAATGGATAAATCGGGCTCCAAATCGGACGATACTCTAGTCATGTCCCCGATCTCATCCAAAAACTCAAATGGCACAGGTGGACGTGGTTAAAAAAGATAATGCGGTATAACATAACATGCATCACCAGGTGGAAATGCTCGAATGATTTTTTTCACCATCTCATCACTAATAGATAACACCTCATGTTTCAACATAATTTCGAAAAGCTTGGATGGTTGTTCACAAAGAAGGAGTTGTTCTATCGTAACATTCCAATCTCTCTCACCTGAGTGATAAAATGAGTCCAATAATGTTTGGACTTTACTAGTGAGGTCCTCATCAATCGAGCTGAATTCTTTCTCAAAATTTTTAAGACTCATATCTGAAGACAAATCACGTGGCCAAGTATGTCGAACGGTTATGTCCTTGGAGTAGTGACATTGTTCATTTCTTAAATGTACTTAACTTTATCCTCAACCAGCATCTCCCTCATCATATGCGTCTCATGATCGAACTCCGAATACTCCTCGCTCTTGATAGCTGTCAGTAAACACGCCTCAAGTGGATCCTCAAAATTTTTACCCTCAAATTATTTGTGTACTAACTCCTCGATAAGATCCTTATTGCGTAAATCGTCCTCATCACTCATGTGCTTGGTGATGTTGAATATATTCGTTTCAAGTTTTATATTCCCCAACGTAAGTTACATTTGCCCATAATGCGTATTAATCAACGTATTAGCCATGATTAAGAAAGGGTGGTAAAGAATAATGGGAGCATAATGACTCGATGGGGGAGGAGGTCTCCGTGGCCCCAAATGATAAAATATATCCGTAAGTAAAAAGTGTCAACTTGGATGATCAAGTCCTCAATTACTCCACAGGTAACCTTCACGGAATGATTCGCAAGTTGGAAAGTAATTTTGGTAGGCTTATGATCTTCTAAATCAAGCATCCTATAGATGGAATAGGGTAGAATATTGACACTCGCCCCTAAATCTAATAAACTCTCTTGATTTTGTTCTCTCTAATAATGCAAGAAATTGTGGGGGCACCAAAATCTTTATACTTGGATGGGAGGTCGCTCAATAGTAACGAACTAACATTTTGTGCTAAGAAAACCTTCTTCTTTACCTTTAATTTACATTTTACCGTGAGAAAGTTCTTTAAGAACTTAGCGTACGAGGTAATTTACTTGAAAGCCTCAATAAAAGGTAGGTTTAGCTTCACTTGTATTAGCACCTCTAGAATGTCATCACGGGAGGCCCTTTTAGGAGGAGGGACGAACCATTGAGGGTATGGTGCAGATATAAGGGTGTCACTACCACTTCAGGCCTAAATGTATCTTTTTTTTCACTCTCTTTCAAGGGGCATCTTCGGCCTCTTACGTTCCAGACAAAGCCTACTTATTTTTTTCCACGTTGTGTAGAGGAGGTGATAAGTCAGCAACTCTTCCACTACGTAGAGTGGTTACAGCTTGACATTGCTTTTGATGTTCATCAGGAGTAGAGCTTACACAATTATGACCTTGGGGAGGTCGTTGGCCTTGGGAGGGAAACTTCCCCTTTTCTTGGACACTTAAAGAGGATTGAAACTTAGAAAGCGATGCCTTTAAGTCAGAAATTTTTTGAGCATTTTGGGCATTTATCGCTAACTGAGTTTGCATAGATTGAGAAAAAGTGTCCTCAAGACTCTTCCACTCTGGGATCACATAAGGTGTGAGAGGAGGCTCTTGCATGGGTGTCACTTGTTAGTAAGGTAGGTGTGGTGGCGGTTTGTGGGCAACGTTTTGATTTATGTTCAATGCTGCATTCAGTTGCCCGTAGTTAAAATTGAGATGGTTCTGCCATGAGGGATTGAAAGAATTCCTGTGAAGGGCATTGAAATTTCCTTTATAATCTCCCACCGCCCCAACTTGCTCTTAGAGCATAAATTTATAGTCAGGTATCATTAGACATTCCTTAGTTAAATGTTCCTCCTCACAAATTTCATAAATCCCATCTTGTAAAGCTCGAGATATTTCGGATATATCTCTCCCCCTAGATTCTACCGTGTCCTCTAGTCGCTTGGCTAATTGATTAATTTGGATCTTGAATTTGGCTTCCTTTTCCAAGTGGTAGAGTCCAGACGCAGAAGGAGATGTGTACGTGATTCTACCTTTGGATCGGTTGTTCAGATCCGATGTGTCCCAAGATTGAGTAGTCTCGGTGACGTATTTAAAGTGGGCCTACATCATCAGCATATAACCCGAAGAACTCTCCCGGACACGTTATTTCAATGAGTTTCTTGGAGCTTAGACTGAGCCCATATTGGAAGTAGGAGATGAGTCTACATTTATCAAAACCATGATGTGGGCACATGTTAACTAACTCATTGAACCTATCCTAACACTTATCAAAGGGCTTATTATAGTTTTGCTTAAAAGCCAGGATTTGAGCCCAAATAGAGTTAGTCCTATGAGTAGGAATGAACTTTTGGAAAAATTTAGCCTGCATGTCTCTCCACATACTGATAGAGCTCGGTGCCAAAGTCCAAAGCCATGTCTTGGCCTTGTCCTTAAGTGAGAAAGGGAAAAGAATGAGACGTACGACGTCTTGGGTGAAAGCTTGATCGTTAAAGGTTTCGCACGCCTCCTCTAACAATCTAGTGTGGAGATAAGGCTTCTTCGACTCCATTCCATGAAAAGTAGGGATAATTTGAATCATCTCGTTCCTAAAGTGGAATTGCCCTGCATTATATAGGAATATAATGCATCCCAAAGTGACGGTTTTCTACGGGTATAAGAGGTATCTTACAGGGTGGTACGACATCACACCCTCTCCGCTTCTGAAGCTAGAATTATCCTATATTGCACTAACACTTAAAGAATCACTACCCTCATCGGAGTTTCTAGACGTTCGACTCGTGGTGTGCTACTCGGTGTAGGAGGTGGTACCCAGAAATTTGGAGTGTTATTGCCAGAAGGAGGAAATTCGACTATAGGCTCGAGATTTGGATGGGCTGAGTATTTTTTATTTAAGGCTTTGAGAGAATATTTTTCTTTTTCTTTTTCTATTTTTTTTATACTTTGGGATCTTTTATTTTTTTTTTAATTTTTTTAATTTATGATTTTTTGGCTTTATAGGATTTAGAGTCAAATTCTTAGATCAATTCGACCTAACCTATGCATCTACCTAATTCCCCGACAACGACTCCAAAAACTTGTCGTGACCCAGAATGTATGTGCTACGTGTCTACCTAACGCTCAAGAGCCGATCGCTCAAGTAATACCTAGTAAGTTTTTAACTATGAAAATTAAACTAACAAATGCAATTTAAACAAAGAAAAAGCAGGATTTGAATTTTTGTTTTTTTGAATTGTTTTAGGAAAAGTGGAGTCGGGATCTAATCCCCCGAACCGTAGGTATTTCAGCTAAATATCAAATTCTTGACAACCATATAATTAATTAAAAGAAGAACATTAACTAAATTGACACACTAAATATGTGAGAGTGTCAATCCGCACTATATTTAGTCAACAATTTAATTAACGCGAATGACAGAATTATTGACACGTATATCACATTCTCAAACACTCTGGTTGCCTTTGATAAATGTAGTTAAGATATCTACTATATTAGTCTCAATAAAAATATCAAACCCAAACAATTAAGCATACAATTATGTCGAATTTTATATCTAACATAAAAAACCTTGGTTGGGTTCATGTTCCCAACTCACAATAAGTTTAGCCGGACATAGTATTAATCTCTACACAAAGATTCATTGATGTGCATGCAATCATAATGAAAGAATAATAAAGATGATATGAATAGTTTTTACCAATAATGAAGAACATAAAGCATGCAAGAAGAATCAACACTTGAAGAAAACTAAAAAATAATCATGCTCCTGTATTGAAATAATGATGGAAAGATTGTAAATTATTTCTCCAATATGTTCTTGATGATAAGTTGCCTAAAAATCTCTCTAACTATCTTCCTAAGACTCCTAATAGGTTTATATAACTTAGAAAATTCGTCTAAAGAAGTGTAGATAAACTCAAACTACCCATCCTAAAATCTTGGAAAAGATACAAAATGCCATCTTGGACTGAACCAAGCCCTTCATTGAACCCTTGGGGTGAAACATTTGACCTGAACGAACCGATTTGATCAGGATCTCTGCCAAGGCTGCCTTGTTTTTCCTCATTTGTTCTTATTTATAGTTTTGCCTCTAGACTTTCTTCTCAACTTCAAATGCATGTAACTTTCTAACTGTAGCTCGGATCGGGGTGCCGTTTCTTCCAGTGTTCTCATGACTTCAAGATATTTAATTTTCATTGGCTCATCTTACGGATTCTAGCTGGAAAATTACCAAAACCCCTTGATTTCCCTTTCTCGCATTTTTTCCATCGTTTAACTTTTTTCTCGCATCAACTTGCACGATTTACTTATAAAACATACGAGAAATACACAAACACAAAATACTTGCTAAAAAGGTAGGTAGCAAAAATATTAGATAAATTCAGGTTAAAAGAGGGATAAAAGCAATGCGTGGGACCGTGAAAATAGTGAAATTTAGGGGATAGATATGGAATATTTTGGCCTAATCACTCTATTTAAGGAAGAATTCTTGACCATGATAGTTGGGGGCTTTGTGTCCTAATTGATATATAATTGCTTGCGTTTGTGCTTGATCATATATCTGTTATGTCATATTTAATATTGCATAATTTTGTGATCTAATAATTTATTTAATTAGGAACCTCTTTTCATAGACGACATGGATTTATTTTATGAGACTGACTTAGATCACGATTTTTTTGGAAAATTAAAATTTATTTATTAATGATGCTCACAATCACCACTCAAGTTTATACACATCTCAAGCTCAAGTTAAGTTAACAATGGATATAATGATCACAAGTATATAAATATGCAAGAGGGAGATGAGAGCAATATAATACACTTGAATGTAAGTGGTTCAACCAAAAACCTACTCCACTGTACAAGAGGGTATGTGCTTGTATTACTAAAAGGCGCTCAAGGACATGGATTACAATTTACACAAGCTTTTTTTTTACAATTGGGCAGAGTTTCTACTAGGGTTGGAATTGTTTGATCCCTGAATATGAAGAAAAAGGATGTTTATATAGGCTTAGGGGTTCACAGTGCACCCCCAAGCATGTACCTTGCCTTCATGAGATGATTAACCAATCGAGATGGGCCAACTCTTCCCTGCACAAGTATATCATGATGATAAAATATTCCCCCACGTGGGCTGAAGATCTGTTATAAAGTATCTCCATGAATATTGTAGAATATCATCTCAGGACGATAAGTAAAATCTGGACCTCTTAGCGTGGTACGAGGTCAACACATGAGAGGGCTGAGACAACAGAGATAGCTTGGAATTACAAACATATCTTGTTGAGTGACTGTAAATGCTGAGGATGAGGTCTCAGAGGCTGCGCCTATTAGAGGTGGGCCTATGTAGGGTCGACCAATGAGTACATAAGCCTGATGGGTGTTGAGTAAGGTTGGTTGAGCCGGGTAGAGTTGAGTCCAAGACGAGACCACACTTATGTATATCAATCACCCATTATACCTTAGTCTTCATTGTGAATGGAAGGCCGTGGGGTATATTTGGCTGACCCTCTGTGAGGATGAGACCCTATAGTGTCAGAGGTTTCTATTTGGGAGGTGAACTAACCTGACTGATGTAGAGACTGTCCTTTCAGTGTCCAACCAGGAACTTTGAATAAGTGTCCTCAGTTGGACATATGTCAACCATCCCACGGGTTGGCGTGTTGTCCAAGAACTGGCGGCTGCTGGCCTACCTAGGGCTTTAAGCCCTAATAATGTATGCTTCAAAAACCGTGCACAATGATGGCCTAGTTTAAATAGTTGATTTTCAAGATTTTCTCTTTTTTTCTTTATATTTCTTTTCCCGCTCCTTACACTAACCAACTATTGCCTTCTCTCTCTCCAAACCATCTTCGTTCGACGAGTTTTTTAGACTTTTTCCACCTTCCAAGTCTCTCTTTTCTTACTCAGGTTATCGTTTCTTTATGTTTTCTTCATATCCATGGGTTTTCTGAGTTTTTATGTGCAATTTTTGTATTTTGGTGATTTATTGATTTTTTTGGCGGGTGGTAATGGTTAGTTTAAGAGCCTTCTGGTGGTTCTATTGGTGTAATTTGGTGGTAAGTCATTTAGGTGGTTGGACTTTAGGATAAAACATAAATTTTTTATCGTCCTTTGAGTTTTTTGTCAAGCTCCAATCATCTTCTCCGAAATTTTGTTCCATATTGTTCTTGATAGAAAAGTATTTAAAAAACGTTTATGTTTTCCTCTATATCTTTAAGTCAACCCTACTCAAGACAAAAAATGTTTGGATGTACAAAATACTTTATGAGCTAGCTGACCAATACCCACACTTGAGGGAGAGGATTTATAGGGAGATAGGTAAGGCTGAGGTTGAGGAAAAATGCAAAGGTGAGGCTGAGTCTACACTTCCCATCAACTCAACCCCATTAGTTGTAGTTCGCCCTCCCTAGTTTTTATCAAACCATGTGTTGTCTGGACCCATTATCATCGAGATCAGTAGTGACACGATGTCTGGAACTTTGTCCTAGGGGTCCCCTCCACTGTCGTTTTCCCAGGTCTACAACCCTTCTGCTTCTAAGAAGTCTGACAAGGCAGACTCTTTTGAGAAGGCCATTGAAGTTCCCTCATCTCGTCGGGATGATTCGGGGATTGATGAGTCTAGAAATTGTGATAAGTATCCTAAGGTTTCGAACACCAAGGAGTCGAGAATCACTATCTTATTTCCCTTACCCCCAATAGTTATTCCCCTATCGACCATTTTGGGCCACGAGTTTGCTAAGAGATTTCCAAGTGGAGTCCCGAATGTTGAAGTTGAGGACAACATTGATAGTGAGAATGAGGATCCACTCGATACCTCCTATTCCTAAACCTGCCAGAGCACCGTCAGAGAGACTGACCTCTTAATTTAGAGACACCAATACGAGGTTAAACCGTCCATTTATATGAGAGTTTCGACCAACGATGAGAGAGACTTTGATAGTCGAGATGGCGATATAACAGTTTATGAGCAGATGGTTAGGGCCAGATTCAGATTACCCGTCCACCCACTATATGAACAATCCTGTCCATTTTGGGGCTTGTCCTATCCCAACACTCTACCAACTCCTGGAGAATAATCCTTGGCTTCATTTAACTTTGGAAGCTTCACCATGAAGTTGATGTTCCTATTAGTGTCTTTTAAACTTTCTATAATGTGTCTTGTTATTAAGACTCAGCCTGGCTATTATCATCTCATAGCCAAGAAAACCACAAAAAAGGTCTTGATGGTTAATCAAACCTCCAACCTTCATTGGAAGCCCCGATACGTCTTTGTATCAGGAGCTTGGAGTTTGGACTCTAATGTCGCCTGTAGTGCTTCAGAGCTGAGCCCCCCCAAAAATGGGCCAATGCTTCAATAGTGGCTAATATTGACCTCGGATCGAGTTTTGATGACTAAGACAAAATAGACCAAAAAATATGTCAAGGAAAAGAAGGTGGTCTGGCAGAATTTGAGTAGTTGATGACTTCGGACTTTCTAGAAAAGACGGGTTTAAGGGTTAACCCCTTATCTGAGTTATGTAAGTAACATTTATTTTTCAATTGTGGTGTCGTCTCATATTGTTCATGCTAATACTAACCTCTTCTTCCTATTATAGGTCGTCCAACAAACACACCTAAAGAACTGAGGAAAATGGTCGTACCAAGCCTTGCCAACATGCTAAATAAGATGGGCAAGAAGCTTATACCATCGGCCCATACCAATAAAACAACAACTGGAGGCCTCAAAAACATCGAGGCTTAAAATAAGATAAAGGAGCCCACAGATGATACAACCATTCCCCCCCAAACAAAAAGGGCCGAAAGGATGCCTTATCCAAAGAGCGATCTGATTAGGCTATCCCAATATCCTTAAACACCGTCCTATCTGCTCGTCTGTCCAATCTTTTCATAAGCTCGGACTCTCTGATTGGCTATCCAAAAAGAGCTAAGGAAGTTATTGGCTCCATCCATATAGGGCCTGACAGATTCTTTTTGGAATCCATGGACCCCACATGCATGTGTGACTTTGGTCTACATAAGGCCTCCTAGGTAATCCTATGAGTTTACATCTGTCTACTGATTTTTTTTATTTTTCCCAAGTGTAACCTAGTCTTATAATAACTTATGTCTTTATTTTTTATAGTCTCTTATAACTTTCTTCAAGGTTGGTGAATGGGTTCAAGAGCAGCTGACTCAGATTCAGCAAGCCCAAGAGGTTATCAAGGTCGAGAAACAACTAAAGAGAGAGATGAAGGAAAAAGAGCTTGCCCATCAAAAGGTCGTGAACGACTTGATGAAGGAGCACTTTGATGTTCTGGAGTCTTTGAAGAAGAACCATGATGCTACTCCGAAGGCTTTGAAGGATAAATATAAAGCCCAGGTTGAGGCGACCAAGACGAAGGCCAATGAAAAAGTTACGAAGGTTATTGAGAATGCCATGGAAAACTTCAAGGGCTCAGATAAGTTTGGTATATATAGCTTCTAGTACCTTGAACGAGTGGCCATGACGGCTTGCCGCTGAGCCATCCTGAAGTTTTTTGAAGTCTCGAGTTTATCGATAAAGGAATTCAAAACTTTTGACTTCTCAGTTCCCTTGGACACCACTGATCTAACCGAGGTGGAGGCTGAAGCCCTAGCGAAGACAACCGTACAGATGACAACTGAAGCGATCGATGTTAGCTAGGTGGAAGATGAATTATAGATAGTTTTGGCCACAGGCGATGTCATCGAGGTGCATGTCGAGAATAAGGCTAAAGCTTATATTTCTTACTATCTTTTAGGGTGGACGTCTGTGGCCTGGTACCCTTTCTTATGTAATTTTTCTAATTTTGATTCCTCGTTTCCTACTGACAAACAATCTCTTTAATCTTTAGTAATATTATCCTTTGATGAATTACCATATGAAGACGATGTTTATTGCAATGATTTATTTTCCAAGTGTAGTGTCTATCTGTTCTGCCTTCTTTACCATGAACTGATGTTTCAAACACTTCCTCTGGTCACACTTCTCACTAATGAGTCTCCTCTCAACATTATTAAGTGTGTATGAAGACTCATCTCTTCATATGCTCTCGTATCACTGGGAGAGTTACAATCTTTAATTCACCATAAAAATGATGTTCAAGCAACCACACTTAAATGATTTTTAATTTATGTTTCTCACCACTTATGTGATGTCATACAATGGACCTCCCTCTTGGAATTTGTGAGAGGGTATGGACTAGACTCATCTCGTCATACACTCTCGTATCACAGAGTGAGTTATGACCCTCATTTTAGTAGAACATAATGTTTAGACAACCATACTTAAATGATTTTTGATTTTGTATTTTTCACCACCTAAGTGGTGTTACCACACTGTTTTCCCTCTCGGCGTTATTAAGAGTGTATGGACTAGATTCGTCTTGCCATACACTCTCGTATCACCGAGAAGGAATTTTAACTAATTCACCATAAAGTAATGTTTCTTAGTTCTGTACAATTCAAACCATGCATAACATAAAAGATAAATATCAGCAACCTCTCGAACTTTTTCATCAATACTTCACTATCATACAAGTGAATAGGAATAGGACATTAAATAAAGTCAGAGAATATTGGTAGTATCTTTTCAGATGGTTGATGTTCCAAGGGTTGGAGAATGGTGTAACAACTCGCGTAATTTTTGGGCTATTTTAATTAATTTAGGAAAATGGAGGAAAATAAAGTTTTTGATAAAATTATTTTTATTGCTCAAATATGTTGGTTATTATTTTTAAAGACGAGAATTTCAAACGGTTTCGAAAATGGAGTTAAGACGGATTTTAAAGTGATTTTTAAATGTTATTAACTCTTGGAGTTGTTTTGACTTCCAACTCTTCATTTATTTGTCTTATTTAAAGGAGTCTTTTGGATTCCAACTTTTCATTTCTTTGCATTATAAAAGGAAGTCATGGGCAAGACTTTTTAACCTACTTTTGGCATAAATTTTGGTAGCAAATATATTTTATATTCCTCTTCTTTTTATATACATATTGGCCCTTGAGATTTGTGAGTTCCAACCTTAGATTAGAGGTGTTCTTGAGGCTATTTTGTTGGAGGTTCTTGGAGGAGCTTTTGTAGATATTTTGTGTTGATCTTGAGGATGTGATCGTTGGTTTCTCATCATGGTTTGAGGTATGGGGTTTTACACAATATGCTCCTTAAATCTCGCGAGTGTCATTCTCTTTGAATTCTTGTTTAATTGAACTCATATTTGAATTGATAAATTCATTGAAATCTGGAAAATAATTGTTGAAATTATTTTGATTCATGTGGTATCATTATATTGTTGATGAGCACGTTGTCATGATATTTTAATATGGCACGGATGTTGGGCACCCGCCAAAATTCCTGTTTTCCGGGTTATGGCTTGATAAAGCATATACGGATGTAGTGAGGCCTGGTGACCCGGTTAAAGTGTTGTTGAGAAATTATAATGATGAAATGCTATTGAGATTTGCATTTTGATTTGAATATTCATACTCATGTTGTTACGTTTTATTCATCGCTAATATATATTTGTTGAGCATCTTTCCTGTCGTATTGTGTACTTCCCCATATTTTCTTTTAGTGGCAGGTTAGCGCGAATTTTATGGCGCTATGGAGATTGATTTTAGAGTGGATTATTTTGGGAAGAATATGTTTTGGAAGAATTGTATTAATTATTTCATTGGTGTACAGAGCATTTTTATTCGAGTTAGATAGTTGTGATTTTAATTCGAGAGATGTTGTTGTATTTAATTTGAAGAATTGAGATTAGTGGATTTATATGATTGTGGGTTTATTTAGATGCTCTATACCTTGTGTATTGTGGATTTAGATTTATTTTATCGTATTAGCGCTCCGTTCGCTCTCCCGGGCGGGCGGGGTGTTACAAATGGTTCACCATCTACGTTTTCCCACCTGTAGGTCCCTGGGATGACCTCTTAAATTATTCTATACAGTCCATACCAGTTGGGGTGCAACTTATTTGGCTTCTGCCAAACCTTCTTCAAAAAAAGATCACCCACTACTACCGGTCGCCTAGATTTCACTCGCTTGTTGTAGAACCTTCCATCTCTCTTCTTCAGAACAAGATCATCCACTTTTCTAGTTATTTTCTTTTTAATTTTTTTTTTATAAAATCTTCTTTGTTTTCTAGTTTTTGTGGATTGTTTTATATTAAAACAATTTTGTGATGATGGTGAAATAGCTAAATTAAGTGACTAAAAATGATGAACAAAATAAAACACTAAAATTAGAGATAAAGTGAGGTAATCAAATGTGAGAACAATCAAGGAATGGGACTATACCATATATTCTAGTTATTCTAATGAATTAATTGACTCATTTGAAACTCCCAAGTTTGTATTGAAATTACAAGTCAACTCTCGTCACATATGCAATTTTAATACTAACCTTTTAAAAAATTAAATTCAAACCCCCACAACTCTATAAAATAGATTTACACTCCTTTTAATAAATCCCCTGCTAGGATAGATTCATCAAAATTAATATAAATCATAGAAAATAAAAATTAGAGTAGAAAATGAATAATACCACACTTGAAAAATCCCTATCTCTAGTTTGATTCTAAAATGGGTATTATATCTCGAATTTTGATTTTCTCTAGAAAATCATTTACCCTCTATCGAGGGGTAAATTGAAAGGCGAATGATCAAAATTAACATTCAAAGGGAGTTTCAAATAATCAAACTAATTAATTACAAGAACATAAAATAAGGGTTCATCCAATCCCTTGAAAGGGTTTTTTTAGCCTAACATGATATGAAATATGATTAACAAATAATCAAAGGTATTAAACTATAAGAGTAGATAAAGAGAACAAATCTTCAAACAAGTATCCTTGAATTAGGCAAATTGAACTGTATCCTCATCAATACAATTCAATCCCTCAACAATTAATTCTCACAAATTCTCTAAAGAAAAATAAATAAATAAAAAATATTTACAAAGGTGTTTCTCTCTCTATTCTTCTCTAAAACCCTACTTTTTTTTTTCTTCAAATGGGACTTAGGTCTTTTATTTAATGTGGCAAATGAAGCTAAACGGAAATTTGGGCATGGGGAGGAGGGCCGCAGTTTGGGGTTATCTGGGTTTGGGTGGAGGCCTGATTGGTGTTATCGCTGGGTTTTTTGATTCAGGCAGGCGGGTATGGGAGTTGGAGGCTGGGTTCAATAGGGTTTTATGGCGGGATAAGGATGCCAGACTGAGAGTTGGTTTTTCGGGTTGTTGGGTTATGGCTAAGGATCGCGACTGGGGCAAGTCGGGTTAGGAGCATCCAAGGTCAAAATGGGCAGCAACCCATTGCTGGGTTTTGATGGGATAGGATGATGAGTTGGTGGGTTTATGTTGGTAGAGATGAGAGGACAGAGAGTATGAAAATAGGGAAGATGATGAGGGTTATTTTTGGGTGTAGTAACGTGTAGGGTAGGGGTGAGTGTAGGTTAGGGACATGATTTGGTGTGTGTGCATCGTTTGTACCAAAAAATTATGATAACACTACCTAACTAAAAAATAAAACTAACAAAATAATAAAACTAAAAATTAAAATCTATTAAAACTAAAAATTAAAATCCTAATCTATTAATAAAAGACTCAATATAAAATACAATAAAATAAAATAATAAAACTAAAGTAATAAAATTAAAAATAAGTAAGATAAAATAAAATAAAAAAATAAACTAATCTTAAAAAAACTAAAAACTAAAAACAAATAATATAAAATCCAATAAAACATACACCTATTATATTTACATGAAAATAAAAATACCCGATGCATGATACAGATTCTAATATATACAGCTATACGCACAAATAAATCCTCAAAAGAAAATATAAAATAAATTATAAAAATTATAAAATTACTTAAATAAAAAAATTCTAAAAGGTGAAAACTAAACACATACAAGGCTCGGGACAGGATTATAGAGGTCTAGGCTCGATTAGGGGATAGGGTAATAGGTGCGAGAATGGAGTTTATCGTCTTTTAACTGCATCTTTGTCGCATTTTGCCTTGATTTTATGCTTTAAACTCCACATGAGGCATTTGACCTATAAGATAAACATGAATGCGCATAAGACTAATTTTACTGAGAATTGGCAATTGAAAACCGTCTATTTAGAGTTTTATTTAAACACTTTTGGGTGCTTATCACAGACAATGGCCACACTGATTGCGGACTCTAACACAACTAAGTATAGAAACAACCTCTCCCCTTGAATGGACCGAGACAGCAGCATGGGCGAACCCTGATATGTCTTTAGCTATTGGAAGGCTTTTTCACACTCTTCGTCCCAGATGAAGGTTTTCCTTAAAAATTTGAAAAATGGCAAACACTTATCCGTTGTGCGAGAGACGAAACAGTTGAGGGTTGCGACTCGTCTTGTTAGCCTCTGAACATTTTTAATGTTCTTTTGTGTCTGCATATCGATTATCGCCTTGATCTTTGCGAGGCTAGCCTTTATCCCCCTTTAGTTCACAATGAAGCCGAGAATCTTCTAGGTGCCGACACCAAAAATTCACTTGGTCGAGTTCAATTTCATCTTGAATTTATCCATTGTGTCGAATGTGCGTTACAAATTGACTACATGATCCTCGGCCTTTAGACTGTTGGTTAGCGTGTCATCTATATATACTTCTATGGTCTTCCCAATCTTGTCCTAAAAAATCTTATCTACGAACCTCTGATAGGTTACCCCTGCATTCTTTAGACCGAAAGACTTTACCTCATAACAGTACGTCCTTTTATTCATGATAAAGGAAGTTTTCTCAACCTTATCCTCATGCATAAATATCTAATTGTAACCGAATACGCGTTCATGATACCTATTAATTTATGCCCTACCGTAGCATTGACCATCTGATCAATTTGGGGTAAGGGGAAGTTGTCTTTGGGACAAGCTTTATTCGGGTCAGTGAAGTCGACACACATCCTCCACTTGCCATTAGCCTTTGGCACTATAACAACATTGAATAACAAATCTTTTATTGAACTTCTTGAATGAACCCGACTTATTGGGGCTTCTTCACCTCATCTTGAATGACCTCATATCGGACCCTTATATAAGTTCTTCTCCTTTGCTTTATAGGTTTCACTTTTTCATTAATATTCAGTGGTTGACAGATAATTTCAGTGTCTATACCCAACATGTCTTCATAGATCTATGAAAAGGCTAACAATTTCCTTTTTATGTAAAAACTCAAGATTAATGCGGAAGCGTAAGGATGATGGTTCAACTTTAAAACAAAACGAATTTTAATTTCATTAAAACCAAATTAACATCCAACCGAGTGAAGTAAAATTAATCAATTAATATATATTCACTTAAACCGATTAATTAATCCAAGTCCTAGAATTTGCCTAAATCATAATTATCAATATTAGCAAATTAGGCGAAACCAAATTTTAGCAAGTGACTTGAATTAAACAACATTACCCAATATTTAATTAAAGTCCAAATTAAAAGAGTGTGATAGATTAAACCGAATTTTATCTTGAATGATTCTAAACATGCGTTCTAAATTATTTAAGCAAGATAAAATAAACCAATCACACTACACCGCGATGTACGAGGAAAAACCCAAGATGGGAAACAACCTCGGACGGCCCTAGCCATAAATCCACTAGATACGGAATTACAAGTACAAGACAGATAGACTTACAACGACTGACTCGATCCCTCTCAAGCCTCGACGCTTCTTCTTGTAGACACCTCTTCCTAGCGGATAACCTCGGAACACCACCGCAATCTCGGAATCCACCGATGGGGCTTTCTATGGTCACCGTCACCCGTACATGGAGCCTTTCTCCAAGTGGGTAGAGTCGCAACAAAAAGTCTTCTTCTTTGATGGATGTAGAAGCAAACCAAAACTTCTCTTCTTGAATTCGGTAGAGATAAACCGGTGCCAAACTCCAAGCAATTTGATATGTATATATGAACTTGGATAAACTCAATTGGGTGTAAACACTAGAGTGATGAAAATATTTTTCTCTAAAAATCTCACTCAAAACATGAACATTTTCCTAAACCATTTTTGCTCTCAAACACTCTCTAAGAGATGGAAATATTTTGGAAAAGTTATGGAAATGTTAAGTTGGAAAATATGATTCCCGTCCTTCATAAAGTCTGAAAAAATCAGTTAAGAAACAAGTGGGAAAGTGGGTTAAAAACTGCCAAAAACTGTTCCCGCCTAGCAGTTCGTTCGAACGACATTTCGTTCGAACGAACTCTCGTTCGAACGAGACTTCTAATGACGCACCAGTATGGACTTCGTTAGAATCTCGTTAGAAACCTCGTTAGAACGAACAATCTCGTTCGAATGACATTTCGAACGACGGACCAGTTTTGACTCGTTGGCAAACTCGTTCGAACGACATTTCGAACGACTTCCAGAATTTTTTATAAAATTCGATTTTGGCCCAGAAACTTTGTATACTTTATTTTAAAGTTCTAATTAAATTTTTTCTGAAAGTAAAACACAGTTTTTATTAAACCTAACACCCAATAAACTTGTTCCAAGCTCCTATATGTATATAATTGCATTCATTCCTTGGGAGCATGGAACTATGATTGATGACGTAGAAACGAGGCACGCAAACCGACATATTTGATGAAGCTTTATACTCTTTGCCGCTACGTCTTCAACAAACACTTCATAGGCTTGAGAATATTACATTTACATACTATCCTATGAATAAATGTTTTTGTCCAGAATTGAGCCAAAACTATATATTGACTCAATTAAAAATTTGTGTCCTTACAAATCTCCCCCTTTGGCTATTCCGGGACAAAAACCAAAACAAAAATCCTAAAGGGCCGTCAAGCTCACTAGACACAAAAACATGACTCAACCCAAGGATCAAACGCTTTGCCATTGAAAGATGCCGCTTTAAAATAATTCCTGCACACTTAAGCAAACTCATTAACTGCATAGGAAATATGAAAGTATTAAATGCAATTAATTAATTACTCCCCCTAAATTAATTCTCCCCTTTATCAAACACATGACCTACTTAGAAAGACGTCTCCCCTAAGATAAATCTCCCCCAAACTTGGATACGATAATAATAGGATTAGATACCAGTTCTCCCCCTATCATCATTTTCCCCCTTTTTGTTCAAGAATAGGCAAAGGATAAAGAACTAATAAACATAAACGCATGTTGAAGCTTAAAGTGTTAAGACATTAAAGCACATGGGCAATAAAAGTAAGGCAAAGACAAACAAATATCATATATATATAAACTAGAAATATACCAATGAAGTACATGCATATATATATAGATATAAACACACACATGACACAAAATACAATAAGTTTGCACACTCGTATGGCAAAAAGGTGTCATATGAAAACGGAAGTGTAGGGGTGTGAACTAGATAACAATTAAATTTAGACCAAAACACTTAATAAACATTCACGGAGTTCTCATTTGATTGTTAACTTCATCACATTTAAATAGAACCTCATGTGACAATAAAAAGATTAAACTCAATGAACAAACATACACAATGCATACAAGCCTAGCATGATGGTGATTCTACAAACCAAATAGAGTCATGACATTAGAGACAACTAGGATAAACGGACATTGTGCAAACCGTTGATATAACATCCAATTCTCCCTCAATAAGAATATATATTCTTTTGCTTTTGAATGAATATATCAAACAAACATAGGCCTTGGCAATTGTTTTGTTTTTAATGCCAAATATTCTGTTTTTAGGCCTTTGGATCACGTATTTCTTTTAGATCCAATAAACGGTGGTTTACTATCGAAATGATTTAATTCATCCTTTCGGAGCCCTTCCCCGTGCACATTTTATTTATCATGTTTTCATTTTCACACAAACTCACATGCAACGGATTTTGACATGCACTAGTCCTCTTAGGTCATAGATATGTAGATGACTAGATTGATAGGAGAACACCTCAAAAAGCTCAAATATAACATGTGACATTAAGATTTCAAAAGAGCTCGTGCATGTGTGAATAGAGGCATATAAAAATAGAATCCATTTAATCAATACAAAATCCAACTACTCCATAAAATATGGTAAATAACATTTTAAGGATTGACAATCTAAACCAAGAGTTCTAGCCACGTGGGAGCGTAAAAGATGGGATTCAAACACAAATATATGCCACTTAAAGTGTGTCAAACTAAAATACATACATAAAAAAATCTTTTTGAGTTTTTAACATTTTTCACCAAAAATAAATATATATACTCAAAAGAATAAACAAAAATCATTTGTATTGTTCATTAAGCTTAAAATAAATAAAACACAAATGAGAAATAAAAATATTTTTATATTTTTCAATTAATTCAAACACAAAATATAATACAAAAAGATAAACAAGTCATAATTTCTAGCATGTAATATGAAATAAGGCAATGAATAGAAAATGACTAAACAAGCATACATTTAGCATGTGAATATAGCATGAAGTACAAATGCTAACGTATGCAAACACTAACACATTCATGCTTTAGATTTAGCAAGGGAGGAAGCATGTGAAAGTAAATGAGAATTAAAAACCCTATTTTGCAAGGCAACCAAGTCGAATTTCCTAACCCAAATTAATGAAGAATGACTATCTTGGGGTGTTGGAACGTTAACTACCGTGGTTACTTTACTATGGGATTTTCTAGGAATTCGTTTAAGATCATAACAAAATTTCCTAAGATGACCTTTTCGACCACAATGTGTACAAGCTAAAACACGTCGAAAAGATTTACTTAAGGAGTGATCTTCGAATGCATTCCTAGTAGATTCTCCTAAAACATTGGTCTTGGCTTTATGAGAAGATTCATTACAAGTATTGAAGCCTAAACCACAAGTGTCATTTTAAGTTGGATTGTTCCTAACATTTTATTTAGTTTTTCCGAACGACACTCCAAATCAAATTTGACATTACTAGAATCTTTTAATTTATTTTCCAATTCTAAAATGTTAGATTCTAGGAAAACATTTTGCTCTTCAAAAGCAAGAAGCTCTTTTTTCAAGGATTCCATTAAACCTCTAAGGCTATCTCTCTCGCCTTCTACATATTCAAGCTTCTCTTGAATAGTCTTCACATGTGTCCTAAGGTCTTCTATTAAATCATTGTCATCAACGACCTTGACACTCTCTCTTAAACTAGCTTCTAACTTCAAATTAGCTCTTTTCAATTTAATAGATTCTTTATAAAGTTCTTGAAAAGCATTTTGAAGTTCACTCACATTAACCTCTTCTTCATTTTCACTCTCACTTTCTTCTCCACTCTCACTATCATCAAAAACAAGAGAATCATGTACAATGACCTTGGAAGTGGCATGTGCTATCGTTTCATCAATCGATGAGTTCTCACTATCACTCACATGACTAGCCATAAAAGCCACAAAATTTTTCTTAGTGGGGGAATCGGGCTTCTCTTCCTTATCACTATCACTAAGGGTCGCATTATATGATATGGGTCGCTTACCCTCTTTCCTTAGTTTAGTGGGGCACTCATAAGCCCTATGGCCATAACCTTCACAACCAAAACACTTATTAGACTCGTCCCTATCTAAATTGTCATTGCTAGGTTTAGGGATCTTCTCGGCTTTAGAAATCTTCTCGCTTTTATCATGTTTAGAAGTATCAGATTTCTTAAAATCATTTTTAAATTTATCTTTGTTAATTTTAAGAAATTTTCTAAATTTACGAGCAAACGAAACCATGTCTTCCGAGTCACTATCACTATCGCTCTCTACTACTTGTTTGACCTCTTTTCGGGCTTTTAAAGCAACGCCCTTTTCAATTTTCTTTTCAGTTTTAGAGGGAAACATATCTAGTTCATAGGTTTGTAAATCACCTACAAGCTCTTCTAATTTCGTAGAGGCTAAAGTGGGTAAAGAATTTAAAACGGTCACTTTTGGAATAAATCAATCGGGTAGGGACCTTAAAATTTTCTTTACAACACGGTCGTCAGGTATTTTCTCTCCCAAGTTAAAAGATGAATTAACAATATCAGACAGTCTAGCATAAAATTCATCAAACGTTTCTTTTTCATTCATTTTGATAGTTTCAAATTGAGTGGTGAGGTTTTGGAGTTTTGAAGCTTTAACGAAACTAGTTCCTTCATGAGTTAATTGTAAAATATCCCAAGCTTCTTTAGCGGTTTCACACGTCATAATACGGCGGAATTCATCCGGTGTGACAGCGCTAAACAAGGCATTTAAACCACGGGAATTGAAATTAGCAAGTTTAAACTCATTTTCAGTCCATCTATCGGCGGGTTTGATAACACGTTCATTTTCAACTAAATAAGTTGGTGGGAACCACCCGTTAACAACAGACATCCAAACTCTCTCGTCGATAGATTTTAGTGCCGATCTCATACGCGCTTTCCAATACGCGTAGTTTGAACCATCGAAAATAGGAAATTTTGAAAATGGGGAAAAATCCATTTTAGCCAAAAATTCTTTAAAGATCTTTAACGAAATAATTTATCGTTTTTGTCTCTGATACCAATTTGAAAAGGCTAACAATTTCCTTTTTATGTAAAAACTCAAGATTAATGCGGAAGCGTAAGGATGATGGTTCAACTTTAAAACAAAACGAATTTTAATTTCATTAAAACCAAATTAACATCCAACCGAGTGAAGTAAAATTAATCAATTAATATATATTCACTTAAACCGATTAATTAATCCAAGTCCTAGAATTTGCCTAAATCATAATTATCAATATTAGCAAATTAGGCGAAACCAAATTTTAGCAAGTGACTTGAATTAAACAACATTACCCAATATTTAATTAAAGTCCAAATTAAAAGAGTGTGATAGATTAAACCGAATTTTATCTTGAATGATTCTAAACATGCGTTCTAAATTATTTAAGCAAGATAAAAAAACCAATCACACTACACCGCGATGTACGAGGAAAAACCAAAGACGGGAAACAACCTCGGACGGCCCTAGCCACAAATCCACTAGATACGGAATTACAAGTACAAGACAGATAGACTTACAACGACTGACTCGATCCCTCTCAAGCCTCGACGCTTCTTCTTGTAGACACCTCTTCCTAGCGGATAACCTCGGAACACCACCGCAATCTCGGAATCCACCGATGGGGCTTTCTATGGTCACCGTCACCCGTACATGGAGCCTTTCTCCAAGTGGGTAGAGTTGCAACAAAAAGTCTTCTTCTTTGATGGATGTAGAAGCAAACCAAAACTTCTCTTCTTGAATTCAGTAGAGATAAATCGGTGCCAAACTCCAAGCAATTTGATATGTCTATATGAACTTGGATAAACTCAATTGGGTGTAAACACTAGAGTGATGAAAATATTTTTCTCTAAAAATCTCACTCAAAACATGAATATTTTCCTAAACCATTTTTTCTCTCAAACACTCTCTAAGAGATGGAAATATTTTGGAAAAGTTATGGAAATGTTAAGTTGGAAAATATGATTCCCGTCCTTCATAAAGTCTGAAAAAATCAGTTAAGAAACAAGTGGGAAAGTGGGTTAAAAACTGCCAAAAACTATTCCCGCCTAGCAGTTCGTTCGAACGACATTTCGTTCGAACGAACTCTCGTTCGAACGACATTTCGTTCGAACGAACTCTCGTTCGAACGAGACTTCTAACGACGCACCAGTATGGACTTCGTTAGAATCTCGTTAGAAACCTCGTTAGAACGAACAATCTCGTTCGAACGACATTTCGAACGACGGACCAGTTTAGACTCGTTGGCAAACTCGTTCGAACGAAACCTGGTTCGAACGAAAAACTCGTTCGAACGACATTTCGAACGACTTCCAGAATTTTTTATAAAATTCGATTTTGGCCCAGAAACTTTGTATACTTTATTTTAAAGTTCTAATTAAATTTTTTCTGAAAGTAAAACACAGTTTTTATTAAACCTAACACCCAATAAACTTGTTCCAAGCTCCTATATGTATATAATTGCATTCATACCTTGGGAGCATGGAAGTATGATTGATGACGTAGAAACGAGGCACGCAAACCGACATATTTGATGAAGCTTTATACTCTTTGCCGCTACGTCTTCAACAAACACTTCATAGGCTTAAGAATATTACATTTACATACTATCCTATGAATAAATGTTTTTGTCCAGAATTGAGCCAAAACTATATATTGACTCAATTGAAAATTTGTGTCCTTACAATCTAGTCAAAGATACTCTTCCGTCTTCTAATAGCTTCACTAACTCTTCCTTGATTTCGGCTTTCAAGGATGAATTTCCCTGAGTGTTTTTTCCAGCTCGTCCTCATTGAGGATGATGGATTCTACCTCTTCGACCGGTTCACCCTTTTTGAGTTTCTTCTCATAACTCGTGTCGAGAGTATCAATGTTGTACGAGGTTTTAGCTCTTTTATAAACTTCATTTTCCTCATCCTAGGTGAAGTAGCATTCACGAGCCTCCTCCTGGTCACCCTGTACTTCCCCTACTCCATAGGGAGTTTGGAATTTTATCATCTCATGAATAGTGGAAGGCATGACCTCAAACTCCTCGAGTTCTACCCTTCCTAAATTTATATTTTAAGCCGAGTAAATATGTTCGTCCATGATAAAAAAAGTAAACTTTCTTGGTGAGGCACATCGGCCTGGTGCCTATGCACACATCCATTTTAAGTACCCCGAAAGACTGAACTTTCTCTCTAGTGAAGCTGATTAGCGACTGATGGTACGGAGCGAGTTTCTTCTTCTTGAGCTTCATTCCTTTAAAACAATTCCAGAACATAACATCAGCTGAGCTTCGTCCGCTGTTTGTCATTAACAAGAATGCAAGACGCATTATATTTATGAACTCTCATGTTGATCACCAACGGGTCATCATGAGGAGCTAGGATTCCTTTAAAGCCAAGCCTGGAAAACCTAATGACTAGGGTATCCATATCCCCTTTTTTAAGTTTCCTCGTTTGGCCTTCGTCTCGGTCGAATTAACATCCATCCTCTTCGACGCTAACTTAGCCTCTATAACATGGGATTTACGTTTGGCCAGCTCTACATCGCCTCCCACCAATCCTACACATATCATTTTTATATAAAAAAATATCATGTGTAGCCGACCCTTTGCATTTTGTATCTTCACTGACATGTCGGGGTCATCTTTTTCACTATCAGACTCATCCTCCTTTTTATTGGTCGGGGACTCTGACCTTGTCTTGTTGTCTTTTCCCCCACTACATTTTTTTGTGGAATCATCTTTGACACCACTCCTGTATATATACTTCTGGAGTTTTCCATACTCTAGCATCCTCCATTTCTTCCTTAAAGGCAAAGCATTTATCGCTTGTATGACCACGATTGTGGTGAAACTCGCAATACTTGCTCTTGACCCTCTTGTGAGGTGAGGACTTGAGCTTTTTTCACCATCGAAGTGACCTATCATCCTTGATTTCATCAAGGATCATGTAGGGCTCACCGTCAGAGGAGTATACTTATCAACTTTATCTTCAGTTGACCTCTTCTTTCCTTCCTTATCCTTTTCCTGATGGGACTTACTTTCACCGGACTATTTCACGTCTCCCTTTTTGGCTGCTATGGCCTCCTCAATGCTCATAATCCTCCCGACAGAGGCTATGAGTTCAATGATGGTCTTTGAGGATCTTTAATGAGCTTTCAAAGCAATTTGCTCGGCTTCAACGTGTTGATAAGAGATGTCATAACATTATTCTCCTCTTAATCTTCCACATCTAGTTTTTCCTTAAAGAACTGAGAAATGTAATCCCTCATAGTCTCATTCTTGCCTTTCTTCACATTCAAGAGGTGAGATACCTTTTGTTGTAGCTTCATGTAGAAGCAAAAATTATGGGTAAACTTCTCGGCCAACTTCTTGAAATTCTGAATGGAATTTCTAGGCAAAGCTGTATGCCATATATGAGCACACTTTTGAGAGTACTAGAGAATTCCATGAACCTCATCTCATCAGGGGTTGAGTAGATATCGACTGCTAACTGATACATCTCTATGTGATGCACGAGATTAAAACTCCCATCATACTTTCGGCTAACAGTAGGAGGTTTAAACTTTGCAAGGGTAGGATAACTCACGATCCTCGCAACAAAAGGAGACCCTTCCATATAGCCTCGACAACTAAGGTCTCAGCTTCTAAGAAAAGTGTCGATCTTGTCTTCTAAACTTTAAATGGATTTATTCCTAGGCTTGTCTTCAACGTCAACATTACCATCACCTCCTTCTGGCACAACTACAATTGGTGTCAGATCTCGTGCCACTATCCTTTATCGTCTATTGACTTCTCTTTACTCCTCCCTATCTTAACTTTGCTTGGGCCGAGCATCATAATGTATACCATTCCCCTCAATGCAGATTTATTGCGAGAATGGGAGATCCGATCACATAAATCCCCTCTTGGGATGTGATGGTCAAAGGCCGACACCCTAATGAGTTTATCAAAAGTTGAAGTTCTAGATCGGACATCAGGTGTTGACCTAGCGCTATTTCCTTAGTAGGTCAGTCCTGGGCAGATTGTATCACCAAAAATGTCATACAACTCCTAATATTCCTCCTCGTCACAGGCTTGGTCGTCCGAACAGTCCTAGAATTATTTTCCTAGGCGGAGATGCCTAGGACCAGCAACATCCCTTTGCCTTTGATGATGCTGAACCTCCTTCTGTGGGGCTAGGGTGGTCCCCTATCATCGGATCCACTATCTTTCTCGTGGTCTAAGTGATGATATTCGTCGGTGTGTGACTTGCTCCTGCATCTTTTGCTGACTGGATATAAAGAATTATAGCACTACTATCACATTAGCCTTTTCTTACTAAGGTGTAGGTTGGCTGGAGCTTGGGCCAGTGCCTGTAGGAAATTCAGATGCCATATCTCCGTTGAGAAAAAGTAACTGAAGCTAGATGAGTTTTGAGTGAACATGAAGCTTAAAAAACACCCACCCAGCTCTTTCAATGATGGTGCAAGTCCAACAATGGTGGAACAGGACCACCACTAGAGGCAAAAGTGAGAGTTCAAGCTGAAAAATGAAGAGGAAGAAGAAAATCTCTTCCCACAGATGGTGCCAAAATGATGATGCTCAAAATCACCACTCAAGTTCATACACAACCCAAGATTAAGTTATGTCAACAATGGAGAAAATGATCACAGATATGTAAATATTCAAGGAGGAGATGAGAGAAATAGATTACACTAGGATGTAGGTGGTTCAACCAAAGGCCTACGTTACTGTGCAAAAGGGTATATGTTTGTATTACTGAAAGTCACTCTTGGCCATGGATTACAATTTATATGAGCTTTCTCTCTCTTTTATATACAATTGGGTAGAGTTTCTACTAGGGTTGGAATTGTTATATCCCTGAAGATGAAGAAGAAAAAGGTGTATGTGGGCCCCTCAAGCATGTACCCCACGTGCATGAGATGAAAAACCAATAGAGTGGGGCCAACTATCACCTGCACAAGTATGTCATGATGATGAAATATTCCCCCATGTGGACTGAAGATCTGTTATAATGTTATGTCCACATGGGCCGATGATGTACAAGTCACTTGTGCCATGAGTGATATCAAGGCCGGCTATGAAGGTCCTAGACAAGCTGAGACTATAGGATGGTCTCCCAAGGGGATGATCATAAAGACTACATAATATCGTCTCAGGACGGTATGTAAGGTCTCAGCCTCAGCGTGGTACGAGGTCGACACATGAGATAGCCGAGACAATAGTGACATCTTGGACTAGTGAACATATCTTGTTGAGTGACCGTAAACGCAGAGGACGAGGTCTTAGAGGTCGAGACTGTTGGAGGTGGGCCTATGCAGGGTCGGTCAATGAGTACATGAGTCTGATGGGTGTTGAGTAAGGTCGGCTGAGCCGGCTCGGGTCAAGTCCAAGACGAGACCACACTTATGTATATCATTTATTCTTTTCCATCTATTAAACTTAATCAGGTAATTAATTAATGGTTTAATTAAATTATAGCATCCGACTTTTATTTTAAATAAAAATATATTTATCTTTGGAAAATTTAAGCAGAAAGATGAGATAATTTAATTTTTACAATTAATTGGAAAATTACCAATATTTCAATTCTGGTGTTTGGAATCGAATAGATATTTTTCAAAAATACCCTCAAGTTCAAAATATTAAGTTAGAGAAGGATTTTAACATAAATCCAATGGTCTATATTGGTGTTTTAAGAATGTGATGTGATAAATTATTTGTATCATAATTGTCTTTCCTCCCCAACAGAGGGATTTAATCACGACATCTGGTATTCTTAAACTCTGAAGTGATAGTTCATAGAATTTGAATGTGAGTGAGTTCGGTCCTCCCAACAGGGAGTTACTACACGAGCGAATTCAATTTTGAGGAATGAACCAATGGAATACACTTAAACACAATTATTATTATCGTCCCCAACTGAGTCACTGTAATTAATTGTGGGACCAAAAGATGTGGACTATTCAATGATCTTGGATAGAAGTTTCTTGGATTTTATGATTAACATAATTGAAAGATGAAAAATATTTTTTGTTCAAGGAGGGGTGATTTCAATTCCTAATGAGAAATTTAACTCCAAAAGCGAACCAGGATGTTCGACTGGCTAGTCTTAATTGGCGATAGAGGGAAGCTAAATTTAATATAATCTCATATTGAATTTGAAAATAATTTTTTCAAATGATGATTCTCAGATTTCAAAATGGGATCAATATTAAACGTGCTTACTTTTATTTGAAAGAATAATAAACTATATGGGATAGATTTCATAGACTGGAAAAGAAATCTAGATATTGTCCTCATTATTGAGGATAACAAATTTAATTGAACCGAACCGTGCACTATTAATCCTAGTGAGGAAGCATTCGAGTTGGATGTTTGGTCTTACCATTGGTGGTAGAAAGATGATTAGATGGATCGTTGATACATATTGGCCTCTATGACCAATGTATTGCAACACCAATATCATAATATGTCAAATGATTACGACATGATTATGAACCTTAGGTACATGTTTGATGATCATAATCATGCCACAATATTGAAGGCTATGGAAAGGCTGGTTAACACAAGACGCTAGATGGTACTCTCATGCATGACCATCTTCTTAAGATGATGTCCATCTTAAGAAAATTGAAAGTTCTTGAATTGGAAATAAATCGGGAAGCCCATATTGAATTTGTGCTCCAATCACTCCCAAATTCCATTAAGAACTATTATCAAAATTATTCTATGAATAAATTTGATTAGTCTTTGGCGCAACTCTTTAAAGAACTCCAAGAAGTGAACAATATTATAAAGAAAAAGGGTATTGTATAGGTTACCAAGAGTGACCCATCTTCTTTTGTCCCGAAAGGTAAGAAGAAGGATATGGGAAAGTCTCAAGTACAAATTGTGATAGTTAAAATATTGATTAAACCTCCGGGAGCAGGGAAGTATCCGAAAGGCAAGTGTTACATCTCTAAAAGGTTTATACATTAGAAGATGTAGTGTACCATTTACTTGGTTGAACAGATGAGCAAAAATAATAAGTTCTCCTTAATCATTGAGACATATTTTGTGTTCCAATCTACCTGGACTTGGTGTGTAGATTTGGGAGCCACTAATAATGTTTTAAATTCTTTGTAGTGGTTCCAGGTAACCAAGAAGCTTAGTGAAGGAGGAGTGCTTCTTTTCATGGGCGACAACAGCAAGGCATTAGTATTAACAGTAAAATATTTAGTTTTAGACTTCACTCGAGACTAAAGAATAATATTGGAAGATTATTTTTATGTACTTGATATTACACTACACCAAATCCTACGAATGGTCATGCCCAGCTGGTCACGGCCCAAGTTCGAGTCCAGCTGGTCACGACCCATGTCTGCGACCATTTTATTTTTTGGTGTGGCCATATTCATTACCACACTAAGTCATGGATGCTCTCGAAGTGGTCACGACCCAAATACCTGACCACTATGGGTCACGAACTTGGGCCGTGACCAGGTTGTGACCATCTTAGTGCCAAATCCGCTCCAAAATTCCCTCCAAGCTTGGTCAGGAATGGGTCACAAACTTAGACCGTGACCATAGGCATGGCGTGAAAAAATACCACTGAAGTCATTTAATTCAAAATTAAATAATCTAAATGGCTCTGAACAGTTTGTTAAAGAATCTCTTTTCTTAAAACAATTTTTTTACCAGTTTTGAAAAACAAAACTTAAATCAACACATCCTCAAGAAAGGGATGAGAGCAAGAGGAAGTATACACAAAAAATTTTAACGTGGTCAAACCCCACCCAATTTGGGAAACATCCACGGAGGTCTCTACACCTCAAAAGTAAAAATCTACTAAAATAAAGTAACAATTTACAAACTATATAACAATCAAGACACGCAGTCAGACCTAATTCTAAGTTCAGAAATATACCAACTCCTCTGGATTTTTTGACTTCTCCCAAGGCTCTGATGTTGTTGATGTTCTCTCAGCTTTGTAACTCCACTCCTTTTAGCTTTACGTCGACTCAAAATGTCCAAGATCTCAATACCAACACTTTTCAGTGTAGTAGTGTGAAGGTGTAAGTGGTGATGTGCTCTAAATCACATGCGTGTAACACACACACACACACACACACACACACACACACACACTCTTAGTTACAGATAGAATGCAAAACATATCACAAATATGCAAAGGAATTTCCAAAATCAGTTTAACCAAAACTATCAGACTTTGGATCTTTAAAATATTCGCAGATCAAGAGGAAACCTTGCTATATACATGGGCCAAGATTATCCTATGCACCTTTTTATTTGAAAATATGTACACTTATTTCACAAAATGTGAAATATATGAAAGTGAAAATCTCCAATCAAGATCTGAGTTATATCTAAGTTTGAATATTCAAAGAAACTGAAATCAGAAAAGGTTTTGTTTGTTTAGGGTTTGAAAATATCATATCAGTTTGGAAATAACCAACAAAATAAGATTTCTCGAAAGAAGAAATCAAAACTACACAATATTTAAGTGATATGTATCACAGAGCTTAAATCTCAAAGTTCTATAAAAGAAAATGAGATTGAATCAACGTGATTAAGTTGGGAAAGAGATAAAGGACAAAAGAGGATATATCTACTCGAATCTTCAAACCAACTCACTCTCAGAAAGGGTTTTTTTGGAAAGATTTGGCCGGATTTTAGTTTAGGGTTTGGTTTCTCTTTCTTCCTTCTCTCTCTCTCTCTCTATCTCTCTCCCTCTTCTCTCTTTATTTTCTCTCAGAAGTGAGGTTGGACAAAGATTGTAAACGTATAATATATGGCTTGTATTTATAGTAAAGGTTGGAATACTCAGGAACCTCGAGGCAAATCAATGCTCACGATTGAGTTTAAAAGATCGAAGAAAATCCAAGGGTTAAGAACGCACCACTTATGAGCTAACCCTCATTGGTTGATCCAGATGTTATAAGGATCATCTCAGGTCACATGCAGGACATTGATTAAAAGGATCCAAGGGTTCACAGGCATGCATAGGTATGTTAGAGAATAAAAACACAAATCTAGCCGTGGTGGAATCAACACGTGTAAGGCATAAATGGCAGGAAAAACGCGTGTTTTTGAACTTCTACAAATACAAATTGTACCCACATAATTTTCAAGCGCTTTCAGTTTCTACCCAAGCAAGTTTTTAACAGCTTATGGAATTTACAAAATAGCCCATAACGTTTTTAAAACCAATTTTTAATTTCTAAAAATTGTTTGAAAAATCATAGAAATTATTTAAAATATCCCAAAAATTGTAGAAAATTATTTTAGAGGGATTTTACTCACTCACAACCAAATAATGTATAAGGCAAGCACATATGCAACATATGAATGCATCCTAGGTGAAGTGTTGGTGTACTACCTTTTGGACAATTAGAGAAAATTAAAATGATGTGTCTCTTTGGTTAGAAAGGGTATCACTCAATTTTGTCACTATTTCCATACTAGATGAGCAGCTATATAATATAGACTCAAGTGAGTCATAGATATAGAGTGCTTCAATCTCCCCCTTTGAAAATATGAGACAAAATCTCCTTTGAGTCATCTAAGACTCATAGGAATACAAAAGAAATAAGAAAATCCTATTCCTATACAAAAATTCTATCTACCCAATATCCTAGAAAGAGAAAATTACATAACTCAACTAGATACAGACTAATCCCCTAACAAAATTCTGTTGCAAATGAAGGTACTAATTCCTAAAAATAAGATAACTAAGGGCAAGGTTTTTAGTTGAGAATACACAAAATGTCCAAGAGGGCTCAAATTTCTCCCCCGTTTTGTCTCAAATGGACAAAGGGTAATGACAACTAACAATAAATCATTGTTTTTCCATAACCATATCAATAGATTTGCGTAAAGATTCAAATCGAAGAAATTCTAAAGGTTGGGTAAACAGATCAATTAATTTTAATTCTGTAGGAAGGTAATTTATTTCTATCTCCTTAGATTCAACTAACTCGCTTATGAAATGATATCCGATTTTACTATGTTTGGTACGAGAGTGCTGAACTGGATTTTTAGAAATATTAATCGCGCTTTGATTGTCACAATAGAGATGCAACTTATCTTCAGTTATACTGTAATCTTTCAGCATTTTTTTTCCAAATAATTGTGCACAACAACTTCGTATTGCAATATATTCGGATTTGGCAGTAGACAAGGAAATGCAGTTTTGTTTCTTACTACTCCATCCTACCAAATTGTTACCAATATAGTAACATGCTCCAGAAGTACTCTTACTATCATTGGTACAACCAACCCAATCGGCATCGGTGCAACCTACTATAGTATTAGAAGTGTCTTTAGTGTACCAAAGTCCTAAGTTTAGAGTACCTTTAATGTATTTAATAATTCTTTTAACGCACAATAGATGACTCTCTTTAGGATCATTTTGATAACGGGCACACATGCAGACAGAGTACATGATATCTGTACGGGAGGCAGTAAGGTAAAGTAATCTTCCTATCATACTATGGTATAAGGTGGAATTAATGGATTTCCCCTTCTCATCTTTAGATAGTTTGACAGAAGTACTCATAGGAGTCCTAACTTCTTTAGCTATTTCTAAGCCGAACTTCTTGACAATCTCTAAAGCGTATTTCGATTGCGATAAAAATAATCCATCTAAATTTCATTTAACTTGGAGCCTTAAGAAGAATTGTAACTCCCCCATAAGTGACATTTGAAATTCTTTTGTGCATAATGTCCAAGAAAGTCTTCACTTCTAAAAGGGAGGTGGATCCAAAAATGATATCATCAACATAAACGTGAGCAATAGTAATGTTGTTATCAAAATGTTTGACAAACAAGTTTTGGTCATTCCCTCCTCTTCTAAATCCGTTGTCTAAAAGAAAGGTGGATAGACGCTCATACCAAGATCTAAGAGCTTGTTTTAACCCATAAAGAGCTTTTTTAGGACGATAGACACAATTTGGGTGATTAACCCTTTGGGTTGATCTATATAAATATCCTCAGTTAAAATTCCGTTAAGGAAGACTGACTTAACATCCATTTGATATAGTGTGAAATGCAAATGACAAGCTATTGCAAAAAGTAAGAGAATAAATCCGAGGTGGGTGGTAGGAGAAAAAGTTTCCTCGAAATCTATTCCTTAAATTTGAGAGTAGCCTTGGGCAAATAATGTAGCTTTATTCCGAATAATTATCCCAGATTCACCAGTCTTATTTTTAAAAATCCAACGTGTGACAATAACCCTTTTATTTCCAGGCCTGGGTACAAGATACCAGACATCATGAATGACAAATTGAAGAAATTCCTCTTACATAGCACTTATCCACAAAGTGTCATTCAAGGCTTCATTTACAGTTTTTGGCTCAATAAGAGACACAAAACATGAAAAATGAGCAATGCTACGAAATTGAGGTCTTGTGAGAATAGGCTCAGTAGGATTACCAACTCCACTATCTAAAGGATGATCTTTGAAAACCCAGTTAGGTACTTCAGGGGTCTCAGTTAGTAAAGATTCAACTATTACTGGAGAGTCATAATTTAAAATATTTTCGGACTCATCCACAATAATTGGTTATTTGGTCTTACTTTCTACATTAGTGTCACTTACAACCACATTAATGGATTCCATCATGATTTTGGTACGAAGATTATAGACATGGTAGGCTCTACTATTTGGAGAATATCCTAAGAAGATGGATTTATCTCCTCTAGTTTTGAATTTAGACAGATGTTCTCTGTCCTTATAGACATAACAAATGCTACCAAAGGTTCTAAAGTGTTTTAGGTTAGGTTTTTTCCCATACCAAAGCTCATAGGATGTTTGTTTGGTATTTTTCCTTAAATAGACTCGATTGATTATATGAAAGGCGATACGAATGGATTCTACCCAAAAATATTTTGGTAAGTTTTTCGCATGAATCATCACATGGGCCATTTCTTAAAGAGTGCAATTTTTACGCTTAACAATCCCATTTTGTTGAGCTGCCTTAGGAGCACTAAATTCAGTTTGTAACCATTGTAGTCACAATATTCTATGACGCATGAATCTATGAATTCTCCTCCTCTATCACTATGAATTCTATCTACTTGGGAGTTCTTTTCATTTTCTATATGTACTAAGATTTTCAAAAACTTATGGAAGGTTTATGATTTATGTTTTAAAAAGGCAACCCAGGTAAATCGAGTGAAATCATCAACTATAATACGAATGTAACTGTTTCCACAAAGACTAACAGTACGAGAAGGACCCATTAGATCCAAATGGATGAGTTCTAGAGATTTAGTGGATAGAACTTCTTTAATTTTCTTATGGGGTGGCTTAATAATTTCCCCTTCTTGACATGGACCACAAATAATGTTTGAAATTGTATTTATCTTGGGAAGACCTCTAACTATCTCTTGGGAGCACAATTTTCCAAGACTATCATAATTAATGTGACCCAACTTATAATGCCATATCTCATTGTCATCCATTCTGGAAATGTTACAAACCTCTGTACTTGGATTGACTGTGTAACAGTTATCTGGAGTACGAAGTCATGTAATAATGCAATCACCTTTTTCATTTAAAATTTTGCAATTGTTCTTTAAAAAGTGACAGTATGGTTTGAGTCACAAAACTGTGATATACTTAGTAAATTGCCTTTAAGTCATTTTACCAAGAGAACATCTTCAAGAATGGGTAATCCTTCTTCATGGAGTGTTCCTTTACCAATGATCTGGACTAATACACCATCTTCAAACAAGACTTTTCCTCCGGAGAAGCTAGTTTTGTTTGAAAGTTTGGAATCATCCTCGATCATATGTTTGGAATAATCAGAGTCTAAATACCATCCAGCTGTTGTATGTTCATCTCTAAAAGCACTGATTATAATGTTGCATTTTAGCTGGGGTAATAGATCATCTTTTCTAACCCAAATTGCTCTAGTTTTTAATTTGCACTTATTAGCTCGTATTTGATAAAAATTGCGAACTTCTGTCCTTTTCTTAAAAGATTTTTTCACATTTTTATTGTTGTTATAAACAGTTTGAGCAATTGGTCTAGAAAAAAATCTAGGATTCCTTCTTGTTGATAGTCTTTTAGTATTAGTCCTTTTCCTTCTATTTCGATCGTTAGAATTCTTGTCTGGCTGTTTAGGAAGAATATAGTTATTTTGGCTTCTCCTAGAATAGTTGAAGTTATGGTAAATATGAGAGTTATAGACTGGATTACATAGACGTTTGGAATAACAACCATGAAGGGAATGTCCATAGGCATAACAATAGGAGCTGTAAACATGGCACATAGAACTCACAACTTTAGGAAAGTTATAATTCAAAGGTTTGTCTAGATTTTGAGCTCTAGTCTCGTTCTTAGGTGGCACAGGATGAAACGTCGAATCTGCTTATCGAATAGGGGGCAGACGTATTTAGTTCGCTGTTCAACATTATGCTTAGAGTTTCTTGATTCAACAATGTCTAACTTGAGTTTTTTTTATCAAACTCATTTTAAACCTTGAAAATTTGGACAAGTTTCAATAGGTCTTTTGCCACCAGACATAAACTTTCTAGTTTCAATGTTTTAAGTTTGGGTCTTAGAGTTGGGACAAAATCCTATTCCAGTTCTGTCATCAGAATTGGTTTTACTTTAAGCAACACAATCTTCAAAACATTTAGAATTATTTTCAAGTTTTGAATTTTTTTTGAATATTGTGGATGTCTTTTATTTTATTTGTTCCAATTCTAACAACGTTCCTTTGTGTTTCTTTTCTAGAATTTCATTTGAGTTCGACAACTCTTTCAGTTTTTGTTCAAAATTTTTGGTTTCATTCTCATGAGTTAGACATTGAGTAGTGTACTCTTCAGCATTCTGTTTGATCATCTGACTTAAGGTTTCTATCTTCTAGGTAAGATCCTTGACAATCTTTTCAATCCTAGTGATTTTCTTGAGAGTTTTTGTGTACAGTGTGTGAATGTCAGGAAGGTCATCGTTGTCGGAATCACTAAGTGTGCAGTGTCCCCTAGTGGTTCACTTTTAGGACTCACACACCCATTGACATCATCAATAAAATGTTCCATTTGACTCACACACACAGCGTCTGAAGCTTTATCAACATTCTCAAGTAATAAGAGAGATAAACCAGTAGGCATATTATCAGTTAACATAACATGATCAGATTCATCATGATCATTGTATATTATCTTAGCAAAGCATGACATACAAGGTTCAAAAGTGTTAGATGACTCAGGTTCATGATTTTTAGCGTCACTTGAGTCATCCCAAGACTTGCTTAGATGAGCCATATTATATTTGTGAATTTTATCTAAGTTAACTCTACAGTCACTAGCCATGTGTCCTAACTTCCCACATATATAACATTCAACATTTATAAGGTCTTTCTCAGGTCTCTTGTGATTGTTAGCATGGTATTTGTCTTATTTTCTCTCATGAGGCCTGTTGTTATATTGATTTGGATAAGTAGGTTTGCCTTATTTTTTTGTTATATTATTTTAAAAGTTCACAGTTTTCTTAAACTGTTTAGACATTACGACAATCTGATTATCCAGTGTATCTAAATTACGGTCCTCATCAAAGTCTAAGTAAATGTTAGGTATGTTAAATTCAAGTGTGGTCAACTTAGATGGAAAAATAAGATTGGAGGCAAACTGTCTCTTTTGAGACTGGGTTAATTATTTTTTAAATTCTAATTCCATTTCCATAACTCTCAATTTTCTACTGAGGAGTTTAGGTGTGAGATTTTGATCATCCATATCCTCTATTGCATATCTCTTATTATCAATTTTTTGTGGAAGTGATCTTAGTATTTTAAAGACAATTTCCTTTCTATCATAAACAATCCCATTAGCATGCATTTTGGTCACAATGTTTGTCAGTCTAATATAGAAGTCATCAAATGACTCAGTCTCAGTCATAATTAAGGAGTTGTACTGCTGAATGAACATTTGTGTTTTAGCAGCTTTAACTCTGGTATCACCCTCATGTGTAGTCACTAGGGTGTCCTATGCTTCCTTAGATGTAGAAAAAAATGATATCCTCTTAAATTAGTGTTCATTATTAGACATGAATATAACATTTTTGCCTTTGTTGTTGTTAAGCGGAGTATGTTTCTCTTCTTTAGTGAATTCACTTAGTAACTTTATAATCCTCATAGTACTTCCTTTAGCGGCTGATTTAGTAGGAAAAGTGTAACCATTTTCAATAACTTCCTGGACATCATCTCCCAATATCCCTTGGATGAAGGCAACCATACTTACCTTCCAGTAAGGAAAGTTGGTTCCATCAAAGAGAGGAGGCCTGGACAGTTTACCTAGTCTCTCAAATTTCTCGTCCAAAATTTGTTTTAAGAATTTTTTTTCAGAAACTCAAGATCTAAAGAATTTTTGAAAAACCAAAGCTCTAATACCAATTGAAAAATACCACTTAAGTTGTTTAATTCAAGATTAAACTATCTAAATGGATCCGAAAACTTTGTTAAAGAAACTATTTTCTCAAAAAAAAAAAAAATTCACACAAGATGTGTAAAATAGTATGAACGAGTTATTTCAGGTATAGGTTTACCAGTTTTGAAAAACAAAACTCAAATCAACACAGCCTCAAGAAAGGGATGAGAGGAAGAGGAAGTATACACAAATAAGTTTAACGTGATAAAACCCCACCCAATTGAGGAAACATCCAAGGAGGTCTTTACACCTCAAAAGTAAAAATTCACTAAAATAGAGTAATAGTTTACAAACTATATAACAATCAAGACACACAATCAAACCTTATTCTAAGTTCAGAAATATACAACTCCTCTGGATTTTCTGACTTCTCCCAAGGCTCTAATGTTGTTGATGTTCTCTCAACTTTGTAACTCCACTCTTTTTAGCTTTACATCGACTCAAAATGTCCAAGATTTCAATACCAACACTTTTCAGTGTAGTAGTGTGAAGGTGTAAGTGGTGATGTGCTCTAAATCACATACATGCAACACACACACACACACACACACACACACACACACACACACACACACACACGTACACTTAATTAAAGACATAATGCAAAATAAATCACAAATATGCAAAGGAATTTTCAAAATATGTTTAATCAACACTATCAGACTTTGGATCTTTAAAATATCCGCAGATCAAGAGGGAATCTTGCTATACACACGAGCCAAGATCCTATACACTTTTTATTTGAAAATATGTACATTTATTTCACAAAATGTGAAATATATGAAAGCGCAAATCCCCAATCATGATCTCAACTAGATCTAAGTCTGAATATTCAAAGAAATAGAAATTAGAAAAGGTTTTGTTGGTTTAGAGTTTGAAAATATCATATCAGTTTGAAAACAACCAACAAAACCAAATTTCTCGAAAAAGAAATCAAAACTACACAATATCTAAGTGATATGTATCACAGAGATAAAATCTCAAAGTTCTATGAAAGAAAATGAGATTGAATCAACGTGATTAAGTTGGGAAAGAGATAAACGATAGAAGAGGATAGATCTATTCAAATCTTCCAACTAACTCACTCTCAGAAATAGTTTTCTGGAAATATTTGCCCTGAGTTTAGTTTAGGGTTGGGTTTCTCTCTCTACTTTCTCTCTCTCCCTCTCTCGCTTCTCTCTTTATTTTCTCTTAGAAGTGAGGTTGGCCAAAGATCGTAATTGTATAACATATGGCTTATATTTATAGTAAAGGTTGGAAGACTCTAGAACCTCGAGGCGAATCAACGCTCAGGATTGAGTTTAAAAGATCGAAGTGCATCAAAGGGTTAAGAACGCACCGCTTATCATCTAACCCTCATTGGTTGATCCAGATGTTACAAGGATCATCTCAGATAACATGCAGGACATTGATTAAAAGGATCCAAGGGTTCACAGGCATGCACAGGTATGTGAGAGCATAAAAACACAAATCTAGCCGTTGTGGAATCAACACGTGTAAGGCTGAGATGGCTGAAAAAATGCGTATTTTTGAACTTCTACAAATACAAATTGTACCCACATAATTTTCAAGCGCTTTCGATTTCTGCCCAAGCAGCCCACAAATTTTTTAAATTAATTTTTAATTTCTAAAAATTGTTTGAAAAATCATAGAAATTATTTAAAATATCCTAAAAATTGTAGAAAATTATTTTAGAGATATTGAACTCACTAACAACTAAATAATGAATAAGGCAAGCACATATGCAACATATGAATGCATCCTAGGTGAAGTGTTGGTGTACTACCTTTTGGAGAATTATAGGAAATAAAAATGAAGTGCCTTAAGGTTCTTTGGTTTGAAAGGGTATGACTCAATTTTGTCACTATTTCCAAACTAGATTAGCACCTATGTAATATAGACTCAAGTGTGTCAAAGATATAGAGTTCTTCATGACGAAGTAGAAAACACACACACTGAGGGTCACGACTGAGGTCGTGACCATTTCTTTGCGTGGGTCACGGCTATTGGCCGTGACCATACGCAAATTGATGGGCTGATATGGTTTCATTGTTGGGTCACGACTGATATCCGTGACCTTGTTCAATATGAAAAAAAAACCTCTAGCGTTCATTTCTCCTATACGCTGCCTTCATTTCATTCATTTTTCCCCCAATGAAACCCTCCCATACGTTGCCTTCATCTCTCCTTCTCTCTTTTGCTCGGCTCCTTCTTCCCCCCTCCCTATCGGAAGCCCCTCTCTCCTCTCTTCCTTCGGATGGAGTAAAGGTACTTGCTTGCTCCTCCTCCTCCGCACGCAATAGGTGCTCGTTAGGGTTGCTTGCGGATGTCAGGTCGTTAGGGTTTCGCTGGTGCTTGCTTGCTCCTCCTCATCCTCCACCCGCAGCAGTTGGTCGAAGCAGAAGTAGGTAATTTTTTTTTCAGTTTGTTTTCTCATTTAATGTTGTTGAGTTGTGAATGAAATTTTAAGTTGTTGATTTGTTCAATTTTGAGTTGTTGCTGAAATTTTTTGCTCAAATTGGATATTGTGTGAAATTTTATTAGTTAATTTATTAATTTGTTCAGTTTGATTTGTTGCTCAAATTTTATGTTGCTCAAATTTTTCTTGATTTTTTAGGCCCAAAAAAGATGTATAAAACTCAAAATAACCGTAAAAAATTCATTTTATAAAACTCAGTTTGATTTGTTGCTTTTTAACTTTCCTGTGCCTCTATTAAGGATATGTTGTTGTTTTTCTTATTTATCGATTAAGGATTTAAGCAAAGTCAAGTGGAAATAAAGTTCAAAAGTTAAAAAATATAAAAATTAGATGGGATTTAATATAGTGATATGAATATATGCTATGATTCTTAGGGATTCTTAGTTTATTGACCCTTAGATTCATTATGTAGATCTGAATTTCATAATTAGGTTTTTGTTTGATTATTTTGTAGTTGCTACTTTGGGTTTAGATGGGGTTTGATATGAGAATATAACGATTATGCTAAATCGAAGAGTCGTGAGAACAAATGAGAAATCCTTGGTATCTGCTTAGTTCCAAGATAAATCTTTTACAATATTTTTATAGTTTGACAACCATTTCGTTTAGTTATTGATATGCTTATTCAAAATTATCCTATTGTACAGGGAATATTTCATTGAGGAATTAATAAGATTGTTGGTGTGGACAATTATTCTTTCTTCCATAGGTATTATACTCCTATGTTCTTTCACAACTATTTGTTTATTTCATTATTCCATTATTCCTATTGTTTGTTTTATATAACCCTTTACATCTGTGTGTTGTGAACAAGTCATGACATGTGTGGGTCTCTTACATGTCATTTCATTTGGCATAAAATAAGCCTTATTTCACTGACTTCATTTTGTTCTTCGAATCAATTTTTTCTTTATTGTATGTGAATCAATTTTTTATTTATTTTCTATTTTCTATGCAGTTGTTTATGGGGTAAATTAGATTCTTCACAATATATTGATTCGAATTCTTTATTTTCACATTTGTCCAGCTATTTCATAGAAGATGTTTTTGAATACTTGGTATGGGTTATGATGATCAGGTATCTCCACTACAGGGTTATGATGATTTCAAAATACTTGGTATGGGTTGTTTTACCTATATTGTTTTCTGATTTGGGGATTTTTGTGTGTTTTCTCTAATCAAATTGTATAGGTGATCTAAATCATGGTTTTCTAATTTGATTTTATTTTATAAGGTTTGGATATTATATGATCTTTATTTGTTTGTAGATATGGAGAAGTTGAAGGCAATGGAGAATGAGGTTCATGTATCACGATTTTTTATAGTGAGTAACATTGCGCATTGGTGTCAATCTATATTATACGTCTAATACAATAGTATTAGAGGTATTAATAGTCATTATTGCAATTACATTTGTTTAAAGAACCTCCCCATCAGACAAATCATAAAGAGCCGATCGAACCCAAATCAATGCCTCTCTAGACTTTTGACTGTCCATCTCCTCAACCCAACCAAGCGTCCTTCGCTTCATCTCTAGACAATGAGGAAAATTGAAAAATATTTTAATCGTTTTATCTTCTATCTCTCTGTACGGAGACATTATTATTTTATGGAATATGTAAAGGTTTCATTACTCTGTATATATTTCGAGATTTCAATAAATCTAATATGCAAGCTTCTTCATGTACTTATTATCTACTATATTTATATTTTTCCAAACATTTTTCATCCGAACTTTCATCAAATTTTTGGTCGTAAGAAAAATTAACTGTCGCATTTTTTTTACAATGATTTGGTTTGGAGCCTTATTTTGGTTATTATTGAATCGTCATTGAAAGTGAGATATTTTTCTTTCCCTTTACATCTCTACAAAGCTGGGCTTTGAATGTTGCATACTACATTCAAAGGTGTGGTGATTGTGAACACAATGGAATACTGAGAAGTATTGTATAGATTTTATCTAAGAAGGTTCCATTCTTCTTTTGTAAATAAAATCAATTATATAATATTTGGAACAGATCCAAATTGAAATATAAAAGTTGTTACGATAAAAGATAATAAGTCTTTGTTTTATAGTGATTATGAATGGAAATCGTGGTGTGAATGAGTTAATATTACATTGATAAATAGGAAAAAGTACTTAGCCTACCTTCTTAAATGAATTCATAGGAAATATCATTCTCATACGCAGAACAAAAGATAACTTCATTAGTTCTTTGGTATTATGTCCTCTCATGAACTTATATACCCATTCAACTGTTTAATCTTTAGGATACATTAGAGTTGGCTTTCCTTATAATAGTTGTCTCATGAAATTGAAACCATCACAAGTTTTTTTTAAAAGATTTCTATATATTTTAGTTGCTACAGTGCTTGAAATTTAAAAATATGTGTATCTTATATACCTTTCGATCCAAATAACTAATATCTTCAAAACTGACGTATAAAGTTTCTTTAATCTTAAATTGATCTGTTTAGTGGAAAGAAAAATGTGATTGGCAATACACTCACTACGGTAAAGAAGTTGAATCATAATATGGGCAAAAATGTAATATGTATGCAGAAGGCAGTGTTTTCCCTTAATGAACTTCCTATAGCACCTACACTGAAAATGAAACACAAATCGATCAACCGATAAGGCCACTGATTGGCCAACGCATTTTAGTTATTGGGGGCATAGTTTGATGTGTTATTGAGTATGTAGTCAAATAAAACATCGAGCAGTACACCAAGGAGTGTTTTTTACTGCTCTTGCTTTCCTTCCTCCATAGGAACTTTTTCAGTATTAAACTTGTAAGATTTTTTTTGCTATAGATTAATAAAATGTATACTGTTATAACTGATTTTCAGTTACTTATTTTCATGTTTTACTATTTTACTTCAGTACATTATGTGACTACATACTTAAGCATATATACTGTTATAATTGTATCTAGGTTCAATACCTATATTACACATTAACATGCATACGATCCGATTATATGTTAACATCCTGGAGTTGTTATGTCGAAGGTTCAGAATTCAAGCAGTGTTATTTCCGGTAAGATATTTCTTATACCAAACTTGGTGTTTTTAGTCAATTTATCTTCGAAAAAAATAACATAATTATCACATTGAAACAATCTCTCTTTCAACAGAAATGTGGAAATTTTGGCACAAATATAACATTCATTTTTGACCAGGTATGTTTTCAACAACATAATTTTTTTTAAATTTCTGAGTCTGATTTCTCAAGTTGAAGATCATAATTTAGTTATTTTCTAGATGAATATACTAAATCAAGAAAACTATGGCATATAAGATTTGGAGCTGCTGCGATAAATTGAAGATAAGACAACGAAAAATAGCAGGGCATCAGTTTTATTCAAATCAGTTTTCCATACAGAACGTGAATGGTAAGTTATTCTCATTCTCGCAATTTCAGTTAAAGATAAATGGAATATGTATTATAAAAAATTTAACATAATAGTAAAGTTATTCACGTGAACTGATATATAGAATTTTTGTTCTTTTCTTATATAATTAGTATGTATAATCATAATCCGTCGCATGAAGCTACAGTTTGTATTCGTAAAGACATCCATAAATATGTTGTTATTGGGTACGAAAGGAAGAGTTGATGTTACATAGCCATGTTGAATGATTAATTGAGTCAGATCATGTCCCCATTGTCGTTGTTCAGGTTTCTACTGCTCCAATAGCCCCAAGGTGAGTATGGATGCAATTTTAAATGATTCCATTTAGGAAACTTGAGTGGTTTTTCCATTTGATTACTAATGATTCTTGGGTCGTACAAATTCGATATATACATTCAATTTGAAATGCATATTAATTATGTATATTATTGTAATGGTTAGGATTATTTACTATGAGTTTAAAGTTTGTAATTAACACCCCCCACCCACCCCCACCCCCCACTCCCAACAAATATCTTAATATGCCATGTTACTTTTATAGTTAGTTCTTTATTTTAGTATTTTAATTTTTTTTTATATTTATATTTTTAACAAATATTGTAGTACGCCCGCGCATTGCGCCTATTACATGCTACTTTATGGTGTATTTTATACCCCTATATAATTTTACATTTAGTTAATTTGGTTTGAGTTGTTTGATTGTACATTTAGTTAAATGATTGTACTTACACCCGGGGTATAAGTTTTATTGTAATTTATTTTCTACTGTAAGTAGTTTTCAGATCTATTATAATTCAGATTTTCCAATGAGTGTTGTTGTAAAATGCCATTGGGAGATGTCCAATGACATTGGTCATCCCTTCAACTAACATGATAATTATTCTCTTAAAATGAGCAACGACTAATTTCTTGGTGTTTTCCAAGTGCAGGGGCTGTTAAAGTCGATACCAATGGCACTAATACGGGTGTCGGTCCATTTGAGTCCCTCTTGCGTGATGAATTTTGAGCCATAGCAACTGCCACTCGAGAACAATTGTCACAACCATTCACACCAGATGTAATATGTGAATTCTGTTTGCCCTGAAATATGATCAGGTAATTATTTGTGTTTTGTTTTCTAACATCCTCTTCATTTTCATTAATTGGTAATTTCATTAATTGTATTCCAATGGCAGTATAACTTGCATATTGTGTATTTGTTTCCACTTGATATTTGTTAATGTGTATCAAAATGAATTAGCTGCTATAGAAGTAGCTGCTATACAAACTAATGTGCTATAGCAGTAGCTACTATATTAGCTACTATACAAACTGCGATAGCTGCTATATAAAGTGATTAGCTCTATAGATGTTATATAGTTATAATATAACTGCTATAGCTACCATATAGTTGCAATGGTATCCCAATGTTGAAAAACAAAGAAGGAAAAATTGCGATTTTATGTAATTTCTTGAGTTAAAAAATATTTACGTTCATAGAGTGAATATGGAGTATTGGTGGTTGTTTAAAGGTATTGGGTGACGATTTAATGGTAATGTGTGAAGGTTTTGTACCTGCGTTTATGGTTAAAAGGTCTAAGATAGTTTAGAAATGGATGAGTCAGATAGGAAAAGGTAGATTTAGGATTATCACCGGTTGTTTCTTAAATGACGTGTTATGTATTTGACAGTATAATATGTTTTTTGGCTAATGGGTTACGGTAGGTGATTTTGAAAGTATATTATGAAATTTTGAAAAACATGATATTATTCTTTCTAAATGTGTGCATTTTTTTGTCTGAACCATTCTCTAAATAGTTTTTGCAAATTTCTTTTAGATCCATTGTGTAAAAGAGGTGGAGTGCATCAACGAGAATAATAGTGTTCGTGGCAGCATGTGCCCTTACTCGCAAGGTATTAAACCTCATTTCGTCACTCTTTTATGCATATATTAAATTGTTATGATTATACCAATGTTAAATGATGAGTTTCGTTTGACACTTTTTTCATGTAAGATAATAACAAAATTGAGGGGTAATTAGTTGCACTACCTCTAACTTTTAGTATTATTTCTTTCATGGCGTTAGAGTGGGAAATCCCGAAATAGCCCCCGAACCGTGAAAGTCACTTACACATCGGACGAGACTAATGTAACTTGTAGAAACTGACCGCAGTGTCACAGGACTCTCGATTTTAGAATACGCCGATAATTTGAAAATATATAGACTTAGGCTTAAAAAATGGCATTGAGGGCGAAACCTCGAAACAATCCCTGAACGGTCCCATGAGAGTAACTTGTAGGGACTAACCGCGCAATCACGGGACTCCTGATTTAAGAATACGACAATAATTTGAAAATATATAGACTTGGGCTTAAAAACTTGACACTAGAGGGCAAAAATCGAAAACAACCCCCGAACGGCCCCATGAGAGACACCAACACCTCGCACGGGAATAATGTAGCTCTAGGGGCTCACCGCACGATCATGGGACTTCTAGTTTGAGAATACGATGATAATTTGAAAATATTTAAACTTAGGCTTAAAAACATGGTGCTAAAGGGCGAAAACTCGAAACAGCCCCCGAACGGCCCCTTGAGAGGCACCAACACCTCGCATGGGACCAATGTAACTCATAGGCACTCACCGTATAATTTGAAACTATCTGAACTTAGGCTTAAAAACTTGGCGTTAGAGGGTGAAAACTCGAAACAGTGCCCGAACGGCCCCATGAGAGGCACCAACACCTCGCACGGGACCAATGAAACTCGTACGAACAGATCGCGCGATCACGGGACTCCCGATTTGAGAATACGAGTATAATTTGAAAATATTAGGAATTAGGCTTAAAAACATGGCGCTAGAGGCAGAAAATCCAAAATGGCCCCCGAACGGCCCCGTGAGAGGCACTAATACCTCGCACGGGACCAATGTAACTTATAAAAACTGACTGCGCGATCACAGGACTCCCGATTTGAGAATACGAGGATAATTTGAAAATATCAGGACTTAGGCTTAAAAACATGACGTTAGAGAGGGAAAACTCGAAACAACCCCCGAATGGCCCCGTGAGAGGCACTAACACCTCGCACGGGACCAATGTAACTCGTAGGAACTGACTGCGCAATCACGGGACTCCCGATTTGAGTATACGAGGATAATTTGAAAATTTCAAGACTAGGCTTAAAAACATGGCGTTAGAGAGAAAAAACTCGAAACAGTTCCCTAACGGTCCCGTGAGAGGCACCGATACCTCGCACGGGATCATTGTAACTCATCGGAACTAATCGCATAACTCGTAGGAATAGATCACGTGATCACGGGACTCCTGAATTGAGAATACGAGCGTAATTTGTATATATCAAGACATAGGCTTAAAAACATGGCGTTAGAGGGTGAAAACTCGAGACAGCCCCCGAACAGTCCCGTGAGAGGCACCAACACCTCGCACGGGACCAATGTAACTCATCCAAATAAATCGCGCGATCATGTGACTCCCGATTTGAGAATACAAGAATAATTTTCATATATCAGGACTTAGACTTAAAAACATGGCGTTAGAGGGGGAAAACCCAAAACAGCTCCCGAATGACCCCGTGAGAGCCCCCAACACCTCGCATGGGACCAATGTCACTCGTACAAACAGACCGCACGATCATGGAACTCCCAATTTGAGAATACAAGGATAATCTGAAAATATCAGGACTTAGTCTTAAAAATCTGGCGCTAGAGGGTGAAAACTCGAAACAGCCCCCGAACGGCCCCGTGAGAGGCACTAACACCTCGCACGGGACCAATGTAACTTGTAAGAACGAACTGCACGATCACGAGACTCCCGATTTGAAAATACAAGGATAATTTAAAAATATCAGGACTTAGACTTAAAAACATAGCGTTAGAGGGAAAAAACCCGAAACAGCCCTCGAACGGTCCCATGAGAGGCACCTACACCTCGCACGGGACCAATGTAATCGTAGGAACTGACCGCATGATCATGGGACTTCCGATTTGAGTATACAAGTTTAATTTGAAAATATCAGGACTTAGGCTTAAAAACATGGCGTTAGAGGGAGAAAACCCGAAATAGCCCCCAAACGATCCCGTGAGAGGTACCGACACCTCGCACGGGACCAGTATAACTCGTAAGAACTGACCACATAACTTGTAGGAATATAACACGCAATCATGGGACTCCCTATTTAAGAATACGAAGGTAATTTGCATATATTAAGACTTAGGCTTAAAAACATGGCGTTAGAGGGCAAAAACTCGAAACAACCCCCGAACGATCCCGTGAGAGGCACCAACACCTCGCACGGGACCAATGCAACTCGTACGAATAGACCGTGCGATCATGGGACTAATGGTTTGATAATACGAGGATAATTTGTATATATCAGGACTTAGGCTTAAAAACATGGTGATAGAGGGCGAAAACTCGAAACAGCTCCCGAACGGCCCCATGAAAGGCACTAACACCTCACATGGGACCAATGTAACTCGTAGAAACTGACCGCAAGATCACAGGACACCCGATTTTAGAATACGAAGATAATTTGAAAATATCAATGCTTAGGCTTACAAACATGGTGTTAGACGACAAACCCCCCAAAAAAAAACCCGAACAGACCGGTGAGAGGCACTAACACCTCACACGGGACCAATGTAACTCATAGTAACTGACCGCATGATAATGAGACTCTTGGTTTGAGAATACGAGGATAATTTGAAAATATGAGGACTTAGGCTTAAAAGCATGGTGCTAGCGGGTGAAAATTAGAAATAGCCCCCGAATGGCCCTGTGAGAGGCACTAACACCTCGCACGGGACGAATGTAATTCGTAGGAACTGACCACGCAATCACGGGACTCCCGATTTGAGTATACGAGGATAATTTGAATATATAAAAACTTAGGCTTAAAAATATGGCATTAGAGGGTGAAAACCCGAAATAAACCCCGAACGGTCTCGTGAGAGGCAACAACACCTCGCACGGGACCAATGTAACTCGTAGGAACTGACAACGCGATCACGGGACTCCCAATTTTAGAATACGATAATAATTTGAAAATATTAGGAGTTAGGCTTAAAAACATGGCGTTAGACGGCGAAAACTCGAAACAACCCCCGAACGGCCCCGTGAGAGGCACTAACACCTCGCACGGGAGCAATGTAACTCGTAGGAATAGATCACATGATAACAGACTCCCGATTTGAGAATACGAGGATAATTTGCATATATCAGGACTTAGGCTTAAAAATATGGCGTTAGAGGGCGTAAATCCGAAACATCCCCCGAAGGCACCGTCAGAGGCACCAACACCTCGCACGGGACCAATGTAACTCATACGAATAGACCGTACGATCACGGGACTCCCGGTTTGAGAATGCGAGTATAAATTCTATATATCATGACTTAGGCTTAAAAACATAACGTTAGAGGGCAAAAACTCGAAATAGCCCCCGAACGACCCCGTGAGAACCACCAACACCTCGCATGGGACCAATGTAACTCGCAGGAACTAACCGTGTGATCATGGGACTCCATGTTTAAGAATACAATGATAATTTGAAAATATTAGGACTTAGGCTTCAACACATGACGTTAGTAGGTGAAAACCCGAAACAACCCCCAAATGGCCCCGTAAACCTACACCTCGCCTGGGACCAATGTAACACGTAGGAACTGACCGTGACATCACGGGACTCCCAGTTTGAGAATACAAATATAATTTTCTTATATAAAGAATTAGGTTAAAAATATGGCCTTAGATGGAAAAAACCCAAAATAACCCCCAAACAGCTCCGTGAGAGGCACCAACACCTCGCACGGGACCAATGTAACTCGTAGGAACTGGCCGCATGATAACAGGACACTCAGTTTAATAATAGGAGGATAATTTGAAAATATCAGGACTTAGGTTTAAAAACATGGCGCTAGAGGCCAAAAACCCGAAACAACCCCCGAACGGCCCCGTGAGAGGCCCCGACACCTCGCACGGGACCAACGTAAATCGTATGAACTGATCGTGCAATCACATGACTCCTAGTTTGATTACACGAGGATAATTTTAAAATATCAGGACATAGGCTTTAAAACATGGTGTTATTGGGCGAAAATCCGAAATAACTCCCGAATGGCCCCCCGTAAGAGGCACCGAACCTCGCACGGGACCAATGTAACTCGTATGAACAAACCATGCAATCATGGGACTACCGATTTGATAAATGAGGATAATATGCATATATTAGGACTTAGGCTTAAAAACATGGCGCTGGAGGCCGAAAACTCAAAACAGCCCCCGAACGGCCCTATGAGAGGCATCAACACCTCGCATGGGACCAATGTAACTCGTAAGAACTGACTGTGCAATCATGGGACTCCATGTTTAAGAATATGACAATATTTGAAAATATCAGGACTTAGGCTTAAAAACATGGCGTTAGTGGGCGAAAACCCGAAACAGCACCCGAACAGCCCGTGAGAGGTTGCACGAGACCAATGTGACTCGACGAACAAACTTCATGATCACGGGGCTCTCGCTTTGAGAATACGAGGATAATTTGCATATATCCGGACTTAGGCTTAAAAACATGACGTTAGAGGGCGAAAACCTGAAACAACTCCCGAACGGCCCCGTGAGAGGCACCACGACCTCGCACGGGACAAATGTAGCTTGTACAAACAGACCGCGCTATCACGGGACTCCCGATTTGAGAATATGAGGATAATTTTCATATATGAGGACTTAGGCTTCAAAACATGGCATTAGAGGGCGAAAACCCGAAATAACCCCCGAACGGCCCCGTGAGAGGCACCGACACCTCACATGGGACTAATGTAACTCATAGGAATAGACCCTGTGATCACGGGACTCTCGATTTGAGAATACGAGGATAATTTGTATATATCAGGACTTAGCCTTAAAAATATGGCGTTTGTGGGCGAAAACTTGAAACAACACCGTGAGTGGCACCGACACCTCGCGCGGGACAAAAGTCACTTGTAGGAACTGATATGTTGATAATTATAACTCGTATATGCAATTTTTCTGCTTGAATATGATTTTTTTAAAACTACTTGGTTACTGATATCATTATTTTTGTATCCTATTTTTGGCAGGATAACATTGTATCGTTTGCTTTTTTACAAGTGAAACACATGAAGAAGGCAATGGTTTACAACATGAAAATTGTTTATATAATGTTGTTGACATTTAGGATTATATTTTTGTAAGTTTTATGGCTGTGCGGGCTTTATAGTTTTATTGTTTAGTTTTATGGCCGTGCGGGTTTTTATAATTTGATTGTTAAATTTTATGACTGTGCAGGCTTTATAATAAGCAGGTTTTATATTTACAGGTTTTAAAATGTCCAGAAAATAGGGAAAACTCTGTCTGTGAATTATTAGAACTTATAATATTTGTAAGTTTATATGTATATTAGTTTATTAACAACGTTCTCGATTAGCAATTTGTGATTTTTTTTATTGTTTTGCCAATAATAAATATTTGTAACACCTCGTGCGCGTCCAAAGTTACACGTAGATTGGACCTAAAAAATATAATTTATTTTAATTATTGTTAAATATGGTCACGGACTTTGTCCATGACAATTTTTAATTTGTCTGTCGCCCTTGAAAATGGTCGCGGTTAAAGTCCATGACCCCCAATCGTGACGAAAAATGGTCGCGGTATGGGTCACGGACTTTGGTGCGACCATTTTTCATCGCGGTTAGGGGTCGCGAACTTGGGCCACGACCATTTTTTACACACCGCGGTGTGGTTCATGGCCCAAGTCCACGACCATCTGCCGTGACCCCATATTGGTCACGAACTTGGGCCGCGACCCACAAAATTGGTCGTGCCCGAAATGGTCACGACCCAAGTCCTCGACCTACAGTCTTGGTCAGGGATTTTGGCCGTGACCATTCACTAGTTTTGGTGTAGTGTTAGAAGGAATTGGATTTTTATTTCTAAGTTATTTTTGAGTGGACATTCTGTTTATTTTAATAAATATGTTTTTATCAAGAATGGAAAATATTTTATCTATTTTGCTACATTGGAAAATGATTTATATGTTATAGAGCATGTCTCACCTTTACCGCTAAATACTGAAATGATTGATTCAAATGAAAATAACCTAAAGAGAAGGAAGCGTTCTAAGTTGAACCAAAAATATCTTTGACACTTATGCTTAGGTCATATTAATCTAAGAAGAATTCAAAGACTGGTTTTGAATGGAAAATTCCGCTCATTGGAAGTGGAGGGACATCCAATTTATGATTCACGTTTAAAAGGTGAAATGACCAAGATGCCATTCAAGACCAAAGTTATAAAGACAAATATGTGTTGCTGTTGGGTTATTCTGATTTATATAGTCCTATGACAATCCGGACAATAGATGTTTATGATTATGTCCTCACTTTCATTGATGACTACTCAAGGTATGGATACGTCAACCTTATACACCATAAGTCTGAAGCCTTTGATAAGTTCAAAGCGTACAAGGTTGAGGTGGAACACAAGCATGGTAAACTAATCAAAACCTTATGATTTCATCGTGGGGGTGATTACCTATTGGGAGAGTTTAGGAATAATTTATTGGAGGTGAGGATTATATCTAAATTGTTTACACCATATAATCCACAATAAAAGGGTGTAGCGAAAAGGAGGAACATGACTTTTATTGGACATGGTTAAATCCATGATGAGCAATTCAAATATGCAGAATTATTTTTGGGGTTTTTCATTGGAGACATCTAAATACTTAATGAACTTAGTTCCTTTTAAATCTGTCTCAACAACACCCATGGAACTATGAATTGGACACAAGCCTAGTCTAGGAAATGTTCAGATATGAGGTTTCCCACACATTTACTAATGAAGGAACTAGGGAGGTTAGAACTAAGGAATAATGGAGGTCTCTTTGTACATACCCAAAAGGAACCAAGGGTGGTCAATTTTATAATTTTTAGCACCTGAGGGTATTTATCAATACAAATTCTTTGTACTTAGAGGAAGATTATATGATAGACCACAAATCTAAGAGTAATTTGATCTTATAATAAATAAGAGAACAAGACCAAGTAATTGTTTCTGAGCCACCCGTACAAGATGCAATACGCTCCTAACGGTAGCAGGAGTATTACTGATGATCACTTTGTACATGTCAACTTTACGGGACCACAAGTGGAGCCATGCCATGGGGGGGGGGGGGGGGAGCCTAATATGTTATTGTATTTATGTGAACACTTCCGTGAGATCCCAGGGGAACATAAATTGGATCCTCAGATCTATAATCGAGAAAAGGACTCTAAGATTTTCCTTAAGGCTATGAATGCTGAGATAAATTCGATGTCTTAAATCAAGTTTGGGAACTTGTAGACTTTCCATATGAGATGGTACCCATTGAATGCAAGTGGATCTATAAGAAAAATAGAGGGGTAGATGGAAAGGTGAAAACCTTCAAGGCAAGGATTGTTGCGAAAAGGTTCACTTAGAAAGAGGGGATTGACTATGAGGAAGCCTTCTCGACAATATCCATTATAAAGTCTATCTGCATTCTTTTATCCATTGCTTCTCATATCGATTATGATATTTAGTAAATTGATGTATATACTGCATTCTTGAATAATATCATTGACGAGTGCATGTATATGATTCAACCTAATGGATTCATAGAAAGTAACCACGTAATTAAGGTGTGGAAGTTTAAGAGATCCATTTATGGACTTAATCAATCATTACGGTCTTGGAACATTTCGTTTGATAAGGCAATCAAATATTTTGGTTTTAATTAACGCTTGGATGAAACTTGTGTGTATAAGAAACATAACGAAAATGCGATGGTATTTCTGATACTCTATACGGATGATATTCTCCTAATCAGGAATAATGTGGGTGTGTGGTCTAACATAAGAGTGTGTTTGTCTAATTCGTTCGATATGAAGGACTTAGTATAATACAATCACATCCTTAGGATCAAACTTTTTCATGAACTGAAAACTAGGCTATATGGCTTATCCCAAGCCATTTATATCGTTGACGTGCTCACATAATTTAGTATATAAAATTCAAAGAAATGATTTTTTCCTTTCATGCATGGAATCTTTATATCTACGGATTAATGCCCTAAGACACCTGATGAGATAAAGAGGATGAGGAATATACCTTATACTTCGATGGTGGTCAACCTCTTGCACGCTATATTGTGTACAAGACTAAATATTTTCTTTGGTATTGGCATAGTTAGAACAATCCAGTCTAACCCAAGTGAGGAGCACTAGACTGCAATAAAGCACATTCGCAAGAGCTTGATTTAGATAGAGATTACATGCATGTTTACTCGGAAGATAATCTCGTACATTTAGGATACACAAACTCAGACTTTCAGTCGTATAAGGATTCTAGAAAATTGGCCTCAGGATATGTGTTTACCCTAGGAGTGGAGACATAAGTTGGAGAAGAATCAATAAATCATGTATTGCTGATTAGACTATGGAAGCCAAATATGTCGTCGTTTCGAAGGAAACAAAATAAGTTATTTGGATCCAAAACTTACTAAATGATTTGGATGTGGTTCCTCTACTATAGTTGACCATTAGACTTTATTGTACAATAGCATATTGGTTACTAACTTGAAATAACCAAGGACTCATAAGAGGGCTAAGCACATTGAGCGCAAGTATCATTTAATATAAGAGATCGTGCGAAGAGGCAAGGTCATTGTGACCAAGATTATATCTTATGACAACATGATGGATCCTTTTATAAAGAGATTACCAGCTAAGGCTTTTGATGGTCATACTGAGGGATGATTTCTAGATGCATATGAACATGGCTTTAAAACTAAGTGGGAGATTGTTGGGGTTTTATAATTAAAAACATGGATGATATTTATTTTTAATAAAGGTGTATCAAGTTTATTTTAAAATGAGAATCATGTTTATAAGAATGACTTATTTTTTATAAATATATTATATTAATGTTGGTCGATTGAAGTTAGTAAGAATTATGGCGAATTGGATTTGGCTTGACGAGAGATCAAAATTTGAGTTATAGTTCAATTGATTAATTCACATCCTAGATAAGTGGATGGCATCCTATCGGTAGAGATGTGGGTACGATCTTGATATTTTATCTTGATGACGAGAATCTGTCTGATGGTTAGAGAACTTATATGAAAGTTAGGGGAGGATCTTATCGATACTTTAAGAATGTATTGAATGGGATAAGGGAGAGACCCAAGTGTTGATGCCAAAAATTATCCACCTAAGTGGACTAATCAGAAGTGAACACGTGTTATCCTATATGGCCAAAATCCTAGTCAGCAGATAGTAACTTTGTCGACCAACACAAGGAATGCCGGCCAAAACAAGGAAGGCCGACCAACAATAGCAATGAAGTGTCATCATACCAAGGGCGATACTACATGTGGTTTATACAACCAATCATCACATTTATTATATAAGGATGTAAATGCTTAAATGTATAAAGGCATTCCATGCCATACCTTGACATTCTGACCCTTGACCCACGGGTCACTATAAGTACATTGTATCATTTTCATCATGGGAATGGTCAAATAGATTCTGGGATATTGTTATTTACAAGAGTACCTAGATTTTTGTAACCTCTGAAGTCAATAAAATAATAATGGACGTAGGCTTTCTTACATAATTGAACCACTGTAAAAACTCTATCTTTCTCTTTATTTACCATTGCAATTACATATTTTATCTGTGATTATAAAATTAGATCAAGTCTGGTATTTTACATTAACAGATTGGTGCCATCTGTGGGAACGTGTTTCTAATTTCCTCTCTCACTCTGATATACCCTTGTTGGAGGCAAGATTAATGACCCTGAGTCTAGTGCCAAAAATGAAGGCAACCCGCCTGTTTCATTTGCTCAACCTATAACAATAGACCTAACTGGAATCCTTGCTAGAATTGCCAGAGGACAAGAAGCCATGCAAAAAATAGTGAGGCAATTGACTCAGTCATTGCAAATGGCTCCCTCATCCAGAAGAGAAATTTCGCCTCCACTTCCAAGATCCATCTGATCTAGTTATTATAAATCTTCACGAGACACCTTTTATCATCCAAAAATAAGTTCATCACTCAGGTCCATAGAAACCTATGATATTCATTATTTTTCTCTTAAAAGGCCAAGTGCCTTGGAAAGGCTAAGCAAAGCGTCGCCCTTTGACCGTCTGGGTCCTCGAGCAAATAGAAACCCTCCTAGGGCGTTATCTAGGAACACTCAATATCGAGCCGACCATTACGAAGCCTCAGGCATATCAAAATCAAGTGTCCGACAATATGTACGCGCCGAGGAAACCTCCCGGGAAGAGAGTTCAATGCATACACATGGTCAGAACAGCTGAGCTGCTTGACATAGATATAATGCAGGTAATCCCTCATGGAAAGGATAAATCCAACGGTTGGAAGATTGGCTAGGAGAGATGGTGAAGGCGAAAAATCCTTTACAACAAAGTTTTGTTAAAGGATCCCCTTTTGTTCAAGCAATTGTGGATTTTCCTACTCCATTTAAATTTAAAGCTCCCGTGGTCACCCCAACATATGATGGTAAAAATGATCATGTTCTCTATATTGAGAAATATCAGGCCACAACTGATATTTACTTAGTGCCTGATGAAATGAGGTGCAGAGAATTTTCAAGTACCATCACAACTTCATCCCAAATATGGTACAATAACCTGCCCAGAGGGAAAATTGCCAACTTCAATCAACTTATCGAGCTATTCATTAGTAATTTCTATTTCGAAGCTAAGACAGTAAAAAGAGTAGCTCATCTTTTAAGTGTAAGGCAATAAGTGGGGGAAAGTACCAGGGAGTACAATATGCGTTTTAACAATGAGAAATTAGAGGTGAGTGATTATGAGGAGAAAACAACCATCATTGCTCTTATGAGTGACTTGCTTCCCAAGAAACTATATTATACTCTGGCCAAAGATCCTCCCAAAACTATGGCTGAACTCATGGTGAAAGTAACAAAAATAATAAATGCTGAGGAAGCGATGGCCGTAAAATAGAGTCCATCCACGAAGCCTGATACGAAGCTGGAGAGGAAGGAGCAGAAGCCAAAGAAAGAGGAAAAACTAAAAAAGTATGGAACATATACTCCATTGAGTGTTATCATTCACCATATCCTAGAGGAAATCAAGCACAATAAGGATTTACGATGGCTTAAGAATTTGAGGGCACGTCCTAATAAGAGGGATAAATCTAAATATTATGAATTCCATAAGGATCATGGTCATACAACGAATAACTGCATCACTTTAAAAAATGAGATAGAATCCCTTATCCGTCGAGGAAAACTTAATAAATTTGTTGATCGACATGATAGCAGAGAATCTAGAGGAAGTTCGAATTATCTATGCAAGCCTAGAGATGATAGCAAAAGAAATCAAGAAGATGACTATGAAGATGATCCAAACCTGTTAGAGAAGCCCAAACAACTAGAACGTGAGGTAGATATGATCAGCTTTGGTTCATTTAATTGTCAAATGATTACACGTGGTGATGCAGGAGGAGGTGATCACACTGTCGAAAGGAAAGCTTACTTGAATGAAGCCCAGGCTTGCTCCTATATCCAGAGAATTAATCTGAATGAAGATGATCGGTCGAGGAAGGTCAACAAAGATAAGATGGTGATTGGTTTTTCAAAAAATGACCTCTTTGGGGTACTTTATCCCCATGGCGATCCGTTAGTTATTAAAATATAGAATATATGATATTATCATCCCTAGAGTGTTGATTGATAACGGGAGTTTTATCGATATTATGTTTTATCCTTGCTTTCAGAGTTTGGACTTGAAGCTTAGCCAACTAGAGCCCTACCACAGACCATTAATAGTTTTTTCTGGTGAAAATTTTTACCCTTTGGGGATGATAAAGATAGAAGCATTGTTTGACACCTGGCCAGTAATTCGTATAAAGAAGATATGATTCTTCGTAATGGATAAGAACGTTCAATTTGCGTATAATGTGATCCTCATTAGGTTAGGGTTGAAGAATTTTAAAGCTATAGCTTTAATAGTCCATCAATGCTTGAAGTTTCCAACTCATTTTGGGGTTGGTATTGTGAAAGGCGACCAGAAGGTGGACAGAGAGTGTTACTACTCCTCAGCTAAGTACGAGGACCTGATTGAATTGAAGAAGAAGATTACAACTTACCAGGTGGATACTACTGAGCCTACCGGTGAATCTGAAGTTGAAACTTTAGATCCACGAGATGAAACAGAGTTGGTCAAGGGAATAGATTATGGAATCTAATGAATGAATTATCTTGGATGATGACAAGCCAGAAAGAACTACACAAATCAGATCAACGCTGGATCCCATCCTTAAATAGGAGTTGATTATGTCCCTAAGGCAATGGATAAATGTTTTTGCTTAGATCCATGACAATATGCCTGGGATTGATCCTAATTTCCTTTGTCATGAGATCAATATCAGTAAGGATGCCAAGACGATCAAGCAGAGACGTAGGGTTTTCAGACCTGAGAATATTCAAGCTATCCAAGAGGAAGTAGAGAAGCTTCAAAAAGCTTAATTTATTGAAGATGAAAAGTATCCAGTCTGGGTGTCCAACATCATAATGGTAAAAAGAAGAATGATAAATGTAAGATGTGCATAGATTTCACTGATTTAAATAAAGCTTGCCCAAAAGATCATTTCCCTTTGCCTTGAATTAATTAATTAGTTGTTGCTACATTGGGGAATGAGCTTTTAAGCTTTATGGATGCTTATTATGGGTACAACCAGATAAAGATGAAACTTGAAGACAGGGAAAGTACATCCTTCATCACCCATCGAGGAACTTATTTCTATAATGTAATGCCCTTTGGGCTCAATAATGCATGAGCAGTGTATCAAAGGTTGGTGAACAAGGTCTTCTAAGAACAAATAGGCAAGAACATGGAGGTTTATGTGGATGATATGTTAAAAAAGAGTAAAAGAGCTTAAGATCATATCACCGACCTCATCTGAATTTTGATCAGTTAAAAAAGCATCAGATGAAGCTGAATCCAACCAAGTGTGTGTTCGGAGTACAAGAAGGGATGATCCTCAACTTCATATTTAATCAGACGGGAAACGAGGCTAATCCAGCAAAAATAAATGCTTTATCAAAATACAATTACCGAATTGCGAGAGGAAGAAGTACAAATGCTCACTGGAAGAGTAGTAGCTTTGAATATATTTATTTTTCGAGCAAAGGAAAAGTGCTTATCATTTTTTAAGGTGTTGAGAAAGACTTTTGAATGGAATGTCGAATGTGAAGAAGCATTCCAGGAGTTGAAGAAGTACCCAGGATCACCACCATTGCTCTCTCGACCAGTTTTAGGAGAGAAATTATACTTATACTTAGCTGTTTCTGAGTTATTAGTAAGCTCGACCTTGGTCAGACAGGACATGGAATTTAAAAACTAGTCAACTATACTAGAAAATCATTCAGAGGAGCCAATATCAGGCATCCACGCTTGGAAAAGTTAGCTTTAGCACTTCTTGAGGCTTCTACATGTATGAAACCTTATTTCCAAGCACATACCATAGTTGTGTCTACCAATCTGCCTCTTCGGCAAGCACTCCACAAGTATGAGAAGTTAGGAAGATTGATGTACTGGGCAGTAGAATTGGGAGAATATGACATTGTCTATGAACTAATATCTTCATTGAAAGGCCAATCTTTGGCAGATTTTATTGATGAATTTACTTATCCGGAGGTCCCCGGATAATAAAAATTACTTACCGAACAGACTTTAAAAGAAAAGAGCTCAACTCAAAAGCAAGTTGAAATTGATTTCGATCAACTTGAGTCATCCAGAATTCAGGAAATGGCCCAGAAATATGCGGAGGAGAGTAAGAAGATATTCCAGCATGGATCATTGATAGCAAAAAGTTTCAACAATGATGTTTCGTTAAGGAATTCGTACGTGGATGGATCTTCATATTCGACTGGCAGTGGGGAAGGTATAATACTTAATACTATTGATGATATTGATATTGAATATGCTTTCAAGTTTTAGTTCAAAGCATCAAACAACGAGGCAGAATATGAAGTCTTGATAGTTGGGCTGAATTTAGCTCATTCATTAGGCGCCGGTGATTCACAACGTCATTAACTAAGTGCTGGATTTGTATGGAGTCAAAGGAGAATTGACGACCAGGTATCTTCATAAGTCCATGGAGGTTATAACCAAGTTTTTTTCCGTCCAAATGAATAGGATCCCAATAATAGCAAACACCCGAGCTGATGCACTTGCATGGCTAGCGTTAGCAATAAGAATTGAGCTCAGAAGAATAATCCTTATGGAAATCTTGGATAATCGGAGTATTGATGAAAACCTGATGGTTAGTTTTATTGCTCTAAATCTGGGGCCTTCCTGGATGGATCCCATCAAGGCTTATATTGAAGATGGAACCCTACCACCCGTTCCTAAAGAGGCTAAAAATCTTCGATATAAAGCAACGAGAAATGTGTTAGATAAATGAGTGTTATACAGAAGGGGATTTATGATTTCCTTACAACGTTGTGTTCATCCAATGAAGGTGGAATATTTGATTAAATAAGTGCACGAAGGTTTCCGTGGAGCTCATTTCGCTGGACGATCATTGCTCCAATGCATCAGCACTCAGGGATACTACTGGCCGAATATGAGGGCATATTGTACAGCCTTTACAAGAAAATATGATAAGTGCTAGAGAATCTCTGTCATTCATAAAACACCTATTGTTGCTTTAACACCATTAACTTCACCTTGGTCGTTCGCTATATGGGGAATTGACTTGATCGGCCCACTACCGACCACCAAAGGCAGGTTCAAATATTTAGTTGTTATTGTTAATTATTTCACCTATTAGGTGGAGGCAGAGCCATTAGTTGAAATGACTTATGAGAAAGTGTATCAGTTCATTTAGAAGAATATAATCTGTCGATATGGTTTACCAGATGCTTTCGTTACAAATCATGGCACCCAGTTTGACAACGAGGAGTTTTAAGCATACTATGTCTAGTCCAAAATCCAGAAACTACATTATGCACTAGGCCATCCTCAAAGTAATGGTCAAACAGAAGTGACAAACATAACTTTGTTGAACAAGATGAAGAAGAGGCTTGATGCTGCTAAGGGAAACTGGATTGATGAGCTACACTCTATTATCTGGGCCTATAGAACAACATTGAGAACAACAACTGGAGAGACACCATACATGCTTGTGTTTGGAACTGAAGCCATGGTGGCAACCGAGTTCAGCCTACTAACCCACAGGATACTGAATTTTGATTCTCCAGTTAGTGATTTAATGAGGTGATTAGATCTCGACATGTTGAAGGAACTACGAGAAGATGGTGCTATGAGAAATGCTACTTACCAACATAGAACTGCTCGCTTTTATAATAAAAGGGTCAAGCCGACTAACCTGAAAGAGGGCGATTATGTTCTTACAAAATTTATCCAGAAGAATAACAAGCTTGAGGCCAACTGGTTGGTCCATATCGTATATCAGTTGACATTCGACTAAGGACCTATCGAATAGAGACTTTGGATGGTGAAGAATTTAAAAATCCTTGGAATGTTGAGCATCTCAGAAAGTATTATCAGTAATTCAAAGGATTTCCATTATTGCAATTCATTTGCTTTTATTTGAGTATCAATCAAATGTTGATTTTTTTTCGGAGTACGGTGATGATATGCATCCCCCAAGAACAAAGATAACACAAAGATAACCCAGTATATATATATTTTGATCTTCAGCTCTGACCAAGTCAAAACAGGATTCCAATCCTCACCACTTGGTCGATAATAAAAATAATAACCAACTAAGTCAAAATAGGATTAAAATCCTCAACACTTGGTCGGCAATAACAAGTTACTTCATGTATGACTTCGTAAAAATAAAATCACGAAAAAGAGGTTGATTACTTCATATATGGTTTTGTATAAACAAGTAAAGAATAAGAAGTGTAAAACTTCGTATACAACCCAAATAGAAGAGAAGGAATTTATTTTATTATCCCATAACTTTCCTTATCACGACTAGATTTTTGAACCATCAATCATTAACTGAACTTGAGTGAGAGACAAAGGTATAGATAGTACTACTTAGTTTTATTATGCTAAAAGGCCTATAGAATTGCATTCAATCTTCTGCTCAGTCCTCGAAAGATCCTAATATACTTCTTCATTTCTTTTGTCTTTCTTTAACAACATTAATTTTGAGGGCTTTAGACAGTTATTTTTCTTCTTCCTAATCTTCGCTGAATGAGTAGGCCACATCCTTTAAACCTTTAGAGATTATATAGGTGATAAAATCTTCCTAGAACTATTGCTTTATTGTATCATACGCCAACACGATCGTGTAACACCGAATATTTTCCACGGTGGTCCCTAACGGTAAGAAGAGTTTGAAATGTGGTAAAATATAATATTTTTGTCTTAAAAGTTTAGGATAACACTCAAAACAATGTCCAAATGAGATGTTACACTCTGTTGGTCAAATAATGGTTATAGGAATGTATTGAAATTAGATGCTAATTTTTATGTATTTAATCAACGGTTGTAATATGTTCATCACCGTCCGTTTGCCTCCATGAAATTTTATCCGAGGTATTAGTCTAAGTATTCATACAAAGTTTTTTTAGACGAGATGAAGAAAGCGAGTGGTAAATTGTCTTGGGAGAAGATCCTGAGGTATGTAGGATTACGTAAGAGATATATATCTCTTTATACTTCACTGCTAAAATATGACCTCAATCGGGAAGTAGTTGATGATAACAAATACATCGACGAACTAGATCGGGAACTTGATATAAAACTCATTATTCAGTGGAGGATTCTTTACACAAGTTTGTTGAAAAGTCGATGGAGTCAAAGATTTCCTTAAGATAGAAGCCAAGAGTTCATGGTGGTCATTTGGATGAAACAATCAACATCTTATATATTAAAATGAACAGACTTACTTAACTGAAGGGGACTGGGAATAGTTGAATAAAATCATTGGATATAAGGAAGGTAATAATGAACAACTTCTTACGATGCATGACAAGGGAGATATCCTTTATACTTCATCGAAGGTTCACATGAAGCATAATATATCAAAGCTTACTGATGCTCAGGAGTGCCTTGCAGATTTATCCTAAGAGAATATTGATTGTTCAATAAAGTTTTATACAAAGGCCAAAATTTATTACATGAAATTGGGATCATATTTATTGTCATTGCCAAATGGTCTTCTTACCGAGAGTGAAACTGTTTGTGATTTGTTAGTTGGTGTATTTAGCTTTAAGCCTTTTGATTCTTTAGTGGATTGGAGTATGGTTGCAAAAGTTTCTCTCTATTATGTGACTTATTTAAAGGATTCGTCGATTAAATTATCAATTTTTTTCAAAGCAATGCCATTGTTAGTCAGCCCCTACCTTTGGAAACTGTTGCTTCAGTGCAAATGGCAATTGATGAAGTTAAGCGCATTGAACAACAAGTGAACAAGCATTGAAAGATCATGCTAGGGATTTTCTTGGACTAGGATACTACTTCTCCCAAAATTACCGACTTGTGCCCGAACAACACCCATTCAAAAAAACTTATTTATTTGGAAAATTTAATGATTCGTACCCAGGATGACTATGAATGTGTTTCACCTGGTGAGATGACTATGTATTTCCAGTTTGATTTGGTTTTGAGCAATTCTCTACCAAAAGAATGAACAAAATACAAACACCTCTCCACTAAACCCCATTTCCCGAGTGGGTCTTACTGAATCACCATGAACATCATAACTCAATCAATTTCATCCAAATCACGCAAACTCCCCCTCCGTTTACTTTAACATCACTCTTCCATCTACACTTATACTACTACTTTCACTTTCAATTTTTTCGCTCTAAATGTTTACTCAAATTCTGGCTTTCACTTTCAACCCAAAAGGCACCGGATCAAATGTACGTTCTTATCAATCTCATTCAAAACAAAATAACGGCATCTTTTATCCGTTTCACATTTTTTTGCATCAAGGCATTATCGTAAGTGGAAGTAGCACACAAAAAATTAGAAAGGTGTAGATTTGTCATATAAAAAATATTTGTATAAATATCAAGGTAAACAAATTCTTATGTTTTTTAAGAATAGATACTTAAAATGAAATTCTAAAAACTTGCTTCTAAGACTGTCGCCGCATCATTAGTGTGGAAGTTTGAGTTGCATACCTCTTCTTCCATAACCCAAATCAAGAAGGGGAAAAATATAGATCTAAAAGTGATGTAATCAAAACCCATAGCGAGATGAAAACTCAAACTTAGAGGAAACCAATTGTAGATGAAACATAGGGTGATTACATGTACATTAGAGTAATATTTGAAAAGGCATCAACTATGACCGTTGTGAGAAAATTGTAATTTAGCATTCCTAATTGTAATATTTTTTTAATTTCATTATCATTTGTAACCTTCTCTATTTTTCTACTTGTGTATGTGATAATTAATTTATGAAGAGACTTCAACTGGAGACCTTCGTAGTGTCCTGGAAATGCTGAAGGAACTTTGTGAGCGAATGTTTTATCACCTGGATTTTGTTGATTCAGTTCTTAATAATAATACCTTATATTTACATTTTCTTCTTAATAATTATATCATATATTTTTTCATTTTCTTAATAACAGCATCTTTTATCCTTGTCAATCTGTTGCTCTAAAGTAACAAATTTAGTGAATTGTTTCCTGATAAAAGGGAAAAAAGTTCATTGACCTTTAACTCGAAGAATAAAAATGTTTGCATAGTTAACGGTCCATAATGTTTAGCAAATTAACCATTGAGAATAAATAGAACTCAGACATACCTCACTCCCATACATTTAGTGCTTCGAGATTTAAGATTTTTGGGTTGTGTCATGAAATAAATTGTTTTTATATTATTTGGTTGTATTGCATTACCATCTTGAGTATATTGATGTTTTCATATCATGGATAATATCGAATGTATACATCTTAGTAATATTTCAATTTTCTCTTTCCCGGACTTGTGATCTCTCATTTGGTTACTATAATTAGATTATGTCTCCGCGTGTATAAGAGACTCGGTGTGAGATGCTTGGATTGGGAATCTGCGATCGAAGGAAATTCCCGTTTATTTCGGAGGTAATTTTAATTGATTTTGAACATCATGATTTTCTTTTCATTATAATCATTGTATGGACTTTTGTTGTTATTATGAATTTGTATACTTATAATACATTTCTCACTTATATCTTCACGTTGAATATCCGGATTCGCTCACACATGCAACGCACGTGGGCACAACTAGTGTTCATAAACGTATGAACTGCATTTCACAACAGTGTCGTTAGTTGAAGAAAACAAAAAGAGAATCAACTCTACAATTCAATAGTTGTTAAATTATATTTTCCCATAACCTCTCATCAACACAATTGGACACACTCATAGCCCAAAAAGAAATTATCCATTACATATATAAATCTAGCAAAAACCATGAGACCAATTCAAAGCCACTAAGGTAGTGGTTTAAAATAACAATCGTAAGGATTAATTAAAAATATTTGCTTGAAAGTTGCAAGTCTGAAATGTATATGAAAAATTTATGTTTGTGGTCCACACAAAGATTACAATTGCAAACATAACCGATTCATTCTAAACTAATCAGCTCCAATATGGTACAAATTTAACGTTTTGAAAATAATAGTGTGTAACAAACCAAGCATACATAATTGTTGGTTCAATAAGAATCATTCAAATAGTAAATCTTACAGATATGTATAACTACTTATGTGAGAGTCCAACAAATTAACAAAGTTGAATTGTGAAACCTTATTAACTGAATCCACAACAACTCCCATGTCAATAATTCTCTCCAAAATGAAAATATGGATGGAATTATGATTCATAAAGTTGAAAGTTAAAAAAAAACAATTAATACTATACCAAAACACTAATTTTGTAATTGCTTGCTTGTAACTGTTAATGGGAGTGACAAACTTAATCACTGTCGGGAGTAGTAACAAAATTATTTGTAACTGTCACTAAGAGTGATAAAGCATTTGGATGCTTAAAATATTTTAGTAATTAAGTTTAATGAATAAGGACACCAACCTTTAATCAAGAAAAATGATGCTTAATTTTTTTTCCTCATAAGCTAAGAAGGGAGATAAATCAGCTATCCCCCCTGCAGAAGAAGAAACACTTAAAAATGTTGGCAAAGGTAAATGATCTCCTTTAATACTATAGTAAGTATAGCTGACAAATCATATATGTAATGCATGAAATCTTGTAACTTTTATGAGGAACTTAAACGATTGAAGGTGCATCCGTGTGACCTCTTGATACAACATATATATAGATTTTTTCAATTTCAGTGAGAAAAAAGGCTTCAAGTAATGTTATATGGAGGAAAATTTTGTAACCAACCTAAATTGAATAGTATCAATAATCCTTATCCCACCAATATACTCCCACTTCACATTAAGAACTATGATATAACAAAAGAAAAAATTCAACTATGCAATGCAAATTATATACTTCTTAGTTATGATGCATGTATACTCTCAGAAGGTCACGTATTTTTTTAAAGTCATATCGGATTCAGATTTGTTGGGATACGCAAATCTAAAAGCATCCTATTTTTTTCTTATTTTTTTAAACACACTGATTATGTTGAGATACACTGAGATTCGTCTCGATAGATTTTTGGATTCATTTTAGGTTACGTGGGAATATGTGTGATTTTTTTAAAACATAATTAGTTTTGGTCAAATGTCTAATAATGAAAAGTTTTTAAGGTTGAAACATAAATCAATTAGAAATCACCTTAGACAAAAAAAGGCCCAGATTGCTTTCTAAAATTATTCCAACTTTACATTTAGGGTTTCCACCTCCCGACTTCCAACTTGCACTTTCCTATTCACTCCAAGCTAGGGTTTACCCATTCCAATCCATTCCTACCCCTATTCCGAATCATTACGACCACATTCTGGCCTCATTCCGGCTCCTATCTTGAGTATTGTGGCAACTTTGGTATGTGATTTTTGCATTTAGAACATTTTTTTAATTTTCTTTTCATTCTGAGCTTTTTTTAGAGTTATGCTATCTTTTAATATTTCATTTTGAGTTATATTTTTTAATTTTATTTTTTTAGTATTTCGGACTTTTTGAGCTTTTCTTTTTGTCTAACTCATTTTTTCTTTTCAAAATTGTCTGAATAACTAATTTATAAAATAAAATAAAAAATATTTAAGATATCCTAACTTATCAATATACTACATTTTGAAAAAATCACGTATCACGTATTTCGAATCAAGTCGTATCCTGTTATACATGTCAAGTTCGCGCTTCCTAGTTTCTTATATGCAACAATCACTTTCCCAAGGTCTCAAAATAATTAAAAACTAGTGGTTCAATTTCAACTATCTAATATATAATTCTTGGGTATCATGGTTAACATAAGTTGATTTAGAGGATAACCTTTTTTTTTAAAGAAATAATGAAATTTATTCAATCATATAGAGAGAAGAGCCCTCTTTAGATGGCTTACAAGAGCTAAAGACATATAAGGAAACAAAGACTAAATGTAGGGAAGATTTAAAGAATCTAAAAATAAGGCACCTCTAATCCTTCTAGAAATACCAGTTGCATTACTGAATTGGATATTTTTATTAAGACTATTTGCTTCCATAGAGAAGAATTCAACAACATGATTGACTTTATGAGAACAAAGGCGGAATTTGACTTGAAGATTATGGATCAAATTTTGAATTTCCTTGATAGGTCTTCTAAGCTTCCAATGACATTAACTGAAATTATTTGTAATACCATCCAAAATAAGCCTTGAACTGATTTCCACTTCAAAATTGCTATCACCTCTACTTAGACTGTATTCCAGAGCCCTCTTGATTGTTAAAGCCTCTACCAATAAAAGACAATCTCCAGTTTCATAGTTAGAAAGAGCCAAAATCAAACTACCATTGATGTCTCTAAGAATAGACCCCATCCTCATATTACCATTGCTATCAATCCAACCTTTAGTATCTTTTGAGTCTACCAGCTGCTGGTTTTTTCCATCTAACAAACCGATCAGGGAAAGGGTAAACTAAAGACTTCTTGAGATTTATTGTTTTAAGAATGTTTAGAGTAACATCCTGGCCATCACCAGTAAAGGAATAAAATTGAGCCATTTCAGAAATTCTGTTAATAACATTGGAAATAATATTATTAAAGAACATCTTTTTTCCTTCAAAATGACCCTTATTTCTACTCATCCGTATCTCCAACTGAAATGACTTTGAAAGTCCATTTAGATAACTGGGAGTGACCTGATTGAAGCCACCAATGGATCAAGATAACGTGAATGGAATTGTCAATAAATAGACCATCCATTGAACTATAAAAAAAAGCCACACCTTATTAGCTATTGGACCTTGAATGAAAGGTGCCTAATTGTCTCTGTAGTATCTTTAAAGCAGATACATATTGAAGCTAACTTAATTCCCACACTTTGCATGGCTTCATCTAAAGGAGCACTCTTAGTAAGAAGCTTCCAGGAGAACACTAACATCTTGGGAGGGATTTTAGTATCCCAAATAGCCTTAAAAGAATATGAAGAACGTTTACACTTTCTAATTAATTCATAAGAAGATGCAAAAGAGAATTTACCATTAGAAGAGGGCTTCCACACTAACTCGTGATCTAACACTTCTGTATTGTCTTCTAACTTAGAGAAAACTGCACAAATTCTTTTAAAAGCCAAAGAACCATATATATACCATCCCTAGTAGAATACTTCTTATTCATAAACTGAGCTCACAAACCTTTTCCAGACTGAATCTTCTAAGATAGTTTTAGATTAGTTGCTTCCACCTGAGAGTAAAGACATTTAATACCTAGGCCTTCTTCTGCTGGAGGATAACAAAAAGATTTCCACCTTATCCAATGATATTTCTTTCCAAAATCTGTTAAAAATCCCCCAAAGATACAACTGAACAAATTGTTAACAATCTTAATGATTTTTGCAGAGGGTTTAAAGAAAAGAGAGTATACAAAGGTATATAGGAAAGAACTGATGTAATCAAAGTAAGTCTTCCACCCATAGATAGAAACTTATTTTTCCAACTACTAATCTTGTGAGAAACAACTTGAACTAAGGAATCAAAGAACCAAAACCTCTTGTCACACCTAGAGTTATCTTCCAACTTGTATCAGCCTAGTCTAAAGCCCAACCCAGAATCCAAATCGAATAACCGTACCATATTATGTAACTAATGGTCCATATGCACATGTGACCAATTATAATGAACCCAAAAACATTCTATATGGTCCCACATCTAATGAACAACCTCCATAAAATACCCTAGCTGGATTTGTCGACCCGAACCAATTAATACTCGACACAAACCCCAATCTCTCTGAAACTGAGCCAAGATCAAATCAAAATCTCAGAAGGAGTTCCATCGGATTTTCAGAGGTGAATGATAAAGTGGAGATTGAGGTAATTTCAAAAAGCAACAACATTATTCTTGTCAAATGTATGCTGAATTCAGAGAAGCAATCCTGGTGGTGCTTTTTCATGTATGCAGATCCGGTTGTGGAGAATAGAGTGTTAATATGGGAGGACCTCCGATAGAGAAGGGGGTGACAGTGTCCTTGTCTTAATGCAATGAGATGCAATAATTAAATGAAGCGCATAGGATTAATAAAATTGAGGGAAATTCACATTGAACAATGGAAGGTTGGAAGCAGCCAACATTAAGGAGCATATAGATAAATTAATGGGAAATGAGGCATGGAAAACCCTCTTTCCAGGAACATTTGTTATTCACGAAACAATCAAAGGGTCCACTACTATTCTGTGGTTGTTAATTTCTCCATCCATAAAAAAGGTGCATCATCGCTTCGATTTGAATCAATTTGGACCACAAACCAGGAGTGCAAAGAGGTAATAGCAGTTGGAATATCTCGTGCGAGGGATCTTATCTCTTTCATTTTGCCCAAAAATTGAAAGATTGTAGGAAATTCAAGTAAATTTAAAAAACATTTTAAATTAGTATTTACCTCTTAGCTTGTATTTCTCTTTTAAATTAGGGTTCTTTGCTTAACATATGGTTGTAAGTTGCATTATTTGACAAGAGTTGAATAATGAATTAGTAAGTATAGTGAGATTATTCTCAAATCTTCTTTTTAATCACTAGGTTATCTCCCCGTCAAATACTGTTGATAGAGATGTGCCCCAAGAGCTAATAATAGATATTTTTTGGTACGTAGGGCCATGTTTGTTATAGTCATGTTCTAAAATGTTCAACACATGAACACGACTAGTCCATAAAAATTAATACAAAGAGAAATGGATAGAGACTATACATCTCGACTTAGGGTAGGAATTGTGCTAAAACTTTACGGGTAACCTAAGAAATTAAAAAATCCTATATTTTCCCAAAACCTATATTTCATGAATTCACTTTTACTTATGAAATCCCATATTTTTTGGTTGTGATTCGGGTGTCCTCGTTCAGTACTCCTCTCGCTCAGGTTTGTGCAGTTGTGGGTGTATGTGTGCACGACTGTAGAAGAAAACGATGAGGAAAGTGATCCTGAGTATCTGGCTGAAGCAAATGAGGATGTATTTGACTGGGATTTATCTTGGAAAATGCTTGATGTTGGAAGGGAAATTGTCAAACAACATTTTGATGAAACAATAGAGATATAGTAAACAATTTGATGAAACAATAGAAATTAATACTTTGTTATGCCAGCATTTTTTGCTTTGCTTGTTCTGCAGCCCTATGTCGATGTCTACCAGATTTTTTTCCCCCCACCCCATGCCAGTGACCTCACCCACCACAAAAAAAAAGAAGAATCCATCTTTGGGTAGAATATCCTCCCTGTTACTGTTTTGCATTTGAAAAGACTGTTAAAAATATGATTGCTTTACCATTGCTTATAGTAATTGTTTAGTCTATACTCCTCTTGGCCAGAAACGGTTTAGCATATAATTGCTAACATGGGTATAGAGAAGATGTAAGAGTTGGGGGATGATATCAACACTTTGCTCAGATTTTGTCTTTTTAAAAAAAAAAGTGTTTTTAGAGGCTTAAAAGGAATCTTTTTGCATTTTTCAATTGCTTTTTTATGGGGTTTGTGGATGGGTGGGGGTGGGTTAAGTAGCTATGGTGTTTATGAAACCGTGTCATCACCACATTGGGCTGTCGATTCACAAACTAGGTCTCCCTAGCATTTTCCTTATAATATTTAGACCAATAGAAGGTCAAGAAAATTCGAGGATGCAGTATTATTTGTGTTTTGTGTTTGGGTTCACAAACTAGGTCTCCCTAGCATTTTCCTTATTATAAGGGGTGGGCACACCTTGGAGTTCTACGTACTTGTATCTTAAGTTGAACTAGGCACGGGGAAGTAAAATTCTTCATAAGATAAACCTTCAATGGACGTTAATGTAGATGGACACAAAGATGGGAAGAGTAATGGCACACAATTATTTAAAGCCATTGAATATTTTCGGCTACATGGGCATATAATAGCCAAAGCTCATCAAGATATGCGGTTTTTCGACCTGCCATTGTCAACTGCATTTTATAAGCTAGTGCTTGGTCAGGTAAGCTAATTCTTTAATTTTAAATATAATATATTTCTTTTTAAGATGCCAACTAGGTTTATTAGTTTATTTTGGTGGATAAATTAAGTTCTCTCCAATCCAATGCAGGAGCTTGACTTGCATGACTTATGTTGAAAATGAAAAGATTTTGCAAGAAATGAAAAATACTTGTTTACCGGACTTGGTTTTCTGTCAATTTGTCACCACACCTCAGCTTCCTCGGGGTGGTTTAACTGTGTTTGATACAAATTTGACTATTATGAGCAGTAGAGAAGAACCGGGGTAGGTTCTCACAGTGACTTTGAATAAGGAGGTAATGGTTTTATCTGCCCATTGTTGTTTTTTCGATTCTACACGTCTCGCTAGTTCTCTCATCTCTGGCGACAGATTGACTTCAATAAGGTACTTGTCTCCCTCCCTTAGTCTCTCTCTCTCTCTCTCTCTCTATATATATATATATATATATATATATATATATATATATATATATATATATACGAAAATTGTGTGAAAACAAATTTATCTAACAACGTGAAAATTTATGTCCCAAAGTGGCTTCGCCACTGTATATATACCTACAATTTTTATATGAATCTTAATCTTCTTTATATCTTTAAACTATAGTACTTAATAAATATTTTAACTATTCAAGCCCCTTCTAAATATGTGGAGGAAGTGAATTAGTTTCTGTTTTGTTTTCATGATATAAGTGAAAAATGAACATTGTACCATCTTTATCTAGATACTTTCTCAGTCCAAGTGAAAACTTACCAATGGGTGTGGGTTCAAACTTTAAGGATAATGGTCAGACCTTTTCTTCTTAAACATAATTTTCTAATAAAATTGGGTATTCGTAGGGATTCTGATCCCCAGATTAAATTAGGTACCGGGATGGAGATGCAATTTTCAAACGGGGATGGGGAATTTCTCCTCTGCGTGGCCTCGCCACGTACAACCCTACCTCATTGCAGTCCTATTTACGAGAACAAAATGTTGAGGAAGAGGTATGGTATACAACAGGCGTCTAAATTTACTTGCATTAAATACTCTCTCAAGGAAATGTCTGTATCCTCTCTCCCCATAATCTCTCTGGACCCGCTATGTAGTTTTTCCCAATGTGGCCTTTCTCTTTTTCTTTCTACAACGTATTCTCTTTTCCCATGTGAACATTTTTTCTTAGCACTGATTATATAAAAGTTGAGAGGTGGGTATATTCAATGTTGCTTCATATACCCAAATTACTATTTTATTCAAAGTTGCTTCATATACCCAAATTACTATTATAGCACCAACTCACGACCCTATTTATTGCTTAGATTTTTTAATTAAACTAACAAAACCTTATATATTATATATCATGACTATATTCAAAATAAATAATACATTAATATAAATGTTATATATTATATTTATATATATACGTGCGTGTGTATGTGTTAATATTGACGTATATATTGTACTTTATATGTATCTTTTTATAACATATGTTAATCTAAATATATGTAAACTATATTAACAGTAGAGAAAGGCTTCTATGTGGACCTTAATTAAGGTCTCCATACGGACCTGACAAAAATGACTCCGTTTTTCAAATAGAACATCCAACCAAAGTAAACATCAAACTTCAATCCATTTCAGCTGTTCCATGCACCGGAGCTCCATTCCACAACTCACCGATTCAATATGGAACATTATATATTCAACCGATCCCCTATGCGACCTTAAATAATCAAGTGGTTCCTTATACGATCTTAGATAGCCAACCCATCCCATATGAAACCTTAAATAGGCAGTCTGTCCCTGATTCAACCTTAAATAGTCAAACAGTCTCCTTTGGCACCTTAAATAGTTAATAAGTTCACCATAGGACTTTAAATAGTCTTCCAGTCCCGAATGCGAACTTAAATAGTCCATCGATACCCTATGTGTCCTTAAATAGTCAACATGGGACCTTAAATACTTAATATTGGACCCCATGTGACCATAAATAGTCGACAGGTCTCCCATAAGACCATAAATAGTCAAAAGGGTCCTTATGCAATCCTAAATAGTCAACAGGCCCCCTTTAGGACAATAAATAGTAAACGGGTTCCGTTTAGAACCTTAAATTCTCAATTGATCTCCCAAAGGGCCTTAACTAGTCATCTGTTCCCCTACACAGCCTTAAATATTCTACTGCTTCCCCATCCTTGTGCAACCTAAAATAGTCATGTTATTCCCTAAGCAACCTTAAATATTCTTCGGTCCCCTATGCGATCCTTTGCGATATTAAATAGTTAATTCGACCTGAATTGAACCTTAAATAGTCAATCGGTCCCCATGCCACCTTAAATAATCAACTAGTCCCTAATGGGACTTTAAATAGTCAATCGGATCCCGATGTGATCTTAAATAGTCAACTGTTTCTTTATTTAAACCTAAATAATCAACGGTCCCTTATGTTAAATAGTCAATATTGAACCTTAAATAGTCAACTAGACTCCCCTTGGACAATAAATAGTCAACATGTTCCATGGGACCTCAAATAGTCAACCAAGTCTCCTATACACCCTTAAATAGTTAACCAGTCCCTTACGAGATCTTGAATAGTCAATCAGTCACCTATGCGACACCCTAATTAGTCAACTAGTGCAAGTCCATGTAATACCCCGTAATTTTATTGATATTTATTTAATGAATTAATTGAATTAAACGAGAATTTATTTGGAAATTAATCCGGAATTAAATACTGGTGAGATGTGAGTTGGTATTTGAGTATGATGTTAAAATAAAATATTACTCAGAATATATGGTAACATATGAGTATTGAAAATATTAAATTTGTCGCGAGGCAGAAATACGACAATTTGAGAAACTTAGTTGAGACGCGTGTGTCAGTCGCGTCAGGAATGAATTTAATTAGATTAAAAAGAAAATTATATTTTTATCAATTGAATGGTCATTTTGAGAGCGCTAACGTGTCCGGAAGGGTCGAGATAGTCAGAAAACACTAGCCGGGGGTTTAGTTTGGGTCCCGGGGCATTTTTAGGCCAAACCGGCAACCCAGAAGGGTATTTCGGTAATTTTAAAAATTTAGGAATTAAAACCCACGAATTTTAGAGTTAAATTAGATATTATTAGAGTGGCCATTACCAGCCAAAAACAAAAGAGTGAGCTACGGGAGTTTTGAGAGAAGTTGGAGAGAGGTTACAAGAGAGCCAAACCAAAGCCATCACCCATCACCACCATTCTGGAAGGATTTTTGACAGGAAATAGGAGAGAATCAGCCTATAATCACCGAAAACAAATCTGAAGAACAAACCTAAGGCAAGTTATTTGATGTTATTAGGTTCAATGAATATTTCCTCCATGTTTAGTATAGAAACTGTTTATGCCTTGAAAGTTTTGATGAAAAACCCAATGGGATTGTTGTGAAACTCGTGATTTTGGATAGGGATTGCATGTAGAATGGTTATGGATGAATTCAATACCCAAAAATGTAACTTTTTATGACTTGAAAACGGATTAATAAGGAGTCTTTATAGTCAATTAAATTCTGGATTCATGTCCATAGGGGTTGGGGCAAAATTTGGGGATTTATGATAATTTCATGTTAATTAGGAGGATTTGACCCCAAAAATATGTTAAGGAGCGATCTAGGAGGACTTAGAGTAATTTAAAAACATTAAAACTTAATTGGGATGATCTTAGAATGGATTTAGAGAAGAGAAATTGAAGAAAAATGAAGTTGGGAAATTTCTGGGCGTTCTCTGCCATCTCGTTAGAAGACCAACCCAGTTCGTTCGAACAACCTCATTCGAACGAGCTTCTAACGAGATTCCAATACCCCTTCTAACGAGTTTATAGTTCGTTCGAAGCCATTCGTTCCAACGACATTTGTTTGAACGACCTCGTTCGAACAAGATTTCAATGACTTCTAACGAGTTCACAGAATGGTCTTTTTAGGCCCGATTTTAGTTTTGAACCTTCCGTGGGCTTATATAATTGAGTGTTATTCTTCCCTTGTGATTAGTGGGTATAGTTGTGAAATTAGAGTACGTTTAGGATTGAAACTTAGAATTATATAATAGACCGGGTGACTTCTATGGGTTAGGTTGTAATAACTTGAAATTTGCGACGTGAGAAGAGTTGACATTCTATATTGTATATTATTCGGGGACGTGTAAGTGTGAAACAATTAATGATGAGATAGGAATGTATAATATACCTATATTAATATTATAAGATATCTAAGATGTGTGAATGCTTAGTATGTCTGTTTATCTGTGTATAACATACCTACCATACTTGCTATCACGGGAGGTCGGCGTTCGATCAGGGTCATCTAATCTTTGTGTGCCTACGGGGGGATTTAGATCGGTACCTTGAGGACATAGATCAGAGAATGACTTTTTGGTGAGTTAATAAGTCTGCTGATCATGGGAGCGTAGGTATGTGCGTGACCCATGAGATGTGAACTATGTTCGTCTCCATTATGTGTGATTGTTACTTACTGAAACGGTTCCTGAGAGATTCGAAATACGTGGTCCTTATGTACGTGATGTACAGGGATTTGATAGCAGAGTATGTGTGCACCGCAGCTTAGACTAGGGGTGCCATTATTGTATATTTACGATAAGATTAATATACTAATAATTGGAATGGACTGTTTATTATAGTGTAAGTGTGAATAATTATAACATTTTTAGTAGAGATAAAATGGGAAGATTCATAGTAATCATTATAACTAATTTTGAGGTATATAAAGTAAGACCCTCAGTTTATATTAAAATGTCAGGAATTGAACTTGGAAACGTATAGTAAAGTCATATTATGGATTGGACTAGTTAGATAGTGGAAGAACTAGAATGGGTACGGGTACGTTAGGAGTGCACAATTAGTTGAGAGGTGAGGACCTCATGTGAGTGCACGCACTATCATGTATTTTATATTCATTGTTTAATGACATTAAACACTTTTTATATTTTAAACTGTTTTCACAATCGGGCTCTGATCCGTTTTCTTTCAAATCTATTTTTTTTTGTAAAAACCTTTTAGGTGCCCAACCACAAGGACACCAAGCTTAGAAGTTCCATTCCAGTGACGTGCTGTAGCTGCTGTGGAAGTTACAGGACCTTGATTATAGACGCCTCCACTTTCTACCTTGATTCCATTTCAGAATTATTTATCTGTAGGGCATGTCGCCCCTTTTCTCTTAGAGACGGTTTATTTATTCAGTTTTATTTCAGTTTTGGATGTAATTAATTAGTGATTTAGACTTTATATTCGGTTTTATTTAGTATTCGGATTATTCTGAGGAGTATTCCTCCAGATTCATTTTATTTCATTGATTATTCTATTGTGACTGTGATGTGGTTGTGGTATTAACATTTCTTAATTTAACTTGGTTGTATGTTAATCTAATTTAATTAAAATTGACAGCTCACTTTTTAAATATTAGGTGGCTAGAAATTGTTAAAATGCTTTTCGATAGTGATGCTATGAACTGAACCAACTTGACATTTTGTATTAATTTGAATAAAGGATTAGCTACCCGATATTTAATTAGTCGGGATGTCACAGTCCACAAGTGCAAGTCCCATATTGTGACATTCTTGCTAGAAAACTTTTCTTTAAGGTCCAACGACATGTTGTGACACGTATCAGTGATGTTGGTCCCTATGTCCTTTGAGACTGAGTTGAGTATCCAAGACAAAACCATATTGTTGCATCTATCCCATGAATAAGACAGGGGGCTATTCTCAGCTGGTTGAGGAATGGAACCATCAATGAAACTAACTTTATTTTTAGCAGTGAGAGCCATTATCATGGATATGTTCCAAGTGTGATAGTTATCACTTGTTAACTGTTATGAAACAAGAACAGAACGAGGGCTATCTCCATGATGAAGAAAGTAAGGACTAGAAGATTTTACTACGAGATCAAGAATTGATCTATTTGTGGAGGATGAATTTTCTTCGTTATCCATTTTGAATGAGAGAAAAAGATTCAAGAAAGAAAGAAGAAAGAAGGAGGAATCAATACGAACAAAAAACTCAAATGTTAGAGTTGAAAGAGAGCTCTTGTACCATTTTATAATTTGGATGAAAGAATCCAAATGAAAGAGAGAGATAAAATGGTTTTCATTCTATATTGTTTATCAATGATGTACAACAACTTCCTATATATATATATAGGAATATAAGAGAGATAATTAATGATTAACAGAAATGAAGAAATGACTAGCAGAAAAATAGGAGAAACAAATTTTAACTTCCTAACTATAACAATAAACTAGCCACTTGCCTAGCTGTCTAACTAATATTTACATGATAAAACTGACCTTACTATTTTTATTTAATGCGAACTATACTAACCTTGCAGTTTTGTATTACAGCCGTCTGTACTTTTGCTCTCGGTTGTCGTTATGCTTGCCTCTCGATTGGGGTTGCATTTTTTTGCCAGCTGTTTTTGACTATTTATGGATCTGATATTTGAGATGTTTCGAATTTTGTTGCATGGTCCATGTGGTTTGCTTGTCTAGTGATGTTCTTTCAGGTTTGCTTAATTTCATTTTTTTTTCTTTTTTCATATTTATTTTAAGCTGTAAATTTAATTATTTTTTTATTCATAGGGTTCTATATACCATTTTCGAGATACTCAGCCATTGGTATGCTCGATTATGATTTTCTCTTTGGAGAAGAGTGACATTCTTGTTGCCTCACATTCATAAGTAAGTTTTCAAATTACTATTGTTAGTATATTTAATATATAATCATAAATAAATTATTTCAATTCTCTTGATTAATTGCTAATAAAATTTGTAATTTTGCTTCGCAGATTATTTGGCAGTGCATACATCAGGAGGCCTCAGAGACTAGACGTTGCACCCGATGTTGCACCAGTTGTAGGACCATTCTACTCTACTTTCCATAGGATATATCCGAGGCGGAGATATAGTATAGAAGCATAGAAAGAGTATACCAAAGAGTTGACGAGAGTAGCTCTAGTCGTGCTTATGTCTTCCCTGGAGTTTAGCAGATGGGCTGCAGGCCACGCAGATCAGATTACTCTCACTCGAGACCAGAGAGATGCAACTATACGACATTGGTTTTGGTTCTGATATTCACATAGTATTTTCCAAGTTTTGACATTTTAGATTGCACATTATATTTTTGATTTCCCGTTTTTAGCTACATCTATTAACACTTGTTAATTCTTTTTTCATCATGGGTGGTTATTTCTCTAAAACACTTGGGCTACCAATTTGAAACTGTAATATAGCTATTGGGGAACCATTTCTCTCTCTGCCTCTTGCACTTCTTTTTATCCAGTTCATCTCTCTCTCTACTCTCTCTCTCTCCTTCCCTTTTACCCTCCATATTCCTCGAGTCCCATTTTTCCTGGATTGTAATATCTACACATCTTAGTTATAAGAACCCCACCTGAAACATAAAAGAACATCGTCGAACACTTTAAACACGTCTTCTACTTGTCACACTCTACTTTAACCCAAAATTAACACACACTCTATTAATTCTTATTGAATAACAATCTAGTACTTCTCTTTCCTTTGATATCCATTTATCACTGTGAGTTTAGTCCCCCTCGAGCCACACCCTTTTCCCTCATTTCCTCGCTTCAATTCTAAATCTATAAACAGCCTCACAAATGACCATTTTTTGTTTTATCTCACCTTCCTATCACACTCTTGTCCTATTGCCTAGAAGTTTTTTGAATATCCTCCTTCAACATTAGTCTTTTACCTTCTTGTTTCCCTCGTCTTATTTGCATCTCTCTTCTCCAATCTCCACCTTATTTTCCCCTCCTAGTTGTCAGAGGGAGATTGAGAATTGAATTGGACAAAGGAGAAACAATTGGAGTTAGAGAGGTGTTATCTTCGATGGTTATATGCAGTTCAATCCTTAGCCCTTGGGTTTGGGGAAATATATGTCCATGAAAAAAAAGGAATTAATAGGTGTTAATAGATGTATCTAATAGAAGGGGGGAAATCAGTTTTTGAAAAATGTGGTGTGAAATTTGAAAATGTCTTCGTAAACCTGGGGCTGTATCATTTTTGTAGTGTACTTATAGATGTATTTACTACTCATATATATGATGCTGACATTATGTTTTTTATATTTCAGTTATTTGTTTGCTAATCAGTCCAAGTCTTCATTACTTTTGTCTTTACTATTTTCCTTAAATTTATTTTAATTACTGGTTCCTCTACATAGTTCAATAAGCAATTACACAAATAATCATTAAGGGCCTGTTTGGCAACCCAATTCCAAGCCGTGGAATTAGAATTGGAAGGCCTATTTCAATTTCGTGGAATTGAAATTGGCCTTCCAATTCCATTTCCATGGCTTGGAATTGGATTGCCAAACGTACCATAAGCATATAGATGGTACATCATAATGCTTCTTGGGATAATGTACGCATTGCATTCTCGTGTTATTAATTGATATTCTTTGTGTCCAGATTTTTTGGGTGAGTAGACATGTTGCATTGCAATTTTGCACAATCTCGAAATTTTTTATCCCTCAAAGGCATTGAATGGAATCTATTATTTCTAAAGAAATTAAAAAATCCAAAGAAAAAGCTAATTTTTAACCTCAAAATTTTGACCCTTACTAGAGCCTATGGTAAGTATGTTGTCACAGCTAATGTACATATGATTTATCAATTCTATATATGGTTATTTGAAGTTGACAAATATAGGTTCTGAATTCCTTTCTCGTAAGTGTCTTATTCGTACTTGTAAATGATATTCTGGGTTGTTTGAGTAAGAAGGTGGAAATATTTTATTCATATCTCTCGCTCAGTAATGGATACTAATGGTTCCATTGGTATCAAAGCTTCTATATTCTTAAACATACTATTTAAATACAGCTTTTTAAAAGAATAACAAGTGCACGAAAAGTCTTTTCAAACTGAGATTATTTTGAAACAGTGAGTGATAGTTATCTCTTGGTAACTCAAATGAAAGTTGATACATAATAGGTTTATTTTGGATTCTAAATGTGTATTGTTAGTTTAACAGACGTAAGCTTCTTTTATGACAATTCCTTAGATGTCGATTGGAAACCTAGTTCAAAACCTTCAAGGAACATATTTTATTCAACTAGATTTGGTTCCCCCATTAATAAACTGATTATATTAGAATTATGATTGATCCAATAGATATTTAGTTAGGCATCATATTTTGCATTTTTTATATGTCATTCTGTTTTTGTTGTTTGGTTATTAGTCTTAATAAAATTGTAGTCATAAGTCCCATAATTTCAATTTCATGTGAACTTCGCATTAACAAGTGTTGTTTTTTCTTCCTAATCCACCCTTTATTGTATCTTTGGCAAATATGAAAGCTATCATTCACAATGTGAATGACAATGTTGTTGTAACTTTCTAGTACATTTTTATATGTCCTAGTATTTTCCTCGATGTTTTCTGAAATCCTTACAAAACAAAGCATTTCAATTTTATTCAACTTTTATTGTTAACAAATTCTTATTAAATTTTGAATGATTATTCAAAGTCATGACTAGTAGTGGCAAAACAATGGGATGAACTTAATTTGGATAGGTTAAATATGGGTTGAGCTTAATGCGAGTTGGGCTAAATATAGGCGAATCAAATATGAGCTTGACCAACTCATTTTTTTATAGTAAAGGTATATGTAAAAAAAACTCATATTTTACTCATAACTTTTAAAAATGAGTTTTATATTTGACTCATAGCTTTTAAAATTGAACCCCATATCTGATTCATAACTTTTAAATATGAAATTCCATATTTAAATGACTGAATTAATATAAATTATTTTATTATTTGGACAATATTCTGCCACTACTAGTCATGACTCAAAGAATGCTAAGTCTTCGCTAACTTGAATTACATCCCATTAACAAGACTTTCAAGTCGTCCTGCGTAGGTTTTGTTCAAAAGTACAAAGATGTTAGATCGTGTCATCAAATGAACCACGCATATATGGTAGTTAGTTGCTTCCATTAATAGCTGTGAAGATTGTTACCTATGCAACTTTAATTTAGAGACCATATGATTTACTCTTATAATAATACTATAGGATTAAAATAAAATTATTCATTAATCAGATTGAATAACTAACAAATTAATCCCCATAAATACATTAACACTAACAATTGATACCAACTTATTACACGTATAAATCAGGGTTAATTACATTTTTTCCTGGAACTTTGCTTCATTTTTCACTTTGTCATTTTACTTTCATTTTCTGGGCTTAACTTCCTGAACTTTCAAAATCACAAGTAACCAATATCATTAACACCGTTAGTATTCAGATGGAAAATTAAGTCATGCATGTGTCATTCACATTAGGGTATTTTGGTCCAAATCAATTAATAATATTTTAAAAAATAGAAATTATAGAAAAACATTTAAATATTATTTACAAAATATACTAAATACATAAAAAAAATTACATTTTTGAAAATTCCAAAAAGTATTCTTAAAATTTAGAAATTAAAAAATTAGTTTTTAAATTATAAAAAGAATGAAAAAATTTACAGAAATTAAAGAAAATTAAGAAACTTAAAATTATATAAAATTAACAGACCGAAAATTACTAAAAACTTAATTTCTTTTACAGAAAATAGTAAAAAACTTTAAAAATTCGGGAAATAGTAGAAAACACAATTTAAAAATTTCAAAAACAGAAAAATATTGAAATAAACTTTAAAAAATATTTAAATGATAAAAAAAATATATAAAAATTTGGAAATCCCAAATTTTTATTGAAAAATTCTAAAAATAGCAGGAAAATAAATTTACAGCAGAAAAATTGTTTTCAGCAAAATAAAAAAGACATTTCAGAAGAAAAAATATATTTGTAGAAAAAAAAATTATAAGTTCTTAACTGGTTCAAAATTTTAATATTCCTTTTGGTGATTAAGTAAGAGAAAATACGGGATCTAGAAGATGGTTGGGAATTCCAAGGTATTATTAATAAGGTTCTTTTAGAAGATCTTCTAATTTCTGCCAACATCGTCTTGAGTCATTCTTCGCCCCGTCTCTTTCGAGGTTTGGAATATGAATGATATTCACAATTAGTTCTCTCTTTTGAGGTTTAATATACGAAAGATATTCAATGTTGGGAAGTGAAGTAGGTATATAAAACAAACACTATCACAATCTCAAATAATTCTTATTATAATAAATGACTTTCAAGAGAGGATTACATGCTATTTTATATAGCAAGAGCTGAAAAATGTTTGCTCTACTGAAGAAAGCACGAAAAAGTGGGAAATCAATGATACTTATTGCCACCTAACCTAACTAACTACTCTAAGATTCAAATTCCAATATCCTCTCACATTTTCTAATTCCGCCCATTGGGCTGACCATAAACATCATTTCCCTTCCTCTAAAAAAGCTCGGCCTCAAGCTTGAGACGAAAAATTAATAATGTTCATGCCAAAGAAAAAAGTATTTCTAAGTCTCCTGATTGGATAATCCTGACATTTTCTAGCAGCAACATTAGAATTTGTAGCGATTGAAAGTTTGGAATAACTCTCAAATTTTCAGCCCTGAGAAAGTCTACCTCTTCGACAAAATTGATGAGGAAAGGATTAGAACAGGGAGCATTTCATGTTATCGGCAACAAAGGGTTATCACTTGAGTATGGTCGTTTTAAGTAAGTTTGTTTTATAATTTGAAATGCACTTGTATAGATAACAAAATAGGTACATAAATACATGTGGATGAGGAGTCCAGAGGAAATCAGAAAACGAATAAACACAAGGCAGAAAAGAAAATCAAAATGTTGATGTGCATAAATAAAGAAACATCAAGAGAAACAATGCTACATAACACACGTTTTCACACGACCCGTTGACCTGTTTTGCCATCCCTAATTATGGTCAATAATATGGAATTTTCATATTTTTGTTCGGAGGCTAATTTAATTGGTCCCTATTATCGTCCATTAGCTAAGTAGTAAAACAAATAACTTTAGAATACCTAATTGTCCCAAGACCACTTTGGGTACCTATATATATATATATATATATATATATATATATATATATGGGTCTAAGGTAGGGTTTTAAGCTGCATAACACATCTTAAAGGTTAGAGATAGAGAGAGAGGCAAAACACTGTTCATATTTTTGTAAAGTGGTGAGTAGAGAGAAAATGGCTTATCTCACAAATCATCAAGTTTTCATCTCGTGGAGTGACCACACACTAGGTTTATCATATAATAGAAGGTTCAAGGCAATTAGGGCGTTCTAGAAAGTTATTGGAAGGAAACAAAAAGCATCCTCTTTATGTTCTACAAATTACATTTATCCTCATTCGGATCACTTACAAGATCCTTTAAGGTATTGTGATTCAAAACCTCAGGTTTATGGTTTTAAATCTAGTTTTATAGATTTCTTTCTAATGCATGACTGATTTTTTTAGTAATGCATGACTGATCAAAGCTTTTTAGGCAACAAAGTTTCTCATTATATAAATCCCCAACACAATATGCAGAAGTAAAAAAATAACATAACACTGGTATTTAAGTGGAAACCCTTACGCGTTAGGACAAAATTATTTCCTTCTTTCGAGTTCTAAAACACGTGTCTTCATAGATGGATTTGAGGATGCATATGACTTGTAGATACACTTGCGGTATCTGTAATTCCCAAATCCCAAACCAGTAGCAAGTATAAGCCTAGGTGAAAAAATATTTTTCTTTGTAAAATTATTGAATGGATATTATAGGTAGTAAAATCATTCTAGTAATGGTTCAATACCGTTAAAGATGAGCATAATATAAACATGAACAATCCCACACAAGAATATTATTTACGTGGCTTGGTAATGTACCTACATCTACGAGGTGTTACTCTATCTTTATATATCGTCTTTTGATAATAAAAAATTACGCGCCCTTTTCCTTAGGGTGAGGGTTACATTTATATAAAAAAGATAGAGGCTGAGCCGTGTGGAACTCTTTGACCTTAGATAGCTATATTGACTTGATCGATTTGATATAATTATGATATTTTTTCTTATCGTCACCAACCATTCTTATCCCCTTAAAGTTAGATCATTAATAAAATTAATGGAAAGTGTCTCTTCCTATAATGTGGCCGAATAATCCCCTACAATTGCCCCCAATGCCTTGCAACTAGTCAGGGGTATAGGTTTGTTCACTCCTCAAATTGGATCCTATTTGTGGCTATCGGTAATAATTGGTTATCCATCGGTACTATGATATGAGAATGTTAACATGTGCTAAAATTTTAAAAACTCTTTATTTTTCCCCCAAACTTTGGAGGTAACGTGAGTAATTTGCCCCATCATTTTTAAGGGTATGTGGGTAAATATGCACCGATCTGCCCAGAGGGTGGTAGCCGGTACCACCCACCATCTGGGGGGTGCCCAAAATTATGGGATGCGCCTCGAAAGTTATTCCATACCACTAGCTCATTTCAAGACATCAGTTTGGCTCATTGCCTTCTCATTTCATCTTCAAGTTTGTATCAGAGCTTTATTTTTTTCCTCCACACTATAAGTCCACTTCTCCCTTATTTTTTCTTGCAAATTTTTACCATAAACACCTATTTTCCCTACTTATCATTCATTATCTCTCTACAAAGATGATCTATATCATAAATGAAAACACTATAGAGGAGTTTTGGCATTATTAATTCCTTGAGTGGTTTACTGTTGAGATATAGGAGGGTCCCCTTGATTATAACAATATTGGAGGGAAACTGGTTGTTATCTCAGTTTGTGGTAGAAGCTTGCGTTACCTTTCTTCCAAACCGAATTTTTCTTGAGTGTTGCCAATTTTTTTTTGACGTGGTCCCTTTTCAGTGCTCTCCTAATTCTCGAAGGATTATTATTTGGGTCCTTGATATCAATGAATTGCATGGCACTAATATAGGGATCCCTGAAACTGTAAAATATTGGGAGCACTTGCCTATCCTAGAGAGTGGTGAGACCTACAAGGCACCTAGGTGCCCTAAAGGGTGTGTGTGTGAAATAGGCTTAGCTTTCCTTCGATGTTATTCTTGTTCGCACATGCTCTTTTCTAATTTTGTGGATTTTGCCTGCAGGTCGCCGAAAGAAGCCATCCGAAAGAAATTAACTTTCTTGAATTAAAGAAACCTTGGTCACTAAAACAACCCTCGATTGTTACTGAACACCCAAGATTGGCTTTACTATTGATTTCACACACTTTCACCACCACATCCTTTGTTGCTCTACCAATTTATAAAGATCCATAAATCCCTAAAGTGCTTGGCATGAAGAACACTTTTGTCTACGAGTACTGATCGAGGTGGAAAACCGAGCGTCCGTGTAATACACTAATCATTGTTATCGGTTTCCAACCACAATATAAAAACCTAAACTTTGACTACACTCTTACGGAGTATAATGGCTAGTCTGGGTTTCGAATCCTCAGGGAACTAGGATGAGTGAACGTGACAACAAAGGTAAGACTGTTAACCCTAACTTGACTCTAAAAATAAATAAAAAAATGATTGAGATGGGAAATAACTAATTAATTAAGTGAAAACTAAATTAAACTACTGCATTAACATTGTGAGCAAAATCAACTAAGAATGACTTAACAGGAATGAAGGAAAAACAGGTTGGGAATACAATCCCCCAAACCCTAGTAGATTTACCATATAGAATGCTAGAATTTTGAATTAGAAATTTAATTGAACCCGGTCTTTAGTACTCCCAAGCATTAACATATATGAGGTTCAAGCCCGCATCATACATAGTCAGATGATGAGTAAAGCAGTGTCGCAATAGCTACACGCGCATCACATCCTTAAACACCACGGCTGTAAAAAGGTTTATGATGGGTGTGATAACTACACAACACGATTCATTCAAATTTCAATTCAAACCCTAGTTTCTACATGGCTAAATTACATCGGGTTGGGTTTATGACACCAACCCTTGGAAATCTACCCTAACATGGTGAAATTAATGAAAACTATGTTATCTATGTCGCATGAACTCATAATTTCTTGGAAAGAGAGATTAAACATGAGAAATAATAATAAAAGTGTTGGAAATAAAAATTACCAAGATTGAAGAACAAGATCATGAAAGAAGAAATCAATGATTGAAGAAAAATCGAAAAAGCGAATTAATAGTGCAAAGTATGTAAATTCTTCTCCTAGATGTTCCTACTTGTTATGGAGATTTTACATCAATGAAATATCAATAAAAAGAGTCCTAATGACTAAATATATAGGCTATAGGTCGTTTAGAAGAGTCCCCAAAACATAAAACTCTTTTGGCTAAAAGATAAGGACAAAATAAAATTTGCGTATCTGGAAATTTGTCAGACTTAGAAAGCGTGACTAATTTTGTAACGGATCTGGTGCGTGGCAAATAGGCGAACCGATTCGGGCTGTGGTTCGAGGAAATTTACTGGAAATTCAACACTTGGAATTTTTTTAAGCTATCTTCTTTTCTTTCTTGGATTTTTTTCTCAACTTTAAATGATCATAACTCCTTCACCGTAGCTCGAATTGGGGTGTCGTTTTTTTCTAGTGTTCTCATTGTTCCGAGCTCTTCAACTTTCCAAAAGGCCCCACATTCGAGATCAGGCTGCAGAATTACAAAAATGCCCTTAAACTTGCCTCCCTAACCTTTCTTTCACTGTTTCCATTTCTCTTTTGCACCGCTTGCATACTTTACTTGTAAAACACATAAGAGAAACACAAAACACAAAATACTTGCCAACGAAGTTTAGTAGCATACATACGAGTTAAATCCATATCAATTGCACCACTCGGGTTCAAAAAAGTACCAAAATTAAGGGGATAAATATACAATATTTATGCCTGATCAAACCCCCCTAACTTAGAACTTTGCGCATCTCGAGCAATGTAAAAGAAAAAAAATAATAATGTCACAACTATTCTAAACACTTTATTGGGATATAATACCTTTTTCACAGGCAAGAGATTGCATTTAGTGTATGCAACAAGCCATTAAACTCCTAGGTTACCCTAGTAGGACTAGTGGTATCTCGTGAGGGTTTGCGGTGAATATTCCCACAAAATTTGTTATTGAATCAAAGGAAAATAAAAGTACTTAAAAATTGTACAATTCAAACCTTCTGAAAAATAGTCACCATAAATTCATATTCAAAAGAGTCTCAAGTTTTCGTGTGTGTGTGCAAAGCCAAGAATCGAACCGCTAATTTCTATCGATTGATCTTTATGTTACTTTTCAAAAATTCATTTTGATTTCAAAATCTCACTGATACACTCACAAACGAATCACTCGGAAGTGTGGCTATTCACTCGGTATGCGTGATTTATAAGAGTAAATGTAATGGAACGCAAGTTCACTCACACAATTATGAAAGACATAGTTATTTAGCGAAATGATCTCTTTATCGGATTATGGTAATTGGAAACCGGGAAACATCGCCTCAATTCACACCATTTAATCTCTCGTATTATCTTTTTGTATCTTAGCTCTCCACGGGGTAGTCAATTTCACAATTCGAACTCGGTAGGACTTTTCTGGTTAAAGGTATATTGGGTAACATGGGAATGGTTGAGAACTTCGGAATTGGAAATTTTTTCCTATGATGCCCCTTAGTGCTTTTTCGGTCAATTGATCATTTTCTCTTCTTTTTCTCTATTTTTTTGTTGAGCATTTTTCTATCAATTTTTTTTCTTTTTCTTGCCCTTTTTTATGCACTTTTCGGACTTAGTTGATGACATTACTAATTTTCACAATTACTGGCTACTTGGGTTTTTCGGGTTATCAAACGAAAGGAAAAACTTATTCGGCTCAATTGGGTTAACAAAAGGATAATTTTTCACATCTTTTTATGGTTAATGTTTTTGGGTAACAAACGATGGCCTAATTCATTGTTCGAATTACTTATTAATTTACCATATGCGTCTCGAGATTAATTTAATTTAGAGATTTGTAGCGTGCTTTTCTTTTCGAGACAACATTCTATTTTCCATAACCGACCAAAACAAAGAATTGAGATCATGAACGACTTATTTAAAATGCTGAATTAGAACCATGAGTTAACCATTAACTCAGATTGATTTAAAAACTCAAAAAGATCAATAGGCTCGAAATCTCACCGTTTTTTAATCTCCACACTTATTCCTTAAGTCGTCAATTTTTGTACAATTTCCATCTTTGGTCAATTTCGGCTTAGTGCAATTGAGATTTAACAATTTGAGACTTCATATATAATAAAGGTGATATTTTTGAAAAATTTAAATTTAAATTTTTATTTATTTTGAAGAAAAATATTTTTGGATTTTTCAAAATTTTATGATTTTTATTTGGAAAATTTTGGGCATTTTTGAAAGTTTGTGACGTTTTAGAAAGACGCATTTTTGACCCCCCTAACTTAGACTTTTGCATTGTCCTCAATCAAAAGGACTAAAATCTAAAGAAAAAAAAAGAATAAGTACGACAAATAAAACAAGCAAATTATCAAAATGCACCAAAACACTATATGACACTCATACATGACTCAAAATAACAAGAAAAATCACCACATACGCGTCGGGGGTGCGACAACCTCTCATCTCTCTATATAAGCTCACCCGACCCCTTGCACGGGGAATGGTGCTCTGCTTGTCTCGCTCGTCTTCCTCCCATCATAAACCAACAGTCAGAATAATTGGGAATTGACCCAATAGAAAAACTGAACACCTCGAGGCATATGATGAATGAGGTGAGTGAAGTCAATGAGGTGCGTAATCACCTTGTAGCACAAATGGGCCAACTTGGAGAGAATATCAAAGTGAATTTTGGAATGGGCTAGATTGTCCCTAAACTTGATAATTCATGGATCGAGCTCTAAATCGAACGATAATCTAACCATGGCCTTGACTACATCTAAGAACTCCAGTGGCATGGGTGGATGGTCACAAAGAAGTAAATCATCCATCCTATCTTTCCATGCGCTCTCTTCTAATTGACAAAATGAGTCCAATAGAGATTGGACTACGATTGTGAAGCTCTCATCCACCGACCCGAATTCGATCTCTAAGTCCTCTAGGCTCATATCTCCTAACGCTCTTTCTTGCTCATTATCTGAATATTCTCTCTCACTCTCCTCCGAAAGCTTCTGTGATGTGGAGGGATAGTTACTACAAAGGAATTCATCTATTATATCCTGCCATTCTCTCTCATCCAGCTTCTCCCTCGTAATACTTATCATTTTTAAATTTTTGATTTTTTTTTGATTATTTTTTTTATGGTCAAAGTTTTAGATTAACTGAATCTAACCTATGTCTACCTAATTCCCCGGTAATGGCGCCATTTTGATCGAGGTGGAAAACTGAGCGTCCGTGTAATACGCTAATCATTGTTATCGGTTTCCAATCACAATATAAAAACCTAAACTTTGACTACACTGTTGCGGAGTATAATGGATAGTCTAGGTATCGAATCCTCATGGAACTAGGACGAGTGAACATGACGACAAAGGTAAGACTGTTAACCCTAACTTGACTCTAAAAAGAAATGAAAAAATCATTGAGATGGGAAATAACTAATTAATTAAGTGCAAACTAAATTAAACTACTGCATTAACTATGTGAGAAAAATTAACTAACTAAGAATGACTTAACAGGAATGAAGGAAAAATAGGCTGGGAATACAATCCCCCAAACCCTAGTAGATTTACCGTATAGAATGCTAGAATTTTGAATTAGAAATTTAATTGAACCCAGTCTTTAGTACTACCAAGTATTACATATATGAGGTTCAAGCCCGCATCATACATAGTCAGATGATGAGTAAAGCAGTGTCGCAATAGCTACACGCGTATCACATCCTTAAACACCACGGCTGTAAAAAGGTTTATGATGGGTGTGATAACTACACAACACGATTCATTCAAATTTCAATTCAAACCCTAGTTTCTACATGGCTAAATTACATCGGGTTGGGTTTATGCACACCAACCCTTAGAAATCTACCCTAACATGGTGAAATTAATGAAAACTATGTTATCTATGTCGTATGAACTCATAATTGCTTGGAAAGAGATATTAAACATGAGAAATAATAATAAAAGTGCTGGAAATAAAAATTACCAAGATTGAAGAACAAGAACATGCAAGAAGAAATCAAAGATTGAAGAAAAATCGAAAAGGCTCTTGAATTAATGGTGCAAAGTATGTAAATTCTTCTCCTAGATGTTCCTACTTGTTATGGAGCTTTTACTTCAATGAATCTTAATAAAAAGAGTCCTAATGACTAAATATATAGGCTAAAGGTCATTTAGAAGAGTCCCCAAAACACAAAACTCTTTTGGCTAAAAGATAAGGACAAAATAAAAATCCCGTATCTGGAAATTTGTCACACTTAAAAAGCGTGACTAATTTTGTAACGGATCTGGTGCATGACAAATGGGCGAACTGGTTCGGGCTGTGGTTCGGGGAAATTTGCTGGAAATTCAACACTTAGAAAATTTTCAAGCTTTCTTCTTTTCTTTCTTGGAATTTTTTCTCAATTTCAAATAAGCATAAATCCTTCACCGTAGCTCTTTTTGGGGTGCCGTTTTTTCTAGTATTCTCATTGTTACGATATCTTCAACTTTCTAGAAGGCCCCACCTCCGGGACCGGGATACATAATTATGAAAATGCCCCTTGAACTTTCCTCCCTAACCTTTCTTTCACTGTTTCCATTTCTCTTTCGCACCGCTTGCATACTTTACCTGTAAAACACATAAGAGAAACATAAAACACAAGAAATTGCCAATGAAGGTTAGCAGCATACATACGAGTTAAATCCATATCAATTGCACAACTCGGGTTCACAAAGGTACCAAAATTTAGGGGATAAATATACAATATTTATACCCGATCAAGTACCTTAGGCCGCCCGTTTGAGTTCATTAACGTTTCCACCATTCCTATAACCACCCCTCGACTTTGGGAGAATACCATAGTAAAACGATATTTTAGTGATGGTATTTTGCCGTTGCAAAAAAAATTGTAATGGTAATTTTCCATTAGAAAAGAGGCGTGTAACAAATATCTACCGTTACTAATTCTTATTTAGTAACAGAGTTTTCTATTACTATTTCTACCTTACTAACGAAATTTTACTACTATCAGATATTTTGTAACGGATAATTGTTCTACTAATACGCAAATTCTGAACGCTTTTATCTAATTTTGTAACAATAAAGGTTCGTTTGTAATATTAATACATATATTAGAAAATATTTATTCAAATTCAAATTTGCTTATCACACTATTCAAATCCGAAAAACATATAAAAAAATAGTCGACATAAATAAAGGCACTATATATAATATTTATATTTTATATAAGCCCCCACTCTTTACATGTAAAAGAAACTTAATGACACATTAGCCTTTCATGCAAATATAATTAATCCTAAAAGCGAAAACTTAATCTTTACCAAACCGAAGGTAAAATCTTTAAAAATACAAACTCATAATTGAAAATTTAACCACAACAATGCATCAGATTTTAGAAAAGAGGCCATCTACTAGGTTCAATAAATTCTCAAATATGAAATAATTGCCTTTAAGTTTGTAATAATTCAGCCAGTGTTGGTGCGCAACTGCACTGATCATTTTGTATAACAAAATGCATGCTGATAAATCTTCTTATAGATTATCTTTAGTTTGAATTTGTGGTACACCTTGGGGACATGTATTTGAAAGAAGACCACATGTTTGGAACAACATGAAATTAGATGCACGCCTTATTTTGATAATTAGTAATGGTCTAGAAGTTCTGAAGATGTATGCACTCACATTTTAGGCTCCAAAGACCCATTTGAAAACCATTGAATAAACTTGCTATAAATGTCTTTATGCTCACCACAATCCACCTGCACCAAAAATCCAATAAACTTGTAAACATCTAAATAAATATTATATTGGTTAAATAAAAATAATATACAACTCACTTCTATTTTTGTTATAATTACACCTAAATGAATTCAAGGGCAGAACTCCAACCAGGTCATAATAACAATAAAAATGTTTCCCACTTGTAACAATCAACAACTAAATAAAATTCTTGTGTCAACTAGCTTGGTTTGGAGATGAAACTTAGTTCCAACTCCAAGTCATAACAAGGCTACCACCAAAAACTGAATTGAGGCTTAGTTAATTTGAAATGAGAAAGCAATGTACTATTTCTTTATACTGAACATATTATCTTAGAAATTAAACAACTTTTATATCCTTTCAACACAACCAACAACTTCAAATAAAGTTTTTTACTTCTATACAGGCAGTAACCATCAACTTCAAATATAAAGAGAATAAAAAATAAATTATCTTAAGGAGTAATTTGGTGATGAAAATGGAGATAGAGAAGATATTTAGTATTTATTCGTTAATCTATGAGTCTAGAGATGTACAAGAGAAGATATGGTATATTTCTTTGAGATTTCTAATATTTTAGGTTGCTTAAAATATAACCTTCACAATATTTTTGAACACGGGAACTTCAAATATTCCACATTGTAAAACTAACCCTTGGTTAAAAGACAAATATAATTTATTTTCTATAATAAATTGAGAAAATAAAAACAAATATACAAAGGATAAATAACCAAATGAATGAAAATCAGCCTGGGCAATTCCATAAACATATATCAAGCATTGTCATAGATCATATAACCTAAGGATTTTATCAAATTTTTAGGTGTACCTGAGCATTTAGAGTGGTCCTTGGAATTATTTAAACACCAACCCAATAATCTTATACTCCCCGTGAATGTTTTCCTTCTCGTGTTTGGCCTTTTATTTTTGGCACATTACCTACCAAAAAAAACATCGTAGTACGTCATGTTGAGAGTTTATACCATCAAACACACACTGGATGAGACTGTATTTCTATGCATTTTTGTTGTTGATGGCCACCGATGTGAGAGATGGAAACGATGTTGTTGGGTTGTGACCATGCTTTGGGAGAGGGGGGAGAGAGAGGAGAGGGGAGAAGGGAGATTTGATCTGAGTGAGTGAGAGAACGATTAATAATAAATATGTTAATAACAATGATAGATTATATCTAATAAAAATTACCAAATGATTCCATTGTTTGATCATAATAGGCCAATGTTTATCTCCTTATAAACCCATTTTTTGAACTTTAAACCACACGAACTTGGGACTCATCGTAACATCACATTAACTATCTCACTTGATAAATAGTTACTAACACTATTGTTTTCTTACACAAGTGGCCTTGATTGAGCAAGTAGGGCTCGAGCATGCTAGTTGGGATCTTTGGAGAATTTTGGTTTGGTGGCTGAGAGATAAGGCTTATTGGGAAAGCTAAGGCCCAACCACTTCAATACCTAAGGAAAGAGAGACTACTAATAGGAGAGACCCAAGAGGCCACTCAAGACCTCACACAGTCCACACTTAGTAAAATAAGTGAGTAATGAAGATGCCGCTCATAAAGTGTTGTAAATTAACCTTTTGGTAAGTGGATCCCGGGCCAATCCCAAGTTCCCAAAAATTTTTCACCCAATTATCATTTGAAAAGATATTTACCAAATCATACTTTTTGGCATTATGCTTGACATATTTCAATTTTGACATTGGTATGCACCAGGTGTCGATTGTTAGAGGGGACAAGCAACAAATAGTTAATAGAGACAAAAGGTACATTTCAGATGTTATCTCAAAGGGTATCTCATTTTGGCGGCCATATGCCACATCAACCCTAATTTAAACCTATAAATAGGACTTTTGGGTCAGATCAAACACAACATAATAACTCAAGTTAGTACTGTTACTCTGTCAAAATCTCATCTGAAAGTATTCTCTCCCTGCTCTCTCCTTAGTATCTGAAGTGATTGTCTCTTCACTCCCTACAACCATCACTTCCAAGTGATCCCTTTCTTCGTTATTATTATTGTTAAAAAGTTATAGATAATCATTTGTCTTACTTGAGAGAATTTATAGAAACTCCATTGTTACAAGAAATAAATAATTTTCTTCTTCAACTGTTCTTGAGACTTTGAGGACAACATCCATTGGAGTGGGTCATACCTCACCAGAACCAGTTCTTCATAGACCTCAATATAACTATCCTCCTACATTAGGCGATTTCGCTAGGGTGATATTCTCATTACCGTGGGTAAAGAAGGATACAATGTTTTAAAGTAACTAGTGCTTGAAGATATTCCAACCGGTAATGGAGTTCAAAATGACCATACATCCCACGAGGAGGTGGTGGTGACCGAAGTTAGAGTACCTACTCCCCAAGGAGGGTACGCCTTTAGTGGGGATGAACCCAATGGGCATATTTTTTGAGTTTTTAAAGCTGAACAATGTTGATATAGCAAGTTTGAGCCAGACTTTCATGATGCCTGTGATGGAACCTATAGAAGGAACCATAACCATAGCAGCAACAGTGAATGTGGCTCCGCCATGAAAAACTATGACGAAATAGGTGGCAGCACCTGGATGCACGGAGGAGTCGCCCTCTAAAGTTGTTACTATAGAGGATGTGAAGTAATTTCTTTCCTCTCAAAGGGAGTCCTTCAATATGTATGAGGAGCTATAAATCCCTACCTAGAGAGTATCAGTGAGAAACTGTATCCAGAAGGGTATGTTCCTCCTAAGTTCATAAAATTAAATGGAAAAGGGTAAAAATCCTAGAGAGTACGTAAAAAGGATTCTTGAATACTTAGGTGCGCATGGAGATGATAAGGAGTTAAAATTGTGAGAGTTCTCAAAAACTCTCACTGGAAAGGCGTACACGTGTTACTTCCACTTGGCACTACACAACATTACCACCTGGGAAGAGAGGCATAAATAATTTTTGTAGATGTTCTTTTTAGCGGAGGGAGATTTCATGCTAAGATATCTTGCACAGGAGTTGTAAAATCCTGATGAAGAGTTGATGCACTACATCAAACACGTTAAAGAGAGGGCATTGGATGTTACAGAAGCTGGACTATTGTAGATTTGTGTTGAGGGGATGTTAGAGGAATACAATATTCACTTGGTCAATGAGACCATAGATGGTACATTTAGATAGTTCATGCGAGTGACTAACAATATTACCATGATCATCAAACCCAAGCCCCAGGGGTGGAAGACCCAAGTGTCTCTAACGGCAGGAAGATTTCAAGTCTCTAGGCACCAAAAAATGAACTATGTGGATGGGAGCCCTAAAGGAAAGAAGGGAGGCCAAGGGTTCAAGAGCAATAGTCCAAGAGGAAAGAGGAAGTTTGGAGATGATGTCCCACCATCGTTACTTTGTAGTGCAATGGAGGCCATGAATTATTATCACACATTGGTGCGAAAGGGGGTGGAAAGTCCACCCCACTCTAATGGTCAAATGCCATTAAAGAAAACCCTCTACCAGCTTACAACTTTAGCACAACAAATAGGGTAATAAGATATGATGAGGAGGGAGCCTAAGAGCATGAAGGATGGTGGAGCAATAAAATATTATGTGAGGAACAGATAGATAGTTTGGACAAAGAAGAGCGTGAAAATGAATGGGGCAAGCGGGTAAGTTCCCCAAGAGGAAGAGTTAATGTAGTCTTCACTCTAGATGGTGGGGGGACATCAGAAGCAGAATATATGTGCAACGCACAAATATATGAGGTTGAACTTGATTTAGAATGTGCTGCTATAGTGAAAAGGCCAAAGTTTAAATGGTTCTTCGACCAGATTGAAGTAAAGCATGATACCTGAACACTAATCACCAAGAAGATATAGAAGCAGTCCAGCAACGAGGAGATTCCTCTCTTAATTGGCCAGGTCCTATAGGGAGGATGATTAAAAGATACACGTCTAAAGTAGTGTTCTCATAGGCAGACAATAAGGTACCCTACTTTCAAAATCATCCTTTGTATGTCACAACCCTAGTGGATGGAATCAACTTTATAAAGGCACTTTTGGATGGGGGTGCATTGATTAACATCATGCATATCAACACCTTGTATGAGATTGGTATCTCCCAAGAGAAGATTATGTCAGTTTCGCTTGTGATATCCAGCTTTTATAGCTCGGGGATACTGTCGCTCGGATATGTAAATGTGGGGATCAAGTGAAGAAACTTCACATTCCACACCAAGCTTCATATTATTAATGCCAACACTAGCTATCAGCTCTTGATAAGGTGAGTGTGGATGCACACGTATGGGATTGTGCCGTCAACCTTACACTAATGTGGAAAAACAAATATTTGCGAAACAAAGATTGTGATAAAAGCTACTTAGAGGCCATTCTCGATGGAAGAGGACCACCTGGTTGATGCTACATTTTACATTGAGTTGGATGAAGAGAAAAGGAACATGATTAGGGCGTAGAGGAACCCCATGTGGATAAGAAAGGTTCCCAACTCAAGAAATCAGTGCATGAGAGACTGGGCCAACGAGTGGCCCCTTCTGAAGGAAAAGAGAAAGGAAAGAGAAAATTTGAAGATGAGTCAATGCTATCACAGAGTTGTAAGAATGTCATTTTTCCCAATGCTAATGTTATCTACCATTTATAATGTTCTCTATGGGCGGAATTTTGGGACAAAGGCGTCAAATCGATAACCGAATATTATGTGGTCGATCAGTACCATATAGTAGAGCACGTTGAGCAGCTAGAGGAAGCCTTAGAATGTATAAAATATGGACCACACGAGCAACTCCAAGAGTTGGATGAAAAAAATCTAGGAATAGAAGGTGGTGATGAGTTACCCATCTTTATTTCCAAGAGTTTGAGTCCCAAGTAGTAGGAAGAGATCGCCAACTTGCTCAAAGAATTCATAGATGTGTTCGCATGGAAATATACGAAGATGCATGGGATAGATCTGGAGGTGAGATCTCGTAAGATGATGTTTTGCCAAATGATTTGTCGGTGAGATAGGCCACTAAAACTTAAAAAGTTAAACTAGATTTGAATATCAAGGTAGAGTTGTCAAACCTATCCAACACCCGATCTGGATTTCAAGTATTTTTCCTATAACAAGGAAGGACAAAAACCAGATACGGGTCTATATAGATTTTAGAGATCTGAATCATGCTTGCTCGAAGGATGAATTCCCATTTCCCATTATTGACAACCTAGTAGAAGCTAAAGCTGTCCATGAAATGTATAGTTTCATATATGGGTATGTGGTCTATAAACAGATTAGAATGGATCCAGTAGATGCAGAAAAGACCGCCTTTAGGAAATTTCCATTATATGATCATGCCCTTTGGATTGAAAAATGCAGGCGCCACTTACCAACATACAATGATGGAAATATTTAATGATTTGTTCCATGACATATTGGAATTTTATGTGGATGATTGGTGGTAAAATACAAGAAGGAAAGTAAACATGTGCAGGATATAAGAAGCGTATTTGAGAGTTGTCACAAGTATAAGATAGGGATGCATCCCTTTAAGTGTGCTTTTGGGGTGACTATCAAAAAATTTCTAGGCTTTATTGTAAACAGGCAAGGGGTGTAAGTCGATATGGAGAAATAAAAAAACATTTTGATAATGCCACCACCGAAGAGCCAAACATAACTCAAGAGCTTTTTGTGGAGGTTTCTTGCTTAAGAAGGTTCATATCAGCTTTTGTGAAATTCACTCACCCCTTTGCTTTTCTCATGAAAGAAAAAGCTAAGTGGATCTGGGGGGAGGAACAAGAAAAGACCTTTGAGAGGATAAAATCAATATTTACCATCCCCTCGACAATGATACCACAAGAAATAGGTTCACCCTCGTTGTTTTATCTAATAATAACAGAGCGGTAAATAGGAGCGTTGCTCGCCTAGGAGAAGGCAGGGATAGAGTGGCCTGTGTACTATCTATTACGAGTAGTCTCAAGCACAGAATATAGATACACTAGTGTAGATAGGCATTGTTTGGCCTTAGTTTTTATTACATTGAAACTAAGAAACTATCTACTTTCATTCACCATGCACATTGTCACTAAATATGATCCTATTAAATATTTTTTAGCACGAACAATCCTGGTAGTTACAGAAGCAAGGTGATTCTTGATATTGCCAGAATGTCATTTGAAGTCTGTTGTCCTGAAGGCCATCAAGATCCAGTCAGTAGCTGATCAATCAACCAATTTCCCAAGTCAAAATTTTAAGCTTCCTAATGAATAATTGCCAAGTAAAATTTTTCAAGCCTGCTTAGTGAAGGAGATGGAAGAATGAAAGATGGAATTCGATAGATCTTATGCTGAAGGAACAAGTGGGGCTGTAATTATCCTCTCAAATACAAAGGAAAAAGTCACCTTTTCCTTCAAGCTCGATTTCAAATGCTCCAATAATAAAGTAGAGTATGAGGCTCTTATACTTGGCTTGTTGGAGGTACTAAGAAGAGGAATCAAAGTGTTGTGTATATGAGGGGACTCAAACTTAGTGGTGACATAAGTGAATGGAGATTTTTCCCTCAAGCATGCTAACTTAGCCCCATACATGTCAATTATTCAAAGGTTATCTGGTCAATTTGTGAAGGTAAAGATAGAGAGGCACGCGCGAACAAGAAATAGGCACCCAAATGAATTGTCAGTGATAGCCCAAAAGTTGGATATGGAGGAGCTATAAGCGACCATCACAGTTTGACAGAGGACAATGCCAATAATCGTGAAGTCATTATTCCCAAGGGAGGATCTAGAGGACTGGAGGTGCCCAATAGGAAAGAAGCTAAAGACGAGAGAAGGTAAGATGGAGATGTTTGAGCTGGTAAACTATCACTTTCTCCAAGGGACAATATATTTTAAAAGTTAGGGGGGATTTCTAGCAAGATTTATAGGAGATTAAAAAGCAAGATAAAGGTTGGCAACAATGCACGAAAGGCATTGCGGGGATACTGACATTCCCTTCTACCGAAGGCTGCAGTGAGCGGGCTATTATTAGCCCACTGTGAGAGCAAAGGTTTCTCATTTGCAACAGGGCTATTTAAAGTGCCAAACCTAATTTAATTAATCAGTTGAGTCTAACTTTGTGGAAATTTTGAGGATTGGAGAAAACCTTACGTAGCACATCTTAAGGATGGAAAACTGCCAACTGAAAGAGTGGATGAAATATATATAAAGGAAAGGGCTACCTATTTTTACTTAGTGGAAGGGAATCTCTACAATAAAGGATATAATGAGAAGGCACTGCAATATGTGGCTAAGGGAGACGTGAATAAGGTATTAGAAGAACCTCATGAACCTTTCCACATAGGAGGTGCTAAATTATATGACCAGTTGATGATGCTGGTGTATTATTAGCCAATAATGGAGGCTGTTCTATCAACTTCATGAAGAAGTGTAAGGCATGCCAAGTACATGGAAACATGGTCTATGCCCCGTCAGTATGTTTGTAAAGATTAGCAACCCCTACCCCTTCCACATCTGGGCATTTGATCTGGTAGGTAAGATCATACCAGCTTCTCATCAAAAAGCTTTTATTATTATCGTTGCCGAACTATATACCAAATGGGCATAAACGATCCCTTTGAGGAGAGTCACTGCTCAAGTGGTGATGCAATTTATTAGAGAATGTTTAATATACAGGTTCGACATTCCCAAGTTATCCTCAAAGATAATGGGAAATAATTCGTGTGCAAAGAGATGACACTCTTGATAGATAAATACAAGTTTGTTTATACCAGTTCAACTATCTCTTATCCTAAGAGGAATAGCCAAGAAGAGGTCATGAACAAGACATTGTTTAACATTCTAAAGAATATGATTGAATATATTCCAAGGGACCGAGTTGAAAATTTGCTAATGGTGTTATTGGCCTAAAAAACTTCAAAGAGAAAGCCAACGAGGTTTACCCCTTTCTCTCTAGTTCATGGGACTGAAGTTGTCCTAATTGTAGATTTGGCAGTACCTTGATCCAGAGTGGCTTTGGTAGTACCTTGAGCCAGAATGGCCCTAAGCAATGGCCTATACCTGAACCCAGGCATGTACAACTAGAATATTGGGATGAGCACTGAGATAAGGCCAAGGAAAATTTTAAAGTCTATACTCAATAACTATTCAGGGAATATAAAAAATTAGTTAATCCTAGAGAGTTCCAAGTGAGAGATATGGACTTGTGAGCACCCACTCATCATTTGAGAAGCATGTCAACATCAAAGTTGAAGACAAACTGGGAATGACCCTTCGTGGTGTAAGTAATAGGATAGTCAGGTTATTTCTAGATATCAGAGCTTGAGAGTGACTGTATCCAGTCTATTAACTATAAGTGGTTAAAAAGTACTATGCTTAAATTTCTAAGTTTTTTTGTGATTTCAAATAGTTTCTCTAGAATAGATACTACTTTAGTAAAAGGGATCTTGAGAAGGAAATCAATGTAAATATCAGAGACATATGATATTTTAAAGAAACGAATGAATACAAGTTCTCTTGATCATTCGCACATGAGAATTTCCTTTTTTGATGATAGTAACCTGTATTTACCTCCATTATCTTTTGATCACTCACCCACTAATAATTTGCAAGTGGATGCACCAAAATTTTCTTATTTATTATACATACCCATAATTGAAAGAAGGAAATAAACATTTTTTTTCATAGGTAAAATTGAAGTTTATTGAAAGGGTCTAAAATGTAAGGACCTTTACTCATTATACTTGGGGGGGGGGGGGGTATAAAAAAACCAGGGATAAAGTATAGTGAGCAATGTTCTTTCATTTACAATAACTTAAACACCCCACATAATATGGGGCACGCAATTTTCTCTACAGCCATTGGCAAATTAAAGAATTGACAGATTTTTTTTAATTTTATCTTGAGGACAAGCTTTACAAAGTGAGTTAGTGTCTTTACTTTTGTTCTATGAATTATTTGTTCAAATGAGCTTTTTGAAATATTAAGAGATAGATAGCCCCCTCTAAGTTATCTCTTAAAAAGTTCCAAATGAAATATGGATCAAGTACCCCATAAATTACGAGGAAACTTTAACATGTAGCTTGCCAAGATCATATGCAAGTACTCCCACAGAAAAAGGGAGCAACCCACAACAAACAAACAAAAGTATAAATAGAAATAATTCAAAGAAGCGATGAAGATAGACAAATGGAAGGAAAATCTCTATTCTCATTAATATTGAAGACTCTATAAAAAATAGAGCAATCTTTGCATTTTAAAGAAACATAAGGTATACATAGAAAATTCTTTTTAAAACACATCAACTCGATGAAATAAAAAGAAGCTTCTCTCCCGAATGCAAATCGAAAAATGAGGGGCCAGCCTCCTGAACAAATTCCTCCTCCAACCTAACCAGACAAGCGTTAAATTTAGAGTGACTAGTCATGATCTTGGCTAACTTGGCCTCCAGTAGCTGGATCTGACTGCGTAGTCGTGTGGCCTCAACATGACACTTCTCGCTCCTAGTCTGCCTAGATGTTCATACCTTCACTAATTTCTTATAAGGAAGGTTATGAGATGACGAACATAGATGTCGATCTAGTCCATATTGAAATGATAGAAACTCTCTAAATTGTGAATGGCTATTAATAGGAGTCTAGTGTTCTCACTCGTAAGGTCAACAAGAGCATTGGATAAAAAGTCATGAACATGGATGGCGAGGGCCTTCAGATTGTAAATGGTACGAATGCCGATGTTGAGGACACTCTAGGAGGTAAAAGTCTTTGGATTGTACTCGAGAATAAAGTCTAAGATCTCCCGTTGATGAGCTCTAAATCTCTTCGAACGTTCTTCGTAACACAAGTCTCTTATAAATACATCAGGAGCCTCCACTTAAATATCATCATTAAAAATTCTTCATTTATAAAGGCTTAGTTCTGAGACAAACATTTTTTTATGTATCCCTCATTGGTACTGCTTTTTTTTTTTTATCCTGGTTAAAAACACATTTTATATATTTTTATAAACGTTAAATCTTATTTGCTCAATTTATTTTGATATATAAATAATTTTTGATAAAATACTTCTAATGTGTATTTTTCTTTTAAATAATTTTTATATTGTAATTTATGAGTTTTGAAATCTTTCCAGTTTGTTTAATTAATTTTATAATGTTTATTTATTTTTTCTGGATTTTAAACGTGTTAACAATACAATTGATTAAGCATTAGTTTTGTTTAATTAAACATTTTAACACTACATTGAATACAGAAGCATTTTGATTTTTGGCCGTGGCCCTTATGGTGGCTGACCAGCCAATGGCAGGCGTTCATCGGTTGCACGTGTTGACTCGCGCGTGTGTTGTCTGTCGATCATTGATTTATGAGATTTCGATCGATTTTCGTCTCTCGTCTTTTTACTCTCTTACCCTTACTATTGTTCTGCTTTTTTATGCATGTACCCTTCCTTTTGTCATTCCAGTCGTGCCCTTTGAATTAAGTGGTGGTTCACTGGTTTGCCCTTTTCGATTGTGATATTTACACTTTGCCCAACCATGTTCCAGACGCTTCCTTCGTTGTGTATAAATAAGAGGCTTGGGGTCTTATAGAATGAAGGGTTTTAATTTTCAAAAAGTGGTGAAACTCTGTCGAAAATTTCTCTCCCTTTCTCTCTCTATATTTCTAAGTGTTCTTCATTTATTTGAGAGGATTTATACTTAAAATTTAACACTAAACACCTTACTGATAAATTTTTCATATATATATATAGAGGCAGGTTCCTGTGCACACTAAGTTTGCACGTTACTTTTTTAAAGTAGTAAAAAAAATATTTTTGAGTGCTGGCGCACACCAATTTTTTTATGTGATATTTTAACATTTCAACGGACTCACATAAAAAAAATTAGATGAAATTTTTTTTTTTTGCTATTTTTAAAAAATTGGTCAAACTTTCGCAGTTTTTAAAGGGCTTAAAAGCATAGAAAGTTTGACCGATTTTTTAAAACTAGCAAAAAAAAGTTTTTTTGAGTTGATTTTTTTTAGGGACATATAATAAATAGTTCCTCGGACATTTTTTAATACCCATTTAATCCAGACTTTTTTATTTTGCCTCAAAACGTCCTTTGTCACATATTTTGAAGAGGGAGTGTCGCTGACATGGACCTCTAAAAATAAGAGGATATTGAGTGCTTGAGGGACTAAATGGGTTAAACTAAAAATATGTGTCCTTTTTAAAAAATATATATTTATAGTAGGGATTATTTAATAATTGACCCTTTTTTTTATATGGGTTTCTTGAAATGTTTAAATATCACACAAAAAAAATCAACTCAAAAATATTTTTTTTACTACTTTAAAAAAGTAATGTGCAAACTTAGTGTGCACAGGAGCCTGCCTCTCTCTCTCTCTCTCTCTATATATATATATATATATATATATATATATATATATTCCTTAGTTTGAGTGTTTGTTTCTACTGTGGAAGGTTGAATTTTGAGTGTTTGTGTTACCATCGTTTATAGATCTTGATATCTTCGATCTCAGCGTTTATTTTGGGGGTTTGGTTTGAGCTGTTGGGGATTTGGTTTTTCAAAGTTTTAGTTGAAAGTTTTTGGAAGTTTTATTGGAGCTTTGATCCTTCCTGTCTACAGACTTAAATTTATTTTTGACCGACTGTAGGCAATCTCCATTTCCTCTCCTTTTACTTCATTTAAGTTCAAATGTATATATATATATATATATATATATATATATATATATATATATATATATATATATATATATATAGAGGCAGGCTCCTGTGCACACTAAGTTTGCACACTAACTTTGCACATTACCTTTTAAAAGTGGTAAAAAAAATATTTTTGAGTTGATTTTTTTGTGTGATATTTAAACATTTCAAGGAACCCATATAAAAAAAATAGCAAAAAAAGTTTTTTTGAGCGGATTTTTTTTATGTGAGTCCGTTGAAATGTTAAAATATCACATAAAAAAATTGGTGTGCGCCAGCACTAAGTTTGCACACTTTTAAAAGGTAATGTGCAAAGTTAGTGTGCAAACTTAGTGTGCACATGAGCGTACCTCTCTCTCTCTCTCTATATATATATATATATATATTGGTTTTTATAAAATTTTTTGTTTAAATCCTCATCACATGTTTAGTAAATTTTGTTTAAAATTTTGCTTGATAATATCTCACCCTCCCTTAAAATTTGAACCTAACTATAATTTGAGATTTACACGCTTGGTGTGCGTGGGTAATTTTAGTAGATTGTATGCTTGTTGTTTAATCAGTAACCTATGAAAACTTAATTTGAATTTAAGCGAAAGTTAGGCCTTAATTTTTAAAACTGATTTAAGTTAAATTTTAAGAGATTTAGTGTAATTTGTTTTTTTAGTTATCCTACTTATACCTGTTTGTATCCTCTAAGTTGAACTATTTTTTATGTGAAACGTCATAATACGCTGGAACTCGTCGAGTGTGATGGATCCGAAATATCCCTAAGGCCATGTGAATTAAAGTTACTTCATTTAAATTCTTCTTCAATCCAAAGAGTCACATGTTTATATCTAATTTCATTACCCTCTACCATAGTGGGTGGTGTCAATGTGGATCTCATTCTAGCCTTCCAATAGGCATAATTGGATTCATAAAAAGTTGGCATTATATTATATAAGTTATCCATTTGAACTTTGCTTTTTCAAAAATAATTTTTTTAAAAAATTGATATCTAGAAAATTTTTGCAGTAAAATAATTACACGGTAAAGTTGTGTAAATGGCTCTGATACCAATTTAAGAGTGCGCTACGATCAATGGTCAAACTTATTTAATTAAAGGTCAACTTTTAACCAATTTTAAACCCTATTTCATGCTACTAAGTAATTGAAAGCCATAAATCAATATAGCATGCAACTAATCATTTATGAAGGCGAAATTCAGGAAAAATCTTCGCAGGGCAGAACCAATTCTTATTTCACTATTTGTGCAAATCGCAACTCACAATAATAAAAAAAAAATACAAACAACAATAGAGGAATATCCCACATGCTTCGGTGCGTCTTCTTTAGCAAGAGCTCCCCGGGGAACTTTAAGGACATCAATGGAGACAACTTCTCCACAAGAATGACTCCAAGATGAGATAATATGTCTATGAGGGTTTCTCAACGATTCACAAATATAATATGGGAGGTTTGTGTGAATAAAAATGGGTTTTGGCCTTTAAAATAGAAGACTTAAAGTGTAGCAGGTTGCAAAGACGGAGTTAAAAAAGTCTTACAAAAAACCTACAAGAAGCATGTTTATATAGTCAAACACAAAAATTGAGGCAACGCAATGTCGTTCAAACGACATCTCAAGGTCATTAGAATAAGATAGGGCTCTCGTTAGAAGACCCTTCGAACAACGTTAAAAATGACGTGATGAAAACCAAAATAGTACGGGTTCCTTTGGTTCATATTAGATCAAGGGGTTTAAACAACCCTTTCAAACGAGATGCTAATGTCATTTGAATGACTTTAAGCGAAAACCTTTTTTATTTAAAAAACTAACCTAATTTTTATTTTAATAAAATCAAGTTTAAATAGAAAAAATGCTCTCTGATATTTTATAAAAAAATAAGAACTCCAAATAGAATCATACCTTAAAAAAGTGGAGTTGTAGAGAACGGTTGAAGTTGAGCGTGACGAACATTGAAGATAATGGGAGCATGATGATAACGCTGACGATAATTCGGATAGTGGATGTTGAGGATGATCGTGTATATGTGCCAAAGTAATGGGATGCACCATGTCTTATGTGATCTAGGACAATACAAATAATACCTAGATTATAGAAAAAATGAGAGAAATATTATCCTTACACTACACTCAGGTAACCTATTTTTACAAATCTTTTACGTCTTGATAAAAAATTTTGTGTGCGTAAAACTTGTGTTTTTTCTAAATTAATTTTGCGTATTAAATTCTTTAAAAATTCCAAAAATAAGTAAAATTGAGTGATCTCTGACAAGCTTCATCAAAATGGAGGTCCTTCTTTGCTAGACGCGAAGTGAAGTTATTTTTTTTTGGCAAAAACACCGAAAAAGGTGCAAGAAGCTACGCTGAAGGATCGTAACAACGTAGGAATTTGCTATAGCGATACTTTGCTTCACTAGTCTCTGACTCCTTTAAAGGTTCTCTGAAAAATCTCTAGCCATTGAAGCGAATTGCATTGTTGCAAGTTCGCTACAATGAAGATTTTCTTCGTTGCAACGATCCTACCAGCGAAGTGTAGAGGTGCGCGAATATTCTTTTTAGATATTTGTGGTTCTTATTATTTTGTGTGAGAAAAGTAACCTTTTGGTTGATGAATTGACATCACATCCCTCAAAAACTCTCTCACACATGCTTTGTGTAAGAGATGTGACTTTGTAGGTTGCCTTGGTATTGGGTAAATTCACTTGTGTGGTTTTCATTATTTAAACAATTAATACTCTTTATTTCAAAATATCTCTCAATGATTTCAAGAGAAAAAAATACCAAGAGAGCTTGAGTGACTTTTTATTTTCTCCTTTTCCAAGAACATAATGTAACTCCCCGCGCAATCCGAACAATGGGGTGGCCAATCACCACCGCCAAACTATGCCGGGTGCTACTAAATAAATACCATTCTTAGCATGTGACATATATGAGACATAATAAAATTCATTCCACAAGATAATAATCAGATTTAATCCCATAATTAAAATCATAAATGCGATACTAAAAACCATCACCATGCTAAGCTCCAATAATAATCCAATCTCAAATTAAATACGAATAAACTCCAATGAAATACTCCAAATGAAATATCCGAATAAAAACTGTAAATAACTATGGAACCGAATGGCCCACTAAATCCATAAACTAAGTCTCATAATAGATACGGAGGAATATAAACTAAACTAACTACTAAGCATAAAATAAATAAACTCTCGCTGCACCTCTAAGATATATCTCTAACAGTGCAGCTACTCCAGCACTAATACCTGAAAAAGATTAGTCAATGCACGAGTCAGAGCCCCAAGCATGAATACACACTACTCCCCTCAATTATGGTCCGTGAACCCAGACAGTAGCATTATAAATAGGGGTGGCAATTCGGGTTAGTCGTGTCATTTTCGGGTCGCGTTGACTTTTATTTGAGTATAAGTTTTGGGTACTCTTAAATCTGTACAAGATAATCGTGTCAATTTCGGGTCATTTCGTGTTATTACCATAAACGGGTTGTTATGTCAAAAATTGCCAGCCCTAATTATAAATGATACATATCATAATAGAATATTTTAAATTAGACGAGATAATTAATATGCGAAATAAAATAACTACGAACGACAACCCATGACATAAGGCCACCCCATTAAATATTTCAGATCTTTCATGTATCAATTTATTCAATTTATAGCATTTACTTTCATAAATCTTATCATTTTTAATTTATGCTAGACAAGTATAGCAAGTTCAGCCTTGCTTAGGTCCTGCACATATTGCTGGCACGCCCACTGTTCAACACCACACACATCCCCTCACTATAGCCAGTTCGCCTATTTAACTGTCAGCCCTGCACATATTGAAGAGGTTCCATGCACGACACATCTCTATAGCCAATTCGTCCGTTTAACTGTGAGCCCTCTACATATTGGTGATGCCAACACACACCCACATCGTTATAGCCAGTTCCCCGTTGATATGGTCAGCACTACACATATTAGCGAAGCCAATCCATTTTAATCCCCGTTACTATCTTAGGCATTAATCCTTAATTTCTCATTATTTAATTTGAAATTTACCCCCCTATTATTGTTGACCTAAGATCCTCAAAATACCCTTAGTCTCATACTTAAAGGTCTCCAAAATTCAAATACGTCCTATCCTATTATGTAAGATGAATATGATTTCTTAAATTCTCCATAGTCTCATGGCTAGGAAAACATATCGATGAAACAAAATATAAATTTAGCCCCACCCTAGACTATCCCACCCGTAACGAATCTACATTAACTAGTCCCATACCTAAAAAGTGGAAACCCCAACTAAGGCCTATCCACTAGTCCCTAACAAGTATCCGATAAAATAGGTGAGAGCATACCAACTCAAAAATCCCGGCATCCCCGCGAAGGTAAACATGAATATAAAATTATCACACAATCCAAATATAAACAACATGGCAAAATACTCATAAGATCATAATTTAATTCTTAATTAAAGTAATAACACCCTCTTTGTTTCTAACACAATTATTTCCCTTTCACCATTTTAGATCAATTAACATGCGAATTTGGAATATACAAATAATAATCCTCTTTTATCATACTACATAATTCTACGAGTTTGTACGCTTCCCGATTCTATTTAAATAAAAGTCTATGGTTTCTACATGCAACCTAATAAACCCCCAAACCAAACTCTATCCTACTCACCCAAGGATTGTGAATCTTAAACCATGTTAAAGGTTTTCACAAAAACAGTCCCACTTAGTTCTTACTTTCTCTAATTAAAGTTACTAATTTATTTTAAGAAAGTGTGTGATTAACGGTTTAGGCGACACTTCAGACGCATAATACTAAATGAAGATAACAGGGTATCCATGTCTGATCAAAGTTGAATGATGAATCTGATTTGATGGTTAAATTCTTCTCAAAAAATTAACAAAGATTGATTCTTGAACAAACTTGAGAAAACACCAATTAAGCCTTCAATAATTGAGTTGAAACCTTGAAGAAAATTGGGGCAAAGGTTTGTAGATGAAAGGGAAATATTTTGGAGAAGACTTCTGGAGGAAGAGTTGTGAAAAAAGAGATTTGAAGAACCCAGCCATGAATTAGTTTTAATTTATATTGATTAGGATTTTTAATGCTAATAAAATTCTATTTAAACTAAAAAAGGTTTGCCCGTTAGTCACGTCCTAGAACCGTGACAATTTTTTTTTTCCAATTTCGATTTTGACAAAAAATTCTTTTTCCATAACTAAATACCAACATATTTAATATCAAAAAATATATTTTACTCGAAATTCCAAATTAATTTAATTTAAATATGATTTGAATTTATGGGGTGTTACACTTAAGAGCACACTTTTTAGATAGAGGGAATCTATTTTTCCAAATTTAGTTAATTTTTTCCATCTTCTATTCTTTACATTTAATAAACTCTTTTTCATGAGGTTAATTACTATCAAAGAAGATAAAGATTTTACCAAGAGCACACCTTCAAAAATCACTATTTTCATACAATTTAGGGTCTTTCTCCTAAGAAGAGTTATGATCTTTGAGTCTCTTTTTCGGTTTAAAATTATTTTTAAGCTCCATGTTTGAAAATGAAGGCTTGTGCAACATTATTGATGTGTGTCAAGACATAAGAGATGTTGACAACTTCTATCGATGTATGGAGATCTACGACTTACTAAAATTGGTGGAAAAAATGTGAGGTTTGAGTTAGCACAAAACAAGTGTTAGTCGTTCGTCCCCTCTGTATGTCTTTACCAAGTTTTTAGTGAGATTGTTTCATCGGCCCGAGGTTTTTCCTGTTAGTGGATTTTTCTCCTCATACATCTGGTGATACGTTTATATTTGCCTTTCCACATCTTTTATCAGACTTTTAGGTGTTATAAAATAGTTTTTTTATGGGCCTCCATTTTGGTGCGCAATACGCACTCTCATTCTTCTTTAAGAGCTGAAAGATAGGTTAACACGTTTTAGAAGATCTAGAGATGAATCGGTTGAGTGCTTCCAACCTCCGGATCAACTTTTAAATGTACCTATGTAATGACCCACCTTAAATTAGCCTTTAGTTCTTCCATTTAGCAAAATTTTAAGCATAATCGTAATTTTTTTCTAAATTACCAAAGTGCCCCTATAAATAGAAATAGGATACTTTACACATTCCATTACCTATTTGATCCCAGCTTTCACTCAAATTTTGACCTAAGGACATCTATTTTATAGGATTTTCATAAACCAATCCATTAAGTTTTCATAATTATCCAAAAGCCCATAAAATTTGATAAAGAAAACTAATAACCTTAAACCCTACATGAAAACTACCTAATGAACTAAACTTAAACTCAAACTTGTTTACTTTTTACCCCAGGTGATATGGCACCATCTCGATAGCCAACATAGGTTATATCATGAGGGTAACTTATGGTACCCTTTTTACATCCAATGGCACCATACTAGAGAATCCTGTTGTGACACCCCGCCTAATTAAATACCGGGCGATCAATCCTTTATTAAATTAAAATCAAGGTGAACAGTTGGTTCATTCTTAGCATCACCGTCGCAAATTAAAATTTCCAAATTTAAACACCCTGATTAATTAAGCTAAGTGTCAAAACCATTTAAAACCTTATTTCCATTTTATTAAATCCATTTATAAAACCTTTAGCCATTAACATTTTAAGAGTCACACATTAAGTATAAGAATAGAAATGAACATTCAAGAGTTTAACCATCAATAACAAATCCCAACTTTAAAACACTAAAGGAAAACATCCAGACAATAATAAATCCCAGAATAAAGATACTGAAAGTAAAAGAATTACAATCTCCAACAAAACCAACTAAATAATGAAAAAGGGCGACACATGCCCCACTGGATAAAACTGGATCAGAAGTAGAGTCAACAATGAGGTCGTCTAAGCAATGGCCTGCAACTCCCACAAAAGCTACAGCGCGTTCCATCCAAAGGATCCTAAGCATGATGCCCCTATGGCTGGGCACCTATAATACATATATATATATACACAAGAGAGCAGAGGTAATAGCAAACAGGTCAGAGCCCGAATGTAAAACAGTTTTAAAAATAGTTTAGCAAGTATTTAAAATGCTGACCTGCTAATGCAACAACCATTTTAGTATGCGACACTCTCTTGAGATTTCTCACCTCTCATCTAGTGTGCACACCTACCGTGCTAATAAATCTCATCAATTTCCCTCATCTTATTATCCATAAGGTTATAGCATGCTAAAAGTGAGGTTATGATATTTACTTTAGGAAATTATTCTCTTCAGAATTACATACGTAATTTAAAACAACTCATTACCGTTATAAAGTTCCCGAGCACTTATAATAAAGTTGAAGCATTTATTCATTACTTATCTACTTATACGCACAGTAGAATGTTCCCATATAAATCTTCGTATATATATTAGTCACGCATATAATATATATACTAACGACACCCCACATAAAATCTATGGTGCTGGCATACTCTGCTATCAAGTCCCCGTATCACACAAACTAAGGGAAATACTAGTTTGGAATCACTCTCGAACTGTATTAACACAAAACACATACAAATGGAGGCGAAGCATAGTTCCAAGTCACTAAGAGGTCAGCACATACCCTCACGTCTCTTAGGACTGTCTGACTATCAATCAGATAGCCTGTACCAAGGAGTCCTATGTTCTAGGGTACAAGTCAATATCCCCCATAAAGGTCCCATTAAGATAAGACTATCCCGGCGCGGTAACCTCCGTGATAGCAAGTAGCACGTGTACGATTTTTACACAAACATATAATATATGCACAATCACACAGTCATATATATATATAAATATTCACATTTTCAGATTAGGTGCTCTCACGACCCATAATTATAATTATCCGGTCTTAACACATATTACTCAATTATCTCACATAACGGATTCGTCTCCTTTATTCTCATTTATAATTTATTTTATACTTACTTCTCATCTTTAGAAGTATTCTATCTCACTAAGTATAATTTCAGTAGGTATACTCTCACTTACCTTATGATATAAGTCCTAATTACGATTACCTCACTCTCGTGATCTTTAGGGTAAACTTATCGTCCCAAATATTTAAATCATTACACCTAAATAATTCCCAATAATTTTGTACTATTCTGGGTTCCTCGGATACTGTTTTTCCTCACTCAAATTAACCGTTCACTAAAATAGGGGCAAAATAGGAAATTCCCTAGAAGTTGGAAATCTCGCTCGAACCAGAATGGATCTCGCTCTAACGACTTCCACGTGTCGCTCGAACGACTTCACACGACATTGACATCTCGCTCGAACGACTTCGCGCGACATCTCGCGAACTGGACTGTTTCGTCTTCAACCTTTAACAGTCTCGTTTTTCACCATTTTTAAGTCTAAAAACCTCTACAGTTTAATCCCCAACGTATCATCTTCAATCCCAATCAATAATAACAAGGTTATATATCATTCCTAACCTCCTAGAACTATTAATTCATCCAGAATCATTAAGATTGCAAGAAATCCCCAAATTAATTTATAAGAACCCTAGTTTCCAAATTTTCAATTAAAGGGCCCAAACAACCTCAATTAATTCATCAATATGATTTAAAATTTCGTGATAAGGCCTCTACATATAATCAAAATTCAGGCAACATAGATTCTCCCTACAACACATGCGATTTTTCTTCCAAAACAGATAGTTCTTCAAATAAAATATATGATTCTCATTCCTAGACTAACATGGAAGGAACATTAACTGTAAATCAGCAAGATAGATATTTTCTTGGAAATTTTGTTTCTGATTTGTGGAAGAAAGTGGCGTGGTTGCGTTCCTCGTCGCGCGATCTACCATTTGGCGGTGACGGCAGTGCAAACGGTGGAGTTCTTGGCCTAGAACTCCTTGGAAAGCTTCTCCTCTTCCTCTTCCTCTCCCATGGCCGTCTTTGGTTTTTGGTTCTTCTAACCCTAGATGACAACTCCTAACATCTAATATATCCTTGGTAAATTCGTGGGTTTAATTACCCAAAAATATGAAATGTCCGAAATGCCCTCCCGGGATGCTAATTAGGCCTAAAAACGCCCCGAGACCCAAACTAAATCCCCGGGTACATTATTTTGACTATCTCGACCCCTCCGGACGCATTGACGCACTCAAAACGACCATACGAGTGACTTATAATTTATTCACTTTTAATAATCATAATATAGTCCTGATGCGACACAGGCGCGTCCCGACTTAAATTTCCATAATTGCCATTTTATTCACTCGTGACAATTTTTATAAAATCAATCTTATATATTACTTTACTCATGTAGTAATATTCGACAAATTTCCAATAATTACTAACTCTCGTCACGCTAGTAAATAATAAACAATTTTCTGAATTAATATTAAATTAATTTTTCTCAATTAAATTTTATACATCCCTAAATTTAAAAGCCACAAAAATATGGGGTATTACATACTCCCCCCCCCCCCTAATAACGGAATTTCGTCCCGAAATTTGGAAAAATAAGGCCTACCTGGTAAAACAATTCTGGATACCTTATCAATACGCAAACTATCTACATAGTAAGGCGTTTATACTATAGCCCCCGCCTCGCAGCAAGCTTGTTTAACATTCTCATTAAAGACACTTCACATGGTGCTCCTAACCGGCATCATTCGCATAAGACATGCCTATATATTATTAATTCTCATCATTTCAATATCATTAGGAGGCCGCACCTCACTATATGACAACTACTCCGATTCCTAAACCCAACACTCCCACTCTGAGGGAAACCATACGAACATCTGACCACTCTTGTTCACCTAAAACAGTGGTGGAATCCTACCATTAGGTAATATCATCCCCAATTACCGTACAATCTACACTTTCTAGTTATAACCGTTGCGGAAGTGAAACGACCACAATGAATTCAAAATTACATTCACGCGGCTCCACCAATCGTTAATCACCGTGCGCCTATTCCCCGGCTATCGGTGATACATCCTGCTCAAAACGAAACGTTACTCCCGCTGCTTCTTGAAATCCCGTATTGAAGGTGGGATTCAAAAATCTCATCCCGATTCAAAATAATTCCGTGTAGGACCACGTACTGGCGCGGTCCTTCCTTGCAAAGGAAGATTGAGGAACACTAGCTAATATTGTATGTCACCCTAAAGGAATATCAATCACTTCCTTCTTGGGCGACTTATTCCACATGTTCGGATGAACCCTTGATCTTGCTTTGATAATGGAAACCCATCCCGAAAACTTTACCGACTTTACCGGCCCCTTCCATTACAGGAATTGTCGATAGCCCCATAATTTCTCTGGTTGATCCTCTTATTTCAACCGATCTCTACCTATGAGTGGTGCATGCAAAGACTCCTCACTATGTCCCTCTAAACATCAAATTTTACTTAAAATGTCTCACATTAAGTGACACTTAATACTCCCCTTCTTTCCTTAGCGTATTACCGAAAGTTTCGACCCGTGTACTCTTTCTCCATAATATGCACTTCTGGACTTTTTATACCATACTATCATCATCACTCTTTGTATGCGCAAGTCATTCTCACATTTGACTAATTATAACTCCACTCCGAGTGTCCTCCATAATAATTAAATTCTACATTTCTCAAGGAATACTCCTTTCAGATGGCTTCTCACAGTTTTCCAACCAAATTCGGGTGTGCTACTCTAATCGCACACGTTTATATGGGTTATCGTCCCTCATGCGACGCTTAATCCACTCTACCACTTCCACCTCGTTATGCTAATTCCACAAACATATATCCCACACATCCATTCCCATGTCCCTTCAACTCGGACGATTCTAACATTAGCTAACTAGGATGCCTACACACCCTATAAACCATTTTGAAATGCATTTTGAAATTTCATCCTGATACATTACATAAACATTATTAGATATATATAACGTACTTACACATGCTTTGGTTTTAGAGTACCCGGTCTACCAGCCACTTAGATGCACAACCAACCAGAATTCATAAAACTCAAAGTAGGTGATTTATATTTCAATATTAGCCAATTTGAGCTTATGTCTTTTAATTACTGATTGCTATATCACCCTGTGATAATTTTTACGTCCTAATTCAAATAGAAACCCCCTTTAGTAGTTCAAATTTATGTTGTAATGTTGATTCCCTCGATATTTTTCATTATTCCCAAAACCGATAAACCATTATACATGAATTACAAAAACTCTTTACCCTTCAATATGGAAAAACCTTGCAACTTATTTTGAATCATTGCATATAACCCAACATTTTATTGTCCTTATCAGTAAAAATCCCAAGTAGAATACCTTCACGATTCAGGTATTAGACCCTGGTACACCCATGGTAAATCTAATTGGCCTGTAGGACTCTGATATTGAGTGCCTAATTTTCTTTACTTTCTACATACATATGGGTGCCACTTTAGCTAAGTGTGCCGAGCTATATTTTACTATTCCTTGATTACTAGGATTTCATGTTCAAGTGTATTTTAGGACTTGAGAGATATTGTAGCGATATGTCTATGCTATTGAATCCCCATAACCGATAATTTATGGGTCATTGTGTTATGATTTGAACCAATATCACAGTAATTTGATACTCAATTATCCGGTTATCTTCACTATATTATTCATTTACATATCAGTAGGCATTAGTATACCCCTGATAGTCTTATGATATTTAATTTTGTTTGAACATGTATAAATTCGATAATTTTCTTCCATTATTTTCCACCACCTTATCATCTTCTATATCTTGTATAGAAATAAAAATTATCTACTTGACATGTTTGTTTAATTGTTTTCATTCTAAATGGATGACGAACTTAAAGGAGATCAGTTACCGCCGGCAGCTTTGAACTTTCATTCTTTTCTACCCCCAAAAATCTTCGCAGTAACGTACATGTGGGCACTAACAGACAAGATGGTAGTCCCCGTTGGAATATCTACACCGTAACCTATCAGTTCTTATGAATCCTAAGTGTTTCTTCGATGTTTTAAATTTATGTACTGCATGAACAATTAATATTTTATTTTCTTTTATTGTTAGACTCTGATATGTAATAAGATTCTATGTATCACTGCAATAAAAGTCTTTCAAATTCCGCTACACTAAAGTTATTGATGTATTTGCTTTTATTCTTATTTATCATCAAAACATTAAAATTCGAGGATGTGACAACATTTTTTCAGAGCGTAACCGGGTTGTATGCCTATACGTGACAAATACGAGGATCTTCGTAATTATCATTAATGATTATTATTTAAAAATATTTTCCTCATCATATTTTGTTACTCATACTGTTTTGCAGTAATGAATATTTAGGACACCCTTTATCTCGACGTTCATGATTCGACACACGCACGCTTTGAGCGAGCTATTAAAGAAGTGGGATATGACAAGCTGTGCCAAGACATTTGAAGCATCGATCGTGAATGGGCAATTTCTACTCCAGAAATTAAACAGAGTTTACTCATTGGTCGCGTAATGGAGAATCTTAGGCCACTCGACAGGCAAAAAGGTTTTCCAAATATCTAGAATTTTAACAACAAGCAATCCATCTTTCATGGGACGTGGTACCACCCAATGAAGTTACTATGACTCCTCTGATTCCCCAATAAACTATATAACTCTTTCCCCCGTTACTACAATCTTTACCCATACCGATACCACTATTTCACCAAACTCCTCGAATGATGACTCTGATCCTTTCGAAGATGACGCTGATCCTGAATATGATCAAGTAGTTCTGTGAATGGCTTGAACTAATCACCAGAGTGTGGATGTAATGAAATTCAGTTCAAATGTGCAATTAAATGATCTCTTCACCACCTTAGCATAACCTAATAGTTATTTTATTCATTTTTTTTGTTGTAAAATAGAACTGACGATTCTGTACTTTTTCTCTTTTATTTGTTTTCTACATTAACTATGTAATAAAAAATCTAATACGATATAAAATGCCGAGTTGTTGCAGTATCTTTACTTGTAATTTATCTATTACAATGTTTCAATATATGGTGGTTACTACTCAAGTAACTACCAGTGGAACTTAAGAAGAACTATCTATTCCACAAATGCCAAATCTAACTACCACAAATGTAGAAATCTTATGTTGTCTTCAAGAGAATTACACTAACCTAGTGACAAAAAATATACCTCTTCCTCCTGTGAATAATGAAGTTCTAGAAAAAACTTGAAGGATGAATGCTCTTAAGGAATTTTTAAGAAAGAAACTCCCAGCATTTCTTGGAAATCCCGATGCAGTTGAAGCAGCAAAATGGATTCACCAAACACTTAAGTTACTTGATGGAGTTGGATTTGTTCCTAAACTTAGGGTAAAGTTAACTTCGTATCTCTTAAAAAGAGAACCAGACTTTTGGTGGCAGTCCATTATACGTTCCCGTAATGTGGATGATCTAACCTAAGGACAGTTTGAAGAAATTTTCTACAACTAGTACTTTTCATAAATCCTAAGAGATCAAATGACTATAGATTTCTTAAACCTAAGCAGAAACAAATGACAGTGGCCCAGTATGAAGCCAAATTTATCGAACTATCTTGATATGCCCAAGAATATGTTGACACCAAGCCCAAAAGTACTAGCATTTTGAACAAGGTTTACGTCAAACCATAAAATCTTTTGTTATTCCTTTGCAGGTTCGAGAGTTTAACCGAATTATTGAAATCCTCTCTTATAGAGAAAAATCCCACAGTTACTAACCCATCCCTCAGTTCTAATCCTTCCCAAAATCCCTATGTTATTAGGAATACATCAAATCAATGAGATCACCCTTACAATAAACCCAAGGATGGCAGAACATTTAGCCAAATTCAGGACAATACCAGTAGACCTTTGATACATTGCAATGAATGCAATCAAATAGGACACCTGAGACCCCAATACCCAAATCTACAAATTACTCCTACTTATACCTCTCCCAAATTTGTTAAACCTCCTTTCAAAATCCCACCAATAACTTTAACCATCCATCATGATCAAATCCTCGTGAAAATAAGTAAGAACCAGTTACTAAGAATCAAAGTCAAAATTCCTCCCTTCTCCTAGCGAAAAATCCAAATTACCATAGTGTGGTTGAAGGTAATCTTCCTTTTTATAATATTTCAGCACATTTATTATTTGATTCTGGATCCAACCACTTTTTCATTAGTCATTCATGCCTAACTTGGTCACAATTATCATATAGTCCATTAGGCTATCCTTTCACTATCAGAATGCCAACGGGAGAAATGGTCTTTATCAATAGAATCTGTAAATGTCATACCTTATGTTTTGGATCCAGGACATTAACCATAGATTTAATTGTCCTTGATTTAATGAAATTCGATTTAATAATAGGAATGGACATTTTATCTCCAAACTATGCTCACATTGACTATCATACGAAGACAATAATATTCAAACCACATCACTAAACTTCGGTTTGTTTTCAAGGATGAAATCCCCATCAACACTTACTTTTTCAAATAAGTGACAAACGGACCTCTTCCTTTTCCAATATTTTGACTCAATACAAAGATGTGTTTCCTGAAGATTTATCTAGATTACCTCCCCCTCGCGAGATTGAGTTTTTTATTAACCTGTTACCAAATATTTCCCCTATTTAAATACCCCCTTACCGTATGGCTCCATTGGAATTATGAGAAATTCGAACACAACTGGACGACTGAATTAGTAAAGGACTTATACGCCCTAGCACATCCCCTTGGGGAGACATAGTATTATTCGTACAAAAGAAAGGCAAATCTTTTCGGCTATGCGTTGATTACTAAAAATTGAACCAAGTTACCATAAAAAATAAATATCCATTGCCTAGGATAAGCGTTTTGTTCAAACAATTGTGAGGAGTAAGAATATTTTCCAAAATTTATTTACGATCTCATTATCACCAACTTCTTATAAAGGAAGAAGATATATCCAAAACTGTTTTCTGAACCCGCTATGGCCATTTTGAGTTTTTGGTCATGTCCTTTGGTTTAACAAATACCCCTGCTGCCTTCATGGATTTAATGCAGAGAATATTTTGACCTGTCCTGGATCAGTTTCTTATCGTGTTCATAGAAGGCATTTTAATTTATTCTAAGACCCGAGTAAAACACGAAGAACATTTGTGTATTGTGCTGGAAATTCTTCGTAGACATTAGTTGCATGCAAAGAAAAGAAAATGTGATTTTCTCATGAAAGAAGTGAAGTTTCTTAGACATGTAATTGCGAAAATAGGAATTCAAGTAGATCCAGCCAAAACCACGGCAGTATTAGAATGGCCTCAACCTACCACTATCACAGAACTACGAAGTTTTTTAGGTCTTGCAGGATACTATCGACGTTTTGTAGAAGGATTTTCCCAAATTGCCCTACCCCTAATGAAATTAACCAGAAAGGATGTCTGATTCATATGGAATCCTGAGTGTGAATAAGCTTTTTTCATTTTAAAAGAAAAATCCTCGCCCCTATCTTAACCATTAAATCTAGTAATATTTGTTATGATTTTTATATTGATGCTTCTTTACAAGGATTCAGTTGTGTGTTGATGAAACAAGATAAAGTAATCGAGTATGGTTATAAAAAATTAAAGACTCATGAACGTAACTATCCGGTACATGATTTGGAATTAGCCGTAATAGTCTTTGCTCTAAAGATTTGGAGATGTTACTTGTATGGAGAAGGATTTCAGGTTTCTCTGATCATAAAAGTTTGAAGTACATATTTGTGCCGGAAGATCTTAATCTTTGACAAAGACAATCGATAGAATTTTTAGAATATTATAAATTTAACTTACTTTACCATCCCGAAAAAGGTAATGTAGTTGCCGATGCTTTAAGTCACAAAGCCCGAGCAAGCCTCCATAATATGTTTGTATTTTTGGAAACTATTGGAGATTCAATTTACGACGAGACTCCTATACACATCGGATTTAGTCCTGTCAATCAGGCTCTATGAGCTGAGCTTGGGGTTGTACTTGGAACAAGCTCAAGCTCGGCCCAAACGATCTTGGAAATCTTTGGCTCAAGCTCAGCTTATAAAGTATATCGGGCTTCATGCCCAATTTTAGCAAGCTCGAATTTGATATACCAAGACATAATTTTTTTTCTTAGACTTTTTTCAATAATAAAACATTTATTTGATTATTTTCAAAGTAATAATAAAAATGAATTCCATATCAAAATTAAAATTTCAACGATAAAAACATTAATATTTTAGCAATAAAATACGAAAACCTATCAAAAATACATATTTCAGCACCATAAGACAACATTAGTATTGATATTTCGGCATCATGAACCTATTCAGATTGCATTGAAATACATATTTCAGAAGTATTAACTTAAAAATAATATTTCAGCAAGAAAAACCTGTTTATACAACATTAAAAATAACATTTCAGCAATAAAAATATGTTTGGATAACATTAAATGGACACCACACAAACACAATGAGATATTAATAAATTATGTTATATAAAAAAATAAATAGCTATCAAACAATTAAATATAGAAATTTTCATAAGTTAAATGTTTAAAAAAATAATGCGCTATATGCATAAATTAACAAATTCCTCAAATGAAAAAAAAACTGAAAAAATCATCTTTGAAATGGACAAAAAAATGTGAACTAACACAAAGATGTGAACTAAACTAAAAAAAAATCTCATAAATACCGATTATTTAGAAAGAAAAAAACTCCTAATTTTTTTGATTGACATATATTTATGTTTGAAAGGTTGTACCAACTATGAGAGTGATGTCCATTTATGTATGTTCAGAAGGAGGAGATGTGAAGTAACATATATTTATGTTAGTTTTAAACTGAAGATAAAGGGTTTAGAATAAAATTATAATGAGATATAAATGGTACCAATTGATCGAGGGATCTACGACAATGGTGGAAAGAAATGGAGCTATGACGGTTGAGAGCGAGAGGAAATGGAGTGACGACATGGCATAATGAATTGCAGAGGTTGAGAGATATGAGTTGAAATGGATAGGGAAATGAAATAAATTGGAACCTTAAAAATTTCTAAGCATGTGCGTTTGTCTAGGCAAGGCTTCTAACTAAAACTAATTTACTAAATGACCCACTTAACTTTTATTTTTTTAATATTAAGCCCAATAATTTTCACATGAATAAAATAACTAAAACTATTTTGTTTTAGCACATTTTTAACATGTCATTGAAAATTATATATATATATATATATATATATATATATATATATATATATATATATATATATATATATATATATATAATTTTCGATCGAGCGTAGTTCGGGCTTGATAGTGCTACGCTCGAGCTCGGCTCAAATTGAATTTAGGCATAATTTTTTGGCTCAAACTTGGCTTGGCTCAAACTTTATAAAATCTCAGCCCAAATTTAGTGGGCTAAACAAATAGGCTTCGAGCTTGCTCAACTCAATTGAAAGGCCTAACCGGATTGTGTTACAAAACATTCTCGCTCACCCCATTCTACACATGAAAATCATGGATCTTCAAGATCAAGATGAATTTTTGCATTCCCAAAAGAAGAAACTTTAAAATAACCTCCCGAAAAAAGATTGGACTTTGGACCCCGAGTGTGGTTTAAAATTCAAAAACCGAGTATGTGTTCCCCTCATATCTTTACTCCGAGAAGAAATCTTGCATGAAGCTCATCATTCCAAATTCATGGTTCACCCCACTAGCACCAAAATGTAATAGAATCTCAAGCAATATTATTGGTGGCCGACTTGAAAAAAGATATTGTACACTTCGTAGCCAAGTGTCTAACATGCCAACAGGTAAAAATTGAGTGCCAACATCCCAACGGTTTACTCCAACACTTCCTATCCTAAAATGGAAATGGGATCATATAACTATGGTCTTTGTCAGCGGATTACCCCAAACGATTCAAGGTTTTTATATGATATGGGTTATTGTTGTTCGTCTTATAAAATCCGCCCATTTTCTACCAATCAGATCCATTGATTCTTTTCAAAGATTGAGAGAACATTATATCAAAGAAATTGTGATATTACACTGTGTACCTATGTATATAATATACGATTGAGATCCCAGATTTATAAGAAAACTTTGGCAAGCTTTACAAATAGCCTTAGAAACCAAACTCTTTCTAAGCGTAGACTTTCATCCCTAAATTGATGAACAATCAGAATGAGTAATTCAAACATTAGAGGATATGTTACGATCCTATACGTTAGATTTTTTTATTTCATGGAAAAATCATCTTGCCTTGATCGAATTCTCCTACAATAATAGTTATCAAACTAGCAGTCAAACCACCACGTATAAAGCACTATATGGACGAGCCTACCGTTAACTTTTATTCTGGAATGATTCAAGAGAGAATCATTTTCTTGGACTCGAAATCATTAACAAAATTACGGAAAAGATACGCCTCTTTCGAGAAAGATTTCATGCATCCCGAAATCTATAAAAGAGTTACTTCGACACTCGTCGAAGGCCCTTAGAATTTCAAGTCAATGATCAAGTGTTTTTACGACTATATCTACGAAAAGGAATAATATGCTTTGGAAAGAAAGGAAAGTTATCACCCCTCTATACTGGTCCCTTTGGAATTATTGAACGTACTGGACCGGTAGCTTATTGTCTGGAATTGCCTCCTGAACTATCCAATCTTCATAATGTATTTCGTGTCTCGCAATTACAAAAATACATTCTGGATGCCAGTCATGTCATTACTTGGAAAGATATCACCGTTGAACCCAACCATGAATCTAAATAAATTCCTATCTGAATTCTCAACCGACAAGAAAATATTCTCTGATGAAAAACCATACCACTAGTCAATGTTCTTTGGCAACATGGAACTGAAAAATCTACATGGGAAACAAAAGACATGATGAGACAATAATACCCCGCGTTTTTCCCAGGTAATTTCGAGGATGAATCTTTTTTTATAGTAAGAATGTAACAACCCACCTTAAATTAACCTTTAGTCCTGTAATTTAGCAAAAATCTAAGCATAACCTTAAATTACCAAGGTGCCCCTATAAATAGAATTAGGATACTTTACACATTCCTATACCTATTTGAACCTAACTTTCACTCAAAGTTTTACCTAAGGACATATATTTTTATAGGATTTTCATAAACCAATCTATTAAGTTTGCATAATTACATAAAAGACCCTAAACTTTGATATAAAAAACTAAAAACCTTAAAACTTACATGAAAACTACCCAAGGAACTAACTTAAATCCAAATTTGAGTACTCTTTATCCCTGGTGATATGGCACCAACTGGATAGCCAGCATATGTTTTACCAAGTGGGTAACCTATGGTACCCTTTTTGCATCTAATGAATGATATTAGAAACCTGTGTAAACAAGCCCAAACTCCAATTCTAAATCAACCAATAAACTCTCCTTGATGAACCCTATAAATACCCCTTCTTACTTTAGTCGAAATTCATTCCAGCTGAGTGCAATTTCAAAGTAAACTTTGGAGAGTTTTTACATTTATGTGATTTTATGTAAGAATTCTTGTTTATTGAATGTGTTTATATTTATGTATATCTTTAGAGAAGAAATATGCTTTTACATGTGAAAGTTGATATGTATATGCACTGAAATAGCTCAACAAGCCAGAAACACCATTAAAGCTTGAGTGTAATGGTGGATTATTCTTTCCTGACTTTGAACCAGTATCAAAGGGGATAAGTTGAGATTAGGTTCTTTGGAACCTAGCTTTGTGTTTAATTGAGCTAAGAATGACTCTTGATACCTCAAATCATGAATTGAAGTTTTCAGCCCTAAAATTTCCAGAAACTAAATTCTCAGTTTTTACCCCACCAAAATCCCTCAAACCAAGCTTAATCTTCCTCATTTTTGATATAGAATAAACCTTTATAATTCCAAAATGAGATTCATAACTTTTAAGAAGTTATGTTTGGTCAAACTTTCACCATTTTTACAAAAACCCAATAGCTCGATTTAGCCCACCATAATTCTTAAAACCAATATGGTTAGATTCCTCTTCAAAAATTAGACAACTTTCATTCAGAAATCAACTTGAAAGGAATTCTAAGACATTTAAAAATCAAGGTCAATGTTTTAAAACCTTAAAATAAAAATATCAAAAGGTTGAAGATGATTAACCTATACATGAGCGAGCGTCACATATTTGACTGAGCGAGTGAGGGCGCATCTCCTTTTAAAATTTTTTGATTTTTTTCAATATTTTTATTGTTTAATTCTAAACAAATATTGCATCACCCTGTTTGGATTCCTGGAAAGTGTTTCCTAACAAAGTCAATTTTATATTTAAAAATTAACATTTATATTTACACATATACCCCTACCTACTTTTTTAAATATTTTTAAACTTCCCCAAACTTTATCTATAATTACTTGAGTATAAATGGAATTACTTTGTCTTCTATTACTAATTCTAAATTCTAATGGAATAAGGAGAAAACATTTATTTAAAAGGCTTTAAAAATTATACTTTTATACATTTTTTAATTATTTTTACACTGAAATCCCTTTTATAATTTCATCATGCTACATTACATAACTATTGTCTTAGACCTATATAACCTACTTACACTTGTTATGGTTTCGGACTACCCAATCTACCAGCCACTTAGTCGCACAACCAACCAGAATTCATAAAACTCAAAGTAGGTGATTTAAATTTCAGTATTAGACAATTTTGAGCTTATGTTTTTAATTATTGGTTGCTATATCACCTTGTGATAATTTTGAACTCTGAATTCATATACGAACTCCTTTGAGTATTTTAAGTTTATGTTGTAATGTTGATTCCCTCAATATTCTTGATTATTCCCGAAGCCAATAAACCATTATACCTGAAATGCTAAACCTCTTTACCCTTCATCATGGCAAAGCCCTACAACTTATTTTTAATAACTGGATATAACCCTATAATTTATTACCCTTATCAGTAAAAGCCCCAAGTAGCGTACCTTACGATACAGGGATTAGACCCCAGTACACCCACGATAAATCTAATTGGCATGTAGGACTCAAATGTTGAGTGCCTAGTTTTGTTTACTTGATACATACGTATGAGTTCCACTCTAGCCAAGTATGCTAAGCTATATATTACTATTCCTCGATTATTAGGACTGCCTGTTTAAGTGTATTTTATGCCTTAAGAGATATTGTAACCGTATGTCTATGCTAATGACGCACTATAACCGATAATTTATGGGTTATCGTGTTATAATTTGAACCAATATCACAGTAACTTTATAGTCAGTTATTCGGTTATCTTCACCATATTATTCATTTACGTATTAGTAGGCTTCAGTATATCCCTGATAGTCTTATGATATTTCATTTTGTTTCAACAAGTATAAATTTAATAATTTTCTTCCATTATTTTCTAACACCTTATCATCTTATATATCTTGTATAGACATAAAAATTATCTACTTGTCATGTCTGCTTAATTGTTTTCATTCTAGATGGATGACGGACCTGAAGAAGATCGGTTACCGCCCTTGACTTTGAACTTTCATTCTTTTCTATCCTAAAAAATATTCGCAGTTACGTACGTGTTGGCAGTCACAGACAAGGATGGTAGTCCCCGTTGGAATATCTACATTGTAACGTATTAGCTCTTATGAATCTTAAGTGTTTATTCGATGTTATAAATTTATGTACGACATGAACAATTAGTGTTGTATTTTCTTTTATTATCAAACTCAGATATGTAATAAGATGATAAACATCTCCCTAATAAAAGTATTTTAAATTTTGTTGGACTAAAATTATTGTTGCATTTCCTTTTATTCTTATTTATCATCAAAACATTAAAAATTTGTGGATGCGACACCCTAAGTATCTTAGGCGACTGGATATTATTTATGCCTCGATTTGATTAGGATTATCTTCAATTCCCCTTTGAATGACTAGGTAGCCGAAAAATTATCATACTGGATTCTAAAGCAACACTTGCCTTCATTGAGTTTCATCTTGTAAAATCTAAGGACCTCAAATGTCTTCTCTAGGTCCGTCAGATGATCTCCCTTACATATGCTCTTTATGATCATGTCATCGATGTATACTTCCATGGTATCCCCCAGCCGATGTTTGCATATGTTAGGGACCAACCAATGGTATGTCTCTATCGTATTTTTTAGCCCAAACACCATGAACTTATAGTAGTAGAGGCCAAATGTGGTAATGAAGGAGTAATTCTCTTGATCGGGTACGAATAAAGGGATTTGATGTTAACTTGATTAATCATATAGGAAACTCATTCGTTTATGATTGTCTATGGCATCAACTAACTGGTCAATCTTTAATAAGGGAAAGTTTTCCTTGGGATAGGATTTGTTCAGGTCATTAAAGTCTATGAAACATCTCTATTTTTCATTTCTTTTTTTATTATGATTAGGTTTAAGAGCCATTTGAGGAATTGAACCTCTTTAATGGACAGTGCCTACATAAATTTCTTTATTCCTCTTATAGTTCCTTTGCCTTATCCGGGGATGTTCATTGTAACTTCTATATGATAGGACAAAATGTCAGGTCTACATGAAGTCGGTGTCACATTACTTTAGGATCAATGCCAAACATGTCATACAACTGCCAATTGAACACATCCTAGTTTTCTTCGAGAAAAAAACTCATTCTTATTTCTCATGATTGGTTAGCAAACTGTCGATCACAAATTTCCTTTCTAGGTCAAGTCATCTAACAAAACTTCTTATAGTGGTTTCATAACTCTATCAGTGGGGGACATAATTATTTCTTCTAACCCTAGTCTCCCATACTTTAGGTGCTATTTCGAGGGGACGACTCCTTTCATATTTGCCTCCTATGTAATCACCTTTTCCTTCTTCTTTTCTTATTTGCATCTGATGGTAGCGATAAAGGATTGTGGAGGAATGCTTGGTATTCATGTATCTCCGTTACCCCAGTCAATAATGGATTTGAAATTTTGATGTTAGGTGTAAGAAATTGCTTTCATGAGATAATTTCGCTCCAGGATCGCATTATAGTATGACCCAATGTCCACAAATAGATACTCTATCATCTTCGATAAGTTCCTAGTTTGTACTAGGATTACCAACTTCCCTAGGGGCATAATCATTTCGTTGGCAAAGACAACTAAGGGGATGGTCATTTCCTTTTGATCTTACATCTTGAGGTTGAGGTTTTTGAACAACTTTAAGCACATGACCTCTGAAGAGCTCCCCTAGTCCATTAGTATCTTATCCATATCCCAGTTAACAATTTAGAGAGTGATACTAATGCGCTATGATGCGGAGTTTTGACTTCGATAAGATATTCTTCAGTGAAAACGATGTGCTTGGCATAGTCATCGTCTTTTGGTCAGTGATGTTTTCCCACTGAGATTTTATCACAATCAATTTAGAAATATTCCATGACAGTATTGACATTATTTATTTCCATGCACATAACATTTCCTTAGATCCTATTCAGTCTTCAGGCTGCATGGATTCCCACGAATTCATATCCCATCTTGCCATTGTTTAGGAAGTTGTAGAGGGAGTATTGTGATAAGAGATAACCCCTCCTCCTAATAGAGGAAGCTCAAGAAATGGTTTGAAGGAAGAAATAAGAAGGTAGTGAGGAAGCTCAAGGCTGCTGCAAAGGAGATCTCTGAGAGAGGTAATTATTTCTTCACTTTTGTACTTGTTCATTCTATATTTTTTATTTGTATTGTTTTATACTTGTAAGTTGTATCAATTGTAATTTGAGAGTGAGGTCAAACAATATCCACGAGGGACCAAGTCCGGCAAGGCTTGGGAGAGCTTTCATGCTCTATCAAAATGACCTCACCATGGGAACCTCAGAGGGAGCTGGTTTGGAGGATTGAGAATCAAGGCAACGTTAAGGCTTGCCTTAACCATTTTAGGTACACCTAGTAAACACCGAGAGACTGTAACTTTAGAGAGATTATCCAGAGTAACCATGAGTTCCATCTCAAATTGAGCCTAGTGCAAAATGTCCCTTTACTAAATATCACATATGCTTTGAGTGATGTCACGCGACACCGGCCTGCTGTCCAGTCCAAACTCGAGTAAACCACTGTAGTTTAGGGGGCTGTCAGATGTTTTTGTGGATTATCACTATTGTGATAGTCGTCCGACACACAGTTGGTAGGCAAAAGGTGTATTTGGCATTTAATGTTTATGACGTAGAGCAGGTTGACCTATCCCGTCATTTAATGTTAAGTGTCATAAAGGTAGGAGGTGTGGTCTTTCACTTTTTTAAAACTAAGACTAATTGAGTAAGGCTAGTGGTTGTATAGACACCTCAGCCACTTCTTTGAAGATAGAGTTCTTCATAACCAAAGAGAGATCTTTTCGAGAGCCATAGTTACTAAAAACCATAGCATTTACTCACCCATAAGTATTAGTTATTGCCAAGATTTTATTATCATTTAATACCATGATCCCTGTTGGTGGGACCTTAGTATTTGAGCTGCCTGCGATATGTGTATCTAGAGTGCTTGATTTTCTCTCCCTCTGACTGAGTAATTTCTAAGGTTATTTTATTGTTTATTCTGAGTTATACACGATTGTTTTGTGAGTTCAATGTAAGTTTTTTCCATAAATATATTGTTTGTTCATCTTATCACCGTTGATAGAATTTTGGGTTAGTGATTTATTGCCATAATAGTAGGGGTTATGCCTCTGTTTGTATTCTCACACCCCATCCCTAAGAGGACTCCCCTCTTACATTTGGCGACTATAATGGGGAGGTATTCTTCTAAAATTATGTCCCGAAATAATGTTAATCGTGTTCTTAACTTTGACGAGGTTCAGCGGAGGGAGTAGCAAGAAACAAGGGATCTTCAAACGTCCAGATAAGGGGTACCTCAGGTGGAGGTTCCTTAAGTACGAATGACAACAAGAGTCTAATGGTCACAAAGGCTTACACAAGTGCTATAATGGGGCCTGATAAGATAGCCCATTTAATATTAAAGTTTATGGAGTTTTTGCAAACTACCATGGAAGTGGCGACTTTTGAGGTGGCGATGGATCCTAAATGTTTTGTTACTCCGATGGGGGCTCCGGTGGCCCCATCAAGCACAGTTCTAACAGGCGCAGTCCCTATTACCACTATTCCCATAGCTGTGCCAACGGTGGGATCACCAGAAGGAATTGACATTATGCACGTGGTTCCCCAAACCAAGTGATGTCATGGTGGGGAAAGTTCTCTCTCCTTGTTCGAAAGAAGTAGAAAAGTTGATATTGAAGATGATGGCAGCTTCCTCGCCAATAACCTGTGAGGTAGATTCACTTTCTGATATTTTTATACTTTTTACCCAGAGGAGTACAATGATGAGCCTTATCCTAAGGAATATTTGCCCCCCATTTTTTGACAAGTAAACTGGTAAAGGGGGTACCCTAAGGAGCACATCAAAAGATTTATGGAACACTTAGGGTCCCATTGCAACAATAAGAGGTTGCACTTGAGGGAGTTTTGCAAATCCCTTACAGATAAAGCATACACCTAGTACTCACACTTAGCTCCTAGAAGTGTTATCACGTGGGAGGAAATGCATATAATTTTTGTCTAATAGTTCTTTCTAAAAGAAGATGAGTTCACTCTGACGCAGTTGGCCAGGGAGAAACAACGACCAGGAGAAGAGGTGATGCTCTACATATGGCGGTTCAGAAAAAGGTCTCTCGATATAAGAAAGGAGGCTAAGGAGTTCAGATTTCTCCAAATTTGTGCAGAGGGTTTTCTGTCGGAGTACATCTACCATGAAATAAATGAGACACGTGAGGGGACTTTCGCTTTTAAAGGATGCAAAAAAACATCTCATTGGTGGTACTCCATAGTCCCATCATAATGGCATTGATGTTTGGGCAATAAGCTCAAGAATTTGGGGGAAGTGGCCATACCCCGTGAGTGGGCTATGCCGATGTGGGACAAAAAGGTGAGAAGGAGCAAAAAAACGACAATAAGAGGAAGTATGGGAGGGATAACAATACCCACCACCATTGCCTTGCACCATATAGGAGTGTATTAGTTGATACAATGCCAGGCTACATGGAGGGGCAGTGTATGCACCCAAATATGCTCTACCAAATGAACCTGGCTCAGAAGTGAGAGTAAATCCAAAGTATTATGAAGTGGATTGGAATGTGTGTTATCCCAAAACTTCTTATTTTACATTTTGAAGGATTATTAACAAGCATATGTGGGGTGGGATTTTAAAAACCCCACAAGGAGATATCAACAACAACCCACTACTAGCTTATAGGGAAAACCTGGTGGTAGCTTATGATGAATAATTTGAAGAGGAAACGAGGGAGAAGAGGCAAGAGAGAGAAGTGTTTGAGGAAGCTCTGGAAGATTAAACCAGAGGAATGGCAAATGTCATGATAGATTACAATTAGGTAAGTGATAAAGATATGGAATAAGTCTACAAACTAGAGTATCATGTGGTAGAACCTAGTTTGGAGTATCAACCTGTAGTGTAATCTCCCAAATTTTCATGGTTCTTCAACGAATTGGGGATGCCTTTGGTAAGCAGGCTGGATATCACTCAGGTGACATTAGACATTGTTAAGAAAAATGTAGATTCCTCGCTGAGATGGAAGGGGAACATGGCCAGATTAGTGAGGAAATTCATGTTTGAGATGACTTTTTCAGATGCTGATAGTGCAGTAAGGTTCCCTCATAATAGGTCATTGTATCGACAAGCGTAAAGGGGGTGAGCTTTGCCAAAGATTTAATGGATGGAGGTGTCTTCATAAACATCGTGCCAATAAGTACTTTTTATGCATCCAATATTTCTGAGGAAAGGTTGATACTGACGACATTGGTATTCTCTGGGTATGATAACCAATCCTCCAAATTAATTGGTTATGTGAACGTGGGGATTGTGATGGGATATTTTACATCACACATCAAGTTCCATGTGATTGAGAGTGCTACTTCCTACCATACTTTGATAAGGAGAGTGCAAATGCACAATCGTGGATTAGTTCCCTTAACATACCACCAATGTGCCAAGACAAACGCAAAGGGGACTGAGATAGTCATCATAGAAACCAAGAAGCCATTCTCTCATGAGGAGGCCCACCTAATAGAAACTGTGTTCTACACAGAGTAACAGAGAATGAAAGAAGTCCTAACTCGACGCATGGAGGGTGTTATAGTACCCTCGATCATAGAGATATTGAGGCCCATAAATAATCACAATGATGAAGGATGAAGTGGAAGACAAAGAGGTGAGGAGGTGAACAGTTTTAGTCCCAAGCCAGAAGCTATCTCTAAACAACTAAGAGATAGGATGAGGCCCAGGATTAACCCCATAAAGCATGAGGTCAAATAGCAGAGTGTTTTAAGTAGGTTTTCAGGGAAGAGGCTAGAAGAAACTACACATGAGAGGAAACAAAAGGCAGTTGCATTTCCCAACCGTCAATGCAAAAAAGTACAGTTAGAGGATGGGAGGGTGGTTTATCTCATTTAAAAATGTGAGAGGGTGGCTGAGGAAGTTGATGAGGGGGCTGGCCCAGAGTATGAGTGTTTTCTGGTGGATAGTCAAGGACAATGTCTTGTTATTGATAACTCCAACATTCATAAGTTTGTGGAAGAGATGGAAGATGAGTCAAAATGTATGACTGATAGCCTAAAGTCATAGGTGCAAGAGCTAGAAAAAATTTAACTAGCCGAGGTGGGAGAAGATCCGAGGCCCATCTTTATTTCAAAGGATCTAGATGGAGAGAAGAGAAGAGAATTGACTGAGCTGATTCAAGAGTACAAAGATGTATTCACATGGAAGTACACTGAGATGGAAGAAATGGATTAGGAGGTTAGTTTCCACAAGTTAAACATCATGCCTTCATCCATACTAGTGAAATGAGCCATGAGGACTTACAAGACAGATTTACATCTAAATAATAAAGAAGAGATGCAACGACTATTAATGGAGGGGTTCATCAAGTTAATTCAACATCCTATCTAGTTGTAAAACATTATCCTAGTGAGGAAGAAAGATAAGAATTATATATGTATATATGTGGACTTCAAAGATCTTAATAGACATACCCAGAGGATGTGTTCACTCTAACCTCCATTGATAGTTTGATAGATGAAACAACAGGGCCTAAGATGTATAGATTCTTGTATGTGTATATGGATTACAATAAAATCAAGATGGATCTAACTGATGATGAGAAAATAACGTTCAAAACTCCATTAGGAAATTTTATATATAATGTTTTGCCTTTTGGATTTAAGAATGCTGGGGAAACATACCAAAGAATAATGATGGCCATTTTTCATGATTTATTTCACGATATCTTGGAGTTCCGTGTGGATGATTTGGTCATCACGTGGAAAAAGGAGGAGTACCATCTGGCTGATTTGAGGAAGGTGTTCAATAGGTAAGCTGAAGATGAACTCGTTGAAGTGTGAATTTGGGGTGATGAGTGTAAAGTTCCTGCGCTTCGTGGTAGATCGGTAAAGAGTGATGATGCTGTAATCAGCACCTCCAGATCAAGATTAGATTATAAATAGCTTAAGCTCAATCACAACATAACAATGGAGATGGATATATGTATATATGTATATATAAGAGAGAAGGAGATGAGGATAAGAAGATGAACTCAATGATTTAAAGTGGTTTAGCCAATTAGGCCTACATCCATTTTGTGAGTGTGTGAGAAATCCACTAGTAAATATGGCTCTAATGGCCTATATTACAATGCACTCTCTCTCTCTCTCTCTCTCTCTCTCTATTGTGTAGTTTACCAGAGCTTCTGCTAGGGTTTATAATGTTCATCCACTTAAAAGGTAGGAGAAAATAAGTATATATAGTTCTTGGGGGGTGTAGTGTACCCCCAGGCATGCAATGAGCATGAGCGTAATGATTTAGCCAATCTCATGTGGACACCTAGCTGTGCCACATGTGGATGATGATGACTAAATATTCCCTATCGTAAGGGGAATGGTTTAGTCATAATGGCTTTGTCCATATGTTTCATGTATTCTATGTGCTTGCATATGCTCGGGCTTATGACGTTATATACAGTAACCTCGACTCAGTCAAGTACGATGTTGGTGAGTTTGATAGCTGTGTTAGTCTGCTAATCATAATTATGACCTCGGCCTAATTGATTGGTCGAGGTTAGGTAGGCATGGCAATAGTGTCGACTGATGAAGAGCATGACAGACGTTATAGTTGAGCCCATGATACTGTTGTTGAACTCAACTACTGATGAACCGAGGCTGATTAATATGGAGTCGACCTTGCAAAGGATGAACTCTCTGATGGATATTGCGATCTTCCTAATGACTCGGCTGTGAGGTTAGATGAGGTTATCACTCAGAGTATGAGGGTCCACTTTGGGCATATCAATCACCCCTAGTCCTTGGTCTTCTATGTGAGTAGATGGCTGAGCGGCATATAAGTAAGGATGATGAGGGGATGTTTTTGCGTCTTGGGATATGTGAGCAGTCACTTTGACACATGTCTCCCTTGGAACTGGCTTGCATCTGTCCCTATGAACCTAATGAAGCGACGACGCCTTTTAGGGTTTCTAGGTACAATTATGAGTGCCTTAGTACTCGCGCCTCATCATTGCAATGGTTTAAATACCATTTTCCCTTTTCTTTTTCTCTTTCTTCTTCCTTTGTTTTTCTCTTAGATCTTTTTCTGTGACTGCTTCCCCAAAACTCCGTCGTTCTTCATCGTTCCAGGTCCTTTAGAGCTTAACTCATTCTCCCCTATTCAAACTCATTCAGGTATTGTTCTACAACCCTTCTTTTTTCATTTTTGGGCATTAATTTGTTGCTTTTAATTTTTGATGAACTTTTTCCTTTTCGGTGAGGTTCCCCACCACTGTTGGGTGGTCATTAGGTTAGGGTTGCAGTAGTTAGGTGACTTGGGATCCATATCAGGCTTCTCTGGGGTTGTTTTTAGGCAGAAATTCTCATCTTTAGGCTTTTCGATGACCCCTCTGATCATCTTCTTCGGCAGGCTTTATATCAACTATTTTTGGTGAAAAACCATACAACTTCCAAACTTTGATCTTTTGCCTAGGTATTAGAAATAACTAACTAGTTTGTCCTTTTGAATGAAACCACAAGTGTAGTGTCGTAAAACTAATGCTACGACCTTTGTATATAATTGCTAAAGAGTTTCCAACTCTGCGCGGGGAGTGTTTCAAAAAGATCAGACATATAAAGTTAGCCTAAGCCGAGGCTCGTGAGGCTGAGGATTTTCCCTTACGACCAATTTTCCCCCAACCATTAGCTGTCATACACCCTGAACCTGCTGAGGTATCTAACCCAATGTCTGAGTCGGCTGCTTCAGACCCAATGTCAACATCTGAGGCTGCTGAGAGCATAGACTCTTTTAAATAAGCTATGGATTATTCCCCCAGGCGAAGTGGAGTTTCTGAGGATGAGTCGTGACTCATCTCACTAAGGTATTGGGCCTTCACGTAGATCTCCCTCCATAGAGATTTTGGATCCTAGCGTCGTGATTCCTCCTACTATTGATGCCATTTCTCTATCGGTCGCCACCGGTGTTGAGTTTGCAAAGAGGTTTCCCAGTGGTGCCCTGGACGAGGTTGCTGGGGATGGCGATGATGATGAAGAAATTAAACTTGATACCTCGTTATCTGTAAAGTATGAGAGTACTGTAAATGCGTATGACCTTCTATCCTTCAGACATCTTTATTCCATAGATTCCTCAATCATCCTGAGGAAACCTCTTAAGGAAGAGAGGACATTTGATGGCCGAGAGGGTGAAATCTGTGTTTATGAGCAGATGTTCAAGCTAGGTTTTTGTCTTCCCATTCATCCAACTATCAGAGCTATACTCTCTTATATAAACCTTGTCCCTTCCCAACTATCCCTAAATGCCTAGAGGGTCATGATTGGGGCTATCGTCCTCTGGAGGCCGTTCACCACACCGACCTTCTAGTTAGGGTTTTTATTGGGTGTTATACCCCCTCATCTACCAAAAATAATCCAGGCTACTACCACTTCCTAACCAGGAAATCCGAGAAGAAAATACTTCTAATTACCCAAACTTCTAATCATAATTGGAAATATCGATATTTCTTTGTATCGAGAGCTTGGGAGTTTGGCCCGAATGAGGCTGGTGGGAGGTCTGATCCACAGACACCTCTGAGATAGAGCAAAGTCTCTATTTCGACAAAAGTCGACCCCGGTTTAATCCAGGATAACTATAAGAATATTGAGGACCTTCGCAATCAAGGCGAGAGAGGTCGTCTCGTCAAATATGAAGATCTGATGACCCCCTATTACCTTTCCCAGAAAAGTTTAGGGAGGGGGGTCCTTTAGATGAACTTCGTAAGTTTCAGTAATTTTCCTTAAGTCATGTCTCGTATTTTTCATTTTGTCTGACTTTTTAATTACGAGACTTCTCTTTTTGTAGAGCGATCAGAAGGCATTTCTAATGATTTCTGGGAGATGTCATCCCCCAGCCTTACAATGCTCATGGAAAAACGTGGTGGTAAGAATGTACCCCCTCCTGTCCAGACAAAAAAGAGGTTCGGCACTTCAAAGGCCGATGCTAGCAAGAAAAGGAAAGTGCGCACTTAACCAACTCATACTAGGTTGAGCAAGGATGCTAAGGACCGTGAAATCCCCATTTCCACTGACGATGCTTTGGTTGCTCGTCTATCACAACTCAAGATTGGAGATAGCGTGATCGTCCATAGCTTAAAAGCTACCGATGATATTGGCACCATCATGACTGGGGAGGACAAGCGTTTTCTTCAGGACTTAGATGTCCCTTTATTGGCCGAGTTTACACTTCACAGGGCGGTTCATGTATCCTTTTTAATCAATTTTTCTTCCAAGTGTTGTCTCTGCCCTGTAGAAATTATTATTCATATGTTTGATCTTCTTATGAAGAGTGTGGTGTCTCTTCACCGCCTTGTTGACTGGACCTTAAAGAGGATGCTCCTTATACAAAAGGGTAAAGATGCTGAGAAAGTTGAGATTGATCTGAAGAATGAGGTGGAGAGGTTGAAAGGGGATCTGAAAGATAAAGATAAATAGATCACTGAGCTGAAGGAAGACCATGACAAGGCCCTAAAGGCTAAAGATGATAGTCTTCAATCAAAGGTTAATGTTGCTGTTAAGGTTACGTTAGTCGATGCCTCATAGAAGATCATTAAAGACTACAAAGTCTCTGATGAATTCGTGGGCATTGGTTTTGATTATCTGGAGAGAGGTATAAAAGTGACCAGCCAATGGGTGGCTATGAAGGAGGGTGAGTCTGGTAGCCTGACTGCTGAGGATTTTATCGGTCTTGGCTTTACCGACCCTCGATTTGCTTAGGCTTTAAAGAAAGTGGAAGAAGGTGGTCCATCCGAGACCAGTCCCTTGGAGGCCACGGAGACTGAAGATGCTTCTCAACATGAAGACGAGGTTGATGTCACAAACCTTGGCCACGACCAAACAAATCCAACTGCTAATGGGTCGGCTCCTACCGAGGGACAAACTGAGATCTGAGGGCCTCTCCTGCTCATTATTAAAAAAATTGTGAAGCTTTTGTGATCCTTTTTTTGGAACTCATGGTTGTAACAACTGAATGTAATCTCTGCAACATCTTCTTTCTATGAATGTAATGAGATTTCGTGTCATTGTTTCTATTGCTCTTTGACCCTGATGTTTTGTTGCTCTATAATAACAGAGGCCACCAAACTAATGATGTTTATCCTCATAATTTCACCAAAATAATGATGTTAGTGTCCGAGGTCACCAAATTGATGATGTTTATCCTCATAATTTCACCAAAATAATGATGTTAAAGGTCTGAGGTCACCAAATTAATGGTGTTTATCCTCATATTTTCACCAAATTAATGATGTTAAAGGTTTGAGGTCACCAAATTAATGGTGTTTATCCTCATATTTCCACCAAATTAATGATGTTAGGGTTTGAGGTCACCAAGTTAATGATGTTTATCCTCATATTTTCACCAAATTAATGATGTTAAAGGTTCGAGGTCACCAAATTAATGGTGTTTATCCTCATATTTCCACCAAATTAATGATGTTAGGTTCTGAGGTCACCAAGTTAATGATGTTTATCCTCATATTTTCACTAAATTAATTATGTTAAAGGTTTGAGGTCACCATATTAATGATGGTTAACCTCATATTTTCACCAAATTAATGATGTTAAAGGTCTGAGGTCACCAAGTTAATGATGTTTATCCTCATATTTTCACCAAATTAATGATGTTAAAGGTCCGAGGTCACCAAATTAATGGTGTTTAACCTCATAGTTTCACCAAATTAATGATGTTAAAAGTCTGAGGTCACCAAGTTAATGATGTTTATCCTCATATTTTCACCAAATTAATGGTGTTTATATTAATACACTAGTACAAAGATGTTAACATGACACTGATACTTCTCATTGATATTTACTTCATAACTTGGTGCCAGAATAACAAGAAAATAAGACAACTACAACATCATAAGTAATATTTCTTTAAATGGTCGGCATTCCAAGGGTTTGAGAAGGGTTCTCCTTCTAGATTCTCCAATCAGTATGTGCCTTAGACGATTTCATCAGTTACCCTTTAAGGGCCATGCTAGTTTGAGTGGAGCTTATTGGCTTTTGCCATGTCTTCTTCAAAACTAGGTCTACCACAACTATCGGTCTCTCTTTCACCCTTTGATTATAAAATTTGGCAGTCCTCTGCTAGTAGGCTTCTTGCCTCACCTTGGCATATTCTCTCCTCTCTTCTATCAAATCAAGATCAAGTCATCTCTCTATTGCATTTTTCTGAGGGTCATACATCTGAACTCTATGAGTAGGAAAGCCAATCTCTGTAGGGATGACAGCCTCTCAGCCATAGGCCAATAAGAATGGGGTCTCCCCTGTAGGAGTCTTTACTATCGTCCTGTAGTCCCATAGCACAACATATACTTCTTCGATCCATCTTCCTTTTGCCTCTTCTAGCTTATTTTTAATCCCATCAAGAATCGTCTAATTTGTCCCCTCTATCTGCCCATTTGCCTGAGGTCAGTCGGGGGAGGAGAAGAATTGATTGACTCCAACTCTTTCACATTATTTCTTCAAAGAGACGTTCTTAAATTGTGATCTATTGTCTAAGATTAGGGTATTTTGGAGGCCATACCTACATATGATGTTTTTTAAGATGAACTGGAATGTCTTTTGTTCTGTGATAGTGATCATCGAATCGGCTTCTACCCACTTGAAAAAGTAATCTATCGCTACAATCAAGTATCGATAGTTATTCACAACTCTTGGCAAGGGTCCTACCAAATCGATTCCCCATACTGAAAATGGCTAGGGAGACGTGATGGAGGTCAGAGGTTGATGAGGCTGATGGGGAATATTAGCAATCCTCTGGCACTTATCACATTTCTTCACATATGCTGCTACATCTTTTGCAAGGGTCGGCCACCAGTACCCCTGAGTTATAATCCTTTTGGCTAATGATCTTCCCCCAACATGGCTAGAGCAGGAACCCTCATGTATATCTTTTAGGATATTCGGTACCTCATATGGATGGACACACCTGAGCAAAGGAAGCAAAAACCCTTTTTTGTACAAAGTGTCTCCTATAATGGAAAATTTGGCAGTTCTGTACCTTAGCTTTCTTCTCTCAACTTTTGATGAGGGTAGCTCCCTCTCTCTGATGTATCTAATAAGAGGATACATCCATGAAGCTTCCATACTTAGATTTAGGCAATACCTGAATGTGTTATCTCCCTCTTCAATAGACGGCTTAAGCAAGACCTCTACCGGCACTGTTCTTATGATGTTGGTTCTTGTGTAGCTGAGGCCAACCTCGCAAGCGCACCAGCTCGATCGCTGTCTAGCTGAGGTATTCTCTTCAACTTTACCTCTTTAAAACTTTCCAACAACAATCTTACTATTTTCAGATATTTAGCCATTCTCTCGTCCTTGGCCTCATATAGTCACAAGATTTAATTTACCACAAGTTTTGAGTCACTATAGATTAAGAGTTGTCTGATATTAAGGGCTCGAGCTAAAGAGAGACCTGTTACTAAAGCTTCATATTCAGACTCATTATTAGAGGCATTGTAATTAAACCTCGGAGCGTACTCTATATCTGTGTCATCTGGTACTGACACTATTACTCCGGCACCACTTTCATTTTTGCAGGATGACCCATCCACGAAGAGACTCCATACATCATTGGCCTTGAAAAAGTTTCCCTCTATCAGGGATCCTTTTTTGAATAGGTACCCTCCCTCTTCATTCTCGACTGTCTTTACTCTAATTACGCTTGTCTCGGCCTCATCTGTGGAAGGGTAGATACTTCTCTCTGACTGACTGTCTATAACTTCACGTTCTTTTTTTTCAACCTCGTCCTCATCCCAGGTGAACTCAGCCAAAAATTCAGCTAGACCCTGGCTTTTGATTGGCACCCTCGGTCGGTAGACAATGTCAAATTCTCCAACTCAATTGCCCAAGCAATTAGTCTTCTTGATTTCTTAGGTTTGTGGATAACCTATCTTAGTGGTGGTTCAGTGAGGACGACTATTGAGTGGGTTTGGAAGTACGGTTCCATCTTTCTAGAAGCATGAATCAAAGCATAAGCCAATTTCTACATCCTAAGATATCTCTGCTCAGATCCTTGGAGGGATTTGTTATTAAAATACACCGACTTCTGTACCCCCTTCTCCTCTCTTACTATAGCAGCACTAATTTCCGACTCTGAGACGTCTAAGTACATATATACGTTTTCTCCTTGTACTGGTCAGGATAGAAGTAAGGGAGGGCCGTGGTAGGATTTACGCTCTTTAAAAGCTTTATCACATTCCTCATTCCATTCAAAATATTTTCTGAGGATTTTAAAAAATGGAAGACATTTGTCAGTGGATCTAGAAATAAACCTGTTGAGGACTGCCACTCGTCCAGTAAGTCTCTGAACATATTTAATAGTTTCAGGTGTCTTCATTTCCAGCAAAGCTTTGATCTTCTCTGGGTTAGCCTCTATACCCCTTTGGTTGAAAATAAAGACTAAAAACTTTCCATCTTCGACCCCAAAGATGCCTTTGGTAGGGTTGAGCTTCATCCTGTATGTATCCATGGTATCAAAGATTTTTTCAAGGTCGGACACATGAGCGTCGTCCTTTAGACTATTCGTTAGCATGTCGTCTACATAAACTTCCATATACGTTCCAATATGATCCACAAACATCTAATTTACCAAACGCTGATATGTAGCCCCTGCATTCTTCAGTTTGAAAGGCATGACCTTATAGCAATAGGTCTCTTTATCTGTAATGAAGGTTGTCTTCTCTGAGTCGGACGGGTCCATAAAGATTTGGTTATATCCAAAATATGCATCCATAAAGCTCATCAACTCATGACCTTCTATGGCGTAAACCATTTGATCAATACGAGGAAGAGGAAAGACGTCTTTGGGACAAGACTTGTTCAGATTGGTGAAGTCCATGCACATCCTCCACTTCCCATTAGATTTTGGCACTATGACAACGTTGGACAGCTATTCTGGGTAGATGACTTCTCTAATGAACTCGGCTTCTTCAAGATTCCACACCTCGCCTTTGATAATATCATACTTTTCACGGGAGTAGATCATTTTCCTTTGCTTAACTGGCTTGGCATCTTCCACCACATTAAGTTTGTGACACATGATCTTGGGGTCAATACTTGGCATGTCTACACGACTCCAGGTGAAGATGCTCTGTCTTCTCTTCAGCAATTTGATTAGTTCATCCTTAACTTTAGGCTTTAGGGCTTTTCCGACCTGGACAGTTTTTTTCGATTCGTCCTCGTTGAGGATACTGGATTCTACCTCTTCCGTGGCCTCCCCCTTTTTGAGCTTTGTCTCATATATGGGATCAAGAGTGTCGATGTTGTAAGTAGTGGATGCTCTTTTGTATGCCTCTATTTCCTCAGTAGAGTTGAAGTAGAATTAATGCGCCGATATTTGGTCACCCTGAACTTCTCCTACTCCATAAGGAGTTAGAATTTTATCATCTAGTGGAACGTTGAAGGCACGACCTCAAATTATTTTAGGGCCACTCGTCCAAGTATGAGGTTGTATACTGAGAAGACATTCTTATCCATGACAAAAAAGTTGGTTTTTCTAGTTATCCATTTTGGCCACTCATCCCCTATTCTTATATCCATCTCATACATTCCCAGTGGGTGAACTTTATCTCCGTTGAAACCGATCAGTGGATGGTGGTAGGGGATGACCCTTGCCCGGATAAGGCCCAACGCCTTAAAACAAGGCCAGAACATGACATTTGCCGATCTTCCCCCATCAACTAAAATCCTCGGTGCCTCACACCCATGCACTCTGGTGGTGATGATGAGAGTATCATCATGTGGAGCTAGGATACCCTTGAAATCCAGTCTTGAGAAGCCGACTACTAGGGTGTCCATGTCCACCTTCTTTCTTTTCTCTGATTTCATATTAATAAAAGTATATATAGTTACCCTTGAAATCCAGTCTTGTGGAGCTAAGTTTTACAATGTTCATCCACTTACAAGGTAGGAGAAGACAAGTATATATAGTGCTTGGGGGGTTTGGTGTATCCCCAAGCATGCAATGAGCATGAGCGTGATGATTTAGCTAATCTCATACGGACACCTGGCTATACCACCTATGGATGATGACGACCAAATATTCACTCACGTGAGGGAAATGATTTAGTCATAACGACTTTATCTACATGTTCCATGTATTCCATGTGCTTGCGTATGCTCCGACTTATGACGTTATCGATAGTAACCTCGGCTCAGACGAGTATGATGTTAGTGAGTTCGATAAATGTGTTAGTCTACTAATCATAAGTATGACCTCGGCCTAATTGACTGGCGTAGGTTAGGTAGGCATGGAAATAGTGTCGGCTGATGCAGAGTATGACAGAGGTTATAGTTGAGCCCATGAGACTATTGTTGAACTCAGTTACTGATGAGCCGAGGTTGATCAATATGGAGCTATAAAAAGGAAGAAAAGGTGCAGACGGATCAAGAAAGATAAAGATCCACTTTGGAGATTCTTTTTCCTAAAACTACGAAGGAGCTCAAGAGCTTTCTTGAAAAAGTCTCATACCTTAGGACATTTATACCAGGGTTGGCCAAAATTACTCATCCATTGATGGATCTACTGTACAAGGGCACAAAGTTCAAATGGGAGGAACCTTACCAATAAGCTTTTAGTAGGCCCAAAATGTTGCTCACTTCTCTACAAACCATGATTCCTCTAAGGATAGGAGTACCGTTGCAGCTCTATCTCACCTCCACTACCAAGTCCATCATTGCTTTTTTGGTACAAGAGATTAATGTGAAAAAGAGACTTGTCTACTATCTTGGTAGTATCATCCATGGTCCAAAAGAGAGATACACCAGTATTAAGAGCCATTATTCGGCCTTAGTGTTCGTCACCCAAAAACATAGACACTATATGCTATCTTTCACTGGTCATAATGTGACGAGATGTGATCCTTTAAGTTTTATAGGTGGGAACCATTTTGACTAGGAGGGAAACTTGGTGGTTCCTCATCCTCTAAGAGTATGAATTAAAGTGCATGGTTCCTCGATCAATTAAGATCCAAACATATACAGACCTGCTGGCAATTTTTCCATCTGGGGTATTTGAGCCACCACGAAAAAGCATTCCAGGGGATGACTTGCAGACCAACTTTTTAGATTCTAACTTGGAGGAATGGATAAAGGAATCAACGTAAGGCAAGGGGACACGAGTCATTCTTTTAAGAGAAAAGGAAAAGATTTTCCTATATTTAAAGTTATATTTCTCTTTCTCCAACAATGAGGCAGAGTATGAAGCATTGGTGCTAGGGCTGCTGGAGGCTCTTCGAAGGGGCATTCGTTCACTCTGCATCAAGTGTGATTCAAACTTGGTGGTTAAGCAGGTTAATGGAGAATATGCTTTGAAGCACCATTTGGCACCTTACAAAACAATTATCCAAAGGCTAATCACTCAGTTCCATCAAGTTAAGGTGAATATGCACCCAGAACAGTGTATAGGCATGCTGACGCTTGTGCCACCATTGCACAGGAGATATATATGCGTACGATATAAAAATTGTGGTGATACAATGGAGGGATTATCCCTCAGTGGTGCAATCGATCTTTCTAATGGAGGATGACCCAGATTATAGGAGAGAGATCAGGAAGAGGCTTGAGTCTGGGGAAGGAAAGATGGAGTTGATGGAGGTGGCATAATTTTTTGCAAGTTACAGGAGCCTGTACTTAAGGAATATTGGGGGATGGTTGTCAAGTTGTGTTGGACCAGATGAGTCATAGAGAAAGTTAAAGAAGGAACATAATGAACATTGTGAGACCACCGATATCCCTCTATATAGGAGGATCCAAAAAGAGGGTAACTATTAGCCAACGACGAGGCATGATGCAGTGGTAGTACCAAAGGAGTGCACCAAATGCCAATTTTTTTTCCAGGAGGCTAAGTGAAACTTTGTGGAAACTCAGATAGATTGGAGGAAGCCTTATATTGACTTCGTCAGAGATTTAATTATTCTTTCATAGAAGATGGATTCAATGGGAATCAAGAGGATAACCCCACAGTTCTATGTTCAAGAAGAGCAACTTTATCGCAGTGGATACTTCAACTGGCCTTTGAGGTTTATCATAAGAGAAGAAGCAACGAAAGTCTTGAAGAATGCTCATGAACCAACTCATATAGAGGGTGCTAAACAATATGACCAACTCATGAACTTGGGTTATTACTGGCCAAAAATGGAGAAAGACGTAGCTGAGTTTGTACACAAAGGTAAGGCGTGTTAGCTACATGAAAACATGATCCATAACCCTTTGGTATACCTTCACTCATTGGCTACTACTTATCCATTCCATACTTGGGCGTTTGATTTGGTATGGGGAGGGGGAATATATGGATACTTGTAGAAACAGAGTGTTTCACAAAGTGGACAGAGGAAATATCATTGAAGAGAGCAATGGTAGGGGTGGTGGAAAACTTCATTAGAGATTATATAATTTACCATTTGGAATTCCCAAGTTCACCTTTTCTGATAATAGAACTCCACCTGTCAACAAGGAGATGACTTAGTTCATAGGAAAATAATCTATCATACACCACACCTCAACGGTGGCTTATTTTAAAGGCAATGGTCAAGCAGAGGTAACCAACAAGACCTTGGTCAATATTTTGGGCAAGATGATGGAAGACTTCCCAGGAGCATGGGATGACAAGATTCCAACAGTGTTGTGGGACTATTGAACGACCAAGAGGAAACCAACAGGCTATACAACCTTCTCGCTTGTCTTTGGAGCTGAAGTCATTTTACCGGTAGAGCTAGAACTCCCTTCTACTAGACATACCTTGCGAAGTATCATTCTCCCTGAGAGTAGACATGTTCATTGGAAGCCCTAGGAAAACATAAAGATAATGCGATGCAACACTTTTAAATGTACACGAAGCAACTCTCCTTGTTTTATGACAACCTCGTGAAACTAAGGAAGTTTATGGATGGGATATGGTATTTAAGGAATTTATAAAGCATATTAGAGGGCTCTCATTGCCCAAGTTTACTGCCTATTAGGAGGTACCTTTGATAGTAAAGGAGGTGCCTGACTCAGGTTACTGTTCAATTTCGAAGATGGAAGAAAATAGATCTTTCAAAATGAATAACAAATTTCTAAAGGTATACCATGTTTGAAGATTATTTATCTTGAGTTAAGTCTTGCCTTAAATTATTCACTATTATGTTATAGTTCCTTCCATTATTTTTTTCTCATTTTGAGTGGGGTTAGAAAGGAAGAGTTTTAAAAAGTATTGTAATTTGTAAGAGTTTGTGCAATGATGTATAATAGAGTCGCATTGTAATGCAAATTTGAGAAGTAAAATTATTGTTGTGTAAAAGTTAATCAAGTGACAAAAACAATCTCCTTTCATATATTGACTTTAAAAGATTACAAGTATGGGAACTATCGCACAAAGGATATATGAAAAAGAAAAAAGAAAATATACAAAGCAAGGCCTTAGTCAAGGAGAAATCAAAGTTCCAGAGAAGAGAAGAAGTCCCTAGGTAAGGCATAGGACGCTTCTAGATAGGACTATTGAGCTGCGATGGAGGACTCAAGCCTCCTTTGGAATTGGGTGCGCTAGATGAGAAGAGGCTCATATTTTTTCAAAGCTTTGGCCAAAGATTCCTCGGTATACTTGACCTCTTGATTCACCTCCTCAACCAGAGGTTCAAGTTCTCTCGGTATAGCCTCCTCTTCACATTGGGCCTCCCCATATTTTTGATAGAACTCCCTCTGACTCTCCAATCTTTCATCTTTCAAGAGCTTCAGATGCTTGATCATATAGTCGAAGTGAAACCCATCCTTAACCAGTTCTCTTAGATTGCCCAAGTTTTGATTGATTAGGGACCTAGTAAGATTGGCAACTTGAGTGTTTACAATCTCTATTATTATAGTTTCCATGTTGTGAAGTTGATAGCTCATCATAACACGATTAAAACTGAGGCATTCAACAGTAAAGGTTTCATGGTGTTGAGAAACTAACTGCTCTTTCACTCCTTGGTGTCAACCTTGAATTTGAGGAGATTATTAAAGCACTTGAAGGGAGAATTCATGAGGGACCAGATTACGCAGAGGGACCTCATATTCGAATTTGTCGGAGCATTGATCGTGGACTCACGATCATTATCCCTGGAATCATCATCCGGAACATGATATTAAAGTGGCAGGGCAATGGGCAAGGGGGCACATTGATTTTGCTCCTGGTTAGGTGTGGGATCCTTCACAGCCGATAAAAAGGAAACAATAAGTTTAAGAAAAACCTTAACAAGTGCTTTCGTTGCTAATCACCAAGTAGGTGTGAGATTTTGAGGAAAAAAACCTTAGTAAGTGTTTTCGTTGCTAAGTCACTAAGAAGGTGTGTGTGAGTTGTGCTTTTCTTGTTATTTTGAGTGCAGACGTGTTCTATTTTGTGCAAATAAAGAAAAAAAGAGAGAACAAAAGGAGGATAGAGTTGCCTTAGGAGTGGGAAGTTTGGCAAAAAGGGCTAGGGGAATGCTACCATACCTAGTCTCCCTAATAGCCTCAGAGGGGACTATTTCTAGATGAGATCCTTATAAGGGAGGGGCCTTACGAAAACACGAGGAAGGTTCACCATGACAGACACAAGTGATAACTCAAGTGCAGGTTCAACAGAACACCGGGTGTCTCAACTGGGTTAGCTGCATGAGAGGTAGAAGGAACCTCAAAATGGGAAATTAAAGAACCATTAACCCTTGGGGCCTGAGGAACCTCAGGCTAAGCAATTGGAAGGGAACTTTGAGAGAGTTGCACCAAAAAAAGAAAAAGAAAACTAAGTGTTAGCAAATAGGGGCAACAAAGAGATGGATCAAATAGTAAATAAATGGTGAGAATATTTACCTTATTGATGGAAGATTGAGGAACCCAATCCATAATAGGCCTAACCAGCGGGAGTGAAGGCAAAGGCTTATTAAGATCCCTTACCAGTGATGAAACAATCACCTAGAGGAGTATTGAAATACAACACTTAGTTTTACAGAATTCACACTTAAAGAAATTTGAGAGAAGAAAATGTTACCTCTGGGGTACTGGAAGAAGCAAGCATAATGGCTAGAGGAAGCATAGGCAGACGAGAAGACTAGGAAGAAGTTAAGGGAGTTCCATCTGCATGAGAGGAGGCTCTATTAATGTTCACAAAAACAGTAGCAACACCCTCCCCTAACGCAAGTTTGCAAGTAACCTCCTTCGCACTCATATAATGGGGAAGCCTAGAGTATGTAAGTCCAATCCTGGAATGGGGAGTAACATATGTTTCGAAAATATGTTCCTCCATGATTGGACTTGAGGTAGGAGAATACCCACCTGACTGACATTCCTAGAATGAAAAATAAAAATTTTGGCTAAGTGTTACTACAAGACTTTTCCAACTCAAAGATTAAGGAGAGAGTTGCACCAAGAGAAAGAAGTTACCTCTACAGAAGGAGAATGAGGAGGCATATGAACTGAAGGACTTGCCTCAATGGATGCTTGAGCCTTTACGGGGTTATTATAAAAAATGATTTATTCAGAGAAGCCCGGTGGAGCAGGAGATGATCTAGGGATGAAGGGAACTGGAGGAGGACACACTTCATAAGCACGTTTCTTCATAGTCATGGTGCCCGTATATTTCTTCCTCTCAGAAGGGCCATCACTAGTAGAATTTTTTGCGAACTCTTGGACTTTGAGATAACTCCCTTGGAACTTGGAGCTAGAGAACTAGGGGAAGGAAGATGGTGTGGGAACTGAAGTGGTAGTTTTATTATGATTATTAAAATAACTGGTGAATGTGCTTGGCCTCAATACGTCACTTCTTAACAAGATCCTTTCGAATGGGTGCACCCTTCTCAGGAGGAATGCCAATAATAATAGGGGAAGCTGATGTGGACCTAGACTTAGAAGTTTGTCCACATTTAGTTATTTTACATTTCATAGGAGCTAGCTGAGAAGTTCCCTCACTAGGGGCACCTTTAATGGGAATAGCGGTGGCAGGCCTCTCCGAAGCAGGAGATTTTTCCATTTTCTGAGTGACATCGCTCTGTGGGGAATGAGGGGGCAACTCAGCAGGATGTCCTTTTGGCATACTGCTTAGAGGGAACTCAATACCTAAAACATAATTTCTTTTAAGTCCACAACTCAAGAGCAAGAAAGGTTAAAACTAGGGGATACAAAGGGGGATTTGGATAAACTCTTCAAATTTAGACAATTGCATCGGCCAGAATTTCATCGCAAATTTTTCAAAAGTATCACAATTCCTTTGAAGACCTGGAATAATGAGTTTACCACTCATTATTGAACCTAACACCAAAAAAACTGGCACTATATAGTCTAAGAAAACTTAGAAGAATTTGATTTTCTCATGGGAGCTTGAGAATAAATGGAAAGGGGCACCTTGAACAAACCCAAATTAGTGTGAACACCTATTTGGGCTGTAGTGCTCAGAGGTGGTACCCCATTCTGTAAAAGACAGTAAGAAGCCAGGGGTAAGTAAAAGAACAACATCCAACGAAAGATCTTCGAAAATCATGTCTTCTGAAGCAGTTTCAACTTTGCGAGGATCCCGAGAGAAGAAGGACCAATTGTGGGAAAAAGAGTCCTCACTATAAGGCCTAAGAAAAAAAGAAGAGAATTGATAAATAATGGGTAAGATGTCCTTTTGACTTTATTTTTTAGACCAACGAAGAATGCAATGGGGCTTGAGATCTTCTTGAATGGGCAAAAATACCTCAATAGAAGCTATATCGGGAAACCTAGTGTAGAGGAAGCTCATTAGAAGAATGGCATTAGAAAAACTGGCCACGTTGTATCTACCCAAATAACACTCCATCTCTAGGTGGGTTCTATCATGACAGGTATGGAGGGAACCCAACGTTAAAGCAACCAAAGGTTGCATGAATCCTCTTTCCAATATCACTGAAATATTGATAAGAAATCTCCTGGGATGGTAGTTCATCTTCCTAGGTAGAAGAGAGCGTGAAAGGACACAAAGTATGTAATAAGGAATCTTTAGAGGTGTACCTTGCCGTTTCCATAAGTTACCTCGCTAAAAGATCCTTCATTTAAACTAGTTTCATGAAAGAAGTAAATGATTAAGGGGGTGAATGTGGCCTTATTGGAAGTACCCAAATAATTACGACATATCTGGTCCAGGTCTAAATGAGTAGCAGCTTCTTCAACATCCAAGGCTCCATCATAATAAAAAGAGGTACCTGTGGGCTCAATCCTTAGAAGTTCACACACATTTTCAAGGGTAATGGTGAACTCACCCCATGCCGCGATAAAGGTGTGAGAAGTGATGTTCGAATGAGATACCAGAACTTAGAGGGCAACATTATGTTTGGAGAGGGTAAAGTCCCTAAACTAGATGCGTTATTGAGACCAACTTTTGTTCGGACTTCAAAATAAGTGGCCTGAATATATATGGACCACGCAGTGAAATGGGTCGGATAACCTCTTAGCTTTTTGAAATCAATTTGGAAATACGGGAAGTCCCCACAATCCAGACGAAATATCAAAGTCTCCTCTGGAGGCCAAAAAACCCAACTCTCTTCATCATTATCCTCATCACCAAGTGTCATCGAGTAAAACTTGGCGTTAGTAGAAAATTCCTTGCACTCAGAAGTAAAGTCATCACCCTTGCCAAAGACGAGAGAACAGTAGTAAAAACGCAACTGTTTCTAGCGTGCCGCCAGCATAGAGGCAGCGTTTTTACTAGAGGGTAGGCCGAAAATAACAACGGGGTACTTGAACAGGACATTGAAGAGGTTTAGAGGAGAAGAAAATTTCACTTAGTAAACATGCAAAGAGAGATGGCAGAGGATGGTGATGATAAAGAGGAAAATGGAGTTCTTTGGGGGTTAAAACTTAGAAGAAGATAATAATGATGAAAATAAATCTTTCTCCTTAAAAAATGGTAAGTTTTAATGAGGAAGATAAAGGTAATGAGAAGATGAAGAAAAAAAAGGTTTTAAGCGTTGGGAATAATGTCCGGTTGAAATTTTTAAAAGGACATTTGGGTTTTCCCACATGTGGGAAGAGGTAAAGACATGATGATTCTTAGGTTTCTGTGTTGTAAGAAATCATTTCAAATTGCCACATGGAGCTTTGGGAACAGCCTTGAAGTTGATGTAATGAAACCATGTTATTAATGATGGCACGTGTGAAGGAGAGAGAAAGTTACTTCTAGACGAAGTAAAAAAATTTGGGCACCAGTTTCATTTGCAGTTCAAAAGTTTAGTTAACTGCTTGAACAGTGATGGAATTGACTTAGTCACATCGGGGAGGATTTTTTTTTCATTTGAATAAGAAAGGTGCATCGGATTGGGATGTTTTTTGCAGATATTTCTTGGCCTCACGAAAAATATTTATATGAAGGGGAGAATATAGAGGGGACTTATGAGTAGTCTTATGATTAGAGATACCCCTCCTCCTAACAGAGGAAGCCCAATAAATGGTTTGAAGGAAGAAGAAGGAAGAAATCGAGGAAGCTAAGCAAAGGAACTTTTTGAGGAAGCTTAAGACTGTTGTGAAGGAGCTCTCTAAGAGAGCTCATTCTTTCTTCACTTTTTGTATTTGTTCAATTTGTATTTTTTGGTTGTATTATTTTATACTTATAGTACGTTGTAATGATTGTAATTTGAGAGTGAAGTTAAGCGATATTCGTGAGGGACCAAGTCTAGCAGGGCTTGAGAGAACTTTCATCTATCAGAATGACCTTACCATAGGAACCTCATAGGGAACTGATTTGGAATATTAGGAAGAAAGGAAATGTTAAGGCTTGTCTTAACCATTTTATATACACTTGGAAAAACATCGAGAGACCATAACTAAAGAGAGCTTCTCTATAGTGGTCATAAATTCCATCTAACATTGAGCCCAGTGCTAAATAGCCCTTCACCAAATGTCACATCTTCCTTAAGTGATGTCACGTGACAACTTCCAGTTGTCCAATCCAAACTCGAGTAAACCACTGTAGTTTGGCGGGCTATCGGACAGTTTGGTGCATTACCACTATTGTGATAGTCATCTGACACACAGTTAGTATCCAGAAGGTATATGCTGGCATTTAATGTTTACGACGTAGAGCAGGCTGACCTATCCTGACATTTAATGTTAAGTGACTTAAAGGTAGGAGGTTTGGTCTTTCACATTTTTTGAGACTGAGACCACTTGAGTAAGGTTGGTGGCTAAATAGACACCTCAATCACTTCCTTGAAGAGAGAGTTTTTCACGACCAAAGATATATCTTTCTGAGAGCTATTGTTATTGTAAGCTAGAGCATTTACTCATCCACCATTGTTAGTTGTTGCCAAGATTTTACTACCATTTATTGTTGTGATCACTATTTGTGGGACGTTGGTATTTGAGTTGCCTGCCAGAGGTGTATCTAGAGTACTCGCTTCTCTCTCCCTTTGACTGAGTTATTATTGAGGTTCATTTATTATTTATTCTGAGTTGTACACGAGTTCTTTTGTGAGTTCAATCTAAGTGTCCCCCCCTATATATATATATATATATATATATATATATATATATATATATATATATATATATATATATATATATATATATATATATATATATATATATATATATATATATATATATATATATTGTGTGTGTGTGTTCATCTTGTCATTGTTGATAGCATTTTGGGTTAGTGATTTATTTCCATAACAATAGGGTTACGCCTCTGCTTGTATTTTGAAACTTAGCCCCAATGGGACTCCCTTCTTATAGACGTTATCACCCTTTTGGTAGCTCCCCACGGGGGAATTTTCGTTATTTTTCTCTATGTAGTAATTTAGATGGCCTGCCCGGGCCATCTTCTATAGGTGTGACTTGGGCGCCTTGCAGTTTTCCATTTTATGCCCGTATTCCTTGTGATAGGGACAACTCAGGGAAATATTCCTCTTTGGAGTCACCTTTTCCATTTTCTTTAACCACTTAAAATATTTTATATCCTTAATTTTGTTTAAGATTTTATAGATTGACTCTTTGAAACAGTGTTAATGGGATAATGGACCTTTCCAGGATTCATCTTATCGTCAATTTTAGGTCCACTATTCTTCTTCTTACCCATCTTCTTAGGATAATTCTCATCGTCACTATTCTTGATTCCCTTTGGCCGACCATTATCCTGCTAGGTTCTAAACACACTATTTTCCACCATACTTATCAAATCTAGACATAAGGTTGTCTATAGTGCTGGACTCCTCTTTGGTAAGAGACTGGTGCAACATGGAACTTCTTGACATGCCAATGTTAAACAAGGCCACAACCATTTTCTTAGAGCAGTCCTCTACCTCGTTATTGGTTTCCAAATATCATCGAGCATATTCTCACGAGGTTTTTTAGGCTTCTTCTTCATCATGAGGATAACATCCATCACTGGGTGTGTTCTATTAGTAATGGATATTGTTGTGAAGGCCTCTACGGCCCACTTAAAGCTTACAATGGATAGGTGTGGTAGTTTTTCAAACCACGTATGTGCAATATCCCCTAGGATGCAAGGCAAGATGCGATATATGATAGCCTCATTGTTGTTCTAGAGGGTCATCACCTGGCAATATTATTAAATATGATAAGTGGGATCAGTTTTCCCATTATAATTCTTGAACCTCTGTGTGGTGAACTTTTTAGGATTATCAAAGTCTTCAATCATTTGAGAAAAAAGAGATGTCATATAGCAAATAAGAGCTCTCCTAGTTAACTCCATGGTAGTTGTTTCCCCTCAATGAAAAGGGTGAATTTCCATCTCTCTTTATATAAGGTTACAAAGGTTATTGTTGTCAAAGTTACCACTATGGCGATCCCTTACAAAGTGACCCTGATCACATCTCGAACTCCTTCCTCGATTATGAGTTTTACTCACTTGAGGTCTAGGGGTGCAGACGATCTTACAACATTTTATCTTATCCTCATGGCACTCTTCCTTCATCCTGTCTAAGTGACATTAGAGAATGGAATTATCCTCATGTTAAAAGTGTGTGGCCGCCTCTTACTGCCAAAGTCGTTTCTCGTAGACGTCCACGAGCCTAGAGATTTGATTGGATCATAATAGCTCTTTGATCTCCACAATATGATCCTCCCATGGGCAATAACATGAGATGGGGATATTACGGATCCTATTGGGTTGGATTTCAGACCTAACCTTGGGAGCCTTGAGGCCGCTCTATTGACTACCTTGAGATGGAGAGTGTTGGCTGTGTGAGTGAGACATGGCTGCCCATTAGCTTTGTTTGGCTGAGAAGATGAAGTCTCTTACCACAGATGATGCCAATCGTAGGTGGTAAAATCGTACTAGTAATTGTTCAAAACAGTTAAAGTCGAGCAGAATATAAACATGCACAATCACACACAAGAAAAATATGTACGTGGATAAGATATGTGACTACATCCATGGGGTATTACTCTCTCTTTGTTGATCGTTTCTGATAACAAAGTCTAGATACCCTTTTCCATGGGGAAAGGGTTGCATTTCTAGAGAAAAGAAAGAGGTTGAGCCGTGTGAGACTCCTTGATCTTAAATAGCTATCTATACATGATTGAATGTATCTAATTTTGAGAATTTTGCTGATCGACTTCAACCATCTTTATCCCCATTAAGTGATATCACGAATAGGATTAATGAACACATGTCTCTTCCTAGAATTTTGTCGAATAATCTCTCATAAATATTATGAACCAAATGTGTAAAAAGTATTATGAGAAAAATACTTTTAAGATTTTTTTATCAAATGTTTAAGGGTTGTTCTAAGAAATTATTTTTTTAAAAGTATGTTTATTAATATTTTTTTGGATTATTGTTTAGGAAAAACATATGGAGTTTGTAATCCATAGCCAAACTACAATATGCATGCGAGGAGGATATTTAAGTTTCTACTACGACATTTTGGAAGCATTCATGATGTTGAAACAACACGAAGTATAAATAGGTTGCGAATTAGTTGTGACCTGATTGTCACCTTGCTAGTCACCGCTATTTTGTTTAGTTTAGTAAGTGGCAGTGGGATTGGACATTTTCTTCTAAAATCTAAAATTTTAGGAACCTTCATCTAAAGTTATTATTCATCTTTTGTAGAAGAAACAAGACAAAAATGTTTATGTAATACCTTTTTCAACCATAAGCTTCTCAACAAATAAAACCTTTTTACGTTTTCACTTTCTCATGATTGATTAAGAAATGTTTCAAAATAAAATTCAAATCCCAACATTTTCTTACTCGACACAATCATACACTGAAAATAATTTGTGGTGGGGGATTTTTGGTGGATACCATGGCAGAAGATGTAGTGAGGATATTATAAGGCCATCCACAATGTAAGGATGTAAAAAGATGGGAATTTAGACATTTAGGTTTCCGTTTAGATTGTAGAAAATAGAGTGGGGAAATATAAAAATATGAGAATTTGAAACTAGGTGTGGGACTTTAAACTGCCTCACCATGGGACCTACCCTGGGCGTGGGACAACCACTCGCCCAAGAAGTGACAGCTATTGGCCCAATTCTCCTTCTCAGTTACCGTTTGCAATGTCACTTACCGTTTAAATATAACTGTTATCCCTAAAACCAACTCTTTATAAATTACATTTCTACAATCAGTCTTAAAACACAAAATATTCTTTCTTTTTTTCTACCCATAATCTTAAATAAGTTTTATTCAATACTGATTTATTTTATATTTTCAAATTGAATACTTTTTTACACCGTGTTTCCAATTCAAAGAAAATGGTGTTAAAAAATTACAAAACCAAATGAAAACCCTCCCCCGGTACCCAACCACCCACAAGTTTATCAAAATTTAGTTAGGTTGTACGACGATACAACACATGTCCAAGATGTGATAATTGATCGAACAACACGTGCTAACGATAGTCAATTCACTATGCGCTATAGTAACCACCGGCCAACCAAAGCTTATATAGCATTTTTTGACATTCTCGACTTACGACCCGCGATAGACAATTTCGAGTTTAGTTATTTGTTTTTTGAAAAATTTCCTAACTCAGTTAATCAAATGATAGGTGCCCTAATCAGTAGGTGGTTGGAGTAACACATATGTTTCACCTGCCTTACATGGAGTTAGGGATTACCCCCATTTGATTTTTTTCATATCACAAGTAACTATTTGAATTTCATGCTATTTAATTTATTGATTTTATTATTTATATGTCTCTATTGTAATCTTATTTACTAATAAATATATTTTTGTTTAGGAAGTCCAATTGGGACCAATACTTTTTTGCCCCTATTTCCTATATCAACTGATTATATTGTGGAAGATATAATTGAATTATATTTTCCCATAATAGGTCACCCCAATACAAAGGATGAAATATTTCATGTGGAATGCTCAAAGCGTATATGTTACACTGGAAACAACAAGCTCCCAAGGATAGACTAGCGAACGTAGTTCAAATTGCTCACACATTTATCGTATATGTCATGAGCTCTTTATTTTTTTTCCTACGTACCATAATACCGTATTTATGGATTGGGATATGTATTGACATGACCTAAATGATATGGTTGCAAAAGATTGGGGATATTCTATTCTCGCACAAGTGTACTACACCTTACATGTACTACCAATGTCCAAAAAATAATAATTATATGTTGAAACTTTACACTTTTGTCCTAAATTATATATATAGTTAGTTTATGAAGATCAGTCAATAATTATATGTTGTTTAAAACTGCAGTATTACGATTATGAGTACCTCCAAACAATGTCTCCCATTTTGCACAATCTAGTAATAAAAATATGGACTCGTATTTTACGATCAGTGAGCAATCAACGCACTGCCATTTGGGGATAAATATGGTTCAAAGGCTCAACCATGCAGGAGAAACTTGAAACGTGATTTCCCAAATCAATAATATGGCAACCTTTTATTGGATTTCCATAAAATGATTTGGTTGCCATTGGAGTTGCACATGATTTGGCTCAATGATGTAACATATTAGTTGATCTGAAGTAAGGTGGGACTTGGTATCTCGGAGACCACTATTACTAACAATTGACGAATAAAATTACTATTCTCACCAACCCATCGTACCTTACAACGTATATTCCCCGACCTATTTTTATGCAATAAATTAACAATTGGCAAACTACAATTGCTCATACCATAACCACGTCACAGGAGAAATGGAGTACGTATTGGGCAACTATTAGTAGGGATCCTATACTACCTCCCTCATTTATGTGGAAAAACCACGATGGGGCTAATTTTACCTCAATTGTACCCTCAGATTTACAGGTACCTAGTACCCCTCCGGATAGATGAGAGGCCCCACATACATACGACACTCAAGGCCCATCTTCATCGTCAAAATTTTTACCCTTATCATGAATAGACGAGGTGGCAGATTTTAGTTTGAATTGGACAACAGTCATACAACTTGAACCTCCAACTAGGCCGAATGACTTACCACCAACTTCATTTTACTCATGCTCACAATTTGCTGATATGATGTTTTTTAGAGATGACCAACTTCATAAATTAAAATCCAAAATGTTAGAACAGGAGCTTAGGTAGCAGAGTTGGGCTAGGTAGAAAGAAGAAGAAAATGCAAATATGTGAGGTGAGGGATTGAGTTCAGCTCTGGGACAATACCCCATTTCATAACACACACCGCCGTATATATATGGAGATGAATATTGTATGGTATTTTCTGAATATCGGTCCTGGAATAGATCTTGCGCCCTCATAAGAACTCGGAGGATCGTCTACTCAACTATTTTTTACCGATTATGAGTTTGGAATTTTTTCCACATTTCCTTATAATCAATATTTTATTCCACATCCAATATAAAGTGTTTTCTATATTATAAAGTTATAATTGTAATGTAGTAATTTGTGATGAGAATATATACTTTATTTTGAGTAATAATAACTTTGTTTATTTACTCTTTGATAAACTGGGGTAAACACATTCATATTTAAATCATAAAGTTAAAAGACAAATAACTACTATTCTATCTTTTAACGCTTAGGTCGAACCTAACCGAGGTATAACAAAATGGTTTCCCATAACGTATTAACCATTTTGACAAGTAAGATCATTACAAGTCGAAATCAAAATATTCCTTATTGTAATTTGATATATTTAGTTCGTACTCTTTCCTATCATTTTCATATTTACATTATGAGAAGTAGTCATAACCAGAATTGATATAGTTAGAAATGTCGTTATCAGATGCCAACGAGTCCTCGTTATAAATGTTAACAAATTATTCCTGAATATGACCCCCGGAGAGCATCGCTCGTTATGCTTTGTCATAACATTGTTAGCGCCTTTCCCTTTTCCATATCTCCTCCTCTAATAAATCAAGGCAAAATGCTTCTTCAGGATACAATTCCACAGCATTGTAGGTAGTGAAAAAAAAACCTATAGGTCACACCTTTCATCATATTTTTCTAGCCAGTTTAGGTGTTTTCAAGAATAATCTACTCCGTCTTCGGGTTCTGAAGTGGGAGAGATTATGAATATGTAACCAAACTTATTAAGAAAATGCTGACTTGTATTAATCATATGTGTTTGAAATATATATTTTTTTCCAATACACCAAGTTACTAGCGATATTTTTGTACGTTCCATTATAAAAAGATGAGTTATAGGGAACCGATGCCATATTTTTGTTTATAACATAATAGATTAGACTATATTTCGAATATAAGGATAGGTAATAAATTATAACCTATGGATGTATTTATAGAATTAGTGTGTACTAGAAGTCTGCAAAGATTGCAGACATGTTATTATTTACTGTCCAAATATGTGTGGTCACTTCAACTTTATTTTCCTGACTAATAAATGCTAGACGATAATTTACATGTAGTTTTCAAAGATTGTAGACGTGTTATTGTTTACCGTACAAATATATGTCTTCACTTCAACTTTATTTTCCTGACTAATAAATGATAGATATTGTTTACCGTCCAAATATGTGAGATCACTTCAACTTTATTTTCCTGACTAATAAATGATAGATGACAATTTACTACTGGTAGTCTGCAAAGATTACAGATGGGTTATTATTTACCATTCAAATATGTGTTGCCACTTCAACTTTATCTTCTTAACTAATAAATGCTAGGCGATGGTTTACAACTTGCAGTCTGCAAAGATGCTAGACGGGTTATTGTTTACCATCAAAATATATTTGGTCACTTCAACTTTGTGTAATACCTTAGAATACTAATAAAACGTCGTTTATGTTTGCTAGGTTATTATGCAATACCTTATAATATTAATAAAATGTTTCACTATCTTCTTCTTCAACAAATGATCAATGTTTATTTTGATATGGCCATATTACCCTTAGAAATCAGTCCTATAAAGCTACCACATATCATTTAACATTTTGCCCATCCTAAAACCAATTCTCCCTAACCACAAATAATTCAATCTCCACCAAATTGTCTCTAACAACGACATGGAGGAAGTGATACTAGCTCAAACCTAAATTATGATTTTAATGGAGATGATGAAGCTGCCGTGATCCATAATAGATTAGAAAAATAATATACCAATCATTGCTACTTCATAATAGTGGCGATAATCATGAATGACGAACTGTGCCTTGGGACCGAGAGACGACTCACCAAAATTTATGGAATGACTATTTTAGGGAGAACCCAACTTACCCAGAAGAAATTTCCAGGCATCGCTTTAGAATAAAGGAGTCCATGTTCAATCGTATTTTGGAATCCGTTTGTGAAAGATATTCATATTTCATTCGAAAACCCAATTGTGTTGGTCGATTGGGATTAAGCTCGCACCAAAAGATTGTGTGTGCACTTCGCATGTTGGCGTATGGTGGATGCAGAGATTTACAAGAGGGTTCTCTAAAAATTGCTGAGAACATATTGATTTAGACTTTAAAACATTTTACTCGCGCTATGGTGAAGGTATTTAGCCCGAAGTATTACTGCACGCCTATAGCAGAAGATGCTACCGACATGCAACCGGGGAATGAGCGCCGTAATTTTCCCAGGATGATTGGTAGCATTAACTGCATGCATAGGGAATGGAATATCAATCCACATACATTTAAAGGGTAATATCAAGGACATTGTCATGAAATAACTATAATTTTGGACGCTATTGCATCTTATGACAGTTGGATATGGCATGCATTCTTTGGAATGCCTGGTGCATGTAATGATCCAATGTTTTGGTCAAATCTCACGTGTTTAAAGAACTTTTGGAAGTAAACTGAACCCCTATGCACTTTTAAGTCAAGGAAACACGTATGACACCGGGTACTACCTTGGAAATTGTATTTACTCACCTCTCACAATAATTGTCAAAAGTTACAAGAGACCAACCACTCAAAAACAATGTATAGACGAGCTCAGGAGGGTGCCCGAAAGGATGTTGAAAGGGCTTTTGACATCCTACGATAGGGTTTCCATTTTATTAGACACCTCAAAAATTTGTGGGAATATAAAGACTTATGTGTAATTATGAAGGCGTGTGTCACATTACACAATATGATTGTCAAGGAGGAGTTGTAGGACGGGACATGGCATGCTAACCAACCGTTTTGTGAGCCACCACCCTGCCTAAGCAGGAAAACTCTCGCTGGAGATTATCAATACCAGGTGGGGGAGGAAAAGATAAAGAACAAGGATGCCCATAACCAATGATGTGATGGCTTCATGGAATACATTTGGAACCATCATGCAGAATCATCAAATTTATTGTCATTACTATTTTGTGTGTTGTTGATTTCTATTAACTCTCCTTTAGGTTATTATTAATTTTAATTTAGGTACGGTTATGTGTATACTATTGAATGTGTGTTTTATTAAATATCCCATTGTATTATTGAAGGTGTGTACTCTAAATTTTTGTATATGTAATATTCATAATATTCATAATTATGACTCATCTAAAATATTATTAATAGTGCTTCTACTAAATAAAAATTAATAATAATGGATTACAAAATAACCATTAAAAATTTGCATAATTGAAAATATTTGATAAATTAATAACTAATTTGATATTTTGATAAGTTCTCATATGCTTGAGTGCGACGATGCATTATCTGATTCATCAGCATGTCGTGAAAGGCACGTTGTTGGGGGTATGAAGATAAGTAATTATGTATACAATTCGATCTTCATCACATTGAAGTTGAGCCTTGTACTCTTTAGTGCGATTTTTTTAAATCTTCCATCTTCTCATCTATATTTCTTCGATTTGTTTGTGCTTCAGCATAATTTGCATTGTACACTATGTTGAATTCCTCTTAGTTTTTTAGAAGTGTCGTGTACGTTGACCAACTGTTGGCCACTGCTCGTTTCTTCCCTTTAAGTTTGGTTACTTTATTCCCTATAGGTCTGTCAAGTGGCTTATTCAATTCCCTTGAATTTTTGTTCTTGTTGTTGAAATCTAGTGGGATTAATTGATTGTTTTTATCCGTAAATTATGATCCAGTAGTTTACATGATATATTTAGGTAAATCCTTGAGCAACACGTAACAATGGTTCAATCCTAATTTATGACTTGCATCATGTTAGAAGTCTTCTCGAGCTCGAGCGATCTAAAAAAAATATCATTTCGTACAATTAGTCTTATAAAATAATTACTTCAAATATAAATAATTGACTGAACAAAAATAAGTGTCATTACCTAACTAAACTCAGGTGTCCCACTTTCTTTATAGGCACTGTATGCTCGAGATAACTTATCCAAATAGAATAAACAATCTTGGTTTATCATTATAAATTCTCCCTGCAACGCATTATCGATGCGTTCGTAAATAACCCCCTCGCTACCGTTGTATTCGTGAGTTATATTGTCCCATAAGATGCTAAGAGATTGGTTTGTCCCAACTGCACCATCGATTGAATGTTGTATATAAGCGTGACAACGTTACACTTCATCATGTTGGGTTAAATTTGGTAACCGTGTGGAGTTTGTGGGAGTGGTTGGGAGAGAGATGCCATTTGTAGAATTATTTTCTAGAAATTTTGAGTTTTTTTGGTTTAAAAATGTTTGTGGTGTTATTTTTATCTATACTAAAATAATTATTATTACTATTTGAATATATCCATTTATTTTCATTAGAGGCGGGAAATGAAATTATTTTTTTAATGAACATGGGGTGGGGTGAGGGTGGGGGACATTATTGGGCCCAAAGGTGATAGGTGGGTGACATTTTCAAGCCTATACTTGTGGGTTCCATTGTATATCCGATGTTTAGATTTGCATCTTCTCTACATTTTTAATATTGTAATGTGCATTGTCTCTTACTTAGCATGGGCAGAAAAAATGCACATACACATCTAGGGTCTCCTTTACAAATGGCTGAGAGATAATGTGTCAAGAATACAAGTAAGGTGATTTGAGTGTTTTGAATTGTATTATAAGTCGTACTTGAGACTTGTAATACCTTTTATTGATTATAGTGTCTAATTATATAGATGGGTCATTTTTTATTTCCCCTAATAGGTACCATGTTTAAATTTGTGTCTCTTATGTGCTATGATCCTTATTTCTCCATGATTCTTGAGCAACATATTTGCATGCTAATTAGATGAAATATTAATTGAATTTTAAATTCATGGATTATAATTGATATTTAAGATTTACAATCGCTTTTTGTAGATTTAAAATCGAACAATCATCTATCATAAGAAAATTAATCAACGAGTAATTAACGACGATTAAAAATAATACATTTTTAAATTTGTATAAGAGTAGGTTATGAATGGTGGTTTGGTTTTACTTTTGCCCAAGTTTAACGATTATAAATATACCAATTGGGAGGAATATATCATAAGTTATTTTGTTCTAAAATATCTTGACAAAAACATGTGGTTAGCCATAGATAAAGGATGGTCTTATCCCACAATGATGGTGGGTGGTACGATGGTTAGTCTATTGAAAATTCAGATGAAAAGGACCATAAGTTATGAAATTTTAAGTCTTAAGGGATCACTGCACTCTTCAGCAATGTAACACTGGAAGGTTTTCACCAAATTATGATGTGTGAAATATCTAGGGGGAATGGAATATCATTCAATTCACTATTGAAGGAACGAATGCCATCATAGTCTGAAAGCTCTAATAATTTTCTACCTGATTTGACATATTGTTGATACAAAAGAATGAGACATTTTATCAGTTTTATGCTAAACTCTCTCAACTTATGACCTCGTAATTAATTAAGGAGAAATAATTACAGAATCTATAGTAGGTTTAAATATATTGAGGATATCACCTCCTATAAGTGATTGTCCTAAATGTTTTGGGGAACATTAATTTGGTGAAGGTTGGAAAGATTATAGGTGTGCTAAAAAATTATGATCTTAGAAAATGTCATTGAACCAAGAAAGATTAGATCATTTCATTGAAGGGCCATTACTCCCTCCAGTTCATATGACGAGTCTGAACCCAATTCAGATGATTTTGACTTGCTTACTACACAGTGTAAAAATACGAAGTACGATAATCAAAGGTTTACGAATGATAATAAGATGTTTAAGGAAACAAAAGAAACTAAGGTAAAAAAATGTTTGGAAGTCAATAATCATTAGTCTAAAAATGATGACAATAAGTGGGTTTAGGGAGATGTTATGAGTGCCGAGGTTTTGGTCAAAAGTAATTTCATTATCCGACTAAACTAAGGTGGAATGGCGAGTGAATAGAGGTGGTGAATGCCACCCTTCATGATAGTGACTTAGACTTCGAGAGTAATACGTATTCACTTTAATGAAACTTCACCACTATTGAGGAAGTTTAAAGTCCCAAGTCTTACCTTATTGATGACAAGGTAGAGTATGATGACAACGAGTACTAATCCCATGGATCCCAAAAACAAGTTAAGGAAGATGGCAGTGAGGTCGAACTTGAAAATGCTAACTCTCGGAGTTTTAAATGTCACACGAAATGGATAAAGTTAAGCCTAAGCTATGAATTAAGCTTAAGGATTGTGAAAAGGAAATAATTGCATTTAATGAAAACAAAGCACTTTTGAGTAAACTCAAGTTTTGAGAGGACACGCGTATCAACAAGCTTAAGGGGGGTAAAAGTGAGTAATTATTTATGACAAGTTCTCAACTCTAGAGACAAAATTACTTAATACCTATTATGCTCAAATTATTCTAGAATGAGAGATCACTAAGCTTATGAAATATAAGGAGCCAAAGAGTGTGAAAGTATACCTTAAGGAGAGATTCAAGAAATGAGGGAAGATGCTCATTGCACCATCTTGATCCTTAAAGGACAAATTATGTTTTAGATATGACAAGTTAGAATATACTCCACTTAAAGTCAATATTGCGTTTGTTAAAGGGTTTAACAAGAATTTTACTAACCCCTGTGGCCATCTCAAGGTTTTCTGGAGTCCGAGGGATATCTCCTGAGGTGGATCCTTCCTTCCTTACCCTTTTCCCGACATGCGTGTGGGATTACATCCTTTATCAAGGTGCTCGGCTGTCGTCGATGTGTGGTGATATGTAGAGATTGAGTCGTCTGCCTATTTTGCACAAAATAGGCAAAAGAAATGTTGTCGCCTCGAGAGAGCGACATTGAGGACAATACTGATGCTTGCAAAACCATAAAGTTCAAGGGTCAAGGGACTAAGGTATGTAATGGGAACGTGTTAGGCACCTATACCACCCTTTCGGTCTCTCATGGGAATATATTAATCTTCTCCTGTAAAACTCCATGATGTGTGTGCTTATGTGTAGAATATAAATAGAGGACATAATCACTCGACTCGCATCATGGATAAATGCTCAACGAGGTCATCATTTGGAGTGTTTCCAAAACAGTAATTCAAAGTATAACGTAAGTGTTTGTTGATTCACAAGTCATTTTTGAAGAATGATTGTGTACATCGAACAAGATACAAGCAAGAAAGCATAAAATATATATTAAGAATACATAATAAGAACAAAGTAACAAAAGCGTGTGGGAGCACTTTAGTCTAGGGATTTACCTAAGATGCCTACGTAGTTCGAAGAAAATACGAGGTGGGGTTTAACCCATAAATCCAACCGGGGACTTTGTTTATATGTGTGTGTGTAGAAAAAGGTATTTTAATGTGAGAAAATCTCATGAGAATTCCCCATTTGGAATTTACAAGTAAACCCTCTTTTCTTGTTTTTGGGTTTTCTTATGAAAATAAAGTATGTGAAAATAATGATAATAAAAAGTTTGAAATTAAGATGTGTGATGTAATGAAGCAAAGTACTAAAGTGGAAATGAAGTAACTAATGTAAAAATAAGAGATTTAAAAAAATAAAAGTGGAGAATTGGACCTTCATGTGAAGACTTGGAATTGATCTTGATTATAGATGCGCCGATCTCACGATAAGATCATGATAGTATGAGGATATGGGTGAGAATTTACTCAAAAGAGTATGAAAAGGATGAAAAGAATGAAAAGAATGTTGGAAATGGGTTTTTAAGGGGAGAACAACTCTGAATTTGAGAGAATGTTCTCTGAATTGCTGAGAGGGATGTTCAAGGTTGCTTTTTAAAATGAGATCATGGACACTAGTTATAGGTCCAAGAGGGTGCCGATTAGTAGGGTCCTAGACTTGCCTATCAGCATAAAAATCCTACACATTGCCGATAGGTAGGGTCCTGGGAGTGCCATTTGGTAGTCTGAGACATGTTTTTTAAAAAAACAGTCATGAAATGCAAACCGAAGTCAAACAGTGCCCGAAAGCACCTTTTGGTCACTAGACAGGAAATTCCCGAAGGAAAATGAATCGTTCATATAAATCGTAAGGTTGATTCATGCATGGGACGGACTGTTGGAAAGGGTATTCAGTTCCCTTAGAGATTTTATTCAGCTAGTTTGGATCGGAGAGTTGACTTACGTCAAACGGGGCTCGAAAGCACTTGATGACCCTCCCAAGTAAATTGGGTCATTTATTAATACCGTAAGGATGATTTGTGCAGGGGTGGACCATTGGAAAGGGTGTTTAGATCCCTTCGAAGATTCATTCAAGCTGAAGAGTTGATCGGGGTCGAATGGGGCCTAGAAGTGCTCAGTGGCCTCCATATTTATTTTTGGGATAAAACGGATTGTTCGTTCGAACTGTAAGGCCAATTAGTGCATGGGGCGGACCATTAGAAAGGGGATTCAGAGCCCTTTAAAGATTCATTATGCTTTCTCTCAAACGATAAAGTTAATCAGCGTCAAATGGGACCTGATAGTGCCCAATGGCCTCTAAATCGATACTCGGAGTAAGACCTAGGGTTTTTGATGAATGAGTGAGTCTTAGGGACCTAAAAAGGTTCTTACAGGGGGTATTAAGATGGGGTACTAACATATATCTCCTCAACGAGTGAGCTTGGAACAAGTGAAGGCCGTCGAATTATAGACACCCCATCGACGTCGGGAAATAGTTTTTTTAGGTCCATTTTGTGGACCTAGAATGTGGGATTGACCGATTCAGAGGGTTGAGGTTAGTTCTGGGGACATATGGAGACGAAGGTGATCGATTTAGTGGGTCGAGGTCTATTCTGAGGACCTAGGGAGGTGAAGATGATCGATTTAATGGGTCGAGGTCAGTTTTGAAGACCTAAGGAGATGGGGATGATTGATTCAATGGGTCAAGGATGTGTTAAGACTAGTTTAAAGGGGATAAGGAGACCAATTCAGCAGGTCAAGGTCATTTCTGAGGATCTAAAGTGACGACTATGACCGATTTCAGTGGATCAAGGTTAACTATCACATTGTGCTGAGGATGACCAATTTAGCGGGTTGAGGTCTGTAGAAACCACATTATAGGAGCCCTTAAGTCTCTCCTTAGGTCCCTAGAACCTCCCCAATTCACTACAAGCCCTAGGTTATACTTCAATACCGATCTAGAAGTCATTGAGTGCTCCCAGACCCCATTTTTTACTCCAATCAACTTCATCGTCAGATCAGAAACTCAATGAATCTTCGAAGGTCAGTGAAACGCCTATCCAACGATTTTTTCCGTGTACGAAAGGACATAACCATTCAAACGAACGATCCGTTTCTCCCTAAAATTGATTCGGAGTCCACCGAATACTCTAGAGCTTTATTTGACCAAAGTCAATTCTTCAACTCGAACGAGACTCAATGAATCTTTGAAGGGCACTAAATACCCTTTTTCATGGTCTGCCCCATGAACAAATCAGCCTTACAATACGGACGAACGCCCCGTTTTACTTCGAAACGTCACTGGGCGCTTCTAAGACCTGTTTGAAAAAAGTCATCCCTCCAAACCGTGGGAAGCTCCTTGGAACATCGAAGTGCCTCGCATAACCTTTTCAACGGTCAACCCCATGAGTGATTCAGACTTACAGTTTGGATGAATGATCCATAGTCGTCAGACGATCACCTGTCCAAAGGATCGATGAGCACTTTCGAGCCTCGTTTGACCCAAAGTCAACCCTTGGACCCAAAAAGGCCCAAAAAATTCTCAAAGGTCTCTTAATAACCTTTCCAACAGTATGCCCCGTGCGGGATTTGGACTTACGAATTGCCTTTTATAATCATTTTTCTAAAAAAAGTTGCACGAGACTGCCAATTGGCATGTCCATTTCCTTGTCTGTTGACAGTGTGTCTATGGTTACGTGTCGATAGGCAGGGTAAGGATAATGATGTTCGATAGTCCCTTGACCTTATATAAGGAGAGCATGAGCTCACCTCCAAAGGGCACCTCAGAAACATCAACTTTAGTTATCTCAGTAGCATTCTTCTTAAGTCACCGAGGTTTCCTTGTTTGAAACCTTTCTCCTCCTTTCATTTCAATCATTTTGACACCCAATTTAGAAAAAAACAAACTCTACATTTTTCACCCACTTTCAAGGAAGCTCATCATCAATCAAGATCTATCTCCAAGTCTCCAAAGAAGGTCCAAATATTGTTTTCTCCATCTTTAAATTTGTTTATGTTTGCATTAGTCATATAAGTCCTTAATTTAGATCTTCACTTTAGATTCATATACATATTAACCTTCAATCCTTTATTAGTAATATTTCACACAATATATTTTCTATTAAAAAACCCAAAAGAAGAAAAAGAGGGTTACACCTATAATTTCCAACATAATTTGTCACTACATTCTCTCAAATCTTAAAACACCTTTTTCTTACACACATATACAATAAAATCCCTGTTTGAATTTATGGGATAACCCCACCCTTGAGTCGTATGCAAACTATGTGGACTTTGATGCTTTTATAGGCTACGTAGGCATCTCGGGTTAAAACTTGAGACTCGAGTCCTATTTTCCTATTTTCCTTTTTTTTCTATTTTATCCATACATTATTCATATATATATATATATATATATATATCATACTTATAATTCATATTTGCATCTTATCTAACATATATTATCGTTTCACCATGATAATCAATATCTCGATAAGCCCACACATAATATTTTTAATTATAATTTTGGAAACATTCCTATGGATGACCTCATTCTGTCTATTCCATAATGTGAGTCGAGTGATTCCGATCTCCAGTTATATAAACATGTACACACACTTCACGGAGAAATTAAGGAAAATAGTAACACAAGCCCATAAGAGTCCAAAAGGACATGATGGGTGTCTAACACCTTTCCATTCCGTAACTTATCCCCCGAACATATAATCTAATTGGTATGTTGTTCTCTCGAGGTGACAACATGTTCTTTTGCCTATTTTGTGAAAAATAGGCTGGGGACTCTATCTCTTTACATCACCCCACATCGACGACGACCGATGCATTCCTAGAAATCACTCTCCCCCGTGCACGAGCGTCGACCCTTGAGATGGAGAAGGATATGGAAACCAAAATATCGGGTAGGGAAGGCCACAGTGGCGACTCCGCTGGGGATGTACTTAAGAGGGATATACTATGTTTGCATAGGTGTCATCATTTCCTGCTTGTGTGTGTATGCACCTGCCTATATGTTCCCTTTTATCTTCTATTACTTATTATATATATTTAACTCATGTTTATATCACCTCTCACTCACTTTTCACTTCACACACTTGTAAATACCCTTTATGTACACCTCACACTACCTACACTTGTATATAGGGTCACTTATATTTCACACAACACTTAGAATATCCATGCTTAGATATCACTAGAACACACCTCCACTTATCACACTTATATATATCCATGCTCACTTGTACTTATCAGACACCACTTGTAGTTGATCTATGCTCAAATTCACTACCACACACTCACTTATGAATATTCACACATCACTCACTCTCACGTATCCATGATTAGTGTAAACTTTATGCACCACACTAGAGTTATTTTTTATGATACTTACACATTCCCTTTTTTTAATATAGTGTTGATCATGCCATATACAATACTCTCTTCATAATATACTAATCAAGTATCATGCATTTTGCACACTACATCACCAAGAGCATGGCTATTGACCAAAATTTTGTCCTGTACTGGGGGGTAACTTTATGATGGGCGCTGGTCCGGCAAGTCATAGTAGGCATAAGCAATATGACTCTCACCTTCCATTGGAGTAGTACTTTTGACGTATATCGAATGGTTCCCCTCGTATCGTACCACTTGACTGAACTCACAAAGTAGGTATATAGTAGGGAACTCGTTCATGTACGTTCAAATTCGCTCTCACATATATTATCCCCACGAGGTATATAGTGAGGTAATTCACGTATACTCAGGTATATCAATTGACTTGTCCACACGTGCCAACTACGCTCAAAAGCAAGACGTATATCGTGGAAGTCATGCCAAAGGGGGAAACCTTTCCACTAACCCAACAACTGCATGCCCTCATATAGACGTCAAACCTAGGAACTCATATTTAGTTTTCCGATTACTACACAAAACTCTGGTGAAATGCCGGGTCAGCATGCCGCCCAAATTTTTGTGCGATTTTGTATTTTTTTCAAAACGGGACCCTTTTCAAGAGCCTAACAACAAGTCAAACCATGTTTTACATATTTTTCAAATCCAATTTTCCGACGCTCGGGTCCCGTTTGACATTTCTTTTTGCATTTAGGTAAACCTAATACAAGTGAAAACATAAACATATTAATAATCATGCCGAAACCATTACCTCACTTTTCACTCCTTATTTATCAAACGCGTCAAAACATTTTTCCCCCTCTTTTATCAAAATACCAAAAAAAATATTTTCCCTCCTTTTATCAAAAGATCAAAAAATATTTTCCATCCTTTTATCCAAAAAATACCAAAAAATATTTTGTCCTCCCCTTTCCAAAAAAATGTCAAAAATATTTTCCTCCTTTCCATTAAAAACAATTCTTCCTTTTCTATTTCAAAAAATAAATTCGAATCATTTTTCTTCCCAGATCGATCGCATACCTGACCCTTGCCCTAGATCCATTTTGGCTTCAGCCTTCCGTCAAATTGCCCCGAAGCTTCGTAAGTTCACCCGCTACTTCCTCCGAGTTAGAAATCCACCTTCACCAACTCTCCATGGAGAACGCAGACTAAGTACCGAATGTGCAACCTAATTTGATGACGATCCTGATCCAACTTATCTCTAAGATTGACAAGCTTCAAACTGAGGTTCAATAGATGAAATGAAACCGAATTCCAATTTTTGAGGAGCCCAAGGTCCTCTTTCTTCGTGTTATGGGTCTACCTACACCTGAGACTATTTGGATCCAGGAATAATATCAACACTCTCCATGTGTGTCTCCTACCAATGGACCACCACCAACTCAACTCCCAATGTCGAATCTTGCCCAGCTAGGTGCTAACCTTCCAATGCCTATTGATCTGAAGGAAGAAGAGTTAAACAAGGTCAAGGAGGACCTTAAGCTGTTAATCAAGAAGTTTGACCATGTCCGAATCTCCTAGAACTACATGGATTACACACATATGTCTCCCTACCCTAAAGAAAGTCTATCAAAAAAATTCAAGATGCCTAACATTGAGAAGTTTGGGGGTAGTGGCCCCCCATTTTTTCATCTTTGAAGCTACCACCGAGCCATAACTCTCCTAGGTGCCTCTGAGGAAATAATGGCACTGATGTTCCAACAGACTTTGAAGGATAGCGCTCTTAGTTAGTTTCTATCCCTTGAGGAATCCAGAAAGCGCAATTGGGAGGATGTTGCCCGTGAATTCATATTACACTATAAATACAAGGAGGAGTTGGAGGTTACACGCTGTGATTTAGAACTTCTCAAGTAGAACCCCGGGGAAACTGTCAGTAATTTCATAGCAAGGTGGAGAGAGAAAGTTGACACTATGACCAACCTGCCTTTCAAAGAGGAGAAAGTTAGTATTATGAAGAAAACTTCTTACCCCATGTCCGAGAGATGATGGGAGGATCCCTCCAGGAAGTAGGAGTGGAGATTGAAGAAAGTATTGCCAAGACAAAAGCTGAGCCAAAGAAAGTATCCGAACAGTTCACTCTAAGAAAATATGAGAAGCCTGCTACAGTCTCAACCATCAACAACGTCTCACAGTCTGCTACCTCTTGGGCGCCAAAAAGCTATGCTAGTCCGTTAGAAAATAATACACCGAGCTTCATGATCCCCTCTTTAAAGTCTACCAAGCCTTGTTGGGCTGAAATCTCATTAGACCTTTGGACTATTCTTCATTACCAAACCCATTTCCCAAAAGTTTCAAACCCTATGCCCATTGTGATTTTCACCAAACTGTCGACCATACCACTGATCAGTGCTTTCATCTCCGGAATATAATTCAAGGTTTAATTGAACGGGGTATTATCACCACACCGTCCAATCCCAAAACCAACACCACTCACAATCCACTTACAAACCATACAAATGCCATCTTCCTATATAATGACCCGAAATTCGACCCATTTACCCATATTGTACTCAGCAAAGAACCCATCATACCCGTATTTTCACCCAAACCCCTTAAAGTCTGCCCATATTTTCTCATAAAAGCATGTATTGCCGTTCGTGCTTTGGCCGGAGGGAAGGATATGTAATTATCAGCAGTACTGAACCAACTTCTAGAGTTTGGGCTGAAATTTCCCTCTGAAATGACCATGTCATAAGTTTAGCATCCTGTTCATGGAAGCGTAGAAGTGGGATCGAGAGTCAGATAATTGGGTGGTACTCATTAACGAAGTTAGTTTAGAAGATGTAGTACAAATTATAGCAGACATGTACTAACAGATGAATGAGATGTGTAGTATATATGAGTTACTCGATGCCTTAAAGCTACAAGGGCGGTTGGTCCCTTCTCTTCTGCACCTTCGTGTTGAGTGGGAGGATCTATATAAAGAAGCTGTTGAGGTTGTGGAATACACTGATTTCTCATGGAAAGACGACATCGATGGGGAGACGATTTCGATAGCTCAGATAAATAGCCAAGCTGAGAAAATGTTAGTCCGGTAATCAGTGTGTGTGGGATGCTATCCTTTGAAAATCTACTAGGTGAAATCAACAAAGTGGCCTAACAACTCAAAATAGATGAAAAATGGTGTTTATGTCCTTTCCCTCCTTCGTTAACCATATGACAAGATATGGGAGACACTCTAGAGTCCGAATCCTCAGTCAGCAGGGATATATAAAGGAAAGGGAATATCGAGAAGCTCCCCATGCCACAAATGGTCATCGAGGAAAGTAAGATCCTCGACTAACTCAAGAAAACTTAGGTCAACATAACCTTGTGGGGACCCTTTATGTCTTCCCTGCTACAGCGAAACGCACTGATAAAATTGCTTACTGGACCCACGATCCCTCCCCCCACCATTTTAGAAGAAGTCGTGAACTTGGTCAGGTCCTTAACCTCTACTAGATTGCTTCTCTTCTCTAAAGAAGAAATCCTAAAGTTGGGTCCTAATCATATCTATGCTCTCAACATCTCCGTTGAGGTAATAGGAAAGATAGTCCCACTCTCACTCATCGACAACAGATCAAAACTCAATATTTTCCCATTAAGAAACTTCAAATGCCTGACCTTGCTCTAGATTTCACCGTAGTGTGTGCCTATGATAACACTCGTCGAGAGATAACGGGATCCATAATACTCACAATAGGGGCTGTCCATATAAATCCCATTATCGAGTTCCAAGTTATCAACCTACCAACTTATTTCAATCTACTGCTTGGTCGACCGTGGCTTCATATCATCAAGGGGGTATCTTCATCTCTCTATCAGAAACTGAATTTCTTTGCCAAGGGGCAGGTTATCACCATCTTAGGAGACAATGATACTTAAAATGCCAGCACTAGTAATTCGGTACTAGAAATAAAGCATGGTCTGAATGATATGCTTATTTCAGGATTCTAAGTTAAACCTCTTCCACTCCCAGAAGGGGATGATTTTAAAGACTGTGTCTGTTTAGAGCACAAGCCTCACGATAATGTCAATGTGATACGAATGTTTAAGAATTGGCACTTTATGCCCGAACTGGGGCTGGGACGATGACAACAGGGGATACTGAAACCCATAGTCCTAAAGAAGGCCTTTCCCCCATATGGTTTAAGTTATCAACAGTCATTAGAAGAACTCAGAATGATCCGCTAACCCTAGTTGAAAAGAAGTTTAGAAAGCACCAAAATAATTTTGAGGGATTCCTTCAACGGCAGATTCATCAAAGAGGGTGAGGATTTTCCCTTTTGTGGCTTTCTCGAACCATGGTATGATCATGTGGAAAAAAAAATGAAGCCAGAGATGGAGATCTTCTTTCAAGATATTTATTTTTAGGCCAAAGATTCCCAGCATCATGTGCAACCTCTCGTTGAGAAAGCTATAGTAGCTGCCGAGATTTTCGAAGGAAGTGACTTGGAGGACTCGTTCAATCTATAGACACTGGGTCTGACACTCTGCATGATCCACTCAAGTGCTACATCGTTCGATTCGTCCATCCTGATCAAGGCCACTAATGAACCCCTCCTCAACTAGAATGCCATACCAGTTCTACTTGCTGAAGTGCAACCCAACCCATATATTTATCCTATACCCGGGTGTTTATCCTATCTCTTCCTCTTTTTTTTGTTCCTCCTTTTTTGATAATAATATAATCGAGACCTCCTTTGATGAGGTTCTCAACGATACTTTTCCTGAGAATGAAATAAATGAAGATTATAGAGTATCTTGACTTACATTAATTGTCTTGATTCTAATCAAACGTTCTATGATGATGATTTTACAAATGAATAATTCTTAACTGGTCTTAATAAGGTTAATAACAAACAACATAACTGAGTTCAAATTAATGAGGATGAAACTATTGTTATTAATCTCCATTATAATAGGTAATGGTGCGGGATTAGGATAGGCTCCACCCTTAATGAGCATGAACATGCGCAAATCGAAGAATTATTGAAGGAGTTTATGGACGTCTTTGCATGGTCCTATGATGACATTCCCGTCATCAATCCCGAGATCGCTCAGCATAAGATTCCAACTTTTTTAGAATGTAAACCGATCAAACAGAAGCTGGGAAAGCTTCGCGCTAAATGGTCACTCAAGGTTAAAGAAGAGGTGATCAAACAGTTGAGCATAGGCTTCATCCAAGTGATCGAATATCCCACATAGATAGCCAACATTGCACTCCTGCGAAAATTAAGAGAAAAAGTCTGCATGTGTGTTTATTATTGGACTTTGAATAAAGCATCTTCGAAAGATGATTATCCACCCCCCAATATCGACATGATTGTGAACAACACAGCCAGTCACGCTCTCAAGTCATTCTTTGATGGGTTTGTTAGATTCAATCAGATTAAGATGCACCCTAATCATCAAGAATAAATTACATTCATCACCCCTTCAGGAACCTTATGTTACATAGTTATTCCATTCGATTTAAAAAAGTAGGGGCTACCTACCAAAGTTTTTCCATAACCATCTTGCATGAACAGATATACAAAGTGGTTGATGTCTACGTGGATGAAATGATAATTAAGTCTAAGACTCAGGAAGTTCATGTTCCTACCCTCCGAAAGTTCTTCGAATAACTACGGCGATACCAAATGCGACTTAACTCACAGAAATGAATTTTTGGCATCACCAAAGGAAAGATTTTGGGATTTATGTTTAGCGAGAAGGGAATTGAAGCAGACCCTGTCAAACTGAAAGCCATATGAGAAATGACACCACCCGAATGGAGAAGTAAGTTCGGGGATTCTTGGAAAAATACAGTATGTCAGCCAATTGACTTCTATTTATGATCCCATATTTAAACTCCTCCGAAAGGTTTCCACTAAGATCTGGAATGAGGCCTATCAGGAATCCTTTGACATAATGAAGAAATATCTTACCCAGTCTTTGGTACTTATGCCTCCACAACCATGTCTCCCTCTACTCCTATATTTGACCACAACGGACACCTCAACTGGGGCTTTACTAGCCCAATATCTAGAAGAATCCCACAAAGAAAGGTCCATCTACTATTCCAGCAGTAAATTGGTTGGGTGCGAAGTTAACTACACTGACATGGAGAAAGCATGTGTCTCCCTTTTTTGGGCCACTAAAAAATTATTGCACTACATGCTCGCTTTTTCCATCAGACTTGTGTCTTAAATGGACCCCATAAAATACCTTCTCAAGAAACCCACCTTATCTAGCCGAATGGCCCGATGATTGATGCTGCTAGCCAAGTTTGATATTGTGTATGTCATGCAGAATGCCATCAAAGGGAGAGCCATCTCCGACTACCTTTATGACTACCCTATGGAAGAGGACGATGTTTAGGTCTCTAAATTCTCGGATGAAGACATTCTTTGCACCTCTCAGTAATACCTCCGGTGGTAAATGTTCTTTAACGACGCTACCAACAAAAAATGATACGGCATTAGGATAATCCTGATCACCCCTGATGATTCTCACACTCCCATTGTCATCAAACTAGATTTTCCCAGCACCAACAATGTGATCGAGTATGAGGCATTCACCGTAGGCCTCAAAGTCTCTCTTAAGAAAGGTATCCAATGCCTAGATGTCTATGGGGATTCTGCCCTCATCATCGACCAGGTCCTTAGAAGACGGAAAGTTAAAAATGAAAAACTCTTACCTTTCCATGCCCATCTAGAAGAGTTGACCTCCCACTTTCGAGATATCACCTTCCAGTACTTACCCCGAGCGAGGAACAGTTTAGTAGATGCCCTTGCTACCTTAGCCTCTATGGTCGATATGCCCGAGGGAATAATGATGGCCCCCTTCATATTCCAAAAACAAGATATATTGACCCACTGATACCACATTGAGCTCATCACAAAAAAAGAATCCGATAGGAATAAGTGCTAGTATTATGATATTTGGTACCTCCTCAACTATGGTAGGTACCCTCAAGATGCCAACAAGAAAGACCGCTCGACCTTTTGCCAATTGACTGCCTATTACATTGTCTACGATAAATCACTGTTCACAAAAAACTTCGATGGAACCCATTTGTACGGCATGGCAGGGGCTGATAATGAAAAAATGATGTAGAAAATCCACAACGAGGAATGCGTACCTCACATGAACGACCATATGCTGGCTAAGAAGATTATCTGGAAAGGGTACTATTGGACCACCATGGTTCAGGATTGTACCGCCTACGTCTAGAGATGCCTTAAATCTGAACAGTTTGCCAATATCCAATATTTACCTCCGTGAAAATTATAAAACATGACTTCTCCTTGGTCGTTCTCCACATGGGGCATCGATATCATGGGGAAAGTCACACCCAAAACTTCCAATGGGCACGAGTTCATCCTAGTTGACATTGATTACTTCACCAAATGGGTCAAAGCCGAGTGATACACAATGTTAAATGCTAAAAAGGTAGCTAAGTTCATCTAGAAGAACATCATTTTCCGGTACGAGGTTTTTCATGAGTTAATGTCAAATAACGGGTTACATTTTGAGGCAGAGGTCACATAATTGGTCGACGAGTACGGGATTCATAAACACAAATGTTTTCTCTACTGGCCACAAACCAACGGTGTAGTTGAAGCCACCAATAAGAACCTCAAAGAAATCATTAGTAAGATGACTAAAAGTTATCGAGATTGGGTTGATCGGATCCCTTACGCCCTATCGGGCTATTGCACTTTAGTTCGGGCATCTACTAGGGCTACCCCTTACTCTCTATTATACGTCATGGAAGCAGTCCTACCTGTTGAACTAGAAATACCTTCATTACGTGTTATGCTTGAGATCAAAGTCAACGAGGAAGACTGGCATCATATCCGTTTTGACGAGTTGTCGTTCTCAGACAAAAGGATACTAAAGGCTCTATATCATATATAAGGGTACCATTGCCAGATAGCACGATCGTTCAACCAAAGAGTCAAGGAATGTGGTGTTCAAGAAGGGGACTTATCCCTCAAAGAAATCATAGAACCCATCTGGGACCCCAGAGGGAAATTCATTCCAAACTGGAGTGTCCCCTACATCGTAACAAAGATCCTATCCGGTGGCGCCGCTATTCTCACTGACCTTAACGGAAAAGTGATGGTATGTCCAATCAACTTGGACTATCTCAAGAAATTCTACCCTTAGTAAAAAATATCGATGCGCTATGACTTCTCTTATCCCCCTTCTACTCTAAAAAAATTATTCATTTTCGTCTACACAGAACTATGTGGGGCCTCATCCTCTAAAAAAAATTTTCTTTCCAAATAAAACTCAGAATTTTTTTAAAAAACCCCTAGAGGTAGGTAGATAGCTCATATGCTTTACATGGTCATGATCCCCTTTCTTTTTTCACAAGATGATATTTTCTTACCTCCGAGAAAAACATTTCTTTTTATCATTTACACGAACAAAAGGATTATGTATGCGTTAGAGATTGGTGTAGATATTTCAAATGTAAAACTCATCAAGAGGCAGAAAAATATAATTAAATATTTTTTTTATTTCATAATGGGAGAATTCAGTACAATTTCATGAAATATAAACGTAGGGAGTTAAACCACTACCCCTTAAAACAAACAATACAAACCTTCAAAAAAAACCAAAAACAACCAAACACACCTCCATCATAAAAGCTTCACAAAAAATAAATATCAGCTTCACAAAAGACCTTATCCGCATGTGCCGGAAGAACCAGCCCCATCATCATATGCTCCTTGAGTCCCCCAAATTTCCCCTGCTTGATTGGTATGCTGAAGGTGCTCCATAAAGCTATATGCCCTAACTACTCTAGATAAAACCACTACGCCCCCTCCATAGCATCAAACATGACAAACCATCTATGTCTGGTCTCCTCTATCAAGATCTTAGCTACTACCCTCTTCCATAGACATTTCATATAATCTCCAGAAATATGCCAAATCCTTCTAACAAATTGAGAAGGACAGGTTGACGGCTGTCAATTCTCCCATAAGAAACCCAACCGCATGCACAAGCCTTCAGTCAAATCGTTACAGGTAAGAAATCCAGGGTATGGGGAGGCTCAATTTGCTCCCATCCGATTTGACACAGGAGCCACCAGGGGAAATAGAATGAGGTATGCCGAAGGCAAACTAGCCGAATGTTTCTGTATTCCCCCTGTATTAGATTGGGATGCAGCTCCCCCCACTATGGCACCAACCAGCGCAGGCCCCGAACTCCATGCTCCATGAATCATTTTACCTAGTTCTCTTTGGATTAGCCAAAGCTAATGAAATAACGAGTGAAGAAATTCAGCATAATTTCCAAGGGATATTCAGGGGGACCGCCAAACAGAATCTCTTAGCCAACCACATGAACAACATAATTGAGCTTCCTCTAAAAAAATTAGAACTGCCTTCCTGCCAAGCATCTAGGTCGTTCAGGGTCTCCTCAATTATCATTACCGTAGGATTGCGACGATATGTCATGCACGCTGTAATGGCAACTAATTGAGGGTCCACCATCAGGTCCCCGATCACCAGCAGGAGCCTCGAAGTAAGGCCCAAAGCAATAGATCCAACATTAGTACTACCTATTCAACACCCCAGATTTAGCTCAATCCAATGAAGGAGATAAGCTCCACTTTACAAAAAAAGCTTTCTATCTCCTCATCCATACACCAATCAAGCCTCCAAGGCCTTCTTCCACTAAAAAATTCCAAAAAAACTCATTCTTCCTACTTTTCCCAAAATAAATCCCTCCATAGGGAAACTCTTTGCCACTGTGCCTCCAAGGCCTCTCTTTATTCCAAAATCAGATTCTCCTACTTTTTCTTAAAATGAAAACTCAGCAGAAAATTAAAGTTCATATAGAGTAAGACACTAAATCAAGATAATCAAACAAAATATGCATCTTTTTTTGCTTTTTTAAAGTCTATTTTTAGGTGTAATATTGCCACATCAAGCATGAAATATGGTCAAACGCCAAGCTCCCATAGTTAATGAGGAATCTGTAATAAATTCCCAAAGAGCCAGTCCCCAAGGGTAAAAGGTCACCTACATCCTCAGTAGAGATTCAACAGTCCTACCCAACGCGACCCGCCCTGCCTTTGGCGTCACCCTCAACATACGATCTGCCTCTATCTGCAAACCCTCGCAATCAATCCCCAACAACTGCTGAACTCCATACTTATTAACACTTACCTCTTCCCTTTCCCAAGGCAGCCCAGAAGACCATTCCATTGCCAAAGGGAAACCCTTGCAACATATCGGTCAAAAACCCCGAAAAGTTCTGTACAAAAAATCCCCAAAAATGCTAGAAAATTCCAAAAATTCTCCTGAAAAATCCTAAAGTTGTTGATAAATGTTAGAACAATTCTTTACTAAAAAAATCATTTTTCAAGCTCTCAAAATCCCCAACCGGATTAAAACACTACAAGAAAAAAAATCCTTTTTATGACATTTTTTAAGTGTCATAAAAAGCATTTTATGACGCTTTATTTTTAATAAAAAACGTCATAAGTTTGGGTATCATAATTGATACCCCATAAAAAGTGTCATATTAGGTAACAATTATATATGACTTTTTCGTCAAAACTGTCATATCTACTACAAAGAAGGCCATAATATACTCTATAAGATTTCATATTTGATTTAGAAAGCGTCATGATAAACAGTTTTCAAAATTTTAAAAAGGTCATAAAAAATTTCATCACATGAGGGTTTAATATAAATGGTCATAAATTAAACATATAATAAAAAAAAATTGATAACCAATATTGTCATAGTTGACAAATAAATATAAACACAAATCATAATTCACAACAACATAGAAACAGTCTAATTTTTTTTTATTTGAAGTCACGTACACCTAACATACACCAAATTAAGTCATTTTTCCATATAAAAAAATAGTGGGACACATAGATATACCCACCATCTACATTAATTATCCAAAAAAAATAATGACCTACAACATGTATCATAGCTAGATATACCCACTATGTACATTAAAAAAATGTCTCCAAAAAAATGAACATTCAAAAATCACGCATTAATGCGTCGGTCTTCCTTTGGCTTTCGCAAAATTGTGTTGAAACCTCAAAAGTGCTCCAAACCACAAATGCGTTGATTTTCCTTTGGCTTTCGCAAAATTGTGTTGACCTTTCATTGTTTATTACTTGAATTTTGTGATGACTTAGTTAAATCGTCTCAACTTTTTGAATGAAAATCACCTTCCTTGTTAATATCCACTACAATCGCAGACAAATAGATTGAAGTAAGTGTACATGTTGATGAATAACAATTGAAATGTTCCACTACATGCCATGTAGAACATGTTGGTGAAAAATAATTGAAGTGTACATAACAATAAATGCTTATAACATATATTGAAGTAAGTGTACATAACAGTAAATCCCGTGCTTAATGCCATTTAGAACACCAAATGCTTATAACATGTAGAATATGTAAATGCTTAAAACATTGTAGAAAATGATACACATTTATACGGATATAAGTAGATGCTCTTGCATAAGTTCAAAGCTTTAAGTCACATATTCGCCAATGATGATAACAATAAGAGTAAAGAATGGGGCAATAATTACAAATATGCATTTAAAGAGGCCAACAAAACTAGCTAGACAAGCCCAACAACCAAGTTTTTATTATTCAAACCAAAAATAAATAAACAATGATTCGAAAGGTTAAATAAATATACCTTACCTCTCCAAATATACAGCCTTCACACACACACACACACACACACACACACATATATATATATATATACATTTTTATTTACCGGCGATGAAAACAGGGAAGGAGAAGAGGTATATTTACCTTACCTCTCCAAATGGAATAATTGTTTTGTTGAAGTAGTTACTTATGAAAATTACAGGGAAGGAGAAAAGGCGTGAAGCTAATGTATTTCACTCTACCTAAGTGAATACCGATGATGAGACTGAGGGAGAGGATGAGACAGAACGAGGGGAAGGGAGAGGAGATGGAACGAGGCAACACCATTTTTTGTAAATGAGGAAGTGGTTTAGGGATGCTCAAAAACTTATGGAAACTGTTTTTAGTTTGTCTTATAAACTCAAGCCAGCTATTAAATTCATTGACGAGGTGGACAGTTTTCTGGGTCAGCATCGTTCAATAGATAATGAAGTGCTAATTAACATGAAATCTGAATTTGTGGCTTTGTGGGATGGTTTTACTATAGATCAGATAGCTCGAGTTATGGTTCTTGCTCCAACGAATCGGCCATCAGATATTTATGAGGCAATACTCAGGCATCTTCCTCAAGTGTTTGAGATTGGAAAACCTGACTGTGGTGATAGAGAAAAGATACTGAACGTGATTTTAAAAGGTGAGAGTGTAGAGGGAAATATTGACTTTGATCACATAGCTCGATTGTGTGAGGGGTACACTGGTTCAGACATACTTGAGCTCTGTAAACAAGTAGCCTATTTTCCTCTAAGGGATTTCTTGCAAGACGAGAAGAATGGGAAGCGATCTCATGTACAAAGGGCTTTGTCACAATTGGGCTTGGAGAAGGCTGTTGCTAACTTGCTACATCAAGAAAACAAAAAGGGTTCAACAACTGAGTTTAGTGGGTTAAGCTCTTGGTCATCGCCAAACGGGCATGGTGATTATCAGGATTCATAGACAGACATTGAAGGCAGTTAGCTTTGATAAACAGGGTTTCGCCGCGGCGCAAGAGTCACCTACGCGCCGATCGTTTTGAATTCGGCTCACCTGAACTATAAAAAAACCTAAACTACAACTACACTCAACGGGTGAGTATAGCGATAAGTCGGGTATCGAAAATCCACAGAGACGAGTTGCTAGAATTTATAAGGTTTAATATTCCTAAATAAAAGTGTAAAAAATGATTATACACAAAAAGGGAAAAGATGCATAAAATGGAAATAGTAATCCTTGCGAGGAAAAATAAAGCTAGATTAAGAAAGCGAGTAAAAACTATAGGTTGCGTCGAATATCCCTCACCCGAGTTAATTAGTATAAAATGGTTACATGGGTCGACGAGTTATTAAGATTGAGTCTCGTTTCGACAGTTAATTAAATCAAGAGTTTTCACACTCCTAAATTCGCATAAAAGTCTAATAATATTTTGGCGTCAATAAATACCCCGAAAATTCCACACATAAGGTCGTAAGCACGGAGCATACATGATATGCCCCGTCAAATCTCCTAGGCGTAATGACTAGGACAACCCACTCGAAATAGACTCGTAATACTCCATCACCAGAGCAAAGCAACCAAATCAACCCTAGGTGAGTTCAATCCAACACAACCTAGATTAAACTAGCAACTACACATATATAAAAGCATTAATTAAAACAACTAATTAATTAAAGCGAACAATAATTAAATTAACTACAACAAATATCTAGGCTTGAAATAAATAACAAAGCATGAAAAATAAAGGAAAACAAAGCTTAAGGAAGAAGATGAATAGTAAAGCTTACATTAATGGGTATTAGCCAAAGAGAAATGGAGGAGAGGGGATCTCCACAAATAAAATCCCCAAAGTCTTCTAACCTTAATTAAAATGAAAATATATCCCCAAAGAAAAGCCCCAAATATTCTATTAATACCCCAAAATAAACCCCCAACAAAACCAAGCCAAAAAACCCAAAATAAGTCAATTTTCGTCCATATCTGATGGGACCGGCCGACCTCTGTTTTGGGACCGGTCGACCGCACTTTTCAATTTTGACACGTTGCACGGAAATGGCCATAACTCCCTCATACGGAATCGAAATGAGGCGTGGTCAGAACCAACGCGAAGCTAATTCAATTATCTACATGATTCGGTTTTGAAACCCTCCAAATTATGCAGTATGAAATTATCCAAATGCCCTTGAAGTAGAAGAAAATACCAAAACCTTCCAAAAATAGGCATAACTTCCACATACGGAGTCAGAATGACGCACGGTCAGTGGCCACAAAAAGATAATTTGATGATATACATGATGGTAACTTCATTCCATTAAAATAATGAGTTTGAAAAGACTAAATTTCCCTTAAAGTAGCATTTGATAACGGGACTTCTCTAAAATACAACCGAACCTCACTTTTAGCGTTCCAATACCTACAAATGCACAAATAACCCCTGCAAAGCATGTATATATCGAAATCCAAGGTTGTCTGGTTAATTAGCATAATTATAGGCATTTAGGACCGTAAAAGTGCTAGAATGCATAAAGATAACGGGCGAAAATATGCAATATTCGATACGAATCACACCCCCTAACTTTAACATTGCTAGTCCCTAGTGATGAAACAAGCAAAACTAGTCCACAGAAGGAAATACAAAACGTATATATGCATCGAAATATAATTTCTACTTTCGTAGGGAACACGACTGCATTTAGCATATGCAATAAGCCGTTAAACCCCTAGGTTACCCTAGTAGTCGAGTGTCGTCTCGTGAGGGTTTTCAGGGATGATACCCACAAACATCATATGATTTCCTCAAAATATGCCCAAACCAACATGCGACGAGCCCAACAAAAGAGAAAAAGATTTCATATGCATTATTAGCAAAGTGAATGAATTCACACAAAAGTCTGAATCATTAACATTATAGAATGCACCTCATAGAATTGAAACCTTAAAATGTGGGAGGGGAGCGAGCACATGCAAAGTATGATTTGGCAAAAACTTATATAAACCGGATAAACATTAAAGCAAGCATATATTCAATCCTCATGGGCATTACACTCATCAAATGAATTCACTCGAAACACGGAACTAACACACGGGACATGCGGGCATAAGGAGTAAATGTAAATGGAAACTAGGCCGCACACATGTCACAGATGAAGAACGCTATATAGGAAATAAAAATTGCAATCTCAGTGAAAGATAACGCACATATAAAAGAGGCAAAATGCATTTTCACAGATTATCAAACTATTTAAACCTTTGAATTACATCAACTTAAGATCACGTAGGACTTTATAGGGTTGTAATATAGGCTAGGTTAGGGTACGAAACGAAGGACATGTATGTACGGATTCAAAGTGTTTGGGATGAAAACTCGGGATAATGGGAAAATGCGGGCAATATCAAAATTGGAAAACGAGTTCCAAAACGACATTAAATATATCATCGGGGAGAGTAATCAAAGCTTATTGAACTATATATAACATTTACAACTTTCTCTTTCTTTTTCTTTTCTTCCTTTTTCTCACTTTTTTCTTTTGTTTTCTTTGTTTTTAACTTTCTATTTTTCACTCTTTTTCTTTTCACTTCTTACTCTTTTCGTACTTTTCTCACTCTCATATGCCTAAATTGCAACCGCAATCATAACAACAACATTCAATCCCAAGTAACATTCCAAACAAAGGTATGGAAGGTGTATGTATGGTGTATAACTCCAATTTAGAGTTGGTTATGGGATTTGGGTTATGAAACGAAAGGATATATAGGCTCAAAGGGGTTAACGAGGGTAAACATATAAGGGTGATATCAAGGCTAATATGGGTGATATATCAAATAGGGCCTATGATCATTTCACAAAGTTTACGTAATTCTCGAATCAAAAAAATATATGAAAATCATGCTCAAGTCTAAATACACTAGACTAAATTAAAAAGAAGAAAGATAAAAAGAAAGAAAGAATAAAAGGCTAACTATATACAACTTACTATTTAGACTTCACACTAACTATACACTTGAAGTCTAAATAGTTGAGGGTCCACCGTAAAAATGATTTGACTTTGGAGGATAACCGGTGTACCCTCACATACAAGCATGCCCTTCGAAAAATATGAATTCCGTTTTAACAACGGAAGGCATGTGTAAGGCAAAAGAAATGAACCATCTCCAATTAAAAATTTTGGAGGGACGATGGGTGGTTTGGATTCAACGGGTGATGAAAACATGTGGGGACCGAGAAAAGCTGAATATCCTCCCAAGAATTTTGAAATTGCAATGGGAGACGGTGCACACAAAGGCAAATATGCGATCGTGGAGGGCGACTCGAGCAAGTACTCCTTATCGGCGAAAAGGTTTAAAACATTAAACTTTGAAATCGAATCATCGGGTACTTGTGACGGTGTGATAATAGAGAATGAAAATGGGGATGAAAGAAATTCAAACTCATGAGATGAATCATCATCGCATGAAGATTGAGTTTCGAATGAAATAATATCATTTTCAATAAAATGTTCTTCTTTGGGGGCCAAAGAAGAAATCATTTCATTGCAAATAGATATTACGTCATTTTCATCCTCACTTTCAACATCTATTATGCAATGGGCAAAGTCTAGAATGGTTTGTTCCAAAGTAGGAACAAGTACCTCATTTGGTTTAAAACATTCCTCGACTTCAAAAGTCTCGGAAGCAAAATCGTCGTCGGACTCAAATAATAAATCCAATTCATGTTCCCAATAACGATTTTCTTCCCGATAACGATTTTCAATTTTCTCATTCTCATATATACGCAAACCCTCACCGAATATCATAGGTCGAGGTGCGGATGCATGAAAATGGGAACTTTGAAAATTACCATCGGACTTAAACGAAACCTCATTATTATAGGAATTTTAAAAACTATTCGAATTTGTTTCAAAATTCCTATTATAAGGAGGTAAAGGCCCAAAATCATTGTCATCATCATCACAATTCCAATAACCCAAATTTTGACTTTCGTTATACTCGCCCAAAGTCATATTTGAATTTGAAATTCTTTGGGATTCTAATTATTGATCGAAAGTCATAGAATTACGGAAATTTTGAGAATTATAACAATGATTATTGAAAGAATTAGAATAAGACATGCTTACCCCAAAAATGGCTCGAAGTGGCGGATTCAACAAAGTAAGTGCGCGCGGGAAAAATTTGAGCGTTTCTAAGTGCTCAAATGTGGAAGTCTTGCAAAAAGATTAGAAAATAATACAAATAGAAAGAAAATACTGTGAAATACTAAATCAAATAAAGTCTAAATCAAAAAATCATCCACGGCAACGGCGCCATTTGACAGACAGGGTTTCGTCGTGGCGCAAGAGTCACCTATGCACCGGTCGTTTTGAATTCGGCTCACCTGAACTATACAAAAACCTAAACTACGACTACACTCAACGGGTGAGTATAGCGGTAAGTCGGGTATCGAAAATCTAGAGAGACGAGTTGCTAGAATTTATAAGGTTTAATTTTCCTAAATAAAAGTGTAAAAAATGATTATACATATAAAGGGAAAAGATGCATAAAATGGAAATTGTAATCTAGGCGAGGAAAAATAAAGCTAGATTAAGAAAGCGAGTAAAAACTATAGGTTGTGTCGAATATCCCTCACCCGAATTAATTAGTATAAAATGGTTACATGGGTCGACGAGTTATTAAGATTGAGTCTCGTTTCGACAGTTAATTAAATCAAGAGTTGTCACACTCCTAAATTCGCATAAAAGTCTAATAAGATTTTGGCGTCAACAAATACCCCGAAAATTACACACATAAGGTCGTAAGCACGGAGCATACATGATATGCCCCGTCAAATCTCCTAGGCGTAATGACTAGGACAACCCACTTGAAATAGACTCGTAAAACTCCATCACCAAAGCAAAGCAACCAAATCAACCCTAGGCGAGTTCAATCCAACACAACCTAGATTAAACTAGCCATTACACATATATAAAAGCATTAATTAAAACAAATAATTAATTAAAGCAAACAATAATTAAATTAACTACAACAAATATCTAGGCTTGAAATAAATAACAAAGCATGAAAAATAAAGGAAAACAAAGCTTAAGGAAGAAGATGAATAGCAAAGCTTAAATTAGTGGATATTACCCAAAGAGAAATGGAGGAGAGGGGATATCCACAAATAAAATCCCCAAAGTCTTCTAACCCTAATTAAAATAAAAATATCTCCCCAAAGAAAAGCCCCAAACATTCTATTAATACCCCAAAATAAACCCTCAACAAAACCAAACCAAAAAACCCAAAATAAGTCAATTTTCGTCCATATCTGATGGGACCGGTCGACCTCTGTTTTGGGACCGGTCGACCGCAATTTTGGAATTTGCCTTGGGCTGGACACAACCCACTTTTACTCTCCGAACTAATTTTGACACGTTGCACGAAAATGGCCATAACTCCCTCATACGGAATCGAAATGAGGCATGGTCGGAACCGACGTGAAGCTAATTCAATTCTCTACATGATTCTAGTTTTAAACCCTCCAAAGTATGCAGTATGAAATTACCAAAATGCCCTTGAAGTAGCAGAAAATACCGAAACCTTCCGGAAATGGGCATAACTTCCACATACGGAGTCAGAATGGCGTACAGTCAGTGTCCACAGAAAGATAATTTGATGATATACATGTTGGTAACTTAATTATATAAAAAATAGTGAGTTTGAAAAGACCAAATTGCCCTTGAAGTAGCATTTGATGAGAGAACTTCTCTAAAATGCAACCGAACCTCACTTTTAGCGTTCCAATACCTACAAAAGCACAAATAACCCCTACAAAGCATGTATATATCCAAATCCAAGGTTGTCTGGTTATTGAGCATAATTATAGGCATTTAGGACCGTAGAAGTGCTAGAATTCATAAAGGTAACGGGCGGAAATATGCAATATTCGATACGAATCAAGCTTCTACTATCAGCTGGCTATGGTGTCCAGCACTCACATAGGATGTCATAAAATGTAAACCTCTAGATAAAGAAATCACTATTTGAACATTTATTATTTTTAATTTTTCGTTATCTTTTTTCCCTCATCGTAACCAGAAGGAGAAAGAGAGGGCGATGGGGATGGGGATGGAGGTTTCTCATTCTGGTATCCCCTTACCATTATAATTCCCACAAAGGTGTGAATTCTTATTTAGTCTAATGTCATTTGTTTATGTAGGGGATACTTAATATAATTTATAAATTATATCAGTTGATGTAAAAACAAAAAGCAAATAACTGTGAGTTGAGGAAGAACCTAAAGTAGAGAACTAAGTTTATGGGTCCTAAGATCATTGCCAAGGTAATGAGTGTGGCTTAGTAGTCTGTTAGTACAAATGCGTGTGTGATGTGAGTTAGTTGGGAAAGATTCCCATTCGAATAACTATGTCGTTTCTGAATAGTCAAATCTAAGATGAGCACAGTTCTCATGTGAATTTGAGTGCATCACAGGCTCCCATGTAAAGTGCGACTGTGTGATAATTGAATAAATTAAATTTGCAAGTTTCCAATCAACCCTTATTTAATTCAACCCCTAAACATGATTCTAAGGTGCGTGTGTCAATCCATAAATAAATAAAGCATGTGACATAAAAATATGCCGAGACACAGATTTCAGGAAAAAACCACTTTCGGGTAAAACCTTTATTTCACTATGAATATATAAATCGCAACTTATAATTACATAGAGAAATATGCAATGGATCAACGCGCAGCCAACCCACAAAGACACGCAGTCTTGAACTCGACAAGAGAATACACGCAGCACCCTCCAAGGACTCACAACCCAAACAACAAAGGAAGAACCGCAGCTCTCCTCAATGACACGCAACCATAACACTTTGTAGAGACTCCCTCATCAATGACACGCAGCCCTCGGCTGCAAAGATCTCCCCACAAAGGTTGAAAAATAGCAAAGCTTGTGTTCTAGGGTTCCAAAAGATTCACAAAAGTAACTGGGATTTTTGTGTGTGAATCAAAAAGATGTTTGGCACATCAAAAAACGAAGTCTTGTTGTGTTTGTACTCTTAGAAATGTTTTCTCAAAGACTTGAAGAATACACCACCGAAATAGGTATATTTATAGGAAATATAAGATGGTGGATAAAAAACTCACGGATCTGTTCGAATCTATCCCAGGCGGACCGATCCGGTATGGAGATGGATCGGTCCGACCTCGGATCAGTTCGTTTTCCAAATAGGCCTCTTCGGTTCTCATTCGATCCGGGGTATTCTGGAGCAAAGCGGATCGGTCCGGTAGGGAGGCGGACAGGTCCGGAGGAGGATCGGTTCGTCTAAAATATGAGCGGACCAGTCCGGTATTCCAGAAAAATTAAAATCTTATAAAACTTTTTATAAAAAAACATTTTATAAAAATTTCCCAATACTACGTATGAACTTTAAGGAACTTAAAAACAAAACTTTACCAAGTTCATTCTCGCAGAGGCTATGATGTTGAAGACGCTTTGATATTTGGATCCGTTGTTGTAGATGTGATCTTGAATTTCTTCAATGGTGTAACGGCATACGACATACATATTGACAATGGACAAAAATGTCTTTACATCCCAGATGTAGATCAGCTCAACTACTTTCATATTTCATTGATTCCATTTTCTTCATTTGATCTTTAATCCATTACAACTTTTTCAACTAATATAATAAAAGATTTAAGTAAAACAAAAACATAAAGGTAGTTTGATCTTTATTTCACATTTAAAAGAGCTAATTGCAAATATAATACACATGTAATTGGATCGAATTAGAGTAACCCAGTTGTTTAAAACAGAAGAATAATAAATGGGCCCTCTTTAGAAATAACAATATATAAGAGTATACTGGAAATCAACCAATATCATATGAAACAATCACAGCTTACTCGTCTCTGTTGCTAGATGGTTTCACCGCCTTAAGTAAAAACATTGCTTTCTACAGAGCTGTCAATTTATGTTCTCTAAGAAAGACCACCATCAGATATATTAATTAGTCTCTCCTTATATTCTGTATTAGCCTAATCCTAAGATTTCATGTCTGTAGAAAACTTAGACCTAAATGTGTTTCATCAACATCTAATATTTTCAATGGACAGTATTTTTTCTTATTTTTTATTCAGGGAATTATTGTCTTGTATGTGACCCTTACTTTATATACTCCTCACTTTTAATGGAAAACATTTTTTACTCGCCCCCCAATAATTTGATTCCATGAAAAACATAATGGTAAGAGGTCTCAACAAGGTCCCTATTTCATTTTCTTGTATTTTCTAATTTCTCATAAAGTTTATCAATTTCTTCCAACTTTTTAATTGAGCACATGGAATTTCGGGTTAGTGAAGAAGAAGAATACCTTGATGATGTTGTACCACCTTTCTCATCATTAACATCGTTATGATGTTGTAATCGTTCAATCTCCTCCTCTTTCTTTGCGATTGTGTCTTTGAGAGATGCCACCTGCACGACCCGAAAATAACCCATTAAGTGTGATTTGAAGAATCACTAATAATTGATCCTAAGATGTATAATTTACATTCTCAAATGACTAAAGGACCAGATATGTAGTAAAAGTTCTCCATCACTAAGTGTCTTTACTTGACCACCTGTATTACAACTTTTTTGTATTACATAAATGAAAGCAGAAGAATTTATATTTTTTATTTAGGGCCGAGGCATCCCAACCCCATCCCCAAGAAAATAATTCATACTTGACCATTCAAGTATACTGATACAAACTTATAAAAATAAACAATTAATCAAGTCATGCTACAGTAATTTTCTAAAGGCTCAAGTCATGCTTCAGTAATTTTCAATTAGATTGATATTGCGTCTTTATATTTGTATACGATATTATGAAACGACTAAAAATGACGACATGATTTAAGTTTTTGATATGCGTGATTGTTACATACAATGTGCCCAAGAACAATAAGATAGAAACTTGAATGTGTTCAGTTTAAAAAAAATCAGTAAGATAAGGAATCTATACAACCGGAGTATCTAAACATAACAATATGTAATTTAAGGATTGCCATCAATGGGTTTTGTTACCTGTATGCAAAATCATGTTAAATTCGAAGCCTAAACATTAAGCCCTAAACTACAGAGAAGCAATGTCAGCAATGGCATAGATGATCGACCTAGAAGAATTTGGTATATTAAGACTATTATTAAGTAATAGTATACTAAAACACCAGTTATAAAGTTCGATAGTATGATTTCTACACATTTACAGTAGTTTAACACCTGATTATTAGTTATTTCCAAGAAGGAAAATGGTTACCACGGTCTTATTTATATGAACAACCATTGCTGGGCAGATAGTCTTCCAATCCAACGAGGATTGCACTCTAGTTTATATGAACATAACTGCTAATCATTTTAGGCACCTCCCATAGTAGGTGCCATCGAGAATTACGACATCATGACTTTCAACAACCTAATCCGTGAGAACCAAATACACTACATTAGGCAATGGAAGGAGGCACAACTCTATCGAATTCTAGGAACTTCTCATGAGCTCATAGTATGATATGGGTTGTGATCGCATCAATCCTGCAATCCTGACATACATTCAATTATATTATTCATGGTATGATATGGTATGTTATGTGTTGACTCTCACCACTCAAACATCACAAATAATCAAACCTCCAACACAGGTCCCCCTCACATATACACCAAATATGGCCATCCAAACCACGTCATCCAAATTTAATTCCCGACACTCAACCAACATAGAAAACAACTTGTCAATTCCTTTAACGACCATTCAAATTCAAAAAATAATAAATCTTAAGAAGAAACTAGCAATAAATATGAAGGGAGTTTTCGAATTTACATGTATCGCACTCCACAATTCATTCTTCAATGTGATTGGCACTTTAGGGCAACTTGGATATGTTATTGACACCAAGCACTTCACCACCAAACCCCTATAACTTGCTAAATCCTTTTTACTTGTACTTATCGGTTGCCCCAGATAATTGTATATGACTTATTAAGGTTCTTTATTTTACTCAATATCTTTATCATGGTTGAACCTCTACATTTTCTATTATATTCCGAGGGATTCCTTCCAAGTTCAGGGTCAATATGTTCCATTTCTAGTTGCAGCAATTGTTGTAAAGAGCACAAAAAAAGAGTGTCAATATATAGCTCATTAATATAAGTAAGCTCAATAAATACTCCAACTAAAAACCATATAAATTAAGCAAAATTTATTTTAATTGACTAAACAATACGCATTATTCATTAAATCTTGTTTCTGATCAGGTTATGAAAATATAATTGTTAACATGTTTAAAGGGAAAACTAAGTTATGAAAGCTAACTCATGCACCCAGAAATGATAACAAAAATTATGTGACATAACATCAATTAACTAAGAGAAATCCTTTTATATATAAAATCAATAAACTTAACCAACACAAGCAATGAAAACAAAAATATACAACATACCCGTTAAATTGTATTCTTCAATGATCATCGCCGTGAACCACCGAAAGCAACTGAAAAAATAAATATGCAACAAAATTTGGATACAAAAGGCGAAATAAATGAATACAAATAAATGTATAAAATCACAAACACAACAAAGATATACTTAGAGATCAAACTGAATCTAAATAAGAATGAAAAACACAACAAATAAATATTTTAAAGCAGTAATGCATATCGTAGTCAACAGGAAACATGAATATCATCAAACTATGATGCATATTAGAGTCGGCAATCTCAGGTCATTATGTATCTTTATTATTTATGCATTAGATAAACTCGAATACACATATTATATGATTTTGCAAGTAACATTAATTACTAGATTCTATAATTAATACGGGTTACCATAAAAAAGCACCGATCTCTTGAAATACAAGACAAGAATTTGTTAGAAATATCACTCAATTGCACAAAAATAATCTCGGCATTATAAATCCCCTTTTGACAAGGCCTCAATTCACACGAGAGTAAAGACAAGCAAAGTAATCTCACATAAAAGAATTGAAACCAAGTTAAAAAAAGTAACAGAGTAAAAAAAGCACATCGGGTGCTGAAACTCAAATATTGAGAAAATAGATATATCAACTACCAAAAACGTACACTAACTTTTTCATAAGAGTGCAGGTCTAAAAAAAGGCTAAAGTCTAATCCTACAAATTTTAAAATTATAACTCCTAGTAAATTATAACTCTTCAATACTCATTAATAATAAAGATTATTATTTCATGTCTCTATTAACTATACTACGATTCCTACATATAATCAGAAATGAAAACTAGCACGATGACTCTATTCTACGAGTTTTTATTTCAGAGGCACACAACATATTTGTTATTAAGATGAGTCGTATTTTTCAAGAAAAAATCATCACATTTTATTGATTCCTCATACGAGATGATACAAGTATAACTAATAAAGTTGGACCCATGTGTTAAAATATTAGTTCTTAAGTTTGATAATTCAACAGATACGAGGAAACTGAGAGACGGGCGTGGTAACCCCATAATTCTAGAGAGAAAGAATTCCCTTAATTGATTTTCAAATAAACAATAGAAATAAGGAGTTTGAATCTATCTAGAGATTAATCTGCATAACGCAATTCATAAAAAATATATAAAAAAAGAGCTCAATTCAAATACAGCAGCTAACAATATTTTTTTTTGTTTATTACTCTAGCTAATTAACATATTTTTTGGGAACTTAGGCCCCTCATCCCTATATGTATACCACATTGTATATACGTGATGATTTCATTTATACATAATAAATTTCATGTACATAATAAAATGCATATACAAATTACAAGTTTTTGCAAAAAACTTACATGAAACAAATCATGTATATATTAGTGAAAAATTCATGTATGCACCAATGTCTTAACTCCTAAAAGATTATCAACTAGGAAGTTAAGCCAATGAAAGTTACTTCAAGGCAAGAATCCATCATGATGTTCAAACACATAAAAATTAGAAAGAACTATTTATAAATGACAATAGTTAGATAAAACATTTTGATAATTCATATAAAATTCAAAAAATAGAAAATAAGAGATGGATAAAGTTTAGGAGAAGACCACTTCCGAAAAAATTAAAATATTCTCAAACTAAGCATTAAAAATATAACAGTGACCCGAATAACTCTTTTTCATAAACAAAAATAGGAAACCACAATAAGAAAATTATACCATTTATTGCAATTCTAAAGCATTTCCACTAGAACCCATAAATCAAATCAACTAGGGATGATAATTTTTAGGACAACATGATAACCCAAAGTATGGGTATTAGGGTTAAGAACTTACGAAGGTTTATAGAGAAGCATACCTGAGCGGAGAGACAAGCGGTGACAGCAACTATTGGGTACTGAAACATGCCATGGATTTGTAGCCAGGGTGAGTTTCCACTTGGTGTGAAGAGCCGTTCTTTTGGGAGTGAGGGGTAGGGTTTCGTTCGGGCTAAGTTTACGAAATATTTTTATTTGTGGATTAAGGCCCGAGTAAAAAAAGGGGGGGAAACCAAAAAAAATCATAAAAGGTTAAAAAATGTCATAATAGGTAAAATCAAATATGAGTATTATATTTAAAGTGTCATATAAAATAATATAAATAACTATAAAATGACATTTTTTATAATTATGTCACAATGGTAGTAATACTACACTTTTGATGACATTTTGTTAATAAATGTCATAAGGTCACTTTTTTAAAGTGTCATAAAAAGCATTTTTAAGTTTCACATTCTTTTCCCCAATTTAAACCTAAAATGGTGCCCCCGCATCCTCAGAGTCCACTATAATTCCCTAGCGGAATCCCAAAACCTCAAGTCATCAATTATTTCCCCAGCGGAACATTCAAATCAAACTTTCCTAGTGGAGCTATAATCCAGTCGACTATCTCTCCTCGACGGTGTCTCAAAAAAACACATTCCACTGTGCAATCCAAAACCTCAAGTCATCAACTATTTCCCCAATGAAATTTCCAGACTAAACTTTATCCCGATCCATCCACCATAAGAATTTCAGCTCCCCAGTAAAGTTATCTCCTCTTTAAAGGGCATAATCCCCAGCCAGATGTCTCTTCCCCAGTGGAGTCTAAAAAAAGGTAAATTAAAGACTCCCCAAAGAGCAACCCCCCGTGTTACAACTTCAGGTCTATAAAATTGATCTCGACCCTTAGAATTAGTCGCCGCAACTTTAAGTCCTCATAATTGACCTCAACTTGAAGAATTGGTCGCCCCAACTTTAGGTTCTCAGAATTGATCTCGACCCGCCGAATTGGTCGCCATAACTTTAGGTCCTCGGAATTGATCTCAACCCACAAAATTAGTCTCCATAACTTTAGGTCCTTAGAATTGACCTCGACCCGCAAAATTTGATCGCCACAACTTCAGGTTCTCAGAATTGACCTTGGCCCTTTGAAATAGTCATCCTCGTCCCTTTGGTCCGTATAGTTGACCCCTTTACCATAATATCATGTGGTTTCTATTCTACGGCCTTCACTTGTTCTAAGCTGACCCGCCGAGGGGCTCTATAGAAACCACATTCTATTACCCCCTAAGTCTCTCCTTATGTCCCTAGCACCTCCTCGTTCACCATAAACCCTAGTTCATACTCTGAGTACCAATTTAGAAGCCACCGGGTGCTCTCGAGCCCCATTTGACTCCAGCTAACTTCATCATCCAAGTGAAGGATCAATGAATTTTTGAAAGGCTCTGAATCCCCTTTCCAATTGCCTACCCTGTGTGTGAATCGGTATAATGATATAGACTATGATCTAGAGGCCACCGCTCCTGGGCCATATTTTGACACAATCAACTTCATCGTCAGATAGAATCAATAAATCTTAGAAGGGAATTGAACCCCCTTTCCAATGGTCTGCCCTGTGCGCAAAACGGCATAACCGTTTGGACGAATAATCTGTTTTCCCCTGAAAACTAATTTGGAGGCCACCGGGTGCTCCCAGGCTTTATTTGACCATGGTCAACTCTTCAGCTCAAATGAGACTGAATGAATCTTCAAAAATCACTGAATACCCTTTCCAACGGTCTTCCCCATTCACGAATCAGCCTTGCGGTATGGACGAACGACCTATTTTACTCCAAAAGGTCACCGGGTGCTTTCGAGCCCCGTTTGACCAAAGTCAACTCTCTAAATCGAGTGAAGATTTTTGGAACATCAAAGTGCCTCGCATAATCTTTTCAATGGTCCACCCCATGCACAATTCAAACTTACAGTTTGGACGAATGATCCATCGTCATCCGACGATCTCCTGTCCAAAGGACCTACGGCGCTTTCGAGCCCCGTTTGACCCAAAGTCAACTCCCGAACTCGAGAGATGGTCAAGGATTATTAAAAGTCTCTCAATAACATTTCCAACGGTAGCCTGATTTGGACTTACGAATTGTGTTTTGCGATCGTTTTTCTAAAAATTTTACACGAGACTGCCAATTGGCAGGTCCATTTCCCTACCTATCCTGCCGATAGGCAGGGCAAGGATAATGACAATCGCCAGTCCCTTGACCTTATATAAGCAAAGCTTGAGATCACTTTGAAAGGCACCTCAAAAGCATCAACTTCAGTGAACTCAACAACATTATCCTTAAGTCAGTGAGATTTCCTTGTTTGAAACCTTTCTCCACCTTTGATTTCTATCACTTTCTAACCAATTTTGGAAACATTTCCCTACATTATTCACCCACCTGCAAGGAAGCTAATCAACAATCAAGATAAATTTGTAAGTCTCCAAAGAAGGTCCAAATATTCTTCTCTCTCCTTAAATTTCTTTATTTTCGTATTAGTCATATAAGTTCTTAATTTAGCTTTTACTTTAGATCACACACATTAATCTTCAATCCTTTATTAGTAATATTACACATAATATGTTTTTAATAAAAAAAACCAAAACCAGAAAAAAGGGTTACACCTCTAAATTCCAACTGGATTTTTCACCACATTTTCTCAAAACTAAAAACTCATTTTTCTTACACAAGCATATAATAAATACCCGTTTGAATTTATGGGATAAACTCCACCCTCGTGTCGCATGTGAACTACGTGGACTTTGATGACTTTATAGGCAACGTAGGCGTCTCAGGCTAAAACTCGAGACTCGAGTCCTATTTTCCTCTTTTTTTTGTTTTATCCACATATTATTCATATATATCATAATTGTGAGTCATACTTGCATCTTATCTAACACATATTATCGTTTCATCATCGCGATCAATATATTGAGAAGCTCACACATTATATTTTTAAATTATTATTTTGGGAACATTCCTAGAGATGACCCCACTCCGTCTTTTCCATGATGAGAGTCGAGAGATTCCGATCTCCATCTATATACATTCACACACACTTCATGGAGAAATTAAGGAAAATAGTAACATAAGCCCATGAGAGAACTAAAGGGCACGATAGGTGTCTAACACCTTCCCATTCCGTAACTTAGCCCCCGAACCTCTGATCCAATTGGTTTCGCAAGCATCAGTTTGTATTTGATGTCGTTCTCTAGAGGCAACAAAATGTTCTTTTGCCTATTTTGTGCAAAATAGGATGGCGACTCTATATTTTGACATCACCCCACATCGATAACGGCCAAAGTGTTCCTAGAAAGAGCGTGAGACTCTTTCTCTCTCCACCACACGCACAAGAACCAACACATGAGATGGAGAATGATATGGAAACAACCCGGGAGGGATGGACACAACCAAGACTTTAATAGAGATGTTGAGGCCATAATTATGATCAGGGCCAATCTTTGGTATATCTGCTTCAAAAAAGGATAGGAGGTTGGAAGAGATCAAGGACCCAACTATTTTTACGGCTTCTTTGGGAATGGTGGAAGGAAGGATTGTAGGCTTAGTGGGGAGTTTTATCAAAGAATTTTGGTGCAACGAGGAGGACAAAAAAAGCCCCATAGGGTGATATTATCTTGGTCTTCTTGAGCTAGTCAAGGACTTTACTCTCTTCTATATTCATCTCTAGTATGCGAAGTTCTTTGGCAACTCCTTTTCCCTTATCTGTCTCGGTCACATGAGGAATCGAATCTTTATCGTGTCTCCCTGACATGGTTATGTGATTTAATGAGGTAGGGAAGAGAAAGAACCTCGATTTTCATCTACCTATGGACGAATGGATACCTTATTAATTTCCCCTAACAGATCTTCAAAGGATATCATTCTGCACAGACTGGCTTCTTCTCAACTAGGTTCGTCATCTGAACTCTTAAAGTCACCACCATTCGGTGGAGAATATGTCCTCTTTCCAAGAGAAATTAATACATTCAACAACCTCGACGGCTTCATCATACAAATCTTCCCACTCAGCGGGGAAGTGCAGGAGGGACCAACCAACCTTGAAGCTTCAAAGCGGTAAGTAACACATCAATGTTACACATTTTACTAGTCTTTAGAAATGTATCGGCCATTATTTGTACCACATAATCTAAATTGACTTCTTTAATAGGTACCACCAATTCATATGATTCTCGAGACCACTTCCAGGCTTCCATGAATAAGGCACTAAATTTACGATACTCAATAGTCATTTCGACGGGCTATTTCAATCCAAATTCTAAGAGTTGGTTCAATATAACTGGTAACTCCATATTTTTCCCTTCAGACTGAGTACGAATGACAATGCAAGCCCTGGTAAGGAATGATAAATATTAGTCGGTGAAGAAGGTAAGGTGTAGGAGAAAATACGAGAAAACCTTGAGAGATTTAGGTGAGATTACAAGTATGATGAGTGTTTGTTGGGCATAATTTGAGCATATGGATCAAATTCTAGGTCACTCTCTAAAAAGATGACATTTGTATGGGTTAGAAGGGGGTTATGAGTGGTATTAGGCTTAGGATTAGCTGGTGGGGTGATAATACCCCGATCAATTAGGCCTTATATCACATTCCTAAGGTTGAAGCATTTTTAGATAGTATGGCCAGCGAACTAGTGGAAATCACAATGGGCATCGATTTTGAAAATTTTAGGGAATGGATTTGGTAATAAACGAGGGTCCAAGGGTTTGATGAGGATTCAGATCAATAGGGTCTGGTAGAAATTGGATAGAGGAGCATGGATCTCTGTGTACTCTTTCTTGATAGGATTGGGGCGAATTTTTGGTGCTTAAGAGGGAGCAAGTTAGGAAATGGCGTTGATGGTTGAGACTGTAGCATTGGCAAACTTTTCATACTTCCATGGAATGAATTGTCATATCACATTCTTTGGCTCAGATTTGACTTTGGTAATACCTTCCTTAATTTCTACACCGGCCTCTCGGAGGGGTCAAAAGTGTGGGTAGTATTGTCCTCCCATGGACGCTCGAATATGAGGCAATATGTTCTTTTTCACAATATTGACTTGTTCCTTCTCTGAGGGTCTTCTAGTCATGGTAACAACTTTTTCTCTCCACCTTACTATGAAGCTACTAATTGTTTACCCAGGGTTCTGCTTAAGAATCTCTAGATCTCGACTCGTAACATCTAGCTCCTCATTATACTTGTGCTCTAACATGAATTCTCATGCCACATCTTTCCAACTACGGATTCTGGATTCTTCGAGGGGCGAAAACCAACAAAGGGTGCTTTCTTTCAAGGTCTGCTGAAACATCTGAGCCATTATCTATTTAGAGGCACCAAGGAGGGTCATGGCTATATGATAGCTTTAAAGGTTAACAATTGGGGGTCTGCTTCCCCCAAAGTTCTCGATGTCTGGCATCTTGAAATTCTCTAGTAGTCTGGCTTTTTGATAGGGAGACATATGTGTCTAATACATATAGTGTCCAAATATCTTGACTTGGTCAAACTTCTTTGACAATAGTTTTAGGTCTTACTTGACCTTATTCAATTCCTCCTTCTTAAGATCCGTGGGGACTAGCAGGTGAGCCCTTGGTTGGGCAAGGTTCGAAATAGGGAATTGAGCTGGTGGCGGCCAATTGGTAGGTGGGGAACGCAAAGCATGCTGATACTCTTTTAAGGCCCAGATAGGCTCGGGAGAGAGTGAACCCATGGAACGAGGAAAGAGAACCATGGACCTCAGTTTGAAGGTTGTTAATCTTATCACCGATCTTGGCTAAGATGGTCATCAAATCAGGCTGCACATTTGGAGCTTGGTTAGTATTCCCCATGAAGAGATCTTGATGGTAAATCCCAAACTTGGATGATGTAGCAGATGAATTGTCCAAGCTTCGAGGTGGTTTGATGGAAGATCAAAACCAATAGGGAGCCAGGCCCAAATTGGCTATGCGATCGACCTGAGAGGGAAAATGGTTCAAATTTATTTTTGAAGCAAGAAGGGAGAAAAATTTGTCATTTCAGAAGGAGGAGAAAAATATTTTTCGCATTTTTGATTTTTGAAAAAAGTGGGAAAAGAGAGGAATCTCAGCATGATTGTTATTAATGTTATTATTAAGTTCTCACTTGTATTAGGTTTGCCTAAATGCAAAAAAAATATCGAATAAGACTTGAGCCTTGGAAAATAGAGTTTGAAAATATATAAAATACGGTTGGACTTGATTTTTGGCTCATGGATGGGGGCTATTTTGAAAAAGGAAAAATAGTGTGAAAATTTGAGCGGTATATTGACCCGAAATTTCGGCAAAGTTTCAAATTTAACTGGAAAACTAAATATGTGTCATATGTTTGACAGCTATATAAGGTTTATGCAATTGTTAGGTTAGTAGAAGGGTTCTCCCCTTTAGCATAACTTCCACGATATACCTCTTGCCTATAAGGGCAATCATTCATGGGCATATGTGGACAAGCCATTTGATATACCTGAGTGTACGTGAACTGCCTCACTATGCACCTCGTGGTGACAGTACCTGTGTGAGATAATTTGATATACCTGACGTATGTGAATGAGTTCCCTTCTATATACCTCCCGTCGCTAGTTTGGTCAAGTGGTATGATGCGGGGGGAACCCCTTGATATTCATCGAATGTACGAGGCTAATGGAAGATAAGATTGATACCACTTAGGCTAATTACAACCCATAGGACCAGCGCCCATCATAAAGTGTGTAAGGACATTTTTTTCATGTCCAACATGTTACATTTATGTATGTCGAACGCCGCTACATTTGGCACGTCATCTCACGATCTCACATGACGGCTTCTATCCGAATTCCAAGAATCAAGCATTCAACATCTCCATTAATGTGTCCCACATCTGCCTCAACGACTTCACGTTCTAAGATTTTAGGGACTTAATGCAAGTTGTACGCAAGGGAAGTCAAAACAGTGAAAAAAAGTCAAGATAGGAGTGTTCAAGGGCATTTTCGTAATTTTACATCCATAGTTCAAAGGTCTGGTCAACTGGAAAGTTGAAGAGCTCGCCGCAACGAAGATACTGGAAAAAACGGCAGCTCGATCCGAGCTACGGTGAAGGAGTTATGACCTTTTGAAGATAGAGAAAATTCCTTAAAGAATGCTGTTTTTTTTGTACGCTGGATAGAATTTTAGAGTTTTAAAAACATGGGACTCTTCATATTTTTTCCTATAAATACCAACTTCGGGGGAGTTGTTTTGAAAGACTTTAGAAGACGTTTTTGAGAGTCCAAATTACTCTAGTCTTCATATTTTTGAGTCCCAAAACTCATGTTTTGATTCACACAATTGCCAAACCTTTGTGAATCTTTTGGTAACCCAAGAACACAACTTTTTAGTTTGTTCAAACCTTTGTGGAGAGATCTTTGCAACCGAGGGCTGCGTGTCATTGCTGAGGGAGTCTCTACAAAGTTTCATGGTTGCGTGTCATTGAGGAGTGCTGCGGTTCTTCCTTTGTTGATTGGACTGAGGTTCATGTGGGTTCGCTGCGTGTGGATTCATTGCTGCCCTCCTGGAAAGGGATATTTTCAGCCGCCGACTACAGAATCCGATACCTGTGGGTAATTCTTAGTCACTGTATTTTCATTGTAATCCGAAATTGTATGTTACAATATTATAATGAAAATAAAAGGTTTTGCCCCTTTGGGGGATTTTTCCTGAAATTGTTTGTTTTTATCATGCATGCTATATTTTATTTGATAAATCATCTAGATGCATGTCTTAGGGTTTAACTAAAATTTGGGATTAATTAAAATTGGTTTTTATTTGAGAAGTCGCAATATTTCCGCTGTAGCTACTCTCTCAAATTGGGGGAGTTTGAATTTTGGGGGAGTTTTGAGATTTGACTTATGCTTATCATATATTGGTATCTATGTTTATCTCATTTCAAACTCGATACGTCACTTGGTATTTTTTTTATCTCATGTGTGTAGGTACTATATTGATGATCTCTGAATTGCACACCCTGATGAGAAAAGATTTGAGATTCCTGAAGATTTGAAGAACAAACGATGAAGACTATTCATTTGTACCTTTTCCAGTTTTGGGTTCATGGGAGGGTAGATTTGTATAGGCAATTTCATATTTGATAATTCCGATTTTTTATGTATGTACCGGCATAGACATAGGGGGAGATTTGTAAGGACATTTTTTTCATGTCCAACATGTTACATTTATGTATGTCGTACGCCGCTACATTTGGCACGTCATCTCACGATCTCACATGACGGCTTCTATCCGAATTCCAAGAATCAAGCATTCAACATCTCCATTAATGTGTCCCACATCTGCCTCAACGACTTCACGTTCCAAGATTTTAGGGACTTAATGCAAGTTGTACGCAAGGGAAGTCAAAACTGTGAAAAAAAGGCAAGATAGGAGTGTTCAAGGGCATTTTCGTAATTTTACATCCATAGTTCGAAGGTCTGGTCAACTGGAAAGTTGAAGAGCTCGCCGCAACGAAGATACTGGAAAAAACGGCAGCTCGATCCGAGCTACGGTGAAGGAGTTATGACCTTTTGAAGATAGAGAAAATTCCTTAAAGAATGCTGTTTTTTTTGTACGCTGGATAGAATGTTAGAGTTTTAAAAACATGGGACTCTTCATATTTTTTCCTATAAATACCAACTTCGGAGGAGTTGTTTTGAAAGACTTTAGAAGACGTTTTTGAGAGTCCAAATTACTCTAGTTTCATATTTTTGAGTCCCAAAGCTCATGTTTTGATTCACACAATTGCCAAACCTTTGTGAATCTTTTGGTAACCCAGGAACACAACTTTTTAGTTTGTTCAAACCTTTGTGGAGAGATCTTTGCAACCGAGGGCTGCGTGTCATTGCCGAGGGAGTCTCTACAAAGTTTCATGGTTGCGTGTCATTGAGGAGTGCTGCAGTTCTTCCTTTGTTGATTGGACTGAGGTTCATGTGGGTTCGCTGCGTGTGGATTCATTGCTGCCCTCCTGGAAAGGGATATTTCCAGCCGCCGACTACAGAATCCGATACCTGTGGGTAATTCTTAGTCACTGTATTTTCATTGTAATCCGAAATTGTATGTTACAATATTATAATGAAAATAAAAGGTTTTGCCCCTTTGGGGGATTTTTCCTGAAATTGTTTGTTTTTATCATGCATGCTATATTTTATTTGATAAATCATCTAGATGCATGTCTTAGGGTTTAACTAAAATTTGGGATTAATTAAAATTGGTTTTTATTTGAGAAGTCGCAATATTTCCGCTGTAGCTACTCTCTCAAAGTGACCTCCTAGTATGGGATACAATTTTGATCAATATAGCCAACCTCTTGGTGATGTAGAGTGCAAAAATGCATGAGTCTTAATTAACATATAATGGAGAGAGAGTATTTTTTGTCATTTTTTATTGGCATGATGAGTAAAGGGAGTAGTACACTAATGGGGAGCATATAGAAGTATAATGACAAGTAAATCTAGTATGGAGACTATGCTACACATGGATACATGTGAGTGAGTATGTGATAATGGGAATATATAAGTAAGTGTGTATAGTGGTGGGCCTATACCACTACACCAAATCTGCTGAATTGTCACGGTCATTGACCTTGACAAGTTGGACTTGTTAAGGTCAATGACTGTGATAATTCGGGGAGAGACAATATTTTTTGTCACGGTCAATGATCGTGACAAGTTCGTAAGAATTTTCACGATCGTGTCACGGTCCCTGACCGTGACACGTTTAGTCACGATTAATAACCGTGACAAAGCCTTTACCCCTTTTAAAAAATTGTCACGGTCATTGATCGTGACAATTCTGGGCAGAATTGAAAAAAAAATCTGCTGGGCAGTATGGCCACTACCACTGCCCAGTAGTATATTTGCACCTGTTATATCAACGTTGTACCTGTTCAAACATCATATATCCAAATAAACTAGAGATAATACAAATATACATTCAAAATAGAAACTATTTAAGAAGAAACAACATCACCATCAACTATCTCAAATCCACAAACTATTTAGCTGGAAAAGAGATTTTGTACCGCGACGCTCGGGGACACCTCCTTATCCTTCCCTTCTCGTCCGAAGAGCCTCATAAGTAACGAGCCTATGTGGCCTACCCCCAGGTCCACTCCCTGTCCCCTGAAATAAAATAAAGTAAAATTAGTATCCGCCCAGCAAATATAGATAAATATAAATATAAATATAAATCAAAATTGACCACAAAGAGATAACGAGCTACTTATTCATGTTGCAAACTCTTTAATTTCACTCGTTTTCCCATCACATGACCACCATCATCGACGAACTCATCAGTGTCATCAACGCTGGTCGAGTCAGGCATATATTCTCGAGTATATATTGATGACTCCGTGATGATGTATTCCTCTGCAATTGATCCTGTAATGTATCGCGTATTCTTGACGTAATCTTTAAAAACTTTCATCAATCTTTCAAACGGATATGTCCACTGATATCTAATTGGACCACAAAGAAGTGCCTCGTCACATAGGTGTACCAACAAGTGAACACTTATGTCAAAGAATGCTGGGGGAAAGTACTTCTCCAATACACAAATCGCTTCGATCATAACCAATTTTGCGGCCACTATGTGTTCTCGATTGACTACCTTCTCACACAAGAGGGAGAAGGTAATACTAATTTGCATAATAGCCCTACGCAAATCCTTGTGCTTGGAGAAACAGTGCTTAAACAATAGAGGAACCAATTGCATGATCACATGCCAATCGTGGGACTTACACTTATGTAAATCATGAGTAGCATAATTCACAATCCTTTGCAAGTTGGACGAAAAAGTAGATGGGCCCTTCAAATTATATATTGTGTCTAGAAGCACCTTCCTTTCCCCACTCGTCAAAGAAAACGCACCAGGAGGAATTATTGTCCTTCCCCTACTATCTTCTTTCAACCATAGTTATAGCTTAAGTTTTAACGATTTAAGGTCTTTTCGTGCATTTTCTCCATCCTTCGAATGACTCCCCTAAGGCAAGTACCTATAATATGTTCAGCGAAGTTCTTCTCTGCATGCATCACATCTAATACATGGCACACCGGGTTATTCTTCTAATAAGGCAAGTCAAATAAAATTGACCTCCGAGACCATGCCTTTCTTGTCTCAGTTTCATTCCCAGTTGGGGTCTTCTTATGCTTGAAGTTCTTAAATTTAGGATTCTTTCCTGGCATATTAGGGCCACATTCAGAATATTTACTTTCAATTTCTGAACCCGAAAGTTGGCTCGATGGTAGCCTATGTTCAACCCCGCCCAATAAAAAATTGGAACCTTTCTCAGATCTGAAACTATGAGCTGGGGATAAAAACCTCCTGTGGCGATGGTATACATTTTTCAAGCTAGAGGATAGACGAAGAGATTCAGTCTCCTCTCCATAAATAGGACACCCTAAATAACCATGTACTACACAACCGAATAATGTTCCATAAGCTAGAAAATCATGAATTTCCCACATCAACATAGCTTTCAGCATAAACTCTTCTTTTCTAAAAGAGTCAAATGATTGCACACCCTCTTCCCACAACTCATTTAATTCTTCTACCAAAGGAGCCAAGTAGAGGCCAATGTCATCATTTGGTGCCTTTGGCCTAGGTATCAACAAAGCCATCATCGAAAATTCAGGTCTCATACACTGTGAATGAGGGAGGTTGAGTGGGGCTAGGATCACTGTCCATACACTCTGATTGGTGCTTAGATTTCCTAATCGATTGAAATCATCTGTTGATATAGCCAAACGAATGTTGCGTTGTTCTCGAGCAAAATCGGGATACTCAAAATTCATCCTCCTCTAGGCAGTAGAATCAATAGGATGACACATGATATTACCCCCTACTTCTTCCCTAGCATGCCAAGTCATTGCCTCTGCAATCCATGGTACTGTGAGAAATCGCTTTAATCTAGGCCCAACGGGAAAATATTTCAATACTTTTTGAGGCACTTTTGAGCTTGTGCCTTCCTTACTAGTAGATTGGACATATCTAGGTTCATCGCATACCGGACAACGATCGATATTTTCATACTCCTTTAGGTATAATATGCAGTCTTACACACAAGCATGAATCGATTTATACTTCATTCCCAAACCTTTCAAACTCTTCTTCATAACAGGATACTATTTGGAAGTGTATTCACCTTGGGTAATAAGCCCTTAACCCATTTTAGAATTCCCGTCACGCTATTGCTAGACAAATCGTACTACATCTTCAAACTGTGCAAACCAACCATGGCATGTAAAGTTGTTTGATCTTTCTCACAGCCAGAGTATAACGGTTGGGTCGACTTAAATTTTAAACTCTGGTAGTCATCGTCAAGTTTTATCGTGTTATCTTCACGAGCACTTGAATCTTTTACATCATCAGTAACCTCATTCTCCTCTGCTTCATAAACTCCATACGCATCATCAACTAAATCCTCTAACATATTATGATCTACGTCGTCCCCTTCTACATCTATTCTACTTGTCGAAGGTTGATGTGAAGGTTGGTCGAGGACAAAAGGAACTTTCAATTCACCGTGAAAACTCCAAAATTGATAACTATCTTGCAGACCCGATCTTAACAAATGTAGTTCAACTGTTTTCCAGTCAAACACCTTACCATTCTTACACCTAGCACACGGACACGAAAACTCTTCATTATTATGACATCTCTTTGTATATTTCACAAATTCTTAGCACCTTTGCGAAACACATCCCCCATTCTATTAGTCTCACCCATCCACTCTTTGTATTTCGAATATCCCATCACAGCTACCACAACTAAACACCTATTAAACGTAAAAAAAACTTATATTTATAGTATGTTTCATTTAATTATCCCATCATTTAATTTCTATTTCCTCCATCTCCTCTAAAGGGTGAGTGGTCCTATCCCATTCAAGACCGCATTTTTTTATAATATACTTAACTGCTCATGCACATTGTTACGATTTGAAAAAAAATCGACAGCATATCCCCGTAGTTCTCCAAGTACACGATGTAGATTGGCAGGTGTGAGTGTTATTTTAATTGATCAATTGAAATAATAGTCACACTTGTCAATCTAGTATGTATCCAGAGAACATTAAGATACTACTGCAGAACTTCCTCCAAAAGTAACAACTTTAAGCCACTAAGAATATTATACAGAAATTATACAGTCTCAAACTGTCAAAACAGGACAATTCGAGAGATCTCATTACAGGGGTAATGACTCTCGAACGGGTCTAAGGGCCATTGAATGCTTACGCATAAGAACTAGAAGGTTAGTATCTATGCGCACTATATTTAATTTCAAGTATGTTTCATTTAATTATCATACTATATATATATTGTTTGATATACAAAGTAATTTTCAAAAAAAGTTAAAAAATCCCACCCCCATATGGACAATAATCCAGTGGTCATGCCACTTTTAAAACTAACCAACCAACTATTTACTAAACAAAATAATCCAACAGCAATGTCAACAACAAATGTGTATCCCATACTCCTTCTAATTCATCTACTCAATTAATTCATTTAATCAATTAAACTAACAATTAACGTATACAATTATTAATTTACTAATTTACAATGAGGGACAATCCTACTTTCATATGAAATGGGCACTAATTATTAATTTACTTTCATCTAAAACTGTTTCATTTATTAATTATATTTTAGTGGATGTAATTATAGAATCTATGGATGGATTCAATTTAATCTTACTATGTGAATGTTTTTATCTACAATGAGTTAACCTTGAAACAATATATATTATCTCATAGAATCATCAAAACACGATATTAAGAGAATTACAATGGGACCTTGCCTCAACCCCCCTCCCCACCCCCATCCACCACACACACACACACAACAGCCCCACCCTGCCCCCCCTCCCCACCCCCACCCACCACATTCACACACAACAGCCCCCCACCCTTCCCCACCCCCTCCCCACCCCCACCCACCACACTTATACACACACACACAACAGCCCCCCCGCTCCACCCCTACCCCCACCCTGCCCCCCCCCCCCACACGCACATATATACACACACACATATATATACACACACACATATATATATATATATATATATATATATATATATATATATATATATATATATATATATATATATATATATATATATATATATATTTGTGTATATATATATATATATATATATATATATATATATATATGGAAGAGAGAGAGAGAGAGAAATTAACCTGAAAGTAGAGAGAGAGAGAGAGCAGCGTAGAGAGAGAGAGAGAGTTGGAAAAAGGAGGGAAACAGCGAGGGGGAAAAGAAGGGCAAAGGGTTTTTGCTGCAGAAGTTGTCACGGTCGTGTCAAGGTACTTGACCGTGACAATTATTTAAAGAATTGTCACGATCATTGACCGTGACAAGGGTGCCGGCTGAAAGGTGACAATTTGGCCATTTTGGTGTAGTGTACATGGATCAACTACAAGTGATGTGTGATATGTGTAAATAAGCATATATACGAGTGTAAGAACTGTGGGTGTGTTCTAGTGAAGTCTAAGCATGGATTTTCTAAGTGGTGTGTGAGTGTAAAGTGAAGCTAAGTGTAAGTGTGTGAAGTGTACATGGACAGTATATACAAGTGTGTGAGGTGTATAAGTGAGTGGAAAGTGTTATATACATGAGATATATATATACATACATATATATATATATATATATATATATATATATATATATATATAAAGGGTAAATAGAGGAGAAAAAAGAATGTATAGGTAGGTGCATACGTACACATGTAGAAAAGATAACACCCATGCAGGAATAGAGTCTAGTTATCTTAAAAATCATCCCCAACGGAGTCTCCACAATGGCCATCCCGAGGTTTTTCAGGGTCCGCGGGATATCTCCTGAGGTAGATCCCTATTTCCTTCACTTTTTTTCGGTGTGCGCGCGTGATTACATCCTTTATCGAGGCGCTCGGTCGTCGATGTGGGGTGATATGTGGAGATATAGTCGCCAACTTATTTTGCACAAAACAGGTAAAAGAAATGTTACTGCCTCGAGATAACGACATCAAGGACAATACTGATGCTTATGAAACCAAATAGTTTAAGGATCCAGGGACTAAGTTACGGAATGGGAAGTTGTGAGGCACCCATCCCATTGTTTTGGTCTCTCATGGGCATATGTTAATCTTCTCCTGTAAAACTCCGTGATGTGTGTGCTTATGTGCATAATATAAATGAAGGACATAAATGCTCGACTCACTTCATGGATAAATGCTCAGTGAGGTCATCCTTTGGAGTGTTTCCAAAATAGTAATTCAAAGTATAATGTAAGTGTTTATCGATTCATAAGTCATTATAGAAGAACGATTACGTATAGCGAACATGACATAAGCAAACATAAAATATATATTTATAATATATAATAAGAACAAGCTAACAAAAGTGTGTGGGATGACTTTAGTTTAGTGATTTACCCAAGATTCCGATGTAGCTCAAGGATGCATCAAAGTTCACGTAGTTCGAAGAAAATACGAGGTGGGGTTTAACCCATAAATCCAATCGGGGACTTTGTTTATGTGTGTGTGTGTGTGTGTGTGTATAGAAAAAGGTGTTTTAGTGTGAGAAAATGTGATGAGAATTCCCCATTTGTGATTTATAAGTAAACCCTCTTTTTCTTATTTTTGGGGTTTCTTATGAAAATAAAGTATGTTCAAATACTAATAATAAAAAGTTTGAAATTAAGACGTGGGATCTAATGAAGTAAAGTACTAAAGTGGAAATGAAATAACTAATGCAAAAATAAGAGATTTTAAAAACAAAGGTGGAGAATTGGACCTTCTTATGAAGACTTGAAATCGATCTTGATTATAGATACATTGATCTCACCATGTGATGATGGTAGTATGAGGAGATGGGTGAGAATTTACTCAAAAGAGTATGAAAAGGATAGAAAGAATGTGGGAAATGGGTTTTTAATGGGGGAACAACTCTGAATTCGACAGAATGTTATCTGAATTGCTGAGAGGGATGTTCATGGTTTCTTTTCAAAGTGAGGTCATGGACTCTATTTATAGGGCCAAAGGGGGTGGCGATCGGTAGGTTCCTAGACCTGCCTACCGACAAAGAACCCCAAACACACTACCAATAGGCAGGGTCTTAGGGGTGCCATTCAGCAGGTAGTCTAAGGCAGGTTTTAAAAAAAAAGCCGTAAAATGCGAACCCTAAGTTAGAATCGTGCATGGGGTGGATCATTGGAAAGGGTATTTAGAGACCTTTAAGGATCCATTATTCCACTCCTGAGTCGGGAGTTGATCAAAGTCAAATGGTGCCTAAAAGCACCCATTGGTCACTAGATAGGAAATTCTCGAAGGAAAATGGATCATTCGTCCGAACCGTATGGATGATTCACACACGGGATGGACCGTTGTAAAGGGTATTCAGTTCTCTTTAAGATATCATTCAGCTTCATTAGATTCGGAGAGACGGCCTAGGTCAAACGGGGCTTGAAAGTACCCGATGACCCTTCAGAGTAAAATGGGTCATTCGTTCGTACTGTGAGGTTGATTTGCGTATGGGGTGTACCATTTGAAAGGGTATTTAGAGTCCTTCAAATATTCATTCAGCTTCGTTCAAGCTAAAAAATTGACCGAGGTTGATCATGGCTCGGGAGTGCCTGGTGGCCACAAGATCAGTTTTTATGATGAAATGAATTGTTCATTCGAACTGTAAGGTTGATTCATTCACAGGGTGAACCATTGGAAAGGTCATTTAGAGCCCTTCAAAAATTCATCAGCTTTCGCTCAGATGAGAAAGCTAACTAGGGTCAAACGGGTCCTAGGAGCGCCCGGTGGCCTCTAGATCAGTTTTTGATAGTAAAATGAATCGTTCATCCAAACCATAAGTATAATTCAAGCATGGGGAAGATCGTTAGAAAGGGGATTTAGATCCCTGTGAAGATTCATTGAGCTTTTTTCCCGACGAGAAAATTACCCAGAGTCAAATGGTGATCATGAGTGCCCGATAGCTTCTAGATCGGTACTCGGAGTATGACCAAGGATTTATGATGAATAAATGAGTGCTAAGAACCTAAGGAGGTGCTTAGGGGTGTCCTAGGATGGGGTGTCTACAACCCCCATCGAAGAACACACCCAAAACAAAGAGGGTGGACACCTCATAAACTTATAAGTCTACATTTTATTATAGGAGTGGTTATATTATAGAATTATACTACCAAATTAATAGGTATGAATATAAAACTCCCAATCTATACTATGTCAATCTCCTTAGCCATCATGAGCATTAGAATACCATAATAGAACTTATAGTAAGTTTATGGTTATATCAACATGATGCCCATAAGGCCTCGAGATAAACCATTAAAGAGAACGAGTATGAAAAGTGGTAAGAAATAAAAGATTTATCCTCAACCCCAAGTCACCTTACCTAAGTGGGTAAGTGAAGGAGAGAATAATGAGGTTATAAGATCATATGTATGCTCATGTGTCCTTAGCTTTTGTATTGTCCTATTCCGTACTTTGAGTCTTAATCCAGGAGGTCTCCGAAAAGCTTCAAATTCATGATTTCAATACCATACTTCATCACAGTTTTATCACGATAGTTTCTCACAATAAACCAAATTTTGGAATGTTTAGGGAAAAAGTAGAAGTGACTTAGAGGACTTAGATTTTACCCCATTAGTGAAATATTTTCTTATATTGAAAAATGTTTTAATTTAACCTTGAAGATTTTTAGATTGTCAAATATATTATGCAATATATTATTCCTATATAAAAGTTATGCTCAAAATGCATATTTTACATTTATAATTTACTTGGTCATAGGTTGGACAAGAAGATTATGAGTTTTTTGAAATTATAAAAAGATTGGGAAAAATTTATCTCCGCCTTTTTACATTTGCTCGCTTCAGTAGGGAAGGACTTTGCGTCAACAAATTGTCTTCCTCAATTCTCACAACAGATGGAAATGTAAGTGAAAAAATCTATAGTTGCTATTGTGACCTTATTCGTTGAGGTTTTTTTTATTGTTCGCGTTTGAGAAAAAGACTTCACTATAGAGAACTTGCCCACAAACTTGTTGGGATTTGATATTTCATGATTTTTTTAAAGATTTCTTGGGAGATTGTTCCAAGACATACTCAAAATTGGTTAATAAAAATATATTTATTTCTTGAACTTTAGATGAGTAACAGTTGAGTTTTATCACCTAATTGCCTCTCACTCCTAAATATAAAATCCAAGAGTTGTCCATTTTCTCATTAAGAGAGTATCCTTCCTCTTTGTGTTATTCAATCCTTTTGGGTTCTTTTGTGATTCTAGGTTAATATGACTCAATCAAATTTTGGCAATTTTTTTTTCCAAAATATTGAGTAGAGTCTTCTTAAAGCCTGAAAAATGATTTGAAAGATATTTTGAGTTAAAGAAAATTTATTATACACAAATACCTAATAGAGTATCCTCACATATTCTAAGAATTATTCTTTGGCTTCTCTATGTTCCTTTTTACTTGGATCAAATTCATTTAACATTAAAGAAGATTTATTGGAACGTTGGAACATGGCATTATCAACATGGTTAACATATGTGATGTAGCGAGTGGTCGAAGAACGATTTTTAATATGTATTATTACTATAAGGTGGAAAAAATTGGTTGTGGATGTTGTGAATTAATGAGTTGGGCAGAGGTTCAAGTTAAGTCATTTGTCCTTCTCGTAATACTTTACCAATACTAATGCAAGGTGTTGGTTTTGCTCGAGATTTTCTCCCCAATGGGTTTTCCTAATATAAATCCTTGTTTCAAGTGTATGGTTTTCTTTTTCATCATTTTCATTATCTTAATATGCTCAATCAACACATGTCAATAAGATAATAATTTTTATAAATCACCGTTTGTCACTTAGATGTTAGGACAAGGTTTTTCCTAAATTTATATTGAAGGGAAATATTTATTTTTAAGAAATAATTCTAATTTGGTAGATATTATCAAGAGCCACACACTCTCAAATAGTATCCAAGTGGGTCCCCTTGTTTTTAGATTAAATCTCTTAGCATATATCTTTTTAGTGTTCTATGGAGGACATTTCTTGGAATCGACCACCATTTTTTGTGGTTATAACTATTCCTATTGTAAAGCTAGAAGGAGAACTTATTTACAGTACATGGATAAAACAATACGGAAAGTATCGAAGAGGGTTAGGAATGCCCCATTATTGTTTCCAATGGAGTCTAAAAAGAAGTATAAAATTAATTGAACGATAATGATAACATAAATAGTGGGTGGAACACAAAAGTCTTAAATGCTATATTTGGGGTCGTATGTATTGGTAAGTTTAGATGTATACAAATAATAAAATGTCTAATAAGGCGTGGGAGATTTTGGCGATCACCAATGAAGGCACTATGGTAAAACAAATCATGTTAAGATTCAATAGTTGACAACATATTCTGGGCTCTTGATCATGAAAGACAATGGAAGTTTTGAAGAGTTAAGTGCACATTTGAGTGACATAGTTAACTCTTTGTTTACCTTGGGAAAAGAATCCTAGAGATTGATATTGCTGATAAACTCTTATGATATGTAACCAATAGGTTTTATGGCAATGGTTATTCCATAGGCGAAGTTATAGTCGCTACAATATCCATTTTCACATGGATGAGTTAGTGGGTTCACTTCAAATGTATGAGGCTAATTTGGATCTCCGTCTAGACTCAAAGAAACAAGAATGGTCACTTTCAAAGAAATAAGGACTCTAGCCATCCCTTTGACGTTCTTACTTCATCGAAAAGTTCACTAAGTTGTGGATAACTAAAAACAAAATATGGGCACGATAAGTGTAAGTCGACCAAATTTTATTTAAGTCAAAGTAGTGGGGGTGAGGAAGGTTGGATCCCTAAACGAGTCAATGATTTATTTTAATTGTGTATATAGAGGACATTTGTCAGGTGTCCAATCTGACATGCCCAACTCACTCGATTTCCTACTTCTAACCACTGCATAATTAATTAGGAAAAAATTACACCTAGCCTCATTCAACTATCTTGGGTTTGTGGATAACCCCAAAAAAATACTCGACAAAATCACCCCCTTAACTATTATTTCTGAAATTGCAAGGTTATATGGATTTGGTTCAATTCGTTAAATACACTTATTTTTTAAATAAATTAATTAGAAACACATGATGCAAATAGCAATTAGGCTAGCAGGATTATGATTTCCACTATGAATACGGTTTTTACAAGAAGACACACAAGACTTATAGACTTGACTCCACAAAACCTTGATGCCGTCTTCAATACCTCCATCTGTAGCACGTGTAGATCCAACACACTGCACAATACTCCTGTGTCTCGGTATCCACCAAAAGCCAAGCACCATCTCCAAAAGCAACTTGTGAAAAAGTCCACCCCACCCAAAGTGAGATCAATGTAATGAGAGGTTTAGTTTGTGGTTTTTGGAAAAATGATCCTAAAGATCACATGAAAAGTTGATGACCTTTTCTTTAGAGAAAATGTGATTTTCTGTATAGTGCAAGGGCTAAAAACTCTGAAAATCCCGAGCTCTAAAGTGGTTTCAAAGATAGAAGTAATGGGTAAGGGAAGTTAGAGGGAAAACTGAATTTTTCAAAATTAAAATCACTCAGTTAAATGACTTAACTGGCTCGTTCAAACGACATTGGAACGACTAAGAGAGACAGAACGAGTCCTTCAAACAGCATTACATGCAAAATCTTTAAGGAAGTCGACTGAAGTCGTTGGAACGACTAAGAGAGATAGGTCGTTCAAACGATCTCTCTATTTTTAGAAAACTTAAATTAATTTTAAAGGCCAAAAAGAAGTTTGAATACCTATAACTAATAAGCATATAATACTTCAAAATTTGTCTCCAACAAATTAAAATAATTCGGGTCATATACATTTCGGTAAAATGAGCAATCAGATTCTAAGCTGAACTTTTTGTACGTTGAAAGTTGGGATGATCAAATTCTCCATGAAATAGTGTAGAATGATACCAAAAGACCCTAAATGTTTTGTCCAATAGAAATATCTAATACTACAAATTGACTCTATTGGAATTTTGTCCTTATAAATCTCCCCCTTTGGCTATTCCAGTACAAAACAAAAAAATAAAAAGACACAGGATTTCCTAAGCCAGGATGTTAAGCCGTTCCTAAAGCCCATCCCCCCCAAAAAAAAGGCAGACTCGACTCGACTCGACTCGACTGACAATACAGCTCCCTAAAACCAAAAAAATACAGACTCGACTCGATTGACAACACAACTGCAACTTGAATCTCTTATAGGCACGAATCTGAAATATGAGAAATAGCCTACACACATGAAACAACAAAGTCATAAGACGCACGGGGAAATAAAGGTGAAAAGTAAATCAAATTACGAGCTCCCCTTAAATATGTTCTCCCACTTTTTGTCAGGAAAAGGCAAAGGAACATAACACACCTACAAAGTTAGTGAAATAGAACAATCTAATAGAGATGACATGGCAACACTAACATGATAAAATAATAGAGATAATATCCATAACATAGAATTAAAAAGCATCCATCACAATGAGATATGATAAAATAAGGCAAGATATGATGAACATTAATTCATAAAAATATCCCACAAAGATAAAACAATATCGAAATAAACAAAACAAGAAAGGGAAATGGAAACCAATATCTGGTACATATGAGAGAATAAATAATTGAAAAATAAAGCTCTCAGACAAGTACACTAAAGAAAAGAACTATTTTAAAACTAGGATCACTGTGTGGGATCATCAAGGGCATCATCTAGAGTGTCATCACCAAGAGTGGATCCGATGCCCGAAGAACCTGATCCACGCCTCATCTTAGAACGAAGAAGCACCTAAAAGTGTTGCATCAAAAGGGAGTCTCTACGTGCCTGATCCTCCGCTCTATGGGTCTGGTCCTCCTAGACTAGGTGTGTATCCCTATACATGGAGGTCAAGAACTCTTGCATCATAACACGATCCTGACGTCGTTCCTCATGTATTTGCTCAACCTGCAAATGCATCAACCTACGCTTCTCTGACTCTGAGGGTGGATGATGACGAGTGGAGAGGGACGAGACTTAGATGGACTAGATAAGGTAACATATTGGGGTGACTCTGAGCTACATGGAGTGGGGAGAGGTGTATCCTTAGGAAAATGACCACAGTACTGATGGATGAACTGTCTACAGTCTGATATAGAGTTGAGGGTATATCCGAAAGAAGAAGAGGGCAACCTACATCCTGACAATGACGAGTGACTAGAACCGTAAAAGGCAAACCCTATCAAATAGGCGCAGAAGGTGACATACGCATGACTCTAAGAACTCCATAAATAAAATTGGGAAGATCAATAGAATTCCCAACACTAATTGCATACATCAGATTCACAAGGTTCGATGAAATCTGAGTATGGTTTGTGTGTGGGAAGAGGCATGCACAAGTGATCCAATTAAGGATACTAAAATCAGACTTGAGATTCCTATAATATAAGATGCTCGGACCCAAATAAATCACCTGAAAAACGGTCTCTAAAATAAGATTAGAATCATGTCTAGTGTCTTTGGGCCACGGATAAGTAAAATTTGCGACTCGGGGTAAACCGACAAGGTGGGCTATGGAGTTGGCAGTGATGACAACCTCCCTACCACGAACCCGGGAGACAAGACCTCTCCCCGCTATGAGAATACAAAAAGAAAAACTCTATAATATGGTTGGGATAGGTAGGGTCACGAAGACTAAACATGGGATCCCAACCACGGGTGACTAGCAAAGTGAAAACTATTGTTCCTGACAATGAAAGGAAATTTATTACCTTTTCCCTAACAATAGACCTAGTAGGGAAATCAAGGGTATGAAAAAGTGTGTGGTTTGCTTGCGTACCCCAATGCAAGCACATATTTGGGATGGGAACATCTTCATCGAAAGAACGTTCATCATCCGAAGGGATGGAACGTCTTGGACGATGACTTCTAGCCATGGGAGAAATGAATAGATGACTACAACATTCCCAAAATTTACCAACCATACCACCACAACAGCAAAATCCAATAACGACAATAAGAAGAAATCCCATACTCCATTAGAATGTCACAAACATGAGTGGATAAACCTAATAAAACAAATTAAATTAAATGTCATGAATTTTTTACAACAAAATTTTGCTTTAAAAACAATGTCAAATATTCATGATATGACATTTAATCGGGGCAAACACAATTTTTTTTAAAATTTTGTATAAATAAATAAATATATATATATATATATATATATATATATATATATATATATAAACAAACAAAGCCCTAAAGAAATATGTTGAGTTTATATGAAATGGATCAATGGTAAAAAATAAACACCATGAAGGTGTTGCATGTAACAAAAAATGACTCCAAACATATATACTCAACAAAAATATCGAAATATACTAGAGAAAGAATGAGTAAAGATACCTAAAAAAAAAAGCTTTAGAAATCCACACCAACTCTAGGAGATATGGAAAATGGCTCAAGAAAGTGGAAGAGTTTATATGTGAGAATATGGAGATGAAGGGTTGGGATCATGGAGAGTATGGGTGAAATGGAGTTGAGTGCTACTGAGAAATAAGGAAGGGAAACGATTTTTGAAAAGAGAGAAAGAAGGAAAAGAAAGTGGGAAATGGCTATAAATTTTTTAGCCCAAACGATTTGTTAAAACCCCGGTTGTTCGAATGAATTATGGGAATCTCGTTCGAATGACGTCGTTAGAACGACGTAAGAACAAAAACTCAAATGAGATTGTAGGGAATTCTGGGGCATTGGGTCGCTAGAATCTCATTTGAACGAGATTTCAAATGAGATTTCAGACTTTTTAACCTCAACCAAATCAAAATTTTTTGCAAAAATAAAGGGCATAAAGGCTCGAAAAGGTTATATAACTCAAAAAATTTTGATTTTCAATGGTCTTAGGTAGTGTAGAATTATCTATACCGTGGAAACGCAATGAATGGGTGTGAACAATGCGAGTGAGAACATTGATTAAGACAACGCACAAGTGAAAAATGCCAAATAATATATTAACACAATCTACACTCACATACGCCTTGCGAAAATAAAAAGGAATACAATTGGATACTAGCCATAAAAATAAAAATGCCAAGAAGATTGATGATTCACTGGCCAATAATGTCACCTTAAGAAAGAAATATAATGATTTATTATACACACCCATTGATCTTCAACCTATGTCTCCCATACAATCAAATATTCTTTTGAATTATGCACAATATTTTGAATAGCATACATTGGCCTTGGCAATTTGCATTTTTTATGCCATGAATTCTTTTAGGCTCGATTCTTTTTGCAAATGGTGGCTATTCATGCAAAGACAATTTGTCTTTCGCTGCCTGATTCCATTACTAAACAAAACTTTATTGAATGAATATTTTTCTATTGTTCTTAGTCCGGGCAATAGTTTTTACATTCACAATTGTAATATCTATTGCTCATAAGATTAGGTAAAAAAATTAATAATACAACATCTTGCTTCACCTAACATATGTAAAGTGATGTAGGCATCCTCAAGATTCCATGAAAGGTGTGTGCATGAAAGGAAAATATATGAAGCAATCTTAGAAAAATATATCATAAACAAGCATGGAAACACACAAGTGAGACGAGGTCCGAACTAGCTACTCATCGAAAGCCACATGGACATGGAACGAAATAGTGATCCGTAAATCTCATACACATAATCTATATGGACAAAAGTTTTATGAAATCATTTATACACGAAAGAAAATAAGAATATTTTTGGAATTTTTGAAAAATATATGCACAAAATATAATCTAGTTCTTAGTTAAAGAGATAAACATGAGGCTCAACCTAAAATAGATGAACGGCTCCGAACTCAATCAATGGAGCAAATCCCAATGGATTTCCTAAGATTTTCAAACCTAAGAGAATCTATAGATTTGGTAAAGATGTCGGCCAATTGATGATTGGTGCCTGTAAAGCTCAAGGAAATGACTTTCTCTCCAACTAACTCTCGGATAATGTGGTCTCGAATCTGAATGTGCTTTGTTCTAGAATGTTGAACGGGACATGGGGAAATATGGATTGCACTCGTATTATCATAATAAATAGTCAGTGTGTCTTGTAAAATATCGTAATCCTCCAACATTTGCTTCATCCAAATGAGTTGAGTGAAAGAACTCTAGGTGGCTATGTATTCACCCTCCGTTGTGGACATAGAAATGAAATTTTGTTTCTTTCTCATCCATGAGACAAGTCCACTACCAAAATAGAAACAACTGCGGTGCTCTTACAACCATCAAACTTCTCCTGCCCAATCGGCATCCAAACATGACGATAGACACTCGTTAGTGTCGAAAGAGTACCAAATTCCAAATAATAGGCTCCCACTAAAATATTTGTTAATACATTTAATGGCAAGTAAATGGGACACTTTTGAAGCGACATGATAACGGGCACAAACTCCTACACTCAAGGAAATATCCGAACAACTAGCAGTTAAGTAGAGTAAACTACCTATCATACTCCTAAAAAGAGTGTGCTCTATATCCTTTCCTTCTGTATCCTTACTAAGATTAACGGATGAACTCATAGGAAGGCGTGCATAATTAACAGAGTCTAGATTAAATTTATTCACAAGATCTTTCACATACTTAGAATGGGATAAAAATATGCCACTATCAAGTTGACGCAGTTAAAGACTAAGGAAGTATCTGATCTTGTCAACCATACTCATCTCAAACTCATTTTGCATGTATTTCGCAAAGAGCATCACATGTGGATCCAAAAAATATGTCGTCGACATACACTTGAGCAACTAAGATAACATTCTCATCTCGATAAATAAATAACGTCATATTTACCGCCCTCTCAAAAAGTCGTAAGTAAGTAGATAGGAAGTAAGCCTTTCATACCAAGCACGTGGTGCTTACTTCAAACCATATAGGGCTTTTTTCAAATAAAATATGTGATTAGGATACTTAGGGTCTTCAAACCCTTTTGATTGTTCCACATAGACTTCCTCCTAAAGAATGTTATTTAGAAAGGTACTCTTGACATCCATTTGATAAAGTTTTAACTTAAGATGGCATGATATGGATAGTAAAAGGTGAATGGACTCTAACCTAGAAACAGGAGCAAACATCTCATTAAAGTCAACAACTTCTATTTGGGTGTATCCTTGGGCAACTAACCTACCTTTACTGCGAACAATGACACCACTTTCATCCATTTTATTTTTAAAAATCCCTTTGGTACCAATGACGTTAGTATCACTAGGCCGAGGAACTAACTCCCAAACATCATTATTTTGAAATTGAAGCAACTCTTCTTGTATGGAATTTATCTAATATTCAACTTTTAGTGATTTTTTGAAATTTTTAAGTTCGATTTTAGAGGTATAACACAAATAAATAACCTCATTTTTTAGTTGTGCCCTAGTCTTGACACCTAATTCGTGGTTCCCAATAATTTTGGAAGGGTCATGACTTTTACGAACCCAAGGAGCGGAATCCCTTTTCTCAAGAAAGGTGTCCACCAAATCATTTTGAGTCTCGCTATGATAAATATCATGGGGTGCATCACTCTCAAGTGAGGAATCATCCTCAATATAAAAAATGTGGATGGATAATCGTCTTTAATTATAACATTTATTGATTCCATAATTTTAGAGCTAGCAAAGTTATAAACCCTATAAGCTCTACTATTTGGTGAATACCCTAGAAATATACCTTCATCACTCCTAGAGTAGAATTTTCCTAAGATCTCTATATCCCTAAGGATGTAATAAGGACTCCTAAAGAATTGAAAATAGGCTACCACAATTCATAAGGAGTTTTATTAGTGTGGGGATGCAAGTATACCCTATTCACCGTATGACACGCGGTGTTTACCACTTCCTCCCAAAACCTATGGGGAACTTCCTACCTAAAATCATCGATCTCGCCATTTATTGAATCGCTCAATTCTTCCTCTCTAGTATACCATTTTGTTGAAACGTTCGAACAACCAAAACTCATTCTTAATTCCAACTTCATCATAAAAGGCACTCACACCGGATTTTTTAAATTAAGTTCCATTATCACTTCTAAACTGGTTAAGGGTGACACTATGTTGATTTTGAAGAACTGGACATTTAGTGGTTAGAAACTCAACTGCATTAGACTTTTCCCTAAGAAATTCAATTATTGAATACCTTGAAAAGTAATCTACCATCATTAGGATATATCTCTTTCCTCATATACTCTCGGTACGAGTGGGACCCATAAGGTCCATGTGAATCAATTCTAAAACACTAGAGGTGATTATAGAGTTCAACTTCCTATGAGGACTCTTAATTTGTTTTCCAAGTTGATAAGGTCCACAAATTGATAAGGTTTGTTTTCCTAAGGATGGAGAGCCTCGAACTAGGTCTCTCTTTACAATATCTACATAGTTTACATCACCTGGACGCTGATGTCAAAGATCGACAGACGAGACCTTAGCACTATTGGAAACAAAAGAAGTCTTTAGAATGATTCCATAATAATTATCACTAGTCCTCAAACCTTGAAGAATATCCTTTCCAGATTTATCATAAACCATGCACTCTGCTTGGATAAACTTAACTGCTAGGTTTTCATCCCATAACTGTCTAATGCTTATCAAATTAGCTTTGAGTCCATCAACATAAAGAACATTTTCCATTCTTGGAAAACCAGAAACTTCAATGGTTCCTCTACCCATGTATCTAGATTTACTCCCATTGCCAAAGGTGACTTTACCATTGTTGTAATCCTCAAAAGTTGTAAAAAGAGATTTATCACCTATCATATGTCTGGAGCATCCACCATCAAAATACCATTGGGAGGTATTTTGAGCCTGAAGAGCAACATGAACAACAAAAGCCTTCTTGGTCTTTTCTTTTGTAACCCAAGCTTGAGTTGTGTTCTTCCCTTTGTTGATTCTAGTCTTTAAGTTGGAATCATTTTCTTGGGCTATTAAAAACCTTAAAAATTCTTCGATTAAACTTTTTGATGTATTGACTAGATACTCAACTTAATTTTTAAGGCTAACTAAAGAGCTATACTGTAGCCTCGGAGTATTGGGATAAGAATTCTTCCTAAGCTTGTAACAAAATTCTCTAAGATGATCCCAAAAACTAAAAACATAGAGTTGATTTGAAGTCACTTTTATATGTTGCTTATGTAGAGTTCTCTTACGTGGGTTGGGTTTATGAGGGTTTGTTTTAGTAACAAACTTAGCTAAGGGTTCGGATTTAACATTAGATGACTCACCTTATTTATATCCTATACCTTTTATCTATTGGTATCCTTTATCGTCATAACCTAAAACTGGACCTAGGAATAACTTCTCCATTCTTCTGGAATTATCCTCAAGTGTGAATTTGACTTCCTGAGAGGCCTCAATATCTTTATCAAGTTCGACAATTTTTCCTCCAAGTGTTTTTCTGATCTCCAAGGATTTATGAAGATTATTGTTAGCACGAGCTAGAGAATCAATCGAAGCACATTTTTCTTTATCCACCAAAATAAGATCCTCAGAGAGAGAAATCTTAATCACCTCGAGCCGATTAACTAAACCCTCCCTCCCCTTCAGGCTTTTCAACTCCTTTTCAAACTTCAACACCTTAAAAGTGAACCTTTTAATTTTAATTCGCATAGACTCGGTGTACAACTCAGAATAGGTGGATTGCTATTCCATTTCATTAACATCACTCTCACTTCCTTTTTCATCACTTTTTTGTGAGTGAGTTGATATAACCTCAAGATCATGCTAAAAAATGTCAACACTGGGGCGTGACTCATTTGAAGCACTAGCATGACTTGCCATAAAGGCGGTGAAGTTGTTTCCTGAAGGAACGGAATCATCGAAGTCTTCAAACTTATTCTCACTGTCACTGAGAGTCGCATTATAAATTGATTTATCCTTACCTTATCTCTTAAGCTTAATGGGGCACTCATACGCTCTATGACCTCATCCTTCACACTCAAAATATCTATCCAAATCATCCTTTTTAAAGTTATCTCTTTTATAGTTTTCATTTTTAAACTTCTTTTGATCCCGATTATTAAAATTTTTACTTGCCTTGTTTTCGTTTTTCTCAAATTTAGGTTTTTCAAATTTTGAGTTTTTCCTCTTAAACTTGAGAAACTTTTTAAATTTTTTTAGCAAATAAGGCCATATCATCAGGATCCATATCGGACTCATCAGATTCAAACATTTCTTCCTTTTTAACTTTTAGACCTACTCCCTTATCTTTCTTTTTATTATCTTTAGAAAATATGTCTAATTCATATGTTTGGTGATCACCTACAAGTTCTTCGAGTTTTAGTGAATCTAGCACTCCTAAAGAATGAAGAACCGTGAATTTCGAAATGAAACAACTAGGGAGAGATCTAAGAATCTTCTTGACTATGCGAATTTCAGGGATTTTATCATCTAGGTTGAAACATGAGTTAACAATATCGAAAATACGGGCATAAAACTCATCAAATGTTTCACTTTCTTTTATAGTGATAGTTTCAAATTGAGTGGTTAAATTTTGAAGTTTAGACGCCTTGATCGCACTCGTTTCCTCATGGGTAACTTGAACAATATTCCTTACCTCCTTTGAAGTTTCACAAGTCATAATATGACGAAACTCCTCGGGAGTAACGACACTAAACAACGCATTTAAACCTTTAGAATTAAAGTTACATAATTTTTATTCATCTTCACTCCATTATTATATAGGTTTTAAAATAGTTTCTTCTTCAACGACAACAGTAAGAGGGGACCACCATTTTTTAACAACAAGCCAAACACGTTCATCAATTGATTTTAACGCAAATTGTATATAAGCTTTCCAATAGGCATAATTCGTTCCATTAAATATGGGGGGTCTATTTGACAAATAACTATGCATGTAACCACAAAGATTCAGCTAAGTAACCTTTAGAAACAAGCTCTGATACCAATTTAAAGTTGCGTGGTTATATGGATTCGGTTTAATTCGTTTAATACACTCATTTTTTAAACAAATTAATTAGCAACACAGGATGCAAATGGCAATTAGGCTAGAAGGATTATGCTTTCCAAATTTTAATCTTGATTACTAGGATTTCTACATGGGCATGCGAGATATCAAGTGTAGCATAAAAGGAAAGCATAATCACATAATGCGCCGATGTATGAGGAAAACCCAAATAGGAAAAGCCTCGGACGGCCAGGCCTAGACAAAATCCACTATGAATATATTTTTTATAAGAAGACACATAAGATTATAGACTTGACTCCACAAGACCGGTTGATGCCATCTTCAATACCTACATCCGTAGCATGTGTAGATCCAACACGCTTCACAACACTCTTGTGTCTCGGTATCCTACGAAAGCCAAGCACCGTCTCTAAAAGCAACTTGGGCGAAAGTCCACCGCACCCAAACTGAAATGAATGTAATAAGAGGTTTAGTTTGTGGTTTTTGGAAAAATGATCCTAAAGATCACGTGAAAAGTTAGAGGCCTTTTTTCTTCAGAGAAAATGTGTCTTCCTTTAAAGTGCAAGGGCCAAAAACTCTCAAAATGTCAATCTCCAAAGTAGTTTCAAAGAGAGAAGTAGTGGGAAAGGGAAGTTAGAGGGAAAAATGGAATTTCTCAAAATTTAAACCGCTCGTTCGAACGACATAACTGTCTCGTTCGAGCAACATTGCAGGATGTCATTAGAATGAGTCCTTGAAATGAAATTACAGGCCAAATCTTTAAGGAAGTCGATTGAAGTAGGCCAAAAGAAGTCTGAAAACCTGTAACCAATAAGCATATAATGCTTCAAAATTTGTCTCCAGAAAATTAAAATAAATCGGGTCATATACCTTTTGGAAAAACGAGCAATCGAATGTTGAGGTGAACTTGTTGTACATTGAAAGCCGGGATGCTCAAATTCTTGATGAAGTAGAGTAGCATTATAATAAAACACCCTAAATGTTTTGTCCACCGAAAATAGTCAATACTACAAATTGAGTCTATTAGAAATTTGTGCTTACGATTTCATTACAATTAAACCCATAAACCAAGTTCACTCTATTTTTTACTTAATTTAACTAAAATACCCCTCACCCAATTTAAAAACCCCAAATTAAAAAAAAATGAAAAAAAAATAAAAAGTCAAACTAATTTCAAAATTCAAACCCCTCTCCTCTCCTCTCCTCTCCTCTCTCTCTCTCTCTCTCTCTCTCTCACACACACACACACACACACACCCCTCCACCAATACATACACCCACCCACCTTTCACCAACACAGCACAAGTTCTTAGATCTCACAGTGGTGAAATCGAATTTGGATTTGGTGAAATCTTTCTCTTTCGCTCTCTCGGCACTTCCTCTCGCATCCATCTATTCTTCTTCTTCTTCTTCTTCTTCTTCTTCTTCTTCTTCTTCTTCTTCTTCTTCTTCTTCTTCTTCTTCTTCCCACCCATTTTACTTCACTCTAACAACTCCAACCATTCTGATCAATTTACTTTCAATGGAGATAAAAAAAAGGAAAAATTCTCTACCTTTGACGAACCCAAAAATGACGACATCGAAAATTACAACATGCCGCTGGAAATATTACAGAAAATGATAAAAAAATGATCAAACTGAAACCACCATTGCAGAATCTTCATCTCATCGTTATCTTTCCTAACTATATGAAGATATTGACTAATTATTTTCAACTTGCTCAAGCCCCAAAAGTAATGAATTTGAACCTCTAGATGCCCCAGATTTGGTCCAGCCGTTTGCGGTTCTTGCTGAAGAAAAAATCGCAAATTTTGATTTCGCCGATACTTTGGTGAAATGGATTCAATTAACGAAGGATGAATCTTTTTCATTTCTCTAAATCCTTTATCGAATCACCAATTTATCGATTTTGATGAGTGAATTATGGTCAGATTCAATGTACGCTTCTACAATCAATCTCGTTAGTGAGGGATGGAGGTAGGTGTGTTGGTGAAAGAGAGGGGGTTTGAATTTTGAATTTGGATTTTAAAATTTATTTTATTTTATTTTATTTTTACGTTTTAGGTTTTTAAATTGGATAAAGGGTATTTAGTCAAATTGTGTAAAAAAGGGATGAAACTTGGTTTCTGGGATTTATTGCAATGAAATGATAGTTAATGAGGTGAGTTTGTATGGTATTATTTTGAAGAGGTGACTCGTAAAGCGGAGATAGTTTAAGATGGTTAGGTGCAATTTTGCCATTAATTAATAACCTGCATAGAATTTACTACATAATACTTATTAGGAGTCTCATGCCTACTATCTTGTAACTTCCGATTGAGCTAGACTCCATGTGCAGGATGTCTTATAATGAAATTCAAAGAATGACCCCCTTTATACACTTATGTCTAGCTAAATTGTTCATTAGAAATTAGTGGTACGTGAATACTTAAACAAATTTCAATAACCCAAAATGTACTATATACATATCATTTACCTTAGAACACTAAGTTGCCTCATATACCATACAAGTACCAAAACAATAACCTAGACATCCTATCATAGAGTAATCAATCAGCTCCATATCTACTCTACACTATAGAATATTCAATGCACTATACATATTACTTTGGTACAGGGTAATGAACCAACCCTAAACCGTCATATTATACAGTATTCAATCAATTCTTAAAGTTATATCATATGCACAATTAAACCAACCCTTAACTGACCTATGCCAGAGTAATCAACTAACTTCGGCCTATCCCAAAATGTACAAAGGAAGATTAATCACAGTTTACCACCCTATCCCCAAGTAATCTAACATAAGTTATACATATTAATTATCACTCTATCTTAAATTCCATTAACTCCCTGAATATAAGATATAAAGTAATTTATGAATTAGTTCCACAATTACCCCCAAGATCTATGTATAGTACATCCATACCATTATAGTGAATCCTCATAATTTTATGAATCGAAACGTCCATAACTAATGTTATAACAAGGACCCTATGACCTTAACCCTCCTAAATTAATTTGAGAATCATTATTATACAAGTCCCAAAAATCATCTCTAAAACATCATAACTCCAACCTTAAGCATTTATAAGAAAATAAAAAATATAAGAAAATAATCCTTTTGCCCAAAACCCTTTTATTGGAGAACCTCTATAGCGGCTCTACCCCTCGCTATATTAACTCTATCTCACTATAGTGACCTCCTCCTCCTTCAATAGTACCTTAAACAATGGGAGACATTTGTCTGAGGCCCTAGACACAAATCTGTCCAGTGCAGCCACTCGTCCTGCCAACCTTTGGATATCTTTTTTACTCGCAGGAGATTGCATGTTTATAAGTGCTTGGATCTTGTCCCGGTTTATTTTATACCCCTCTGGTTGGATATGAAACCCAAAAATTTCCCTCTTTGACTCCAAAAACACACTTCGTTGGGTTGAGCTTCATTTGGTATTTTTCTAGTTGGTCAAAAGTTCGCCCAAGAAAACTGATGTGTTCGGTAGCTTTCTTGCTCTTAATCAACATGTCATCTACATAGACCTCTATGGTTTTAACAATATTATATTCAAAAACCTTATTCACCATCCTTTGGTAGGTTGCCCCAACATTTTTTAGCCTAAAAAACATGGCGTTGTACCAATATGTACCTTGACTGGTGATGAACAAGGTTTTCTCATGATCTTTTAGCTTAATATTTATCTGCTTATATCCAGAATAGGCATCCATAAAATTGAGGAGTTCGTGTCCCATCGTAGCATCAACCAGCTGGTCAATCCTAGGCAAGGGATAATGGTCCTTTGGACATGCTTTGTTAAGGTCAATGATGTCTATGCATATACGCTAGTTATTGTTCTTCTTTCTTACCATGACAAAGTTTGAGAGCCATTCCAGATACTTCACATCCTCGATGAACTTTGACTTCTATAGTTTATCCGCTTCTTCCCAGATTGCTATTTTCTTCTCGTATATGAACATTGGGCATTTTTACTTCACGGGCTTAGCATCCTTTATTATGCTAAGATCGTGGAAAATGAATTTTGTATCTATGCCGGCATGTGTTCATGGCTCCAGGAGAACACATTCTTTCTCATTTTCAAGAACTTGATTAGTTCCTTCCTTAGAGTAGGATCCACTAACGAGCCTATTGGGTTATCCACTTTGGGTGTTCGTCATCAATCATCACCTTCTCTATTTTCTTAATCAATTGAACCTTGGCCAACATATCTTCATCTAGAGGATCCAGTGTTTCTCTCTTCCTGTTCTGCTGATGTGTAACAGCACTCATGAGCTTCTATTTGATTCCCCTTTACGATGTCAACTCCATAATTTGTGGGGAACTTTAAGCACTGTTGAATAGTAGATAGAACAACTTAAAAATTCTTCAATCTGACCCTTTTGAAATTAACATTGTAAGTTGAATATACATTTTCGTCCATGATGAAAAATAAATCTTTTTTATTTGGCATGTTGGTCAGTTACCGACCATAACTTCCAGTTCTATGGTTCCTAAAGGGAACACCTTCTCCCCCAAAAATCCTATAAGAGGTCTATGATATGCCTCTAACTTTTTATCTTTCATACTTTGATTCTTGAAATAACTATAAAATAATACATTATCCGAAATACCGTTGTCAATTAGGATTCTTAAAATTATGCTATCATGCACCACCATGGTGACTACCAAGGGGGCGTCATGTGGGTATAAAACACCAGACAAATCATCTTTAGAGAAATTAACTATAAGATGATCTCTGTTTACCTTTCTGGGGCGATATGATATGGCCCCAACTAAATTGATCTATCTGATATGATCATAAGCCTTCACTTCATTTAGGTATGTTTCTCTTTCTAGCACTCCATCTCTTCTGCCAGCATCTCCTCCTTCCATGAAGTTGCACCAGAATGAGATCATCTTGACCTCATGTACCATTCCTTGGGCTTCTTGGGTAGGTTGGGATCTCCCTCCGAGTCATTATTGTGACCCATTTTCTTTTCATCTGCTTCCTACAAGGAGACTTTGACCTTCTTATGGGCTTCTGCTCGTCTTACCTACCTGGTTGTTAACTGTTGTAAACAAAGTTAGACATTTTTCCTCGCCTAATGAGAATCTCAATCTCAATCTTCGAAGATAGGACATTTTCTTTGTTATGGTCGTGACCTTTGTGGAATTCGTAGTATTTGGTTTTATCTCTCTGGTTAAGGAGATTTAATTTTCCTGGCCACTTTAGGTCATTACTTCCTCGAATCTCCTTGAGGATATGGTTAACCCAACAATCAATGAGGTATATTCATTAAACATCCTCTATTTGTCAATTTTTCTACTATCCCTAAACTCCTTTTTCTTCTTTGAGCTTTTGCTAATGTCGGCCTTAGAATGGCTAGACTTGTACATTGGCATGGCTTCCTCAACGTCCATAATCTTTCCAGCCTTGGCCAATAACTTAACCATCATATTCTATGGCTCCTTGGCCAACGTCCTATGACACCCCACCCAATTAAATATAGGGTGATCAGTCCTCTACCAATTTAAAACAGGATATTCAGTTGGTTCATTCTCAACATCACTGTCGATTTTTTTTTTAACATATTAATTACCTTATATCAAATTAAGCTAGGTGTCAAAACATTTCCAAATTTAATAAAACCAAGTAAATCCATTTCTTACCATCTTAAAATATAAACCATTCACCACACATAGGAATGTAAATAAATACTGAACATGAATCAAGTACTGAAATAAATAAGACTGGATAAAACCTCTCAGTCTAAAACTCCAAACCATACAATAAACTGAATACAATATCTCTAAGGAAAGAACTAGAAGTGGGAGACATATGCCCTAAACAAGAAGTCTAGATGAAATTGAATGGAAAGGATAGATGCATCTACTACAAGGACCTACAACTTCCACAACAGCTGCAGCATGTCAAGCAATCCAAATCTCTAAATCTGATACTCCTGAGGCTGAGCACCTGATATAATACATATATATAGCAAAAGAGAGAAGAGATACAAGAAACGGGTTAGAGCCCGATGTGTAAAAATAATTTAGCAAGTATTTAAAACTGGTTCTTAAAACAAGTCTTATACGCATGTTAGTTATCCAACTCTCACATGAGTTTCTCACCTCTCGTCTATTGTGCACGCCTAACGTACATCTAATCTCCCCCTAGTTATACCTCCTAGTCTAACTAGTCAGAAACCATACTAATACTAACTATGCTCACTAGTATTATTCTCGTATCGCCCATACAATACGCTATTCAGATAGTTTATCTCACATACTGAATTACATTATTTACCATTTGAATGGTTAATCTTTTATTCACTAAGATTATTATGCTTCTCATTTTCATTTTATCTACTAGTCTCATAAAGTAGAAAGTTGCCCAAGTACACTCATACATATATATAGTCTCATCATCCATATATATATACACTAATCCTGCACCCTTAGGTTAAGACCGCCTGGTGCAATGTAATAACTATTATTATTACCAAGTCTACTAATTTCACACAGTAACAATATTCACAAGTCCATATATATATATATATATAGTCGCATCATCCCTACACATATATATACTAATACTTCACCCCCGACTAAGACCCATTAGTGCACATATTCTGGAAATCATGCATCCCCGGGTTAGCACCCATTAATCCACCTATCAATAATAATTCAGCACCCCCGGGTTATCACCCATTAGTGCGCCTAACAATAGAATATTGCATCCCCGGGTTATCACCCATTAATGTACCTATCAATATTAATCCAGCACCCTTGGGTTATCACCTATTTGTGCTCCTAACAATAATCATCCTTGTACCCCCTGGTTATCACCCATTAGTACATTTAACAATAGAGTTTCTGCACCCCCGAGTTATGACTCATTAGTGCCCTTAACTATAAGGTTCTTGCACCCCGGGTTATCACCCATTAGTGCTCTTAATAATAATATCACATAATAGGCATACACACATCCTATTATAATTTATAGGTATTTTCTCCAACCTACATATATACTCCCCATACATATTTTAACCTCATTACTACGTATAGAATAAATAATTAGATTACTATCTCTCTCATAATCTCCAAGGTACATTCTCTCTATACCGAAATAATTAAAGTATTAATTCCCACATACTTTTCCCAAAATTCCTTCTTATTTGAATTTACTATTTGGTAGTTTCTATCACTCCAATAAACCAATAAACTCCAAACTGGGTTGTAAGCAAATTCCCAGAAATTCACCCTGTGGTTTGAACCAGAATGACATGTCGTTCGAACCAGAATGACATGTCGTTCGAACCAGAATGCATGTCGTTCGAACCAGAATGAGATGTCATTTGAACCACTTTGACATGTCGTTCGAACCAGAATGAGATGTCATTTGAACCACTTCGCGCGACTTCGCGCGAGATTGCACTGTTCGTCTTCTTCACCAAATCTCAGCGTTTTCCCTCCATTTTTGAATCTAAAAACCTATAAGATTCAATTCCCAATGACTCATCATCAATACCCATCAACACCTAACATGCTATAAATCATTCCTAACCTTCTAGGATCATTAATTCGTCATAAATCATCATAAATATATTAAATCCCCAAATCAATTCATATGAACCCTAGTTTCCAAATTTTCAATTAAAGAACCCAATCAACCCAGATTCGTTCATCAATATATAATCAAATTCTGTGATTAATCCTCTACATACATGAAGGAATTCCAACCACTAATTAAACCAATCCTTAATCATAATTTAAATCTCCAATTTTCACCCAATTAACATATAAATCATGATTAATTCCCCCTATACTAACATGAGCATGATTATTGCTAAAAGAAAGCAAGTAATAAACACTTGCCTCGAATACGATGGTCTGATCCATTGGTGATGTTGGTACATACGCGTTCCTCTCTTCTCGATCTACGGATTGGTGGTCACGGTTATGCAAGGTGATGCCAAATGAGTCTTCTCTCTTGGAATTTGGTTCTCCCTCACACCCTCCATGGCCGTTCTAACTTCCTGTCACTTCTTAACCCTAATGGAATTTTTTGGCTGATATAATAAATCCCAATTTTCGTCCATTATTTTAGCCCAAAAATATAATTTACCATAATGCCCTCTCGGGGTGCCGGTTAGGGCTAAAATCGCCCCGGGACCCAAACTAAGCACCCGAGTATACTATTTCGACTATCTCGACCCTTCCGGACTCAACGGCACACTCGAAATGACCATACGAGTTACTAAAAATAAATTATCTTTTTATCTCAATTAATTAGTCCCGACACGACTCATACGCGCGTTAGACTTAAATTACCAAACTACCATATTTATCACTTCCGACAATTTATCAATGATCATAAATCCATATTACAAATCACACAGTATTATTTAATAGTTCACAATAATAAGTATTAACCCTTGGTACGCTAGTTAATAATTATTTTAATCCGGATCAATAACAAATAAATTTCTCACATTTTAATTTAATTAATCCAACAACAATAATTAATCGCATACTTATTCCCATAATAATAATTAATCACATGATTATTTAAATTGTCAAAAATACGGGGTGTTACCTACTTCCCCTCTTACAACGAAATTTCGTCCCGAAATTCGGAAAAAGTATACCAGGTACAGACAATGCTGTAAAAATATTGCGCATCGCATCCCGACGCTCACAAATAAGCTACTCCGTACCACCCATATAGTACGCTATCGAATACCCTTAATAATGAACACTACACATGTGTTTTCTTTAAACTCTAGGTTACCCTGTCAGATAGGCTCTTGCCCAAGCCTTTCTGCTTAAGTTTCACTACTTCAACATTATTTTAGATATTCTCTATCTAGCCTTCTACTATTTGCACCTTAGTAGATCTATCCTCTTTTTATATATATACAACTTCGTGTCGTGTGGTTCATACAAGTAAATGGGTTGTGCAATATATATTTCACACATAATATATACGATAATATCGATTCTTCTCTGACATTTGTGATCATAACTGGTCTCCCACCTTTAACTATCAAGTAGGACAACAACCAAGTTTACCATGCCATATTTCTACTGGCACTCTACCTGAACGTGAACTTATAGGAGTTATTTGGACACAAACTCCACTAGTGGAAGGCACTACTCTTGTCCTCCCCTGAGATCTTAGGGTTCACATAAAATTTTCTCTCCCGCATTCGATTAGACCGCTTGTCCTGCCCATCTCTCTGTGGGTAATAGGTCGTACTCAATCGCATCCTATTACCTATAATCTCCCCATCTCAGCTACATGAGAAGATCCTTGGGGATACCCTTCCATTCTCGAGTGGAAGAAGCCCTTACCTGTTTCGAACTGTCCGCCCTTTTTCTAACAGTTACCTGACCCACTGCAGACTAACTTTGAAGGTTACTCTACATTAGACCCATCACCACTGTTGTTTGTATTTTGACACATCTTGTCTTTCTTGAATAAATTTCAATTTATCTTGAAACGTAAGTCTCTGACCAAACTTCGTTAATAAGCTTCGGCTTACCCGACTACATGTTATCAAATTCACATGCTAATCATAATCCACTACCTCATTCAATCACCCAGGGCACCCATACACCATATGCCTCGCTCATCATTATACAAAAACATAAAATTTTCTTACCTCAATTCTTGCACACTCGTTATGCTGATGTCGTAGGGGTGCACTCAACCACCCCACTATTCAAAACTTAACCAATCCTTCAACGACATCATTCATCTATTCCGAAAAATACTAAGGCTAGGCTACTCTATTGGACTTAAGTTATAAAAGAATTATTAACTCTCAATTATATTCCTTTATAGGTACAATAACCAACATACAACACTTATGTACTATCGACCAAACTTCTCTCGAACTCCCGACGTTCGCTAGTTTCATGCGTGAGATGTCTCGCAAAGAGAAATCCAAACAAGGAACCCCCCCCCCCCCCCGATACACTACTATCTAACCTAGTCAGTTGTTGCGGTCTGTAAGGCCTTCAGTACCTACTATGTACATTCCCACAATCTACGTATTTTGACATAAAAGTTTACTCGTCCACTCTCATGTCTCTAAAAATGTAACATGAAGCATGGCACCCTCACTATCCCAAGTACTTGGTGCTATAAATATACAACGAGCTATTTTTTCGCCGCTCGATAAGGACACAATGTATTCTGAGTCTTAACAGACAAATAAATTCCTATGCTCAGGAATCACATATAATTAGACACTATAATCGCTGAGGTCTATAATACCATGAAAGTTTCATATATATACTCATATCTGGGCCCAATCCTATTTCAGGTGGTGCCGCACAAAACTAAAATCACTCCTCCCGGAGTATCCGACACGACAGTCATAGCACTACATAATTACTATCGTTTAACCATACGGTAATTAATCACTACACATTACCATAATAAACTCTACTAAAGATGACTCAATGCAGTAGTAAATTATAACAACAAAACACATTCTTAGGGCCCACCCGGTTCCCTCACGAGAAATCATCAAAATGCCCTGCTAACAACGAGAAATACATTTGTAACAAGACTGTTAAAACTAACGTTCCCACTAAACTCGAACCGCACGCAAAGTTTAGGGTTTCCAATTTACATAAAAGTTGTGGCACACCCATGTCACTAGAATCTATCATTTACTCACAAGGAAGAAGAAAAACCTCACCAGTCTCGCCCAATCACAGGGTCTCAGCACGTTGCTTCCATCACGACCCATGAACATTTGCTATTGTCATACATCCTAGGATTTCATCCTATGGTTTTCCTCTCTCATCACGAACAATTTATTCCATCATGTGGATTTCGTGCCCATTATTGAAACGTTGGCCCAAACTCTCTAGGCCTCAATTGTAGACCCTGACATACTGTATGCTACTATTAATGAGGACTCCACTGGTCCAGCCTGAACCCATCATTCTCGAGTTATAAATTTCCTGGTCATAATTCTCTTGACCCCAAATTCTTTTGCTGGAAGTCTCGCTCCTCCAGTCGTTATGCTTAACTGGCACGGTTTACCATTTCTAATTTCTTCGGTCTAACTTCTCAATTGTGGGCACATTCAACACTTGTAGTCCTACTTCCTTCACATAAGGAAAACTTCACGAACCATTTCCCCGTCGTTGGTCCCACTGACCATTTTGGGAATATCCTTCTCTCGGACCGACAGTCTCAATCAAAGTGGTTCAAACGACATCTCATTCTGGTTCGAACGACATGCATTCTGGTTCGAACGACATGTCATTCTGGTTCAAACCACATGTCATTCTGGTTCAAACCACAGGGTGAATTTCTGGGAATTTGCTTATGTGGGTACCCAGAATTAATACCATGGTCCTAGACGAGTAGCCCAGTTCTGGCGGCCCAAAGTCTAGGCCCCCCACTTCTTATTTTGATTCGGTCTCTTCCCACGTTCCCCTGAAGGGAAGTTATAGGGAGGATGGAAGACGTGGGGAAACCCATCACCCCCACTCACCTAAATGTACATGTATATATTAAACCCTAGGTCCGGGGCAAAAGGACAAGTTGTATTCTCTGTAACCACTCTCCGGAGTATATAGAAATAATACCGACTGCACCACCGTGGACGTAGGCACATCTTTGCTGAACCACGTACATCTTTTGTTGTGTGATTGTCATTTTTCATTCCTTGTTCTTACTTGGTAATTGCCTCTCTTGTATTTATTTATGTTGCATAATAATTATCACCACAATTGGCGCCGTCTGTGGAAGGCATTCATCTTTCCCTGAGAAGAGCCCACACCAAGAAAGGAGTTTAAAATGTCTGGTCACAGCAGCAATGCCCCTCAGGCAGGGGATATTCAAGAACCACTTGCTCCTCGCAGGATTAGGTCTAAAGTTCAATGTTCAGATCAGAGGGCTCGCTTGGAAAAGCCAGCCTTAGAAGAAAGCCAGGGACCAGCGAGGTCCACACAGATATCCAGACTGATTAATGAGTACGAGGCAAGGCTCCATGAACAAAGGGAGTCTTCTCGCAAGTACGAGGCTGAGAATGCTCGCCTGAAAAGAAGGCTGGAAAGACTGGAGAGGGAGCTTCGTCCTGATAATAGGAGACATCCATACCGCACTCCTAGCCCTCAGGCGAGAAAGTCTCACAACCGAGGAAGGAGCCCTAGGTGAGGATCTTGAAAGGTCGAGGGAGACGAATTAGATGACGACCTCCGCGAGCAGCTACGAAGAGCTCAACGTTACCAGAGCCCTGCTCGCAGCAACGAGAACATAAGAGATCTGGTCCGAAGGGAAATGGACCAACATCCTGCCCACCACGGTACCAGATCAACCAGAGAACTCGCAAGGCGAGATCTCAAAACCCAGATAAAGTCACCCTTCATGAGGTAAATCGAAGAGGAAGAAGCCCCAAGAAATTTTCCATTCTAAGGTTCAAGATTTATGACGGTAAAATTGATCCCATCGATCATGTCAGGCAATAACGACAGGCCATGGCCCTCTGGAATCACCAGGATGCACTGATGTGCCGTATTTTCCCCTCGAGCTTGCATCATGTGGAGCAGAAATGGTTCGAAAGACTCCCCCACCGATCCATTAGAAGTTTCAAATCCCTGGCCGAACTCTTTACGGCTCGCTTCATTACTAGTAGCTCCCATCCCAAAAGGATGGATGCTTTATTGACAATGAAGAAGACGCCTCAGGAGACCCTCTGAGACTACGCGAAAAGGTACTGGGAGTTGTTCAATGAGGTCGAGGACTGCTCGGAGCAAGTGGCGGTGGCTTCTTTCAAAATTGGGATACCCAGTTTTTCCCTTCTCTACGAGTCCCTGACGAAGAAGGAAGCCATAACCATCGATGACCTAATGGATCGTATCGAGAAGTATGCCAAGGTCGAAGACGTCACCCGCCTCAGTACAGGAGAAAACGGTCGAGCTAAACTCACTACTAAGGGAAGTGACAAACTTGAGAACCAGGAAAAAGGAGGAAAGAACGGGGGCAAAAATGGCTCCAAGAACAGAGGAAACAATGATGCGTCGAAAGCATTCCAGGCGGTCAACACCGTCTTCAAAGAACCAATTTACAAAATTCTCACGAAAATCAAAGATGAGCCATTCATCAAATGGCCCAAAAAAATGGGAGGAGATCCCTCAAAGTGGAATAATGCACTGAGATGCGCTTTTCACAAAGAGGGAGGACACAAGACTGAGCATTGTAAAGCTCTAAAGTCTCACCTCGAGGAACTGGCCCAGTTCGGGCATTTGAACCAGTTTGCAGAGAAAAAGGCGAAGAAGGTAGCTGCCAATAGAGAAGCAAGACCTGACAACGTGCTCGAAGATGATGCCGAACATGAGTTCACGGTAATTCATGGGGCATCTGATGCCTAGCATATCCAAGGAAATTAGCTTGAATGGAGATGAAGAAGCTTACAGCAGCCATGCAGGCTTTTCAGATCGACCCAACAAAGTCATAGTCAGGAAAGCACCGACGAGCAGAGGACGTCAATTATAACAAGCATATTATCTTCACAGATGAAGATCTGGTGGGAGTAAGGACCCCACATCATGATGCCCTGATCATTACACTCAGGATAGCCAACTTTGATGTCGATAAGCTGCTCGTCGATCAAGGTAGCTCATCCGAAGTAATGTACCTCGACATATTCAAGAAATTGAAGTTAAGCATCGCCGACCTAAAGGAAGCTACTGTTCCTTTGGTTGGCTTCCCTGGAAAAATGACTATGCCCCTGGGAAAGATTGTACTACTAGTGCGTGCTGGAAACGTCTCTAAGATGATCGAATTTTTGGTCGTCGACATCGACTCACCATACCAAGCCATCCTCGGCAGGGGATGGCTTCATGAGATGAAGGCAGTTTCCTCAACCTACTATCAGAAACTCAAGTACGTGACCGAATGCGGAGTAATGGAAATCCACGATGATCAGGCAATGGCGAGAAGGTGCTTCATAGCATCCATCCGTCCAAAACCAGAGAAGAAGTTCGAGCAGCCCAGCAAGAAAATTGAAGAAGGTCTGACACCTTCTAAATATCAATTAAAGTATGGGAGACCTGGAGTAGAGGAGACCAGGCTCCTCCCCTCTGAGCGGGTCGTCGAGAACCTGGTAGAAGTTATGGATGGAGATGGTGACAGTAACAGAGTCTTATTGATTAGAGAATCTCTCACCGACCAAGAATAGAAGGAGTTGACAACCTTACTGAGGCACAACGTAGATGTTTTCGCATGGAAACCATACGAACTGCCTGGGATCAATCCTAGTATGGTCTGTCATCAGCTGCACGTCGACCCCACATTCAAGACAATCACGCAGAAGGCACGATGAACTGCACCTGAGAAGGCTAAAGCGGTTGAAAAAGAAGTAGAAAAACTATTGGATGCAGGATCCATACGGGAGGTAAAATTCCCCAAATGGTTATCCAACCCAGTAGTAGTTCCGAAGAGCAATGGGAAGTGGAGAGTTTGCATCGACTTCGCTGACCTCAACAAAGCATGCCCTAAAGATAGTTTCCAATCCCAAAGATAGACCAACTAGTAGACGCCACCGCAGCTCACGAGCGAATGAGTTTCCTGGATGCATACTCAGGGTATCACCAGATCCCCCTATATGCCCCCGAACAGGACAAAACGACGTTCATCACAACAGTTGGGTTATACTGCTACAAGGTCATGCCCTTCGGGCTCAAGAATGCAGGGGTAACATACCAGCGGCTGGTTACCAAGATGTTCAAGGATCAGATAGGAGACACCATGGAGGTCTACATCGATTACATGCTCGTTAAAATAAAGAAGAGGGAGAATCACCTCTCGGACCTATCAAAAACCTTCGAAATTGTCAAGAAATACTGAATGAAACTTAATGCAAGAAAGTGTTCTTTCGGTGTCCAGTCAGGAAAATTTCTTGGGTACTTGGTCAGTAAGAGAGGCATGGAGGCTAATCCAGACCAGATCGATGCAATCAACAGGGTGCAACCCCCTCGCATAATCCGATACGTACAGAAGCTCACAGGTATGCTCGCTGCTTTAAATCGCTTCATCTCCAAATCCTCCGAGAAGTGCAATCCTTTTTTCCAGATTCTAAAGGGGAGCAAAATGATAGAGTGGAGCCCAGATTGCTCGCGAGCATTGGACGAGCTCAAGTCCTACTTAAGCTCTCCACCACTGCTTGTCATACCACAGCAAACGAATTCTTTGTACCTGTACCTCTCCGTATCCAATCACACTATCAGCTCTGCGCTAATATGCGAGGTTGCAGGAATCCAGCACCCCGTTTATTACGCAAGCAAGACCTTACTAGATGTCGAGCAAAGGTACCTGCCATTGGAGAAGCTCGCCTTCGCTGGTAATAGTCTCGAGGAAGCTGAAGCATTATTTCAAAGCTCATACTATCATCGTTCTTACATCGCATCCCCTTAAGGCAGTCCTAAGGAAAGTGGCTTTGTCAGGCAGACTGTCCAAGTGGTCAGTCGAGCTCGGTCGATTTGACATTCAATTTCAACCAAGGACAGCTATCAAGGGTCAGATCCTTGCTGATTTCATAGCCGAATTCACGGGCGAAGGACCCTCCGACCAACCCTAACCAACAAGGCAAACGAAGAACCTAGCAAAAAATGAAACCTGGAAACTATTTGTTGATGGATCCTCCAATTCAAAGGGGGCAGGGGTAGGCATTGTCCTCATAACTCCAGGTAACACAATCATTGAACAAGGAATCAGGCTTGGATTTGCAGCCTCCAACAACAAAGCAGAGTATGAAGCCCTAATAGCCGGCCTCCAAAAGGCGCATACTTTGGGAGTAAAATATTTACAGGTGTTCGGAAACTCCCAACTCGTCTCCAATTCGATAAGCGGAGCTTACAATGCAAAGAATGAAAGAATGGCAGCCTACCTCGCCTTAGTGAAAAAGCCGATGTCAAAATTTGAAGAGATCAACGTCCAGCAGTTTTCCAGGGGGCAAAACAGTCATGCTGATGCCTTAGCAGCCCTAGTTCGGCAGTTGACTCCGACCTAAAAAGAATCATCCCCATCGATTTTCTCACTTGTCCGAGCATCGACAGAAATCCACCAAGCATGGAGCAGGTACTCCAGGTGGGGTCAGCACCCAGCTGGATGGACCCCTTAAGAGAATTTTTAAAGAATGGCACACTCCCGGATGACAAGAAGACCGCCCACCAGATAAGAGTCAAAGCTGCTCGCTTTCACTTATCCCCAGAAGGCAACTTGTATAAGAAATCCTTCTCCGGTCCTTACCTCTGATGCGTCCACCCAGGGGATGTCGAGCAAGTGCTACGCGAGCTTCACGAAGGAATCTGTGGAAGCCACACCGGATGAAGATCTCTAGCCTTTCGAGCGATGAAGGAAGGCTATTGGTGGCCATATATGCAAAAGGACTCCGCAGTATATGTCCGCAAATGCCTGAAATGCCAGCTCCACGCTCCTATGGCCTACTAACCCAGCAGTGACCTAAAGTCCATGTTCATCCCATGGCCCTTCGCCCAATGGGGAATGGACATCGTGGGACCACTGCCTACCGCTGCCGGCAATCACAAATATCTGTTGGTTGCGACTGACTACTTCACCAAATGGATCGAGGCAGAACCCCTGGCAAACATCCGAGATGCTGATATGATAAGATTCATATGGAGAAATATAATCACTCGATTTGGAATCCCCAGAACCATCATTACCGATAATGGAACACAGTTCAAAAGTGGCTCCTTTCAGAACTTCTGTAACGAACACGGGATCAGACACCACTTGAGTTCGGTGGCCTACCCTCAGAGCAATGGCCAAGCTGAGGCTTCCAACAAAACCGTTATCGATGGATTGAAGAATCGATTGGAGCGAGCCAAAGGCGCATGGGTAAATGAACTACCTCACGTCCTATGGGCATATCGGACCACTCCTCGGCGAGCAACATGAGAAACCCCATTCTCGCTAACATATGGCATGGATGCGGTCATCCCACTCGAAGCAGGTTTGCCGACAATGAGGTCCAACCTTATTGACCAAGGCCATAATGATGTAACCTTACTCACTGAGCTCGACCTAGCCGAAGAGAGCCGGGAGCTAGCCCTAGTGAAACTAGCGAGCTACCAGCAACAACTCACGAGGCATTACAACAAAAGGGTTAACCCGAGGGCATTCCAAATTGGGGACTATGTTATAAGGAAAGTCCTGGGCAGCGCACTGAAACCATCAGACGACAAGCTAGGTCCCAACTGGGAAGGACCCTTTAAAGTAACCAGAGACGACCTGCAGGGCGCCTATCACTTGGAAATAATGGAGGGCAGAGAAATACCACGAGCATGGAACGCAGCTAATCTCAAGAGATTCTATTTTTAGATCTTTTTATTGTATTCTTTTACTTCATTTCCCTTATTATTAATGAAAATTATTAAACTGGTTGCACTCTGATTAGTAACAGCTGCATTTATCGCACATCTTTTCCAAGTAATCGTCACATTGATCACTATGCTATAGCAGGGGAATACCCCTCCTCAGGTCATCGTCATAAAGCACGAAGAACCTCTTAGCATTGCCCCTGACAATACATGAATCCCTACAGGGGATCCTTAGGCAATATGATCAAATTCTATACTAAACCTACTTCGGTTGAGTAAAATCCTGATCGGATGAAAACATCCAACACCAGGTGTGTCCTCGCCAATTGCCCCTCTTAGGCCTAAGGGAGTGTGACGACACAACCTAAAAGGTAAAGTGGAGCACAATGGTATCTTGGTATTATACTGGACTGAGGGGACACTTGCATGACAAAACAAAAAAGATTATAAATCAGCAAGAATATGAAAAGTATGATGCACACGTTTAGTCGGCAAAATAGCCCAAAACACAAACTTTTCATTAATTCATCATACTTACAACAATGGTAATACATGTTTAGTCGGCGAGCTCGCCCAAAGCATTTACATTATCAAAAATATAAGTAAAAACAATTGTCAAAATCTCAATGGGGGGGGGGGGGGAAGCCTCCGAGTGAGATAATCAGCCACTCGAGCTCTTCGTCCGTCATCAGGAGCAGGAGCTAACTCTTCCACAACTTCATTCGCATCTAACTCCAATAATTGCCGAGGAATAGCATCGATGGGGATCCATCAATCATCCCTCCGGAAGGGGTTAGGCATCAAAGTAGAGGGAGACATCTCATGGTGATACCATAGCGTCGATTTCCTCGGGACTTGAAGCTCCTTTAAGGAACTTAGCCACCCCCAGATAAAAGAAAGCTCCTCGAACTCAGACAGCCTTGTTGGAGCATCCGACCAGCCCTGATCATAACCGTCAGCCCAAGCTTTCCGAGGAACTTTCTTGAACAAGTTCTGCAACCGAGTAACATCCCTTTGAAGCCCAGCAGCAATTACATATGCTCGCTGAACATCACCGCGGAGTTCTTCCATTTCCTTATCTCGAAGTTCTGCTTCCCTTCTTCTGCTCCTGGTGCCCCTACCTGCTCGCATAACGGGTGGGCGAGTGGGACCTCGCAACACAGGAGGAGTAACATTATGGCCAACTCTAGTTCGCGATGATGAGGAGCCTTGTAATACTACTAAAGCTGTGCTCGGAGCATTCTCCTTAAGTCGTGAGACCTCTCTCCTTAGAACCTCATTCTCTTACTGAAGCATCTCACCAACCTAGTTGATCTCGGAAGCATCAAGAAGCTTTGCTCTCAGCGTATTCACTTCTTCTTGCACCGAAGCCCCAACCTCTTCCATCTCCTGGAGCCTGTCCTTCAGCTTAGCCACAAGTTCAGATTGCTCCTTATACTTCTGATTCCTAGATCGAAGGGATTTGCAAAGTCTAACAAAGCCCTGGCGAACCTCAGGACTCGCATTAGGACCAAGGGTCCTGCCCAGTTGAGAAGTAGCAGGAATGTAATCATCAACATCAATTGACTACAAACAATGAGAAGATAAGGGAGAGAAGAAGACATATCAGTGCACAGAAAAATAGAAGCCTTTTTCATTAATGAAAGATGAAATTACATCGAACTGAAAAAAGAAAGTTTATAGACTGGAAAAAGAAAAAGTACAAAGCAATCCTATCAGATAACTAATTGGCGACCTCAAGTGGCCCAGAGATTGATGGCCCTTTCCCCTTATCGGCATCAACAGGAGCACTGCCCTCGGCAGGGGTGATCTCTGTCACCTCAACAAGAGAAACATCAGCAGGGGTCGCCTGAGGAATAGGATCAGAGCCTTCAATGGCTGGGGCAGGGTCCTCATCTACGACTGGCCTCGGCCTTGGGTCCTGCTTTTCAAAAAGGGGAATGAAACATCCACTCCAGCTTCTATGAGGGCCTTGTTCCAGCCCTTCTTGAAGTTCAGACGGCTAATATAGCCTATTTGAACTTCAGCATCCTCGTATGCTGTAGCCCAACCAGAATTTTAAGAGTCCTCCTTGACAGTAATAGCCTCAGACTCCTTCCTCTCCAGCACTTCAGAGAGCACCCTATTCTCCTCAATAACTGTAAGTTTTCTTGAGCAAACCAAGTCATAGGTCTGCCTCAACTCCTTCAGATCCTAGACTGCAGCGTCCTTCTCCTTGTTGGCAGTGGCAAGAGCCAAGTCGGATGAAATTTGAGCAGCGTCAACGGCTTTAAAGTTAGCCTCGAGCTCTTTACCCTTCAGCTTCAGGGAAAAGTTCTCTTGCTCTAGCTCACTGTTTCTCTTTACCATCTCATCGCGTGAACGATACAGCACGACGAAGTCAGTAACAAACTATAGAAAAAAAAAGGCATTAGAAGAGGGAAACAAAAGAATTCAAAAAAACGCAGGAGAGAAGGAAAAAAACCTTACCAAATCAAGCCTCTGACTAGCCTGAAGGGCCAATTGCTCCGACCCTACTGCCCTTTGGCGATCAGCCGGGAGGACAACTCTCTCGAGCAGAGCCGGGGCCAGCTAGGGGGAAATTGCCATAGAGGCACCCTTGGGCAGCGCAGACACCGGGACTAAGGCCTGCCCGACCTTCGTCCTTGCCTCTGCCCTCCTTTTCTCCTCCTCCTTCTCACTCTCTTTCTTCTTCCTCTCCTCTTCCCTCCTCCTCTCCTCCATCTTCTTCTTCTCTTCTTACTTTTTTCTCTCTTTCTCCCTCACCGGCTCCTCTTCCTTCCTCTTTCTCTCCTGCTCTTGGGCAGAGGACCGGGAACCGGTAGCCATAACTCCAGAATTAGATTTTTACTTCTTTGACCTTTACGCAAGAAGCACGTGGTCCTCATCATCATCATCCCTGATCAAATTCTTCCTTGTAGGAACCATCTCCTCGCTCGAACTACTGGACGTGCTCGACGAATTTCTAGCCTCAGAGACCTCCCCGCGATCAGAGGAACTGCTACTATCAGAGCTTCTCTCCTCCTCGTCCAACTGGATGAGATCTGCAGCAGTCTCTTCGGAAGGATCAAACTCTGGGATACTATCCACAGGCCTTGCTATGAAGCTGGAGCCAACGTTCTTGTACTCTAGTAGGAAGGCAACAGACCTAGGATGCTCGCCGTTAACCAAAGGCTCCCTGATATTCCAAGCCTTTATCAATTCCGAAAGACAAACCTCGCTAAGAGAAGGTTCCAAGTTCTTTGACCTCACTGCAAAAGAAGAACAGAGAAGAATTAGAAGGATCACAAATCAATAAAAATTGAAGCAACAAGAGCAATGTCTACCTATATATTCTTCCCCATAAAAGGGAACAATGAACCTCTCAGATCTCAACCCCCCAAATTGGGGAGAGAACTGCCAGTTTCTGGCAAGGAAGCCTTCTTGCCAACAGTCCTTATGGGAATCAGGTAGGTTTACTACCAATACCCTGTCAGGACTCCGAGCTTTAAGATAGAGGACCCCAGAGCTAGTTCGAGAGAAGGAATAGCAAAAACAGACCTCGGCGAGTCCTAGCCTAGTGCCATACAACTGATTAATTCTATGTACGCCATTAACTATTTTCCACACATTGGGTGAACATTGCGCAGGAACAATATTGAAATAGACAAAAAAAATGCAAAAATAAATCATTAGGAGGAAAAGTGAGCCCCCCCCCCCCCCTGGGAAAGCAATAAGACATGGATCCAGTGGGCATCATATATATCTCTAACGTTTCTAGGAGGGGAGGCACAACACTCAATATCTACCCACTCAGGGATGTTGTAAAACTTCCTAAATTCAGAGATTGAACTATTTCCAATCTTCGCCATTGTAAAACCCTAGAAAATCTACAAACTCAAAGACAAAGCACAGAGAAAAAGTACAGGAAACTTACAATATAGAAGACTAATTCGAACGATGAAGAAGCACGATCCCAAACAACAAGAAAAGCAACGAGAATGGAGATTGAGAGAAGACGGTACGAAGTGCTAGAACTCACAAGGAATGAGAAAGTGCTGGAAAAATTGGAACGACGATAGAAAAGTTCCTAACCCAAGAAACCTTCAAATATTGCTAATCATAGTGCACAAGATACGAAGCGGGTGCCGCCAAAATCAGCTTTTTAGTTTCCGAAGAATTGCAAAAAATCCATTATGGCAATCATCTAAATTTATTGAGCCCATAAACATGGCCCAACAAACTTAGGGGCAATTTTGGGTACCCAGAATTAATACCATGGGCCTAGACGAGTAGCCCAGTTCTGGCGGCCCAAAGTCTAGGCCCCCACCTCTTATTTTGATTCGGTCTCTTCCCACGTTCCCCTGAAGGAAAGTTATAGGAAGGATGGAAGACGTGGGGGAACCCATCACCCCCACTCACCTAAATGTACATGTATATATTAAACCCTAGGTCCGGGGCAAAAGGACAAGTTGTATTCTCTGTAACCACTCTCCGGAGTATATAGAAATAATACCGACTGCACCACCGTGGACGTAGGCACATCTTTGCTGAACCACGTACAACTTCTGTTGTGTGATTATCATTTTTCATTCCTTGTTCTTCCTTGGTAATTGCATCTCTTGTATTTATTTGTGTTGCATAATAATTGTCACCACAGCTTACAGCCCAGTTTGGAGTTTATTGGTTTATTGGAGTGATAGAAACTACCAAATAGTAAATTCAAATAAGAAGGAATTTTGGGAAAAGTATGTGGGAATTAATACTTTAATTATTTTGGTATAGAGAGAATGTACCTTGGAGATTACCAGAGAGATAGCAATCTAATTATTTGTACTATACATAGTAATGAGGTTAAAATACGTATGGGGAGTATATATGTAGGTTGGAGAAAATACCTATAAATTATAATAGGATGTGTGTATACCTATTATGTGATATTATTATTAAGAGCAGTAATGGGTGATAACCCGGGGGGTGCAAGAACCTTATAGTTAAGGGCACTAATGAGTGATAACTCGGGGGGTGCAGAAACACTATTGTTAAATGTACTAATGGGTGATAACCCGGGGTACAAGGATGATTATTTTTAGGCGCACTAATGGGTGATGACCCAAAAGGTTCTGGATTAATATTCATAGGTGCATTAATGGGTGCTAACCCGGGGATGCAATATTCTATTGTTAGGCGCACTAATGGGTGATAACCCCGGGGTGATGAATTATTATTGATAGGTGCATTAATGGGTGCTAACCCGGGGATGCATGATTTCCAGAATATGTGCACTAATGGGTCTTAGCCGGGGGTGCAGGATTAGTATATATATGTGTAGGGATGATGCGACAATATATATATATATATAAGGGATTGTGAATATTGCTACTGTGTGAAATTAGTAGACTTAGTAATAATAATAATTATTACATTGCACCAAGCGGTCTTAACCTAAGGGTGCAGAATTAGTGTATATATATAGGGATGATGAGACTATATATATGTATGAGTGTACTTGGGTAACTTTATACTTTATGAGACTATTAGATAAAATGAAAATGAGAAGCATAATAATCTTAGTGAATAAAAGATTAACCATTCAAACGGTAAATAATGTAATTCAGTATGTGAGATAAACTCTCTGAATAGCGTATTGTATGGGCGATACGGGAATACTACTAGTGAGCATAGTTAGTATTGGTATGGTTTCTGACTAGTTAGACTGGGAGGTGTAACTAGGGGGAGATTAGATGTACGTTAGGCGTGCACAATAGACGAGAGGTGAGAAACTCATGTGAGAGTTCGATAACTAACATGCGTATAAGACTTGTTTTAAGAACCAGTTTTAAATACTTGCTAAATCATTTTTACACATTGGGCTCTGACCCGTTTCTTGTATCTCTTCTCTCTTTTGCTATATATATGTATTATATCAGGTGATCAGCCACAGGAGTATCAGATTTAAAGATTTGGATTGATTGACGTGCTGCAACTGTTGTGGAAGCTGTAGGTCCTTGCAGTAGATGCATCTATCCTTTCCATTCAGTTTCATCTAGACTTCTTGTTTAGGTCATATGTCGCCCACTTCTAGTTCTTTCATTAGAGATATTGTATTCAATTTATTGTATGGTTTGGAGTTTTAGACTGGGAGGTTTTATCCAATCTTATTTATTTCAGTACTTGATTCATGTTTAGTATTTATTTACATTCCTATGTGTGGTGAATGGTTTATATTTTAAGATGGAAAGAAATGGATTTACTTGGTTTTATTAAAATTGGAAATGTTTTGACACCTAGCTTAATTTGATATTAGGTGATTAATATGTTATAAAGTTTTTCGACAGTGATGCTGAGAATGAACCAACTGAATATCCTGTTTTAAATTGGTAGAGGACTGATCACCCTATATTTAATTGGGCGGGGTGTCACACGTCCAAAACAACTTTCCAAGCTATAGGCCACTCATAAGTGTCATAATTATTGTCTTCTCTTCATTATCAATGACCTCCAGCTTCTCAGTGTTGATTTGGCCAATATACTCCCTCATCGTTTCGATAGTTCTCTGATAGACCCTAAACAAATGGGCCACTTTTTTTCCTGGACTTGAACCAAAATAGAAGTTGCTAGTGAAGAGGTTGACCAGTTGTCAGAAGTTGAGATCTGACCCCTTCGTAATCCGTTGTACCAAATTTGGGTCAAACCAGCAATTATACTAGAGAATGATTGGCAACGTATCTAGTCAGGGAAATAATAATAGCGGGCGCTACCTGGTTGTGACACCCCGCTTATTAAAATAACGGGTGACCAGCCCTCTACTAAAATAAAACAACAATCTCAAATGGCTCATTCTTAGCAACACTGTCAAAGATTTAATTTATTACTAACCACCTATTATTTCATCAAGTCATGTGTCAATTTTAAATCCAATTAAATTAACATAAATAAAACCATTCACCATCAACTATGCAAGATAAATAATTAAATTCACACTCACATAATTAAATCTCAATACTGGAATATAATAAAATACATTAACCGGATGAATCATCGGTTTACAATCCAATGCAATAATCGAATACAACTGAATTAAATAAAACTAAAATAAAAATTGACATTGGGCGACATGCCTAGATAATAACTGACTGAATCCAATCTAGAATCTCAAAGGCAAAAAATGATTAAACAATCCCCGCAACACTCCACAGTTGTTGCAGGTCCGATGACCTAGAAGTTATAATCATGCTTGGTGTCCCTGTGGCTGAACACCTAAAAGTTTTTGAAAATATTTTGACACGGACAGAGCCCAAAACCATTTAAAAATACCTTACAAGTAATTAAAATAAAAAATAATTATTAATGCGTTATTCCATATTTAAATTGGTGTCGTACACACATGAGATAATCCTCACCCCTCAACTACAACCCGCACCTAAAGTATGCATTTTAACCCTAGTTATGCTCCCCAACCTAACTGGTATCATTATACCTGATGACTTGTCTTTTTGTATGTCGTCATTGTTGAAAGCCAAGTTAATCAAAACCCTATAATACCTACAAAATAATATCAAACTCAAGTGTAGAGGTAAGTAAGGGTATCAATCCACATCAAGGGGGTAAAGCTAGAGACAAATTCAATTGTAATTCACTTTTTATTTCCTTTTCGGGCTTTTGCTTTTTCTATTTTTTTTTATCCTTTTCAAATATTAAAACAAGTAGGTGAGGTGAGGATGTGAAATAACAATAAACTAAAATGAAAGATAAAATTACAAGCTAAAAAGTGACTAAAATAAAAAAAATAAAGTCTAACATTAAAATATGAGATAAATGAATTAAATAAATAAGAGAACAATCAAGGAGTGGGATTACACCACAAATTTGAGCTATTCTAACTAATTAATTGAATTAATTGAATTATCCCAAATTAATATCAAAGTTACAAATCAACTATCGTTGCAAATGTAATTTTAATAGTAATATTTTAGAAAATTAAGTTTAACCCCCCACAACTCTAGAAAATAGATCTACACTCCTTTTAATTAATCACCCGCTAGGATCGATTCATCAAAATTTATGTACATCTTAGAAAATGAAAATAGAGTTGAAATTCAAGTAATAATACCCCACTTAAAAAACCCCTATCTCTAGTTCGAATCTAAAATGGGTATTATAACTAGAATTATGATTTTCTTACCCTCTCTCGAGGCATACATTTAAGGGCGAGGGATCAAAATTAATATTCAAAGGAAATTTTCAAGTAATCAAACTAATTAAATTAAAATAACATCAAATAAGGGTTCACCCCACCCCTTGAAAGGGGATTTAGCCTAACATGGTATGAGATTTGACAAATTAATAATCAAAGGCGTAAAATAAATGAGAATAAAAGAGAACAATCAAACCCAATTTCTTGAACTGAAATTGAACTCTTATTTCCTTGAAATCAAGCACAATCCATCCAATATGAGCGTCCAACAATAATCAATTCAATATAATACTCAATTGAATTACTCACAATTTATCACTCAATAATCTCTAAAAATAAAAATAAAAACTATTTAAATAAATAATTTCCTAATTTATTTTCTAATCTAACCTATCTCTCTCTAGAATTCTCTCCCTAGTTCCTTATCCTAAAGCCTCTTCAAATTGGGTCTTCAATTCTTTAAATAGTAGGCAGGGAGCATGGGGGTAAAAATGGGAGGATAAAGGTGCAAGAGGTTGTATAAGGTGTGAGGGAGGGTTAATTTAGGAAAATGTGCATGGGTTGTATGAGGTCATGTGGGAAGTGAGGTGAGGGAATAAAATCTGATTTTTGGATGAGAGGTTTGGGGGCATTTTTGGATTTGGGGGTTAAATGAATTAGTTGGGGGTAGTTTGGAAAAATGGGTAAAAGGGGTTTTAAATGGGTTTAACACATGTGGGCATTAATGTTTGGTCTTGTGTTTGTTGGAAGGTGGGAAAATCGTGTTGACTTAATGGGATTAAGTTGGTTTTGGCCAGGTTTTGAAAATGGGTAAGGGATTGGAGATGATGACGGACTCTTAATCACATTCGATCCGAAAAACTTATTGTTCCCCCGTTTTAATCAACTAGAGGGCCGACGATAAAATTTCCCATAAAAAGCCTCAAAAGGTGCTTTGCCAAGGTAATTACTCCTCCTAATTATCTTAAAATCCAAAATACGCATCTCTCGTATTTTCTAACATTTTAGTCACCTCTCTTGTCTAACCCTCAGTCTATGATATTAGGTATCAATCTAATAAAAAAGATGGGATTCAAGGATCTCATCCTGATTCACAATGAGATTAGGCTACACTTTATGCCGAATTATTCCCTTTTCTTTAATAAAACGATGAAAACACTAGCCGATAATGTAACTTCCCCAAATTAATAATAACTGCTCCCTCTCGATCAACCCATTTCACCAACCCAGAGGGATTCTTGACCGTTCCATGATATTGGTAACCCAATAATGAACTTAATCAGTATGCCTATACATTATGTCACTAGAATCACCAATCATTGAAATTTCTAGTTCGGGCTGACCTTTTCCCATCTACGAGTGGTGCACCTGGAGATGACTTCACTATGTCTCACCTTGTATTGACCCGCACGATCACTATCCCACGTCCCATGGTACTTTTTACACCTGGTTCCTCTTAATCTAATAAGAATCCATAAACCATTTATGCGCAATCCACCCTCAGCATTCTATTGAGTAAGACTCCACTCGACTCTCCAAACTGTGGGATCCTCCCTTGGTTAGAGAGATCCCTCGCCTGTGTATCCATAGTCATTTAACCCATCTTGAGGTTAATATCTCTCCTTATTGTATATATGTATATATTCGGACTATGTCCTTCCTCAGCCGAAGTTCAATCTATCTTGCTCTTTCAATACTGCTTCTACTTCCCCCCACATAGATACGGCTCAACACATTTATTACCACGTCCCCTTAACCTGAACGATTTTGAAACTAACTAGGGTGCCCATAAAGCCTATATCCCATGCATATATGAACAAACAGGACCGACGTAATATATTTATCTCAAGCTCAGTCCCATATACCGAGTGTAATTATACCATAAGGGTATTCTTGATCTCCCCACTAATCGCGATTTAGTTCTTCAAGATTGTCCCATATATCCACTAGTGGTGTAAAAATTTCCCCAGTGCATCCTACACAGCACTACCCGGCTCCACTGGACTTATATCGTATAATAACTCTCAACTCAAAGTGTTTTCTCCACATGTGCAATGATCATCGTTCAAAACCAATACTCTAGCATCCAATAACGCCTCCCATCTCCTGACGTATATTAAGGTTTATGTATGGTATGTCACGCAATTTAAATCTAACTAAGGAATTTCCCCAATGCCCTATCACCTGGAATTATCTGTTATCGAGGTCTTTTGATTCAAAGCACATAACCAAGATGCTCAAAATCTTATCCCCAGACGTATAAGTATAATACTCAACTCCTTCATCTCTAAAGGAGTCCCATAATACGATGCTCGCACTATTACTAAATCCCCAACGCTAAATCAATAACGAGTTAAATCTCTCCATTCAACATCAAATTTGATATACCTTGAATCACATCAATACAATCCCTATGCACTGGGTTCAAATAATATGATAGAACTATACTCTCTGAAGTCTCCATTTCAATATAGTATGTATGAGGGCATGACCCTCTTTTAGGAGAGACATCGCAGAAACAACACATCTTACCCTGGAATAGCGAACACGATAGCCTTACTGTAATAATTCACCATTTCTCAAACAATCGCTAACTAGTCCATACCCAAGATAACATCATACTAGCATAACATATCTCTGGTATACGAGAAAATTCACTAAAACATACCCTCTCAGTGTCCACACCCGCTCCCCTGCAGATGGAACTAAAGAGATCCCCGCTACGCAATGATAAATATAAACACACAGTAGTCATACTAACAATACATTCACTAAACCCATCTCATACGCAATTCTAGTGATAAGAAAATATTGTGGCACATTCGCGTCACGTAAAACTTACCCCATTTTCCCAAGGATAAAAATCGTACCTTCCATTTCCAATGGATCTGGCTGTTCAAATAGTTAGTGGGCGTAATACTCACGTCTGAAATGTTCGAAAAGTTGTTGTAATTGTTGCCCCTACTGGGCACCCTGATCTTGTCCCTTATCTCTCTTCAAACAAAATTGACGCATGTGGTCTTGCTCTCCACATGTAAAACACCTTCCTGTATAATCCCCTTGTCTGTGGCTCCACTGTATATGTCAAGGTTGCCTTACTCTCTAGCCCTAGTAGCATCGATTATGATAGCTCCCCAATTGTTCCCATGGCTCCACTGGACCTGTGGAACACATTGTTGGACCTGATGGCCCTGTCTGAAGCCACCTTAACTCGATTTGAATTCCCTTGATCTGAATCTTTTAAATGGGTCCCTCTCTTCATTATTCACCCTGTGGTGCCCCACTAGCACTGATTATATCTAGTTTTACCCTACTAGCTCGACTCTCCAATCTTTTGGCTCCCTTATCACAGAATAATTGATACTGAGATGGTAGCAGTACGATATTTACGGCATTGCCATAAGTCATCCAAGCTGAATTTTCCATAAGTGCTTGCGAATTTTACTTGTAAGTCCATCATCAAAAGGACCCTATTCTCCTCCGTATCCACCGCTTCGGGTTCAAAGTTTTCTAAATAAGAACATTCTTCCTCATACTCTGCCATTGTACGACTGTCTTATAATAAATACAAAAAATTCCTTCATATATCTGTATGAACAGAGGATGGAAGGACTTGCAATCGAATCTCACCCAAAATTCTTGATATTTATAGTATACCTTTTCTAAGATGTGGTGACTGACTCCCACCACTACAACACTACTCCTACGAGATTAAAAATTGCTCAAAATTTATTTTCGAGTATCACTGCACTTCACTATACTCAAATGCCTTTGGATGTTCCCTTCCAATGGCTAGTTAACACAATGTCCGCATTTCCCGAAGACTCCAGTAAATGGCTCTTTTGAATGGTCCTGCTGACTCTCTCCCATATTGACTGAACTGGGTGAGTCTGAATTAGCACCATCATCCTCTGTGGTTGCGCTTGGAAACTACTGATCCACGTTGGTCTTTGCAACATCAACTGCCTGAGCAACAGTAATGACATCCTTTGTTGTAGTCACCGTTCCCCGAATTGTCTACGGCTCTGGTCGAGCCTCTCCTCCTGCAGCCCTACTAACGACCCTCGCTAGTTGTCCCCCATTGTTCAGCATACGCAACCTAACAAAAATCTTAGAAGATTCATTTCAATTATACACAATAACAGGAGAACATAAGTCGCAATAGGAATTGACAACCCTAAGCATATGGCTCCATATTAAGGAACAACAACGCTGAAAACTTAGTAAGTCTGCACAGATCCTAAGGACACTAAAACCTGATGCTTTGATACCATCTTTCTCTCCCCGCTTATTAAAATCGTGGGTGGTCATCCCTCTACTAAAATAAAATAGGAATCTCAAATGGCACATTCTTATCATCACTGTCGAAAATTCAATTTATTGCTAACCACCTATTATTTAATCAAGTCGCGTGTCAATTTTAAACTTTAATTGAATTAACATAAATAAAATCATTCACCATCAACTATTCCAGATAAATAATTAAATCCACAATCACATAATCAAATCTGAATGCTGGAATATAATAAAATACATTAGCCGAATAGACCATCGGTTTATAATCTAATACAATAAACGAATACAACTGAATCAAATAAAACTGACACTGGGTGACATGCCCAGATAATAACTGACTGAATCCTATCTAGAATCTCAAAGATAGACAATAAATAACAATCTTTTCAAGACTCCATAACTGCTATAGACCCGATGAGCTGGAAGTGATAATCATACTTGGCATCCCTATGGCTGGAAATCTAAAAGTTTTTGAAAATATTTTGACACGGGTTAGAGCCCAAAATCTTTTGAAAATATTTTGCAAGTAATTAAAATGCATACTAATTATGAATACATTATTCCATATTTAAATTGGTGTTACACTCATATGAGATTATCCTCACCCCTTAACAACATTTCGCACCTAAAGTATGCATTTTAACCCTTAGTTATGCTACCCAACCTAACTAGTCTCAATACAACCTTAAGTCCATATGTTATCCTGTGTCCCGCGTATTTTATCTATTTAGCTTACAAATCCTCTATACCATCATAATCCTCAATTATAATTTATAAGTTTATTTCAAATAACTTTCACTAGTTATGTGACACTCCCGCCCAATTAAATATCGGGTGATTAGTCCTTTATAAAATTTAAAACAGAATGTTTGGTTGGTTCATTCTTAGCATCACTGTCGAAAACATAATAACCTTATTAATCACCTAATAATTAATTAAGCTAGTGTCAAAATATTTTTCTTTTTAAAATAATCTTTCAATTATTAATTCGAGAATATAAACATCAATCATTCACCACAACTAATTAATGTAAATACTAAATCTGAATCACAAACTAAATAGATAAGACTGGATAAAACATTCTAGCTTTAAAACTCTAAATCAAGTACCATAGGAACAATAAATCCAACTGAAATGAAAATAAAATAAACTGAATACAATCTCAAATAATTTTCTAAGGGATGGGGGACACATGCCTTAACTAGAAAGTCTAAACAAAACAGAAATGAAATGATGGAGGCGTCTAATGCAAAGACCTACAGCTTCCACAACAGTTGTAGCATGCCAAGCAATCCAAATCTCTAAGCCTGGTGCCCCTGTGACTGAGCACCTAATATAATACATATATATAACAAGAGAGAGAAGATATGCAAGAAACGGGTTAGAGCCCGATGTGTAAAAATATTTATTTTAGCAAGTATCTAAAATTTGCAATAAAGCAAGTATCAACTGTATGTTAGTTCGAACTCTCACATGAGATTCTCACCTCTCGTCTATTGTCCACATCTAACGTACATCTATTGTCACCTAACATCCGTAATACTTCTGACTAGGTTAAGACTTATACTTCTTGTTATGCCTCGTAGTATCACCCCGTGATTTCCAGTTTTCCACATTATTAATAATATCATTTATTAATTCGGTTAAGTGTTATCACACTAAGTTAAGTATTCACAACTTACGTCTCTTAAGACCATACTCTCCCAATCACCTACAATTATCTCACAGTAGGAATAACAGAAATATATATATATATATATATATAAATATTCACTACTATAATATACATACACTAATACAGCACCCCAAGGCTAAACCTGTAGTTCATTGCATACTCTTCTATCATGTCCCGGTACATCTCGTACTCTAATAAGGACTGTCGGTTCGGAAGTCTCGCATGAACCATATACACAAAACATACATAGTGATGGCGAACATAGTTCACATACCTATGGGTCACGCACATACTTACGCTCCCATAGTCAACTGACTTATCAACTCACAAATAAGTCTTCACAGTACTATGTTCTGAGATACGAGTTAAATATCCCCCCGAAGGTCACCCAGGATAAGACCGACTCTACACATCCCCCCGTGATAGCAAGTAGCTAGGTATGTCATACCAATAACATTAAACAAGTCATAGGTATTCACACATCCTATTAATATTTATAGGTATTCTTCCCAACCTTCTTATATATGTTCCATATGTATTTCATTCTCAATATTACGTATTTTATAGTATTACTAAGTTACCACAATTCTTTAGTAGTCTCTAAAGTAACTCTTCTTTCCGGATTAATTTAATTATAAAGCTCACATACTTTCTCGTGGGCCTGCCTCGTTTCAATTCTGCTAATAGGTAATTTCTCTCATTCATAAAGACTGAAAAATTCCAAAACTGCCCCTAAGAAATTTCCCAAAAATTCACCCTGTCGCTCGAACCAGATGGCATGTCGTTCGAACGACTGCCACGTGTCGCTCGAGCGACTTCGCGTGAGATGCAATCTCGCTTGAACGACTTCGCGCGAGACCTACTGTTCGTCTTCTACCCAGAAATCCAGCACTTTTCCACCATTTTTAACCCTAAAACCTCTAAAATAACATCCCAAACTCCAACCAATCAGTCCCAAATTGAATTATATCATTACGAATCATCACAGAATTTATGAAATCCCCAAATTTTTCACTAAAACTCTAGTTCTTTAATTTCTTATACAAGAACACATGTTTCCCAGATTCGTTCTTCATATTAGTTCATCAAAACGTGATCACTATTCTACATACATGGAGGGTTTCAATTAAATAAACCTCAGATTCAATTTATGCATCGTAATTCTCCAATTTTCATCACTTTTATGAACCAAAACATGTTTACAACATCCCTATACTAACATGAGTATGATAAATGCTAAGGTACAGCAAGGAATAAACACTTGCCTCGAATTAGTCATCTGATTTCTTGACGTTGTTGGTATGGGTGTGTTCCCCTCGTCCCGATCTACATGATGGTGGTGGTTGTTGTGCAAGGTGGTGCTAATTGATCATTCCCTCTTGGAAATTGGTTCTCCCTCACACTTTATATGTCCGTTCTTACATTCTGTATCTCTTAACCCTAATGGACTTCTTTTGGCTGATAAAAATAACTCCTAATTTTCGTCCATTAATTAAACCCAAAAATACAATTTACCATAATGCCCTCTCGGGGTGCCGATTAGGCCTAAAATTACCCCGGGATCGAAACAAAACACCCATATATACTATTTTTTCTATCTCGACCCTTTCGGACTCAATAGTTCACTCGAAATGACCATACGAGCTACCAAAAAATAATTAATCTTTTATTCCATTAAATTAGTCTCGACACGACTCACACGCGCGTCTGACTTAATTTACTAAACTGTCGTATTTCTTATTCTTGACAATTTACCGAAGTGTATAGTTCCATATCACACAGTAATATTCAATCAATAAGTATTAACCCTTGGCACTAGTTAATATTTATTTTAAATCCGGATTTCAATTAATCCCACATTAATAATTAATCTCCTAATTATTTTAATCATAAAAATATGGGGTATTACATACTTCCCCCCTAATAACGGAATTTCATCCCGAAATTCGAGAAATAAGGTATACCTAGTGCAAATAGGTCTGGATATTTCTCTCGCATATCCGCCTCCCGCTCCCAAGTAGAATCCTCTACATTGTGATGCTGCCACTGCACCAGAACAAGTGGAACTACCTTGGACCTTAGCCTCCTCTCACTATGATTTAGGATAGCCACTGGTCTCTCCTCATATGAACTGTCTGGATGTAACTCAATCTCCTCAATCGCGATGTGAGTGTGTGCCAACTCATCACGAAGGTACCGCCTCAATGACGAAATGTGAAATTCAGCATGGATACAATGCAAGTGCTCCGGTAACCCCAGTTTGTAAGCTACTGGTCCGACCCTCTCTATAATAGGGAATGGTCCTACATATCTCGGAGCCAATTTCCCTTTCTTCCTAAATCTCATTACTCCCTTCATCGGAGATACTCTCAACAAAACCTGGTCCCCCACTGCGAACTCTCGAAAGGACCTGTTAGCATCGACGTAGATTTTATGTCTGTCCTGGGCTACCCGTATGCGATCCCGAATCATCTCGATCCTGCTCGACGCATCCTGAATTACCTCTGGACCGAGTAGCTTGTTGTCTCCCACCTCTACCCAATAAGCTGGGGAACGACAAGGTCGACCATACAATGCCTCAAACGGATCCATGCCAATCGTAAACTGATAGGAGTTGTCATAAGTAAACTCCACCAGTGGAAGATAATGCTCCCAACCACCCCCAAAACTAAGGATACACATGCACAACATATCTTCGAGCATCTGATTAGTGCATTCAGTTTTCCCATCGATCTGTGGGTAATACGCTGTACTCAATCGTAACTCGCTACCCATAGCCTCCTATAAGCTCTCCCAAAAATGAGATAAAAATGCCTTATCTCTATCCGACACGATATTAAGAGGTACACTATGCAGTCTCATAATCTCTGTAATAAATAGTTGAGCATACTGACCCGCTGTATAGTCTGTCCTGATGGGCAAAAAGTGGGCTACTTTCATCAACCGATCCACAATAACCCATATAGAATCGTGTCCCCTCTGCGAAGTGGGCAACCCGATAATAAAATCCATGGAAATGCCTTCCCATTTCCACGTAGGAATCTCCAATGGCTGAAACAAACCCGGTGGTCTCTGATGGTCCACCTTCACTAACTGGCAAGTGGTACACTTGGATACAAACTCTGCGATATCCTTTTTCATTCTGCTCCACCAATACTATCGCCTCATATCCTAGTACATTTTATCCCCACCGAGATGTACCGTAAATCGGGACCCATGCGACTCCGTCATCACTGCATGTCGAAGGTCCTCCCCCTCTAGAACAACGAATCTCCCGTTGAAGCGCAAACCTCCCTCGAAACTCACTGAATAAGACTCGGCTCCACCGGCTAAAAGAGACCTAATCCGATCTTAATAGAATAAATCTGCTTCCTGTTCCTGTACTACTTGCGTAACAATCTGAGGCATAACCATTATTGCAGACATAAATGATCGGGCCACGGTATCCTGATGTCCCAATTCCTTCCACTTCTCTTTCCACACCTCGGCCCTTTCATCCACTGGCCTGCGGCTCAACGCGTCTGCTACCACGTTAGCCTTTCCTGGGTGGTATTGGATATCGAACTGATAATCCTTCACGAATTCAACCCATCGACATTGATGCATATTCAACGTTTTCTACGTAAAGAGGTACTATAGTGACTTGTGATCCATGAATAAGCAAAGTTTCTCCCCCAGGAGATAGTGCCTCCATATCCGAAGTGCAAACACGACTGTTGCTAACTCCAAGTCGTGGGTGGGGGGGTAGTTCCTCTCATGAATCTTAAGCTTACAGGAAGCATAAGCTGTAGCCTGATCCTCCTGCTGAAGCACACCCCCAAGTTCTAGTAAGGATGCATCTGGGCAGTGCTAACACGGGTGCTGAAGTCAACTTGTCTTTCAGCTAATTAAAAGCCAACTGATAGGCATCATCCCAGATAAATGACACCCTTTTGCGAGTCAAATGAGTCAATGGATGTGTTATCTTAGAGAATCCCTGGATGAACCTCCTGTAGTATCCTGCTAGGCCCAAGAAACTACGTATCTCCGTCGGCATCGTGGGCTATCCCCACTCCCTAATTACTGACACCTTCCCCGGGTCCACGGCTATCCCTCTATCCGAAATAATGTGCCCCAAAAATTGGACCTCTTTTAGCCAAAATCCACATTTCTCATATTTTGCATACAACTCGTGCTGACACAGTGTCTGCAAAACCCGTCTCAAATGTTCGGCATGCTCCTCCTTAGTCTGGGAGTAAATCAAGATGTCATCTATGAAGACAATGACAAACTAATCCAGGAACTCTCTGAACACCCTGTTCATCAAGTCCATAAACACGGCTGGGGCATTGGTTAGCCCGAAAGGCATAACTTTAAACTCATAGGAACTATACCTCGATAAGAAAGAAGTCTTCGACACATCCTGCTACCTGATCCTTAACTGATGGTATCCCACCCTCAAGTCAATATTCGAGAAGAAGGCAGCTCCTCTCAACTGGTCGAATAAATCATCGATTCGGGGTAACGAATATTTATTCCGTATCGTGGCCTTATTCAACTCTCGGTAGTCAATACATAACCATAACGATCCATCTCTCTTCTTAACGAACAACACAGGGGCACCCCAAGGTGAAGTACTTCTACGAATAAACCCCTGGCCCAACAACTGCTCTATCTGGTCCCGAAGCTCTCTCATTACTGTTGGGGCCATATGCTATGGTGCGCAGACTATCGGTCGAGTGCCCAACTTCAAATCTATAACAAAGTCTATCTCCCTGCTAGGTGGAAATCCCTAAATATCCTAAAACACATCAGGGAATTTCCTCACCACCGGTATTGAATCAAGCGGTATCACTACCTCCTTAGAGGTCTCCTCCTCTATATAATATAAATGAGTGGACGATCCTCCCTCAAGGCGAGGCATCTCCACTAGGAACATCTCCTGATTAGGTAAGGCAAAAATAACAGTCCTACTAAAATAATTGATAATGGACCTCTATACAGCAAGCTAATCCATACCGATGAGTGCATCATACTCGAACATCTCTAACACAAGCATGTCGGCCGGTAAGGTAAGTCTCCCAATATCTATACCCACCCCTCGACATATAAAGTGAATTAATGAACCACTACTTAAAGGTGAATCTACAGAACAGTGCTCTCTGCTGTAACTAATAACCCCAAAGTACGTGCAAACCTCGTGGCAATAAAAGAATGTGTGGCCCCCGTATCAAATAAAATGCGCCCCAGAGTCCTCTAGATAGAAAACATACCCTCAATCGCGGGTGGAGCCTGTGGGGCTGCGGCCTGATGAAGGTTATAAACCCGTCCTTACTGAAGTTGTCCTTACTGAACTGGAACTGCTAGAATAGCTGGCAACACTGGCACCTGAGGTGGTGCTGGGAGGACGGCGAGAAAAATCGGTCTCTGGGGCTCCTGTCGAGCACCCTACTGCTGCTGCTATGGGGACCTTCCCCTCTCAGGACAGTCATGTCGCTTGTGGCCAATCTTGCCACATATAAAACACTTCCCACTAAAGTTTCCACCTCGTTGCCCTTTCTTTCCTCGGCCCTGCTGGCCGTTCCCACCTCCCCCTTGGCCCTACCAAAACTGTTGCTGGCCCTGATGTCCCTGTTGACCCTGATTGCCATTCTGGCCTTACTGGCTAGGCTTAAAACCTCCCTGACCCTGACGAAAACCCCCTGGCCTGAATCTCTTAGAATACCCTTGCTGGGAACTCTGATCAACCAGCCTCTACTAACCCTGAGCTGGCTGTGCCCCACTGGCACCATTACCACATGTCCTGCCCGGTTGGATTCCCCCGCTCGTTTGCTCCCAGTCATATGGAAGCGGTGGTCCTGGAAATGCAGTAGTGATGCATTAAGCACATTAGAATAGGTCTGCAATGAAAGGTTACCCAGAATATGCTGTCTGATCCTCCAGGTGAGGCCATTCATGAACTCTGAATGGGCTTCTCCTCAGTAGGCACCTCATCCGGTACCATGTTTGCCAATCGCGTGAACTCCTCCTCATATTTCGCAACTGTTCTCCCTTCTTGGGTAAGGCCTAAAAATTTTCGCCTAATCTTGATCTTGGCAGAGGAAGGAAAGTACTTGCGGTCGAATCGCACCCAGAAATCACTGATCGTCATCAAATCTCACTCCTCAGTAGTAGTAGTGGATTCCCACCACTATAAGGTTGCCCTCTCAACTTGAAGGTAGCCAAAACTTGCCTCTGAACTTCAGTTCACTCATACATATGAAGGTGTTGCTGTATGTTCTTCTTCCATTGACTAACAATAACCACATCTGAACTGCCCATGAACTCTGGGGGACATGCCCTCTGAAAGGACTATATCACTCTTTTCATGAAGTGGGAAACGGATGCACTAGAACTGGTGCTACTGCCTGATCTTGGGGTGGGGCCTGCTGAACCACCGCTATGGCTGCATTCACCGCTTGTGCAACTATTGAGGCAACCTCTGTTGCGCTCATTGTACCTTGAGTCTGTGTTGCCGGCTATTCTGGCTGGGCCTGTCTGTTTCTTGTTGAACGTCGAGGAGGCATCTGAGACAAGAAAGAAATTTTATTAGTCCACAATTATTATTAAATCTCAAATAGCTGAAGACGAAATCGCAAAATTAAGATCACAACAATCCTAAAGAGATGGCTCTATATCAAAGGACGCAAAGCCGAAACTTAGTAAGCCGTACAGATCCTAAAGGACTCTAGAACCTGATGCTCTGATACCACCTTTGACCCCGCCCAATTAAATATCGGGTGATCAGTCCTTTATAAAATTTAAAACAGAATGTTTGGTTGGTTCATTCTTAGCATCACTGTCGAAAACATAATAACCTTATTAATCACCTAATAATTAATTAAGCTAGTGTCAAAATATTTTCCTTTTTAAAATAATATTTCAATTATTAATCCGAGAATATAAACATCAATCATTCACCACAACTAATTAATGTAAATACTAAATCTGAATCACAAACTGAAATAGATAAGACTAGATAAAACATTCCAGCTTTAAAACTCTAAATCGAGTACCATAGGAATAATAAATCCAACTGAAATGAAAAGAAAATAAACTGAATACAATCTCAAATAATTGTTTAAGGAATGAACGACACATTCCCTAAATATAAAGTCTAAACAGAACGGAAATGAAATGATGGAGGCGTCTAATGCAAAGATCTACAGCTTCCACAGCAGCTATAGTACGCCAAGCAATCCAAATCTCTAAGCCTGGTGTCCCTGTGGCTGAGCACCTGATATAATACATATATATAGCAAGAGAGAGAAGATATGCATGAAACGGGTTAGAGCCCGATGTGTAAAAATATTTGTTTTAGAAAGTATTTAAAATTTGCAATAAAGCAAGTATTAACTGCATGTTATTTCGAACTCTCACATGATATTCTCACCTCTCGTTTGTTGTGCGCACCTAATGTACATCAACTCTCACTTAACATCCGTAATACTTCTGACTAGGTAAAAACTTATACTTCTTGTTATGCCTTGTAGTAGCACCCCGTGATTTCCAGTTTTCCACATTATTAATAATATCATTTATCAATTCAATTAAGTGTTATCACATTAAGTTAAGTATTCACAACTTACGTCGCTTAAGACCATACTATCCCAATCACCTACAATTATCTCATAGTAGGAATAACACAAGTACATATATATATTCACTACTATAATACACATATACTAATACAGCACCCCAAGGCTAAACCTGTAGTGCATTGCATACTCTGTTATCATGTCCCGGTACATCTCGTACTCTAATAAGGACTGTCGGTTTGAAAGTCTTCCACAAACCATATACACAAAACACACATAGTGGTGGCGAACATAGTTCACATACCTATAGGTCACGCACATACCTACGCTCCCATAGTCAGCTGACTTATCAACTCACAAATAAGTCTTCACAGTACTATGTTCTGAGATACGAGTCAAATATCCCCCCGAAGGTCACCCAGAATAAGACCGTCTCTACACAACCCCCCGTGATAGCAAGTAGCTAGGTATGTCATACAAATAATATTAAACAAGTCATAGGTATTCACAGATCGTATTAATATTTATAGGTATTCTTCCCAACCTTCTTATATATGTTCCATATGTCTTTCATTCTCAATATTACGTATTTTATAATATTACTAAGTTACCAAAATTCTTTAGTAATCTCCAAAGTAACTCTTCTTTCCGGATTAATTTAATTATAAAGCTCACATACTTTCTCGTGGGCCTTCCTCATTTCAATTCTGCTAATAGGTAATTGCTCTCACTCGTAAAGACTGAAAAATTCCAAAACTGCCCTTAAGAAATTTCCTAAAAATTCACCCTGTCGCTCGAACTAGATGGAATGTCGTTCAAACGACTGCCACATGTTGCTCGAGCGACTTCGCGCGAGATGCAATCTCGCTTTAACGACTTGGCGCGAGTTCGCGTGAGACCTACTGTTTCGTCTTCTACCCAGATATCCAGCGCTTTTCCACCATTTTTAACCCTAAAACCTCTAAAATAACATCCCAAACTCCAACCAATTAATCCCAAATTGAATTCTAACAATTATATATGGATTCTAACATCCTAACATCATTATATCATTACGAATCATCACAGAATTTATGAAATCCCCAAATTTTTCACTAAAACTCTAGTTCTTTAATTTCTTATTCAAGAACACATGTTTCCTAGATTCTTTCCTCACATCAGTTCATCAAAACGTGATCACTATTTTACATACATGGAGGGTTTCAATTAAATAAACCTCAGATTCAATTTATACATCCTAATTCTCCAATTTTCATTACTTTTATGAACCAAAACATGTTTACAACATCCCTATACTAACATGAGTATGATAAATGCTAAGTTATATCAAGTAATAAACACTTTCCTCGAATTAGTCGTCTGATTTCTTGATGATGTTAGTATGGGTGTGTTCCCCTCGTCCCGATCTACACGATGGTGGGGGTGGTTGTGCAAGGTGGTGCTAATCGAGCCTTCCCTCTTGGAAATTGGTTCTCCCTCACACTTTCTATGGCCGTTCTTACTTTCTATATCTCTTAACCCTAATGGACTTCTTTTAGCTGATAAAAATAACTCCTAATTTTCGTCCATTAATTAAACCCAAAAATACAATTTACCATAATGCCTTCTCGGGGTGTCGGTTAGGCCTAAAATTGCCCCGGGACCCAAACTAAACACCCAGGTATACTATTTTGACTATCTCGACCCTTACGGACTCAACGGTGCACTCAAAATGACCATACGAGCTACCCAAAAATAATTAATCTTTTATTCCATTAAATTAGTCCCGACACGACTCACACGAGCGTCTGACTTAATTTACTAAATTGTCGTATTTCTTATTCTTGACTATTTACCAAAGTGTATAGTTCCATATTACATATCACACAGTAATATCCAATAAATAAGTATTAACCCTTGGCACTAGTTAATATTTATTTTAAATTCGGATTTCAATTAATCCCACAATAATAATTAATCTCCTAATTATTTTAATCACAAAAATATGGGGTATTACAAGTTATTAATTCATTATTCACACTATAATGTCTTATACCGGTATATATTTTTATTCACAGATATATACATATCTTCAATATCAGATCAAGCACACACATATCTATATATGTATATCCGCTATTCCTCAGATTAATAACTCATTAGATGTGGATTTCTAGTTTGCTATCATGCTCCAGGGTATACACACATCATCATGAGCCACCGGGTCGGCATGTCACCACCGAACCCAAAACTTATACGTAATTGGAGGCAGTCATACTCTTATGTCAATGGGTCATAACCATATCACATTACTCCACCTGGACTCCAACCTCACGCAGAGTGGGCATGGACATACCTATGACCCTGGGAACTGCTACTACACCTGCTGGGATCTATTAGGAGAGATCGCCCACAGTGCACTACCTCCACCGATAGCATATCCATTATAGTGGTATGTTTAACATATATATATCATACATCATACATACAAATATATTCACACACATATATATTGTATCTATACCCGTATATATATATATATATATATATATATATATATATATAATGTCCTCAAAACCTCAAGTCTAGACACATAATATTCTCAACCAACCCGTATCCCCATTTTCTTAAATTTTCAATATCAATCCATTAGAAATTTTCCCGAGTATATTTTCCCCCCAAATACTCAATTTCCTATCCCGGATATATTCCAACTCATCCTAAGGTATTTTTATCAACATTAACCTTTTTTCCAAAAGTTCTGAATTATTCTTGAGCATAAAATTTTAACCCAAAATTAAATCACGAACCAAAATCCCTCAACTAAGTTAAACTAGGTGTAACAGGGTAGTCGAACCGGTTCGGTTTGAAGGCAAAATGGTTCGCCCCTGCAGATAACAATAGTTCTTCCCAATTTAATTTTAGCAAAGTTTAATCCAAATTCATTCCCCCCAAAACATATTTCCACAATCATTATTAATTCTCAGATTCCCAAACATGAAATAAATCCATTTTAATATAGAATCCCTCTACATATGATCACTACATGGAATTTTGAATTTATCTATAAATGTTATGAAATATTCACCATATCATAAAAATTCATAATTTCTCAATCTTCTAAGTTCATAATTCATCTATCTACACGGGATTCAAATTTCCAGATTTTTAGATATATAAATCACATAATTTTATTATGAAATCAGTTCTCCAAAACCCAATTGCATATAAATCCCACCCCCAAACCATTTCCCAATCATGATATGAAACAAAATGTGCACTTAACTATTTAGCTAGAAATTACTTGCCTTAAACCTTTATAGAATCTGAATTTTCTCTTTGATGATATTAATCGAGTCCAAAAATCTCCTACAATTCTCTCCCCATTGATCTCCTATTGAGTCCCTTTGGTTTCCTCTTAAAATTCCTTGAGTTTCCTTCTTTTTTCTCTTTGAGTTCTCTCTTAGGCTCTTAGTATCACAAATAAACCTTTTGATATAGTAAAATGACTTTTAATTCAACCCTAATCCTTCATTATATAAGCTAAATTCTGAAATTCCATTTACACCTATTTTTCAAAGGACCTTTATACCCCTATTCGGGTCCCGTTTAGTCTAAAAAGCCCCCAAAACCCAATCATTATCCCTGAATACTTAATTTTGACTCTTTTGACCTATTCTGGATCAAACGTGCACTCAAAATCACCATCTGAGTCACCCATCATCAATTTAACATCTTATTCCCGACACAACCCCACACGCGCGTCCCGAATACGATACCATCGACCCGTCTCTTTGACTCATTTACGACATTATATATATTAATGAAATTTTATTCACTTATCATACAAGTAAATATAATAACACATATATTATAATCCATTTATCGCTAATTAATATATATTTATATTCACTTTATTTTTATAATTTTAATTAAATTACTAGAACATGTGTAATTTAAGTATTCCTAAAAATACAGGGTATTAAACTGGTATTATTATATGTGTAGCACAAGATCTGATGTGCCATCATATTTAGGAGTGATGACAATTGGTTTAAACTTTGAGGGCATCGGATAGCTCATAATCGATGATGTGAAGGGGGCCCCTTGTACGAAACCTCTTTGCAGAGGGTTTTTGAACTTCATGATCTCGCCTAGACGATCCTACCGGCATGCACTATCTTTCCTACTCATTCCTCAAATTTTAACTGAGCTCTCTTCCTAAGAAGTCTGATCGAATTTGGTAGTTCCTTGAATTCTCAGCCTAAACATGTCTAAAAGTTTAACCCTTTTAGTTTCTCCCTTCCTTTGATCCTCTATTTTCTCTTTGAGCGCCCTGCATTGGTGGGATCTTTTGGTTCTTGGGCCTAACCGGTCAAATGGGGACCTCTTCTCAGCCTTTTCAAAACACTTTGACGCTCAAGAGGGTAAGTCTGGTCATCATCATATCCACCTATTCTGATGGTAGATGTTACTCTTGGTTTGTAAGATCTATTATCTCGTTTAGATATAGAGTGCCTGGGCATGCTTACCTCTCCATGTGAACCCTAATCTAGCCATCTGGGATTTTCTATTGCCCTCTCATAGTGAGGCATCTCTTGCCTCCAATATTGATTTTCATCCCCTGCTGGGATAACAGTGTTCTCTTTGAGCCTCTTCTACCCAGCTAGGATGCTTTGCATCAACTACCTGACTTTTTCCTACATAGCCTATTGAACTCTAGCCAACTGTTGTAATATTCCTTATAGGTCATTCATGCCTATAGGAGTGGAAGGCAAAGCTTCCTCCGCGACCCTACTTCCTTCTAGATTTTCACCCATTTTCATGATATTTTTGGAAAAAAATATAGTATTGCAACCCAGAAACAAAAAGAAAACGAGAGTTACAATAAAAAGGGATCTAGGGGATCAAACGTGATAGAGACCAATGCAACCATAGTAAATCACGACTAGGTATCCTGGAGTTTGAAGGAAAATATCAGCAGAAAGCAAAAACAAGCTTGTCAATAAGTTCCCACAGATAGCGCTCATCTGTTAATGCCTAAAATTTGTGTATGGATTTATGTCTTAGCTAAATACACTAATCTTAGATTCACCACAGATAAACAGAGAATAATTAAAGTAATGCTTATATAGAGTAAGTAAAAGAGAGATAAGATGAGATAAAACGATATGGAGACTGTGTTTACGTGGTGCAGCCCAATACGATGCCTACATACACGGGTGCAGTAGTTTCAATGGGCAAATTCTAGGGAAGATTGGAGAATTACAAGCTCTTTATCTCACTTTAGAAGTGGGCTCCATTGGGGATCATGTGTTATATTTATATGTGTCGTGAGTGGGAAGAGGGAGAGAGTGAGTGCTGTGGAAATAAAAAGAATGTAGGGTGACATGTCTCATGCCTTTATAGATTAGACAGGTGAACCTTTTCATGTTTTAGTGGAAGAATGGGATAGACACACGTTGCTTATCAATAGTGGGGTAATAATAAACCTTAAATCCTTTACACATGTCTGCTTAGTACTGCTGATGTTAATTCCACTACCTGATGTCCATCAGTACATAGTGTTAATTAACACCATCAATAGCCATATACTGGGCGAGCTAAAGTCACTGCATGTGATGTTGACATCGAACATAACTGCAGTGGACAACCAAATTACAATCTGAGCCGACTTCTATCAGGCCATGGAAAAAGTCAGTTATCTCTATATAATTGGCTATCTGATCACACCATATTTATGTCACAACAAAAGGCATACTAGCATTAAGTCTATGCATATTCCTAGATAAATAAGGGTAAAAAGGTAAACACAACCAAGTGAATTAGTGCACAAATTTCACATACACTTCAAATATTTTTTTATACATTTTTTCCTAATTGTTATTATTTTTAAGCAAATCTAGGAAATAATATTCCTATATTTTTATGCTAAAATTGGAAAAATAATAATTATAAGATTAGTGAAAATAATTTTCCTGTATTTGTTCTAATTTTTAAACATTTAAAATTATATATTAAATAATTTTTAATTGGGAAATTAGTTATTTAATATTGATTGGTTCTGTTAAGTGTACAAGTAAATCTGATGGGTTGGTTAACACTAGGTGTGTGAGTTGGTTAAAATGTGTACACATGTGTCTTTCTTCACAAGCACGATTTTAAAGAAGCTGTTTCAACTATTTGATCACTTTGATCAAAGTCTCTCAAGAATAATTCGGATGAAACATTTTAAGATAAGGCAGATTGAAGAAACTTCGTAACCAGTTGTTTCCAGTCAAGCGTACCTTACACGCATCATCTTACATTATTAGATTTGATCCGCCTAAATTTATTTGATCTAATCCGTCCATTTTTAATAAGGTCCCGTTTGGCAACCCAATTCCAAGACATGGAATTGGAATTGAAAGGCCAATTTGAATTCCACGGAATTGAAATTGGTCTTCCAATTCCAATTCCAAGCCTTGGAATTGGGTTGCCAAACGGACTCTAAGTGTTATTGGATTCCAGATCCTTCTTGCCTCTCCTATATAAGCCCTCACATTCTCACTCTTGAGAAGGTTTTGCTAGTCTGAGAGTGAGAAAATAGAGAAAGAAAGAAAAGAGAGAAGAGATAAATCCTAAATGTGTGCTATCTAAATGCGTGTGTGCATGTGTTAGAGAGAGAGAGAGAGAGTACAAAAAGGGAGAAATAATGGAAGAATCATAAGAGGTTTAGTGAATGAGAGAAATCAGATCCATAACCCGTGTATTTCTTACAGTTTGATTCTCCAAGAAATAAACCAAGGGTTGTTTGATCTCAAATTTCCATCCAGAAAACTTACAAAAAAATAGAACCCAAACATTCTTTTCACTATACACATCACATACTAGTTAGGTTTTCTTTTATGTTATTTCTTATACATCTTCTTTAAAACGTATTTTTCAAACCTCGTACGTATAAGAAATAATATTTCGTATATGGATCTCGCCTTGCATGTTGTACATTATTTAGGATCCATACTTCTCTTTGTTTAAATCATATTTGTCTCAAGAAGAAACTTTAAATCTATTTTGTTTTTAGCAAAAATCTTCAAAATCTTGTAAAGGATTTTAGATTCCATTTTAACCAGATTTACTAAGTTTTGTATATAACTCTCCAGATCTAATAATTTTTGCAAAAAGTACTTATTTAAAGCCTTTGTATTTGATTAAGAATTTATGAGAAAATAAACTTAGAATTATTGTGATTAGTAGGATATGTCTATAATCTTAAGGGTGTGTTGATTTTTTAGTGTTGCATGAGTGGGAGCTGGGTATTATGCTTACATATCCATTTTTTATATGGGATCAAAGACTACACAGTTCATACTAGGTGCGAGAAAATTCGCGATTTTAGTTGTATAGACTAGGCATAGAAAGTGTGAATGTGTTTATGTTACTCGGGGATTGTCTCTCACATATATTTGTATTTCTAAAACTTGATACTATGTGTAAAGATGGATTGACTTATGACTTGTTTGTTTGCACATCTGAAATCTGAATCTAAACCATTCAGATTTAAGAGAAAATAAAAAGTCGTTTGTTTTCTACATGATTCAGAGACTAACAGTAATATCATCCTCTTAATGATTCAAAGGTTCAAACCCATCTGAATCTGATAACTTATATCTAAACGAAAATAAATTTACAACAATATCCTTACCATTTATTTAAAATCGTATGTAAGAATCGTTTTCAAATACAACACATGAAGAGTTATACATGCATTACAACTCTTTATTCGTACGATTCTCTCATAAAGTCTATATATAGACACCCAAATACACAATCAATGCGTAGAAAAATTTCAGCTCAACAATCTGGAAAAAAAATCGGAACAGGTACATCTCTCCTTCTTTCATTTCTCCAACGATATTGCTTCTATATTTTTATAACTGTAAAAACAATTGCAGAACAAACCTCATAAATAAAATCATTAATCGCTGATGATCCTATGAAATGGCACAACCCAAACAAAATCAGATCAGTTGAGTTTACTTCGACTTTGTGGTTGCATTTGTAGATGCATAGATGATGTGCTTTTCTAGCTGCATTTGAATATATCTTCTGTGTTGTAGCTGATGGAATTTTCTAGCTCCTACGTTTTTCTAGCTATGTTGTAACTGATGGTATTTTCTTGCGTGTAGCTGTGTTTCTCTACTGTGTTATATTTTGACACATCTCTACTTTTTCTCTCCGTGTTGCGTTTTGAATATATATCTCATAACTGATGCATTATGTATTTTGACACATAATGCATTTGACCATATGTACTTTTGAACATGTGTACCTAATGCATCCTAGCTGCCTTTGAACATATGTACGTTATCTTTTTTTTTTCATAATGTTGATCACCAATAATAATTAAACATCTTATTTTTATAATGAAAAATATTATGTGTACCTAGGGGTTGATAATTTTAAAAATGACACGAAAAAATGACACGGAACGACACGAAAATTGACCAAAAATTGAAATGATGTGTCGTCTTCATGTCGTATTTTTTGACACGATGTCGTGTCGTATCGTGTTTTCAAAATGCTATGGTCGTACGCAATTTTAATATGAAATTTATATATGTTATGGACGAATGGGAGGGGATAGTGCACGATTCACGAGTGTCAAATGAGACTTTGCGCCATCCAAATAACAAATTTCCATTACCCCCTGAAGGTGACATTTGTTGTTATTATTATTTTTTCTACACTATTACATTTCTTAATTACTATTTGTCTTATTTGAATTTTTGTATTGTTGTAGGTATGTATTATTTGTCTGATGTTGCATACACCCACACTAGGAGCTTTATGTGTCCTTATAAAGGCACACGATACTGGTTGTCGGATTTTAGTTGTGATCGTCAAGCTAGAGATAAAAAGGAGAAATTTAACCATGCACGTGCTAGATTATGAAATGTAATTGAGAGGACATTCACTGTTTTGAAGAATAGATTCACGATATTGCATATAATGACTCCTTATAGTTATCGAACCCAAGTACACATTGTTGTTGCATGCATGGCAATACATAACTTCCTTCATTGAGTATCACTTAATGATCCATTACTTCAGATATATGAAGATGATGATGTGGACTTGCCGGCCGAGCCTTCAGTAGATAGTGAACAAGCAGAAGCTCCACCAAATTATGATCAAATATTTGGACGAGCACCGCAACAAGAAATGATTAATTTACGTGATCAAATTGTCGATCAATTATTCAATAGAAATTATGATTAATATTTCAATCTTATTAGTATTTTTGTGACTTTTAATAGCTACTTAGTTAGTTTTTGCATATTTTTAAACATTTTAAACTACGCAAATTCCCTACTACTTAGAATGCCAAATATTATTTACCCATTAAATTGCATATTGTGTGTAATACTATTTATTTAAGGTCATGGATGTTTTAAATATATGTTTTCTTTATAAAATAAATGTAAGGATATAATGGTCCAAATAATTTGTATTCAGATTTCAGACATAAATCTGCAAATAAACAATATACATTCAGAAGTTTCATTCAGATAGCAAACAAATAACTTTTTCAGATTCTGACTTTAGACTTCAGATTCAGACAAAAAAACAAACGCAACCTTACTCTAACTAAATAAGTAAGTTTTAGGGACTTTCCATTTTTGCAGCGTCTTTGCTAGGGGAACTTTGTTTTGTGAAAAGGGGTAGAGTATGTTAACTCTAATATTTCTATCCTTGGGATGGTGATGCACTGTCCTTGGGAAGGGGTGTCATACATCTTTTATGGCATGAATTGATGGCGTGAAGGTTGGGTTTAGAGGATTCTGGACTTTTACATAACTTATTTTTGGTATCTGGGCTAAGCTGACACATAAGGTAGGCTAAGAAACTCATTCATTATACTTGAACTACACGCTGCTATTTTTGTTCTGTTAAGTGGGTTTTATTGATATATGCTTACACTAAACCTGATAAGCATAAGGGGTTGAATATTAATGTACTGATTAATTGGAAGTTTTCTTGCGCAAGTATGCTGAAAATTAATACTGATGGAGGTCTTGATTATTCCACCAAAGTGGGATATTTTGGAGGAATTGTGCGGGACTAGAGAGGCGAATGGATTACTGGTTTCTTCGGGAAAATCTTATGTGCCGACCGTTAAGATATGAACTAGAAGTAATTTTCTATGGATTGCTCACCGTTAAAAATAGGGGACGGAAAAGCTTCAACCTGGAATCTGACTGCAAAACTGCGGTGGAGATGATCAACGAGGGAGACTGGAAAAATCACCCGCACTCAGCTATCATTTTGGATTGCAGGGATATGAAGACGGATCTTGAGGTCGACGTGACCTTCATTCAGAGAGAGGCTAATCTTTGTGCTGACTGGCTGGTCAAGTATGCCAAATCCCATGCGAAAGAGTTTTTCATGCTAGAGGACCTCCCCTGAACGACTCCGAAAGATTATCGATGATGAGAAGAATAGGAACCAAAATGAAGATTCAAACTCGAATTATTCATCTTAGTCGACCTTTCATGTATTTTGTTGCTGGCGTCTTGCCATGTTGTCATGTTTGTAGTTGCTTGTTATTATGTTTATGCCTGTACGAACTCTTTATTTCTCGTTAATGAATTTTCTTTCTACAAAAAAAATTGATATGTGGAAGTGATAGATGATCGGAAGAACAAATATTTTTGGAAAGACAAAATTCGGGCAGAGATTTTGTACAATATTAATCCTGAAAAAGGGTTGGCTTTGTACAATGTGATTATGTGCAACATATACAAGGCTATAACCTTGTATATAAGGGGATGGAAAGTAGACAGGACTTTTCGTGTGTTTGGAATTTGTTATGTACAATGTAATTTTATACAATACATATAAATTTGTAACTTCATATATAATGGTTGGAAATGGAGCAATATTTAATTACTATGGTGATTTGGTGTTGATTTTAGGTACAAACAATTTATATATACAACGTATGTAAAGTACTTCATTATATAGGGCGCTGGAAATGGACACGGCTTAATAGTATGTGAAAACTAGTAAATAAGCAATGTTATATACATGCGTGTATGTTTGTACTCTTACATTCAAAGCGATGAGAATGGACTAGGCTTTTAATTACTATAATGATCCTTTTTATGTTTTATATAAAATCAGTTTATATACAGTGTATTGAAAGGCGGACCTTTGCATAAAGGGTGATTGAAATGGACTAGGATTGAAAGTAAATACAATGAGTGCATTTACATATTTGATCTACAAATATATGTAATTGACTTCCTAATGGATCCGATGCAAAATTTTGCAACCAAATAAGTATTTTTTTTATTTGACTGTTCCCACCAATACAAACCAACTAATAATGGGTACAAAACATCTACCTTAGCTTGTGTGGATGAATTTTTATTTGTCCATAAATTTAACTTGAAAATCTGTGTTTTAGACGCCGAAAGTAGCTTTTAAGGAGCCAAATCAATGCCATAATTCTTTTAAACGGGTAGCCAAAATTGTTGGACATTTTCCACTTTCTAACAAAATTCACTACCTCTTTAACATTGCTCGAGTGAAAGCTTTCTAGGGTAATGTTAGAACTTATCAACCGATCGGTAAAAATGTTGATTTAATCGATTAATTAAGTGGCGAGATTAAACCAATAAGATACGGTACCCAATGAAAACAAAAGCATCTTAACCAAACACTAAAAGAGTCTAGACTAAGATCTCATACAACCTGTAACATCCCCTATTTTCCACATATCAGGTGACTAGCGCGTAAGCCGAAGATAAGGGACACCAAAATTATACCATTCTAAGCATGGCAAATCTAAAATCATCCATAACAGTTTATAAAATATGCAAATAAATGAGAAAATAAACATGAGCCTTAAAACTGAATACATAAAAAAGAATAAGTCTCCACAATATTACATGTCTCAAAAAGTAAATGTGAGAGTGTGGCTCTCGACGGTAGATACCCAAATAAAAACTAATTCTCCTAATTAACGAAAAAAAGGTTTGTTAATTTATTATTATAAAAGGGATCAACAATCCAAAAGTCTATGTGACAAAATATTTTACCAAATTTTAGAATCTTCAAGTTTTATCTTCTTATTTAATAAAATGATTCTAAAATATGCAAAAAAGGTAAAATAGGCACAAGACTGGATGTACGAGGAAAAAATTCAATAACAAAAAAAATCTCGGGCCTATAAGAATGACAACTACACTATGGTAGAGTTTTATAACTTGCAGAAAGATACTTTCAATTCCATGATGATACAACTGACTAGACACCCTTTATCACCATATTCTCCATAGACAGTGCTAACAATAGGAGTACACTACACAATCACAACAGGTTTTGGTCCGTAACCAATCCCTTATCTTTGGCAAAAATTTCTTCTTTAAAGTTGAAGAAACTTTTTTTCCTAGACGGAACTTTCAAGAAAGTAAGATGATAAACATATGATTTTTGAAAGGAATCCTATAGATATGTGTGTTAGCGTGTTTGCCAAGGTGTGATGATTTAAATCTCAAAACGATTTTTTTCAAGCCATGGAAGAGAAAATATTTACTCACTAATGAAGATTGGATTTTCAGCATAAGGTGTGAAAATTTACCTCTATTAGAAATAATGTATTTAAAGATCTCAAAGAATAAGAGAGAAAAAATGTTCTCTAAAATATATGATATGTTTTTATCAACAAAATTATTTTTTTAAAGCTCTCACTCTTGGTTTGGAAGAGTAAACAACATATTAACTTATAGCCTTTGATTTTGAAAAGAGTTAAAGGCCTAAATGTTTGGTGTCACACTATTAAGGTGTCAAATAGTTACATGAGGGTCTAAATTACCCAAAAATTTATACTTGACACACTAGTCAAGAAGATCATAAGAAAGATCTTATGCAAAAGTGACGTATTGGTGCTATCAGATACATTGTAATACCTCATATTTTTATGTGTGTTATTTAATTATGAAAGCTTGGGGAAATTAATTCTGCTTGCTTATTGTGATTGGAGATGTCATTATTTACATTTTTTATGTATTATTTAATTTGGATTTAAAATTAGATTTTATGTATGTTAATTTAGTAATTGATTAAGTGATATTTGGACTCGTAGGTTGATTACTAAATATCTGAGTTATTAGATATTTGATACTCGGATTTTAGGATGCGTTGAATGTCCATTAGTAGCTTAAAATGATGGGTTTTAGGACTATTGGGTTATTATAGGGATTGGTTAAGGTTTTAAGTCATTTGGAGGTTATTTTGGGCTCTTTTAGATGCGACCTATTTGAGGACCAAGCCTAATTTCGTGGATTAAGGGTTTAATGAGTCATTACGGATCTTATAAGTCATATATTACACTTGGGAGGCACCTTGACACTAGAAAGAAGGATCTCAAGGTGGAGAAGAGGAATTAGGAGGATCTTGACATGGTTTTCTCTATAATTTGATTAAGGGAGTTTATCAAGAATTTGATTATATTTGCTTTTGGTTAGATTATATCTATCCATTTAAATCTAAACCCAATCATGTTTGAATCAAATTTTAGATGATATATAGTTCATTTTCATAATTAATCTAATCAAGATGTTAAGTAGGTTAATTTCCCCCTTATATTGAATGATTTCCCCATGAACTTGAATTGAAATTGTTTGAAAAGTGTTAGAACTTGTTTATATTGAAAATACTTTAAAATCCCTACGATTAATTGATTAAATCCATTGAAATTCCAAGTTAATTGGAGTAGTTGATAAAATAAGGGTTCTTGTGATTTAATTTGAGATTTCTCTTTTAAATCTTCATAGAACTTATGTAATTGTTGTTAGAATTAGGTTACAATAATATATGTGAAGTGGCTTTGATGTTTGGTTGTTGGCTGGGGCTTGGATGAAGCTTGGGCATCCATTAATGATGTTTTAGAAAGATAATTTGGGTTTTGTAGAAAATGAATCTCATAATAAGGAAAACGTCAACCTACGGGGTGATCGATCAATCTATGCTAAGTATCGATTGATCGACCACCCATAATTGTAGAAAATTAAATTACGAACGCGTGGATGCTGGTTTCATATTATTTTGATTTTTTTTTAATTTATTATGAATATGTTACCAAGAATGAGCGAGGATGAAATTCTAGGTTGGTGATTTTGATTTGGGCTTTGTTCTGTGATTGGATTGTTGGATTTTGAGGCTTAAGGCTAGGATGGGTTGGCCTTTAGTTTTTTTTTAATTATAGAATAGAGTGAATTATATTGCTTGAGGTTTTGAAAATTGGGTTCGGGTTATTTGGGTGTTTAGACCTCAGTAGGTTTATGGTAGTCGTATTGTGTAGGATATATTAGTTGAAAATTCAAGAGCAGAATGGGTTATTAAATGGGATTTTGGAAGGGTTGATACCTATACGTATAGCCTCCAGAGATTGGTCTAGGATTATATAAGATTTAATATAGTTATTGTGTGTATTTTTAGTATGTTGGGTGTGAAACTATAACTCGAATTTGGAAGGCCTTAGGAAGTATGGCTAGTAAGATGTAGATTCAGATAGGAGTAATAAGTATACTAACTTTTAATAATCTGGATTATTACGGATGACTCAATAGTGATGTGTTTATAAATGGTATGTTAATTTAACCCATTAGTGATAGTGATCGATATATATATATATATATATATATATATATATATATTTATTTATTTCAACCCGTTAGCGAGGGTTATATTCGATTGGGTGGTTTATGTTCAATGCATACCATGTGTGAGTGCTTGTGGTGAACATACCATGAGGGATTCCATTACGGGTCGCGTGCGACATCGACCACGATGGTACCTCGGTAAGGAGATGAGTTTTCCACCATCATTTTTATCCCGGGTCCAACGCCTAGGCACCTATGTCCTGAGGTGGTTTCACAGGGATATTTCATCGTATAGTCTTGGGTATGGTCGGCTATACTAATGATGGGTAGGTGTAGTGATTTATCCCTCGGTTATGAAGAGGACTTAGGTTTGGTATGGCATAAGACTATATCTAGTACACACGAGTGATCCACGGGGACGATTGGAATATGCCTTCGTTATGTGTCGACGTATGAGTAACCCATTTTTTATACATGCTAGGGCTTTAGCTATCTATGGATCTTAGACATAAAGATTGTCTTTATCCTACCTGATGTGATTATATGTTGTGGTATTAGATGTGTATACTTGCTATAGTGATGTAGACCTATATAGTTATGACACAGGATTTATGTGTTAACTATACTAGAGATGTATATATTACTATGTGGCATGCGATGGCCATGTACGAATAAACATGAGATTTATAATTTAAGCCCGTGTGTGGCACCTTGGTTATTTGGTGGGACGTATCACAGGTTTGAGACTACCATATTTTATATGATTCACAATGAAAGAGATTTACCTAATGTTGAGAAAGTAAAGGTTAAATAATTGAGAGATAAAACTTTAACCACATGGGCTACATGTGGGTTCAGGATTAGAATAACATGTTATTTTAGGTTATTGGGTTGGGTAACTGGTAAAGTAACATCCACTAAAAGACGAGAGAAAGATGTGTAGCTATAATGTAGCCCAAATCCAGTTATAATCTTATTCTCCATAAACTTGTTGTTTACGTTGTTGTTATATCTGTGTTTTCACAGGTCTTAGATCATTGTTCTTGCCATTGTTAGAGTTAATAGTTGGAGGAACACCTCTAGTGATATTTTATCCTTTATTCCTAGGATGTAGTACTAGATCAGGATCACACATTCATTCTTGTATTGTTTTACATTTACAGTAGGATTGCATGTCATATAGTTGACTCCCAAGTCAACTTTTTATACATATTGTATTGGTATCAGAGTTGGATTATTATATTAATGGTGATTGGCATCAGAGTTGTTTTGTGTTGGATTATTATATTAATGGTGATTGGCATCAGAGTTGTTTTGTATTGCTCATTATTGCGTTATCTCATTTTATTATTTGTTCAGATTTTAGTTATTTCATTATGCTGAGGATGATACCAAATATTTTTGATTCCCATGATTTTCATTTTATACTTGATCAATCTATTTATGAATTTTATGGGATGTCATACGCGTGTCACCGCAGGTTCGCTACAGTTACCCATTGTGTCGTTATGGCGAACCTGAAGTGATCTAGGTCACTCTAAAGTTCAAACATTTTGCAGAGGGACACAAGCAACCAAAGAAACAATGTCACTGTAGTGAGGAAATATGATGCTGGAATGCCGCTATGACAAGACTTCTGACACTCTTGTTCAGATGTTTTGAACATGAACAAAAAGTACCACCGACAAGTTTTCGCTACAGCGAGGAAAACCATCACAATGACAAAATTATGGGGAGGTAGGTTGCACGTGTGTCCAGAAAAGTTTGTCCAGTTTTCCTTAGAAAGATTTTCAAATTGAGTTTTTAGTGAAACTCTAAGTATGGTTGTTTCACACATGAACATCTATACTTAAATACACAAAAGAAGGCAATTTCTTTATACAATAGATTTGTCTATACGAAGAATATATTTGCATGTGTATTTAACAAAATTACAAAACCAAGGTCAATTAAAAAAATATTTTTCAATTATAGAAACAGATTAACCAAGGTGAATTTAATTCCGTTTTGTCTTATACGTCTCCTAAGTGGTGTACTTGAGGTTCGACATTGAGTGAATTCGGTTCGTTGATGAGACTTTCTGGTGAGATCTTAGAAAAAGACTCAAACATGTATTAGTCAAGTAATTTAGACGATCTATCCTAAAGAGCACAATGAGTATACTATAATCTTACAACCTCCCCCTTTTTCGAATTCCAAGATAAAACATAAAAATGAGAAATTACAAGGAAACGAAGGAAGTCGCCGCTCGACGCCCTCAAAAATACTCCTAGAAACAAAAGAAAAAATAAATGAAACATATGTTGAACCTGCAGCCCATCAGTATCATCAATTTTCTAGCTCAAAAGCATCTTTCGCAAAGGGAAAATACGGATCGAGTTTCTAGAAACAATCCCCCCGACATCACCCTGTGCCACCTCCACTACCGTCGGCGTCACCCTAAGCATGTGATCCACCTCTATCTGGGTTCCCTCACAATTTATCCCCAGCAGATGCTGTACATCACTGGGAGTAACTGTTATCTCCAAAACCCAAATGAAAGGTGTGAGTAGTATCCCACCACCTCACTCCCATAGTGCATAGAGCAGTCGTTAAACGAGGCATCTCATCCAAGGTAGATGCCACACTACCAAAACCAGCAGAAGAAACCACCCAGTGCACCATCGGAGGAAGGTGATCCCACACATTTTTAAATCTTGTCATCCCCTAAGAGCGAAGACTTGACATGGCGATATCAGTTTGTCAAAAGAAAAACCTCTTGTCAAAAATTGAAGAAACAGAGAAAATGAAAAAGAAAAATGCGAAAAGGAATAATAAAGGTCATGTGATACTTACATAACCGTAAGGGTTCCTCATCCTAGACGATCGATGGTGCGCAGGCTCATGCATAAGATTCTGCCCATTGGCAATGGGCTCAAACAAATCAAAAGTATTCTTGTTGCCCAATACTAAAGGCATCATGGCCCGCCACTCCAAGTGCACCCAGTCATAAATACCTATCCATTCCATGTGGGCCTCCCTACTTCTAAAATCCTCGATTTCTTGGAAAATAGGAAGGGGAAAGCCTAAGAAATGATTGAAGAAAGAAAGAGCAGAAGAAATGAAAGCCAGAAGCTGTGAAAAATGAAGAGAACTCGCCCCTTTTTATAGGAGGCTAAGGGGCATGCCGATCGGCAGTCCCCTGACATCAATTGATCGACACTGTCTCTTCCCCTACCCTAGGCAGTCCAAAAGACCATGCCACTTATGTTTGGCAACTCCCACAACCTGCCGATCGTCATCCCCTTGAAAGTTTGTACAAAAAATCCTAGAAAATGCCAAAAAATTTCCAGAAAATTCCTAAAATTGCCAAATGAATTTTGGAACAATTCTTTTCCAAAAAAATCATTTTTCAAAATCCCAAGTCCCTAGCCGGATTAAAACCACCTTTTATTCCCAACATTAAAATCTAAGAAATTAGCACATCCATTAGAGAAGACCCGAGAACTTCATCTTCAGCAAAATCAAGTGCCTCCTCAAATTCTCGAACTCTTCCCAAGAAGTTTTTAAAAACATTCCCCCATCGGAATCCCAAAAGCTCAAGTCATCCACTCTTTCCCCAGAAGAACTACCAAATCCAGCTTTCCTAGTGAAGCTAAAGTCCAATCAAATATCTCGTTCAGGCAGCGTCTCAGAGAAACGCATCCACAGTGGAATTTCTAGACTAAACTTTCTCCTAAATGCATCCACCATTCAGCTCCTTAGCAAAGATATATTCTCTAAAATGGACATAATCCCCAAATAAATGCCTTTTCCCCAAAAAAGTCTACAAAATTCAAGATTACCCAGGAAAGCTATCCCATTTAAGGTCGTCAGAATTGACCTCGATCCTTAGAATTGGTTTCTCCCACTTAAGGTCATCAAAATTGACCATGAACCTCAGAATTGGTTGCTCCCTACTTAAGGTCCTCAGAATTCACCCCAACCTTCAGAATTGGTCGCTCCTCACTTAAGGTCCTCAGAATTGACCTCGAACCTCAGAATTGGTGGCTCCCACTTAAGGTCCTGGTAATTGACCTTGACCCTCAGAATTGGTCGCCCCCACTTAAGGTCCTCATAATTGGCCTCGACCCTCAGAATTGGTCGCTCCCACTTAAGTTCCTCAGAATTGGCCTCGGCCCTCAAAATTGTCGCTCTCCACTTAGGTCCTGAGAATTGACCTCGACCCTCAGAATTGGTCTCCACCACTTAAGATCCTCAGAATTGACCTCGACCCTGAGAATTGATCGCTCCCCACTTAAGGACCTCAGAATTGACCTCGACCCTCAGAATTGGTCGCCCCCACTTAAGGTCCTCAGAATTGACCTCGAACCTCAGAATTGGTCGCTCCCCACTTAAGGTCCTCAAAATTGACCTCGACCCCCAGAATTGGTCACTCCCCACTTAAGGTCCTCATAATTAACCTCGACCTTCAGAATTGGTTACCCCCACTTAAGGTTATCAGAATTAACCTCGTCCTTCAGAATTGGTCGTTCCCCACTTACGGTCCTCAGAATTGACCTCGACCCTCATAATTGGTTGCTCTCCACTTAGGTTCTCAGAATTGACCTCGACTTTTAGAATTGGTCGCTCCCCACCTGAGGTCCTCAGAATTAACCTCGACCCTTAAAATTGGTCCCTCCCATCTTAGGTCCTCAGAATTGATCTCAAACCTCAGAATTGATCATTCCCATCTTAAGGTCCTTAGAATTGACCTCAACTCTCAGAATTGGACGCTCCCATCTGTAGGTCCTCAAAAATTGACCTCGACCCATAGAATCATCCATCCCCAGCATTACCTCAAGTCCTCAAAAATGGCCTCGACCCTCTGAATTGGTCATCATCGTCCCTTTAGGTCCGTAGAATCAACCTCCTTCCTAAAACATCATGTGGTGTCTATTCGACGACTTTCACTTGTTCTAAGATCACCCGTTGAGGGGATCTGTAGACCCTAACTAGGAACCCTATAAGTATCTCCTTAGGTCCCTAGCACCGCCCCAATTCATTATAAAACCTAGGTGGTACTCCGAGTGCTGATTTAGAGGCCATCGGGCACTCTCGGGTCCCATTTGACTCCGATCAACTCTATCGTCAAAGAAAAAGCTCATTGAATATTCAAATGTCTCTGAATCCCCTTTCCAACGGTTTTTCCTATGACGAATCGACATAAGGATTCAAACGAACGGACCATTTTACTATCGAAAATCAATCTAAAGACCATCGGGTGCTCCCGGCCCCAGTTTGACCCTAGTCAAACTCATCATCAAAGTGAAATATCAATGGACCCTCAAAGGGAACTAAATCCACTTTCCAATGGTCCACCCTATGTATAAAATAGCATAACCGTTCGAATGAACGATCTATTTCCCCCTAAAATTGATCCAAAGGGCCCCGAGAGCTCTCGGGCTCCGTTTTACCATGGGAAACTCTTCAGCTTAAATGATACTGAATGAGTCTTCGATGGGCACTGTATACCCTTTTCAACGATCTATCCCGTGTGTGGATCAGCCTTACGGTATGGACAAATGACCCATTTTACCCCAAAAGGTCATCGAGCGCTTTCGGGCCTCAGTTGACCAAAGTCAATTCTCTGAACTGAGAAAAATCGAAGTGCCTCACATAACCTTTCCAATGGTCCACTTAGTGCGTAATTATGACTTACGGTTTGGATGAACGGTCCAATACTGTTTGACAATCTCCCGCTCAAAGGATCGACGAGCACTTCTGAGCCCCGTTTGACCCAAAGTTAACTCCCGGACCCGGGAGCAACCTAAAGGAATCTTGAAGATCTCTAAATTACCTTTCTAACGGCATAACCCATATGCGATTTAGATTTTTGGATTGCGTTCTATGACCTTTTTTGGAAAAATCTTCACGAGACTATCGAATGGCAGGTCCATTTCCCTGCCTATCGACAGTGTGTATAGAGTCACCTGCCGATATGCAGGGCTAGGGGTATGCTGATTGGAAGATCCCTACCCTAAAAAATGAGAGAGTGATATCACTCCCAAGGAAGACCCCAGATCCATCGATATCAGTGATCTCAACAACATTCTCTTGCAATCAACGAAGTTTTCTTATGTGAAATTCCTTCCCATATTTCATTCCCATCATGTTCATACCCAATTTAGAAAAATATCCTTCTCTCTCATCCAACATTCATCCCAACATTCAAGGGAACTCATCAATGATCAAGATCAAGCCTCAATTCTCCAAAGAAGGTCTAAACATTCTCCTCTCTCGTTAAATTTTTTTATTTTCTCATTAGTTACATAAATTCTAATCTAGTTTTTTTTAGTTCATACACATTAACATCTTATCCTTTATTAGTTATATTGAATATACTCTATTTTCTATAAAAAAAAAACAAAGAAAAATAGGATTACCCCTATAAATTCCAACGGGATTATCCATCATAATTTCTAAAAACTAAAAATACATTTTCCATAGACACCCATTTAATAAATTCCCGTTTAAATATATGGGATAAAAAACACCCTTTTGTCGCATGCGAAATATGTGGACTTTGATGCCTTTATAGGCTACATAGGCATTTCGGGCTAAAACTCGAGACTTGAATCCAATTTTTCCATTTTTCTATGTGCATCCTTTTCATTTATACATTACTCTCTCTCTCTCTCTCTCTCTCTCTCTCTCTCTCTATATATATATATATATATATATATATATATATATATATATATATCATATTTGTGATTCATATCGGTGTTTTATCTAACAAATATTATCGTTTCATTATAACGATCAATATCTTGATAAATGCATACATCGTATTTTCTAAATATTATTTTGGGAACATTCCTATGGATGACTTCACTCTATCTTTTCCATGATATGAGTTAGGAGATTACGATCTCCATTTATATATACACGCACACACATTTAATAGAGACGTTAAGGGAAATAGTAACACAAGCCCATGAGAGACCGAAAGGGGTGAGATGGGTGCCTAACACATTTTCATTTCGTAACTTAGCCCCGAACCTTTGAACTATTAGTTTTGTAAGCATCAGTTTGTATTTGATGCCGCTCTCTCGAGGTGACGACATGTTATTTTTCCTATTTTGTGCAAAATAGGTTGGCGACTCCATCTCTTTATATCACCCTATATCGACGACGACCGAATTGCTCGTAGAAAAAGGCGCGAGACCTATAATCTATAACATAAGAGAATATAACCATTCGAATATAATCAAACATCAACTGAAGTCAGACTACTAGATAAAATTTGACTCGACTCAAAAGTAAATAACGTAAAGATAGTGATCACATGACACCTACATTGCATATGATAAGAAATGGAAGAGGATTCATGTAACAAGAGCAGGACTTAGGTGACAATGACGACCTAGGTCGTGATGAGTAAATTCGACCACAACGTTAACAACAAATTTACAAAGAGTGAGAATATAATTGAGTTTGGGATAAAATATAACATGAACGTTCCTCTCGTATTTGGATGGATTTTAAGTTATCCAAACATAAACAAAGCTAAATATAGCAAGCATTTAATATATACCCCAAATGAATTCCATAATTAATTATTATACGTATCAATTAAATATAATTAATGATTTAATAATAATGCAACTTTGTACATCTCACGTATATGAAAAGAAAGCGAAAGACAATTTATACATCTGGTGTCTGTACAAGCACAATGCGAGTCACATACAACATAAATGGGATACATTCAACCCTGTACATAACCAAGGCATATTCTTGTTGTCTTTGGAGATCCCTCCACCAATTTTATCACTTATATTGACTGCATCAGTTGAACTTGTACGGTTCCATCTTGTTCGACCAATGTTGTGTTACCATATGGAAAAACAAATGATTAATAATATATAATATAACATATATAATCAAATTACTAATTGAATAAATTAATAGCTACCCATCAACTGGGCGGTGCAGCATCTCAGAAACCCCTCTTAAATAGTTGCAAAATCTTGGGCAAGCATCTGGATATTTATCAAAAAACTTTTTCTCTATGTGTTTGATGTTAAGCCCTGCTCCCCCATGCACCTATTTTAAAAAGGAAATTTAATAAAAGACAATTCAAATTTCATTTTAGTAAGTATAAAATATTATATGTATGAAATGAAATGTTCAAACTTAACTAGAGACGAAAAAACTAACCGAAAGTTATAAACACTTAAATTGCTAGTTGTAGACGAATGCACTTATAAAACCAGGTAGTATCTTTCTCTCTCTCAAATGATTTGAGTATTTGAAATGGTTATGGGAGTTCAATAAAATAAAGGCATGCCTTATATAGTTTCCATTTGGTGGGAAATACATTTAATCATGATGTGTACCATCATTATTGGGAAAGACAAATGACACAGCAGGTTCAGAGAACTGATGGATACGCTACCCCAGACGCACGTAGTGATCATGTGGAATGACGATCCAATTTGATTGATACATGTCAGTCCATTGTAGCAATTATAATAAATACCAAATGCATCTACTCGTCATAGACGAATAAAATTGAAAGACGATAAAATTTCTACGAAGTCAAACAAATCCAACTACTTAACACTCCAGCCATTCATTCCTCATTACCTGCTACTCTGACCTGCTACCTAATACTCTAATTATGAATGGAGTCTTGGCAAATTTTTTTGTACCATTATATGGGACACTAGATAGACCAATAAAACTGTGACCCCTGTCATTAGAAGGTGTTCGTCTTAGTTGATAAACCTCTTATTCTGGTTGGCTCATCAATAGTTCTGCTCAACTGGATGATTACCAATGTTAGCTGATATCGTTAGTGGATTCTATTAAGGCAGAAATATGTCACGTGGGGGAATGTAAACAGTCCTACTCACACCAGTATACATGTTGATTATTCCACATGATGGCCCACCTTTTTAGTAGGTTGTAACCAATTCATCATTAATCATATCTTAGAATATAAAAGGTCTACCTGCCTAACCTATAAAGGCTTTTTACCTCTCCAACCACTCTCTTTCTCATACGTAACTACTTATAAATAAAATTCAATTCCAGAGAATAAGGGATCCTGTTAGGACAAATTTCCAATTGAGTCAATTTGTAAGTGTTGGCTTAGTTCCAGATAAAACTATTTGAGTCATAGGATAGAAGTTTGTAACCTTCAAGCATATGACATAGTTGAAGACGTAGGGGCCAAGCCTAAATTGAAGATATCATCATTATCGATTTTCATGCCATGTTTAACGTCATCAACCTTTAAAGTTTTCTATGATCTCTAAAGGTATGAATGCATATGATATATATAGAGCATTGGATTTATTTTTTATTGGGTGTCATTTTTTAACTAAATGATGTTTAAAATGATTTTTTTTTAAATTTCAAGAAAAATATTTTTTTCTGAAAAGTCGTTCGAACGAAATTTAAGTCTCGTTCAAATGCGATCCCTGGGTTGTTCGAACGAGATATCACAGGAGTTTTTCTCTGCAATCTTGTTCGTAATATTGTACGATAAAGTCATTCGAACGACATTCATTTCTGTAATCTCGTTCAAACGAGATAACAGAGTCGTTCGAACGATCGACAGTTTCCAACAGTTTTTTAAAGAACTCCCCACTACCTTTTTAACCATCTTTTTTGTGCGAGAATGGACTTTTTTCTCCAGACTTTTGAGAGCCATTTTGCTGCACCCTGAGAGAAGAAATACTTATCCAAAAGTCCCATTTGTGGTGTTAATTTTTAATGGTTTAATATTCAAGCAAAAACTAGTTTACACACAATAGTTTATTTTGATCCAAGTATCAATATATATATATTTTCTTTGAGATCATCATTTTGGCACCGGGTATCATTCTTTACCCAAAAGGAGAAATTTTCCTATGGAGGATTCTGTTGTGTTGATTCGTGGTGAACATACGGAGGAGGACTTCGTGTGTTGACGGTTGTTGTGCCCCATCGGGTGAATTCTGAGATGAAGGTGGATTCTGGAGTTATCGACTAGGCGAAGGTGGATGAAAGAAGAAGCGTCAAGGCTTGAGAGGGCGTCAAGTTGTTGAGTAAGTCTTTCTGTCGTGTCTTTTGTAAAACCATACTTAGTGGACTTGTGACTAGGCCATCCGAGATTTTTCCCATTGTAGGTTTTCCTCGTACATCGTGGCATTGTGATTGCATTTATTTTATCTTGCAAAAATCACCTAGATGCATTCTTAGGTTTAAAAAGATTTTTTATTTGTTTAATCACGACTTTTGTGTAATTTGGTGCAAATTTTGTATTGGGTAATTTTAGTTCAATTTAATTCAACTGGGGTTTAATTAATTTGACACCATTCACGTTTGGTTTGTTTGGCCTATTTTAGAACTTGAATTAATTTTTGTTTAAAAAAAACTTAAATATTTGTTTAATCTCATTTTATTTTTGAAAGAAATCTAAATTTTCGAATATTCTATGAACCATCACATTTGAATTTAAAAATTGGCATATTAATTTAAGATTGGTATCAGAGAGGGAACGCTAATTTATTGTGTTAAGATCAATTTTTGGTTTAAATATGGAAAATATATCTTTTTCAAAATTTTCTATTTTTGATGGTTCCAACTATGTGTATTAGAAAGTGCGTATGAGTTCGGCACTTAAATCGTTTGATAAGAGGGTTTGGCAATTGGTTGTTAAAGGGTGGTCCCCACCAACATATCTAGAAGGAGAATTTTGTATACCTAAACTCGTAGAAAGATGGAGTGATAATGAGTTTAAACTAGCAAACTTTAATTCCCGACGTTTAAATGATCTTTTTAGTGCAGTCAAATCGGAGGATTTTCACCGAATGATGACGTGTGAAACATCTAAGGAGGCATGGTACATACTCTAACTCACCCATGAAGGTACAAATGTCATTAAGTCTTCTAAACACCAAAATCTCGCCACTCAATTTAAAACCATTAAGATGCTAAAACGTGAGACTTTTGACGAGTTCTATGTGAGATTATTCGATAATGTGAATTCATATTTTAATTTGGTAGAAAAGATACCTGACAACCATGTCGTAAAGAAAATTTTGAGGTCATTACCCGATAGATTTTTTCCATTGGTAACTGTTTTTAAATTCTTTAGGAACTTTAAACTCTACGGAGCTTGAAGAGATTTTAGTTGACTTACAAACCTATGAACTTGACATGCTTCCCACCAGAATGAGAAGAATAAAGATAAGGGCATAAGTTTGAAAGCTCGGAAGGAGAAAACACCTGTTTCGATTAATGAGTTTGACATCGACTTCGATGATATGGCTATGTTTGCTAGGAAGTTTAGAAAATTTCTTAAGTTGAATAAAGATAATCTTTAGGATGATTATAAGAAATTTGAGAAGTCTAAGAATAACAAAGTCGAGAAACTCCCTAAAATTCGTAATGACGATCATAATAGGGATGAGTCGAATAGATGTTATAGTTGTGTGGGTTATGGCCATAGGGCATTCGACTGTCCCACTAAACTAAGGAAGGAGGCTAAGAAATCGATTTCATATAATGGAACCCTTAGTGATAGTGAACCGGAATAAGGATACGATTCCCCCATAGAGCATAATTTTATCGCGTTCATGGCATGTGAGCGATAGTAAAAAATCTTTCATTGATGATAACTTAATAGATGACACTTCTAAGGCCATTGTTTGTGAATCCCACGAGGTTGATGGTAAAGAGAGTGGAGAAGAGAGTGAGAATGAAGAAGAGAAGGAGGAGAGTGAACTTCAAGTAGCCTTTCGTGAGTTATATGCAGAGTTGTTGAAATTAAAAAGGGAAAACTTGAAGTTTGAAGCTAAAATGAGGGAACGTGTCATAGGTAATGATGAAAGTGTTTTAATTGAATATCTTACGGCACGTGAGAGAACTCTTCCAGAGAAGCTAGAGTATGTTGAAGGTGAGAGAGATAGTTTTTGAGGTTTAATGGAGACTATAAAGAAAAAGATTCTTATGTTTAAAGAAAGCAGGAGTTTATTTTAGTCTAGAATAGTGGAGCTTGAAGAAAAAATGAGAGATTCAAGTCCAGTCAAATTTGATTTGGAGTGTAGGTCATAAAAATTAGAAAAAGTCTTAGGCACCGTCCAAATCAAAGATGACATGTGTGGTATTGGCTTCAATACTCAAAATTATTTAGATAATAAATCCAAAACCATGAATTTGAGAGAATTGTCTAGGAACACTAGAAAAGGTCAACCCTTAGGTAATACTTCTCACCGTGTTTTCCCTTGCACACATTATGGTTAGAAGGTTCACCTTAGGAGGTTTTGTTTCGACCTTAGAAATGGTCCTAGGAAGTCAAAGGGTAGAGCCCCCAAGATTACCAAATCCCGAGAGCGTCATGTTTCACTCATGTAGGTTAGGAGATCAGATTTAGAGGCTTTACATGATAGGCTATATAATTCTCATTTGCTTGCACATGATTCCTACCTTGCTAAATCTAAAGGTTGATTTTGTTAGCTTTGTGTACATAAACTTGCCTTTGTGCTTCATGATAGATTCTTTCTAGATGTATGTTTGTTTTTCTTTTTCTAGTATGTGTTTCATCATATATATTTTGCTAGAATTATGACATGTTTATCTTTTGTATTTTCTTATTTTTTTGGGTATTATTTGAAAAATACAAAAGATTTTATTTGTCTTTTGAGTTATTTTTATTTTTGGGTTTGTTGAAAATTTGGAAAATTCAAAAAGTTTTTATAGTGTATATTTGAGTTTTACACATTTTTTGTGGCATACACTTGTGTTTGAATCTTATATCACTCCCCCGCTTCCACAACATCTTACATTTTTTGTAGCATACACTTGTATGACCTAAACAAGAAGTCTAGATGAAACTGAATGGAAAGGATAGATTCATCTACTGCAAGGACCTACAGCTTCCACAACAGCTGCAGCACATCAAGCAATCTAAATCTCTAAATCTGATACTCCTGTGGCTGAGCACCTGATATAATACATATACATAGCAAAAGAGAGAAGAGATACAAGAAACGGGTCAGAGCCCGATGTGTAAAAATGATTTAGCAAGTATTTAAATCTGGTTCTTAAAACAAGTCTTATACGCATGTTAGTTATCGAACTCTCACATGAGTTTCTCACCTCTCATCTATTGTGCACGCCTAACGTACATCTAATCTCCCCTAGTTATACCTCCCAGTCTAACTAGTCATAAACCATACTAATACTAACTATGTTCACTAGTAGTATTCCCGTATCGCCCATACAATACGCTATTCAGATAGTTTATCTCACATACTAAGTTTCATTATTCACCGTTTGAATGGTCAATCTTTTATTCACTAAGATTATTTTACTTATCATTTTCATTTTATCTACTACTCTCACAAAGTATAAAGTTACCCAAGTACGCTCATACATATATATAGTCTCATCATCCCTATATGTATACACTAATCCTGCACCCTTAGGTTAAGACCGCTTGGTGCAATGTAATAATTATTATTATTACCAAGTCTACTAATTTTCACACATTAGCAATATTCACAAGTCCATATATATATATATATATATATATATATATATATATATAGTCACATCATCCCTATACATATATATATACTAATCCTGCACCCTCGGCTAAGACCCATTAGTGCACATATCCAGAAAATCATGCATCCCCGGGTTAACACCCATTAATGCACCTATCAAAAATAATTCAGCACCTCCGGGATATCACCCATTAGTGCGCCTAACAATAGAATATTGCATCCCCGGGTTATCATCCATTAATGCGCCTATCGATATTAATCCATCACCCCCGGGTTATCACCCATTAGTGCGCCTAACAATAATCATCCTTGTACTCCCGGGTTATCACCCATTAGTACACTTAGCAAAATAGTTTCGGCACCCCTGAGTTATCACTCATTAGTGCCCTTAACAATAATATCCCATAATAGGCATACACACATCCTATTATAATTTATAGGTATTTCTCCAACCTACATATATACTCCCATACATATTTTAACCTCATTACTACGTATAGTATAAATAATTAGATTACTATATCTCTCAAAATCTCCAAGATACATTCTTTCTATACCGAAATAATTAAAGTATTAATTCCCACATACTTTTCCCAAAATTCTTTCTTATTTGAATTTACTATTTGGTAGTTTCTCTCACTCCAATAAACCAATAAACTCCAAACTGGGCTCTAAGTAAATTTTCAGAAATTCACCCTGTCGTTTGAACCAGAATGACATGTCATTCGAACCACTTTCAATGTCGATCGAACGACTTCCACATGTCATTCGAACCACTTCGCGCGAGATTCCCATCTCGTTTGAACCACTTCGCGCGAGATCGCGCGAGATTGCACTGTTCGTCTTCTTCACCAAACTTCAGCATTTTTCACCATTTTTGAACCTAAAAACCTCTAAGATTCAATTCCAAACAACTCATCATCAATAGCCATCAACCCCTAACAGGCTATAGATCATTTTTATCATCCTAGGATCCTTAATTCATCATTAATCATCATAATTACATAAAACCCCCAAATTAATTCACATGAACCCTAGTTTCCAAAATTCCAATTAAAGAACCTAATCAACCCAGATTCGTTCATCAATATATAATCAAATTCCGTGATTAATCCTCTACATACATGAAGGAATTCCAACCACTAATTAAACCACTCCTTAATCATAATCTAAATCTCCAATTTTCACCCAATTAACATATAAATCATGATTAATTCCACTGATACTAACATGAGCATGATTATTGCTAAAAGAAAGCAAGTAATAAACACTTGCCTCGAATATGACGGTCTGATCCGTTGGTGATGTTGGTATATACGCGTTCCTCTCTTCTCGATCTATGCGTTGGTGATCACAGTTGTGCAAGGTGATGTCAAATGAGTCTTCTCTCTTGGAATTTGGTTCTCCCTCACACCCTCCATGGCCGTTCTAACTTCCTGTCACTTCTTAACCCTAATGGACTTTCTTGGCTTATATAATAAATCCCAATTTTCGTCCATTAATTTAGCCCAAAAATACAATTTACCATAATGCCCTCTCGGGGTGTCGGTTATGCCTGAAATCGCCCCGGGATCCAAACTAAATACCCGGGTATACTATTTTGATTATCTCGACCCTTTCAGACTCAACGACGCACTCGAAATGACCATACGCGTTTCTAAAAATAAATTCTCTTTTTATCTCAATCAATTAGTCCCAACACGACTCACACGCGTGTTAGACTTAAATTACCAAACTGCCGTATTTCTCACTTTCGATAATTTATCAAATATCATAATTCCATATTACATATCACACAATAATATTCAATAGTTCACAACAATAAGTATTAACCCTTGGCACGCTAGTTAATAATTATTTTAATCTGGATTAATAACAAATTAATTTCTCGCATTTTAATTTAATTAATCCAACAACAATAATTAATCGCATACTTATTCGCATAATAATAATTAGTCACATAATTATTTAAATCGTCAAAAATACGGGGTGTTACAGTGTCTAGAACTTTTGGCTATGAATTTCAATTCTTAAAATGTTCATTATCACACTTGCATGGAGAATTTTGATTTTGAGTTGCTTAATGGATTCTCTTTTTATATGCTTCTCACACACATGCACGAGCTCTTTTAACTTTAACTCCACATGTATATTTGATCTAAATGAGATGTTCTCCTATTAATTTTGTCATCTACATATTTTTATAACTATGAAAGATTTGTGCATGTGAGAACCGTTGCACGTGAGATTTGTTTGAATTGTATATAAAAAATATATATGAGGGAGCACGAAAAGGGCTACGGAAGGAGTGAATCCCCTTTGTGTAAAAGCCACCGTTGCTAAGGGCATAAAAAGGCATGGCATTGTAAAAAGTAACGAAGACCAACATAGTTTAGTTTGATTTGTTCATTCAAAAGAATTGAAAAGAACTGTTATTTGTGAAGGAGTTTGGATAGAAATATCAACGTGTTTGGACAATGACAATGTATCCTATGCTTATTTTGTTATGACTCTATTGGTTTGTAGAATCATCAAAATTCTAGGCTTGTATGCACTGTGCTTGTTTGTTCTTTGAGTTCACTTATCTTGTCACATGAGGCTAGATTTATCTTTGATAATGTTTTTGCATTATAATAGAACTCCTTGAACATTTTTAAGTGACTAGGTCATAATTCTTTTTGTCTCTAGTTCACACCCCTTCAGTTCATTTACCACATATTTATTTAGATACATTTATGCCATATGAGTGTGGAAACTTATTGTATTTAGTGTATTGTATGGTGTTTATACCTATATATATGTGCTTGTGTGTCTTTGGTGTCTTTTGTGTATGTATATATATGGTATCATTTGTTTTTGAGTATTTTTCTTACTATCTAGTCCATGTATGCTTTGTGTTGATATAGATATATATCTTTGGATTAGTTGCTTTTTTGTTGCCACGTTGCTTTATTGTACTTTTAACTCTATACACCAATGCATGATATACTTGTTTTTCCATTATGCTTACCCCTTGTTACATTTAGGGGGGGAATTTGTTTTCATTGGGGAGAAATGAGTTATTATATGCATTTTAATATTTATCTAATCTCGAACAAAAAGGTAGAGTAATGGTATTTAAACCTTTTAATTTGGGAAGATCTATCTTAGGGAGAGACATCCTTTCCTGGGTAGACATTGTTAAACAAAAGGGGAGAATTTAATTATGCAATTTATATTGTTATATTCCCTATGCCTTTAATGTTTTTTTAAGTGTGCAGGTTTTCAACTTAAGCGGTAAAATTTTAAAGCAAGCAAAGCGTATCAACTATGTGGCAGTCAAGTGTCTATAATTTTTTTATTTTTAGGTGGGACTGTGTATTTTTAGATGAGCTTGACGACCCATAGGATTTTTATTTTGATTTTGTCCCAGAATAGCCAAAGGGGAAGATTTGTAAGTACAAATTTCCAATTGAGTCAATTTGTAAGTGTTGGCCTAATTCTAGACAAAACTATTTGATTCATAGGATAGAAATTTGTGACCTTAAAGCCTATGACTTTTGAGTTTAAGACATAGTGGCCTAAAATGAAGATATCACCATTGTCGGCTTTCATGCCATGTTTAACGTCATCAACCTTTCAAGTTTTTCATGGTCTCTAAAGGTAAGAATGCATATGATATATATAAAGCCTTGGATTTATTTTTTTATTGGGTGTCATTTCTTTACTAAACAAAGTTTCAAATGATTTTTTTTATTTTTTTAAAGAAAAATAATTTTTTTTGAAAATTAGTTCGAACGAAATTTGAATCTTGTTCGAACGAGATATCACACAAGTTTTTCTCTACAATCTCGTTCGTATTCTCGTTCGAAAGACATTCATTTCTGCAATCTCATTTGAACGAGATAACACAGTTGTTAGAATGACTGGCAGTTTTTCAACAGTTTTTTAAAGAACTTCCCACTACCTTTTTAACCACCTTTTTAAGTAGTGCAGGGATGGCCTTTTTCTACAGACTTTTGAGAGCCATTTTTCTACACTTTAAGAGAAGAAATACTTATTTAAAAGTCCCAATTGGCGTGTTAATTTTTAATGGTTTGATCTTCAAACAAAAGCTACTTTACACCCAATAGTATATTTTGATCCAAGTACCAATATATATATAAATATTTGCTTTGAGATCATCATTTTGTCATCGGGTATCATTATCTACCTAAAAGGAGAAAGTTTCCTGCGGAGGATTCCGTTGTGTTGATTCGTGGTGAACATACGGAGGAGGACTTCATGTGTTAACGATAGTTGTGCCCTATCAGTGGATTTCGAGATGAAGGTGGATTTCAGAGTTGTCGACTAGGCGGAGGTGGAGGAACGAAGAAGAGTCAAGGCTTGAGAGGGCGTGAGATTGTTGAGTAAGTCTTTTTGTCATGTGTTTTGTAAAACCATATCTAGTGGACTTGTGGATGAGTCGTCCGAGGTTTTTTATGTTGAGATTTTTCCCAGTACATCACGACGTTGTGATTGCATTTATTTTATCTTGAAAAAAAATACCTAGATATATGCTTAGGTTTACAAAGATAAAATTTGGTTTAATCACGACTTTTGTGTAATTTGGTGCAAATTTCATATGGGGAAATTTTATTTCAATTTAATTCAAGTTGGGTTTAATTAATTTGACACCATTCATGTTTGGCTTGTTTGGCCTATTTTACAACTTGAATTAATTTTGGTTTAAAAGAAAACTTAAATATTTGTTTAATCTCATTTTATTTTTGAAAGAAATTTAAAATTTTGAATATTGTTTGAAGCATTGCATTTGAATTTAAAAATTGGTGTATTAATTTAAGATAAGGATATTTCTTCCTTTCACAATCTAAAATTAATATGCCTGATGACAAACCCTAGAGAGAACCTTGAGAGTTTGTATCCATTTTTTTCACAGCTTTTGCCTACTGAATTACATATAATTTATAAACAACACTTCACTTGTGGATATAGGCACCTCATTGGGCCAAATTATACCAAATTTAGTTTCCTTCTTTGTTTCTCATCCCTCTCTATTCATCCTAATATGTCAAGTTAGTAGAAGTAATTTCTTTATTTGTTATTATTTACTTTTAGTGTATTATAGCTAAGGCACAAAAATCCACATAATAGTTTTAGATGATAACACTAATCAAAGTCTTCAAACTTGTGGTTCATAAGGTAAATATGCATACCTTGAGTAATCGTCAATAAAAGTGATGAAGAATAATAATCACCTTTTTCCCAAATTGTCACATGTCCACATAAATTAGAATGAACCAATTTGAAAACATCTTTGGCTCAATAGACTTTATGCATGAAAGGCCTATTGATTATTTTACCTTGTAAATAAGATTCATATATTGGAAGTGCCTCCCATTCCAATGAACTCAATTTGTCATTTTATACTACTTTTTGAATTATTTTTAGATTAAAATTACCTGGAAATTGTTAAAAAAATTCTTTGTTTAACTGGAAAGGAAAATTTCACTTTATTGATCACCATTAATATTATTCACTTTAGTATTTGACATTATTGGAGATATAAGCGTTGTAATGGATAAATTATTTTCCAATGAAAATGAACATAAAATAAATTTGCAAATTTTAATAAAACCTATTCATTAAAAAAAAGTTGAATATATTCTTATTATTAAATTAAGAACAAAAAACATTTCTTTTTAAACCAGGTGCACAAAATAATTTTCTAACTTTAGTTTTTTTGTCTCCACCAAAATAAAAAACTAGACGGCCTATTGTTAATACTGTTATTTTATTCTTATTACATGTAATTAGGAATATCCCTCCTTCAAATAGTTTTTTGATTATAAGGAACCTATGCAAAGAGTTGCAAACTTGATTTGTGGCTTCCAAATATACACATCGAATTCTTATAGATCACAACACAAATTGTTCTTCTACTTTTAAGGATAAAAGACATTACCTTGCCACCTTGTCCTTTTCCTTACAGTACTAAGAAAACTCAACACCTTTTCTATCAATGTTCTATTTACATTTAATGAAAACATACGCCTTCAACGTTTTTGTTGATCCCTAAGGATTATGAACTTTTTTAATTACATTCTGTTGCACTTGAGGTTTAGACTTCTTTTTTTCTCCCATTTTGGCAATAATTTGAGGACTTCTCTGCAATCAATACCAAACATTGACTTACGATGATGTTCTAGGCTGCCTATTCCTTAATCATAATAATAGTATAATTCAGTTGGAATTTCGTAAAGTATACATGCAGCGAATAGACCCCTAGTTCACCTAAGAAGAAAATCATATTAAGAAAATGACCCCTTAGTAGAGCATCATTATAATTTTTTGGTATTACTAACTCTAGGAAATCTTCCAATTGTTGAATTCTTCGAAACATTTTTAGGAGTTCCCTCCTTTGACATGTTAGGTCTTTCACGGGTCAAAACAAGTTTATAATCCTCCACAGTTAGAACAATGTCCAAAATGGTTTTAGTCCTTGATAATGATTCAATAACACTATTTACTTTTAAGAGTAAAACAAGCACGTTGAAAGTTAAGGCCATTTTTTAAATGTAAGAATCATTATTGAAAAATATTTTCCATTAAATATGTATGGATTAATTTTTTTATTAAATTTATTTTTTCTTCCCTATATCGAAAAGTAGAATTGGTCCCATCAAGCTCCTGAATTCCAATGTGAAATAAAATTTCCCACAAGGATATTTAATATTTCAAAATGAATTACATATACATTACATCTTTTAAATATGTTATCTGGAGTCCAATATAACTAAATAACCGATCTCTTTTGGTCCCCCAATTAATGATAGTGGCTCCCTTGGGAGAATAATATTATTTATGTTTAAGTGTATACCATCAGTTCCTTATTTAAAATTAAATGCACTCGTATAAAACTTCCCCACTGAGGGGATTGAATACACTCGCATGTAATTTCAAAAATCTTTCTGTGACACCCCGCTTAATTAAATACCGGTTGATCAGTCCTTTATAAAATTTAAGACATAATATCTAGTTGGATCAGTCTTAGCATAACTGTCGAAATTTTTTTATTAATTACTAACCACCTAGTATTTAAAAAGTCAGAGGTCAAATTTTACTTTTAATATAACATGCAAAATAATTTAAACAATTAACTAAACATCCACCATCCAATAACAATCTCATAGGAATTAAAACGACATAATGAAACAAACTGACTCTGGAATAAACACTTCTAGTCTAAATCCTAAATACAATAATCTGAAATGAAATAAATCCCAACAACTGAAATATAAATGAATGAGTGAAATCACTATCTTTAAATCAGAATGGGAAATATACCCTGACTTAAATAAAAAACTTTGAATGAATCAAGGATAAATGAGGAGGCATCTAATACCGAGGTCCTGTAACTTCCATAGCGGCTACAACACATCAAATGAAAGGAAATACTATGCTTAGCGTCCCTGTGGATTGGCACCTAAATGTTTTTACAAAACAAAATACATTTATAAGAAAACGGGTTTGAGCCCGACTTGAAAATATTAAAAAATCAACAAGTGTTTAAAATGAATTAAACATTATATATTATATACATGTTAGTTCCACGTGCTCTCACTTAAGATTTTCACCCCTCAACAAATGTAATCCATTCTAGTTATGCTATTCCACTCAACTAGTTCGAATCAAGTCTCTTACTATGATCTCTAAGTCATTGCGCCCACCCGTATTACCCGAATAACACATTCTTGCATTTTCAATATTAATTAATCGAATTCAAGTATCCTATTAATCCCTTAAGATTTCACACACTTAATATATTTTTAACATCATAATCATTATGTTCTACTAAGCAACACAGTAAAATAACAAACAGGTATATATATATATATATATATATATATATATATAATATATATATATTCCACCATATAATATATACAAATATCGCACCTCACATAGGCAAAACTAACGGTGCGTACATACTATGCAATTAAGGCCCGGTACCTCACTACATAATAAGGACTGTCGATTTCGAATCTCTCAGGAACCATATTAAAACAAATTACATAAATTAGAGGCGAACATGAACCACGGTGTAATGGGTCATTCATATACCTACGCACCCATATAACCCAAACTTATGAACTCACGGATACTTCCTCATTAGATCCTATGCTCTGCTCTGAGGTACCAATCTATAATCCCCCCTGAAGGGCTCCTCGGGATAAAATTGTCCCCTTCAAGACCTCCCGGCGATAGCAAGTATGGTAGGTATGTCATACACATAAAAATCCATACAATAGCTATTCACACAACCTAAGTATTTATAAATATCGTTCAATATAAGCATACACGTAACCCATAATAGATGTCCTTAGGTCATTTCTTCAAGTATAATGTCACTCTTCTACTGGTACTAACCTTAAGTTATCATGTACCCAAATTAATTCCCAAATTCATATGATTCCCACCCATAACTCCTTCGACGATCACTTATAAATATACCATTCAATCCCATCCACAATGACACTTTCTGGGCTTTAATTATAACCCAACTGACCTTCCCTAAGTCCTATTATGTTTAATTAATCAACACTAAGAATTCTTAAAAGTTGGGATTGGATCTAACCTTAAAATAAGAACAAGTCACAAATTACAGGGGAGTCGATCGATCGACATTCTTGAGTTGATCGATCGATCAGATATTAGCCTTCGTCTTTCTGCATTTTAATCCAACGGTTTTCTTCAAAATTTAACATCAAATCCTCCATTTTAATGTCCCAAACTCCCAAATAATTTCACTAAATGTTATACCAACATAATTACATAAGCTCTAACATATTGTAATCATCAACTCATTATGGGGCCTTACTTCCTTGGATTAAATCATGAATTTCTCATAAAAACCCTAGTTCTTTAATTTCTCTTCAAGAACATCATATAACTCAACTTTAATTCGTGACTCCTAATACATGGATCATGATTTCATTTTTATTATATTTCCAGACAGTTATTTACATGCAAAACCTATCCATATTCAAGATTAAATTCTCCAAATTCATTAAATGTCAATTATTCAAGCTTTTCTCCAATTATAAACTACCATGGATAATATATGCACTGAATATTTGCAAGATAAATCACTTGCCTTTATTGGAAGTTCTGATCGTTTGAATAAGATGGTATTGGATACGATCCTCTCTTTTCGATCTACGCGTGGCTGGTGACGGTGGTGCAAACGGTGTGCCGGTGGTGGCTTTAGGGTTGAAACATCTTCTTCTTCATCCTATAATGGCCTCCTTAGCTTTTGTGAATTATAACCCTAGAAGAAAACTCCTTCCTCTGATATAACCCTTGAGTTTTCGTAGGTTTAATTATTCTAAAAATGAAAATGTCTAAAATACCCTCCCGGGGTGCCAGTTTGGCCTAAAACAGCTCCCGAGACCCAAACTAAACCCTTGGGTAGATGTTTCTAATTATCTCCACCTTTCCGGACACTTTGGTGCACTCAAAATGACCATATGGTTGACTTAAAAATAAATTACTTTTTATTTCATTAAATTGCGTCCCGACAAGACTGGCACGTGCGTTCCGACTTAATTATTATAACTGTCATATTATTCACTCACGATAATTTAATAAATTCATAATCACATATTACTTTACTCACTAAGTAATAGTCAACATAATTCACATCAATAAATACTAACTCTCGTCACGCTAGTAAATATTTATTTAAATTTAGATTAATTATAATTTAATCTCTCAATATTTAATTCAATTAATCCCATAATTAAAAATTACGAGGTATTACGTACTCCCCCTACTAACCGAATTTTGTTCTGAAATTCAGAAAAATAAAGGTATACCTAGTAAGAATAACTCTGGATATTTGTCGCGCATCTCATCCCTGTGCTCCCATGTAGACTCTTCGTCATATTGATGCTGCCACTGAACTTGTACTAACAGTACTACCTTTGACCTAAGTTTCCTCTCACTACGGTCTAGGATACCAACTGGCCCCTCCTCGTAGGAACTATCGGGTTGGAGATCAATCTCCTCTAAAGCAATATGAGTGTGGGCTAACTCATCTCGAAGGTATCTCCTCAGCAAAGAAATATGTAATATGTTATGAATCCTATGCAAATGCTCCGGTAACCCTAGTCTGTAAGCCACAGGTCCAATCCCCTCAATAATAGGGAATGTCCCTTTATACCTCGGTGCCAAATTCCCCTTCTTCCCAAACTGAAGTTTCTCCTTCATAGTGTAACACCCCGCCTAATTAAATACCGGGTGTCCAGTCCCATACCAAATTAAAACAGAATATACAGTTGGCTCATTCTTAGCATCACTGTCGAAAACATATACAACTCACCCAATACTCAAATAAGCTGGTGTTAAAAACTTTCCAATTTAAATTTTCAACAAAACCTATTTCCATTTTTTTTTAGAATAACACAACACATTTATTATACAACACGGATAACACAATAAGTAACACAAAAGAATTTAAATGCAACTGGAATAAACATTCCCAAGTAATATAAATCCTTTACAGTAATCCCAACAATGTTAAATGTATTAAAAATCAGAATACAACAATATTTTTCTCCAATAGAAAATGATAACTGAATCCTTTTGGGCGACATGCCCTAACTAAGAATACTGTGAATCAAAAAGATGATAAACGTCTAAGAAAAACTTCCATAGCTCCATAGCTCGTCAAAATCAACTATGGTTGGCGTCCCTGTTGCTGGACACCTGATATAGAGATACAATAGAAGAGAAAATATGCAAGGAAACGGGTCAGAGCCCGAATGTGTAGAGTATTTTTAAAACAGCAAGTATTTAACAAGTGCAATAAAGCATTTATTATGTACATGTTAGATCCAACTCTCACTTGCATTTCTCACCTCTCAACTAGAGTGCACACTTAACGTTTCCTATTAACCTCCTAGTTAATGGTTCCTCTTTTCTAATCTTCATATTACAGTTCCATTCCCATATCATAATCCCCGTATGTCCCATACCATACGTCACATTATTATCCATTTACATTTTTCCTTTATATGATTAGTTTCTCATTAACATGAATCATTACTCATTAATATGAGTTAAGCTTTTCAATTCTTTAAGAATAAACATTTATTAACTTAATTCCATTATCTTTCTCTATTCACCGTTATCTACAATTATCACCGTAGATATATTTAACCATAATAAATAATTATGTAACCATTTAATCCATTATAAACATATTCATATATAATACAGCACCCCGAGTCACAGCTGTGGTGCAATGCATTACTCTGCTATCATGTCCCATCATCGCATGTCGCTGAATAGGGGACTACAGGTTCGGTAAGATTCCACGAACCACAAACAACAAACAAATTGGAGGCGAACATAATTCTCGTATCCATGGGTTACGCACATACCTACGTACCCACAGTCAGCGGACTTATCAACTCCCCGATAAGTCTTTCATAGACCTATGTTCTCGAGCGACAATTCAAAGATCCCATGGATTCATCAGGATATGACTGCCCTCACGCGTAAACCTCCCACCGATAACAAGTAAGCTAGGTATGTCATACACATAAGTCATTAATCAATCAAATAGGTATTATCATACCTATAATATAATATCAATAAGGTAATTATCATTTCCCTAAGATATTTCCCATACGTAGTATTATATCTCTTTTAAATTCCACGTATTAATATAACATATTTAATTATCCCCGCATCCTATGACATTCCTCCACTCCCGACGTCGTTAAGGTTCATGCGCGGAGCGTCTCGCAAAGAGAAATCCAAACAAGGAACCCCTCCAATACACTACTACTTAACTTTGTCGATCGAGGAGATCTGAAAACTTAAACTATGCGATCGGGATAACCTCATAACCTCTTTCAACCAAATGTGTTCTAAACTCCCATTTCTATCTAGGAGCCATACCACTACGCTCTTATAATATAATTATTCTCGTATCCTAACATCACTCCACTCCCGACGTCATTAAGGTTCATGCGCGGAGCGTCTCGCAAAGAAAAATCCAAACAAGGAACCCCTCCATTACACTACTACTTAACTTTGTCGAGCGAGGAGGTTTGTCAACTTTAAATACGTGATTGGGATAACCTTATACCCTAAGGCTACCCTCTCTCAATGTACAAGATTCAAATAATATTTTCCTCAACATATATTCAGTTATAAGTCACTAATATCCTACTGGTCCACAACATTATTTCTCCGGAACTACTACGAGTTTAGTTCTCCTTTTTAATTACGGTTAAAACCGATAGTTTCGAATCTCTTATAAACACATATTCTTACACTTAGGATTAAACCCTCTTGTAAACTTAAGGATACCTAGGTGTTATATTCAATCACCCCTACTGGTACTATCTTTAATCCTCATACATCACCATTTAGATTTTAACAAATGAATCTAGCAACCGAAATTCCATTCAATATAATTTCCAACATTTAAATCACTCGAATCCAAATCAAATTTAATTCAACTATTATCAAGGGTTTACTGATATTTTCTAGGTCCCATAATCTCCAAATAATAATCACCAAAGATCCACAAAAAGGTTTGGGATAAGAATCATCATTTAAAAAGAAACAACTTTACATAAACTGGGGAGGTCGATCGATCGAAGGCAGGGGTCGATCGATCGATCCCCCTGGTCCAGACCTGATTTTCTGCATTTTCTGCAACTACGGGTTTAGCAATTTTTGATCATTTAAACCTTCATCTAAACATCCCAAATGACTTATAATCTTTACTACATGATATACCAACATATATGAACGATTTCCAATACTCTAAACATCCTAGAATCATCAAAGGATTGGATTAAAAAGCATGTTTATCTCCTTATTTCCAGAAATTTATTATCATAACATCTTCAAGAACATATCAATGGTTTTCACAATTTCTACAACTGATTCATGACTATTTCGTGGATTATTATCATCCTAACACATGAATTAAATTCCTATATCATTTCAGTTTTCCAGAACTCTATTTAATGATCCATTATTTCTTCCAAACATGAATAATCTTCTCTTTTCATTCTATTCTAACATGGACAATATACAAACTTAAATTGCCATTATCAAACACTTGCCTTTAGTGTAGGTCTGATCCTTTGGTGTAGTTTATCTCAGTTGGTTGTCCCTTCTCCGGTCAAACTCCGGTGGTGGTTGGTGGTGGTTGGTGGTGGTGAACCTTGGTTCTAGTTCTTCTCCTTCCCAAGTGACTTTTCCCTTCCCAAGCACTCTCACACTCTCTCTATGAAGATGGCTGCTCTTATTTATGAAGAGGAGATGACTAACTCCCATTCACTTAATCTACCTATTCTTATAATAGTGAAAAATCCGAAACACTATTCATCCCCCTAGAAAAATGACCAAAATGCCCTTTCGGGTTGTCTATTCATTCCCAAATGACCCGAGACTCAAAACTGACATCCAAATAGACTTTTCTGACTATTTCGAACCTTCCGGACGCAACTACGCAGTCGAAATGACTATTAGATCGATAGAAAATAAAATTCCCTTTTTAATTTACTAAACTAGTCCCGACACGTCCCATACCGCGTCTGACTAAAAAATATAAATTACCGAATTTATATCATACGGTCATCTCAATGACATCACATTCATATATTACCTAAATATATTTAAGTAATATTCCGAATCATCCATTTCCATATCCACAGTCCGGATAAAACCCAAATGAATTAATTAATAATAAAATCCAATTAATCCATTAATTTAAAATATAACCCATTTTAAAAGTCATTAAAATTACGGGGTATTACATACTTCCCCTCTTATAACAGAATTTCATCCCGAAATTCAGGAATATAAGTTATAACGGTAAGGTCAACTCCGAGTATAAATCTCACATCGTAAGAAATCCAAGATGTACCGCCCATACAATACATTAACAAAGTCCCTATCGATGTTATACGCCAAGCGTCACCATATAGTCTCAACTGAATCAAATTTAGACTTTTCCTAATCTTCCCTATACCGTCCTCGTGACAAACTTTGGGAAAAACTGAGCCTCACACATTGAACAAATAAATCCTGAAGTTCCAACTACTTACCTTTTCACAATTTGAAAATAACTACAATCCAATCTTCCAGGGCGCCCATACACCCTGTCGTACCATTTTCATTATAATATTTGTCGCAAAGGTTATAAACTCATATACTAAAGACCTAACTTATTTCGACTCCCAACGGTTATTAGTTTCGTGCGTGGGGTGTCTCGCAAGCGAAATCCAAACAAGGAACCACCCGATACACTACTTCCTAAAGTAGTCGGTCCTCGAAACTCCTAAGGTCCTTAGTCAATAATATATACAAAAAAATTTTGGTTTAAAAAAAAATGTCAGGTTTATCGATTTTCAAAACAAAAATTTTGTTTTAACGATTTCAAATAGGGTCTACGCATCTACTCTTATAGAAGACAAGATGCAGACATATGCTCTCATATACCACAAGTCAATGCACGCCGATAGTCAAATTACACTCGGACATGCTCTAGGTAAGAAATCCCATGATACAAATCAAACCCACGTGATAACATGTAATATATATAGGTGTCCCACACCCCTCAGTGAGTCTACGTAAATAACGATGCCATAGGCTAAGTTTAACAACCCTTTTTCCCTCACAATATCAATCACTACAAAAATCAATACGCTTTATACTTCCTTAGATAGGAAAACATACCCTCATTTGCGGTTGATGGTTGTTGAATCCCAATATTATAACTTTGCTCGATGAGTCAAGAAAAATTTTACCCCAAATTTTCAGTTCTAGTTAAATCACACTCCACTATATACCCAAGTCTTTCAATATATTGCCTTCATTAGGGAACATACACAATTCACGCATTTCAAGAACATCTACTGATAACTCTTCATCAATTTTTCCATAATAGGGTGACCTCGACTACGGTCATCATACTCAAACATACTTCATAACCTCCTAAGTACGATCTCTACTATCCATCCAATGGCCCTCATCTGCCATACTTCTTTGTTCGATCACTCCCGAACGAAAATAAGATTCACTGATATATCCGGAATCTTACCAAAGAGATCAACAATCCTAAACATAGGGCTCTACATCAAAGAACGCTAAGCTGAAGACACAATAAGCCGTACAGATCCTAAAGGACACTAGAACCTGATGCTCTGATACCACCTGTAACACCCCGCCTAATTAAATACCGGGTGGCCAGTCCCATACCAAATTAAAACAGAATATACAGTTGGCTCATTCTTAGCATCACTGTCGAAAACATTTACAACTCACCCAATACTCAAATAAGCTGGTGTTAAAAACTTTCCAATTTAAATTTTCAACAAAACCTATTTCCATTTTTTTTTAGAATAACACAACACATTTATTATACAACACGGATAACACAATAAGTAACACAAAAGAATTTAAATGCAACTGGAATAAACATTCCCAAGTAATATAAATCCTTTACAGTAATCCCAACAATGTTAAATGTATTAAAAATCAGAATACAACAATATTTTTCTCCAATAGAAAATGATAACTGAATCCTTTTGGGCGACATGCCCTAACTAAGAATACTGTGAATCAAAAAGATGATAAGTCCTCACGTACAAAATAGGGACTATCGATTCCGAATCTCTCAGGAACCGTATTAAAACAAATCACATAAATTGGAGGAAAACATGGACCACGATGTAATGGGTCACACACATACCTACGCACCCATATAACCCAAATTTATCAATTCACAGATAAGTCCTCCTTAAGATCCTAAGCTCTGAGGTACCAATCTATAATCCCCCCCGAAGGGCTCCTTAAGATAAGACTATCCCCCTCAACATCTCCCGATGATAGCAAGTATGGTAGGTATGTCATACACATAAAAATCCATACAATATCTATTCACACAACCTAAATATTTATAAATATCATTCAATATAGATGTACACGTAACCCATAATAGATGCCCCATACGTAATATATATCTCACGAACATGCTTCTTATTTAAAGTAACATCATAACTCACATTGCATAACCGAGCATCACTCGTCGTCTAAAAAGTTTACTAAGTCTCTCAATCAATCCCTAGGTCATTTCGACAAGTATAATGTCACTCTACTACTGGTACTAACCTTAAGTTATCATGTACCCAAATTAAATACCAAATTCATATGATTCCCATCCATAACTCATTCGGTGAACACTCATAAATCTACCATTCAATACCATCCATAATAACACTTTCTGGGCCTTAACTACAACCCTACTGACCTCCGCTAAGTCCTATTATGTTCAATTAATCAACACTAAGAATTATTGAAAGTTTGGATTGGATCAAACCTTAAAACAAGAACAAGTCACAAATTGAAGGGGAGTCGATCGATCGACTAACTGGGTCGATATCGATCGACTAACTGGGTCGATATCGATCGACATTCTTGAGTCGATCAATCGATCGATCAGATATTAACCTTTGTTTTTCTGCATTTTTAGCCTACGGATTTCTTAAAAATTTAACATAAAATCGTCTATTTTAATATATCAAACCCCCAAACAATTTCACTAAATGTCATACCAACATAATTACATAAGTTCTAACGTATTGGAATAATCAAATCATTATGGGGCCTTACTTCCTTGGATTAAATCATGAATTTCTAATAAAAACTCTAGTTATTTAATTTATCTTTAAGAACATCATATAACTCAACTTTAATTCGCCACTCCTAATACATGGATCATGATTTAATTTTTCTTGTATTTTCAGAAGTTTATCTACATGAAAAACCTATCCATATTCAAGATTAGATTCTCCAAATTCATTAAATGTCAATTATTCAAGCTTTTCTTCAATTCTAAACTACCGTGGATAGTATATACACTGAATCTTTGCAAGATAAATCACTGGCCTTTAATGGAAGTTCTGATCCTTTGAAGAAGATGGAATTGGGGACGATCCTCTCTTTTCGATCTACGCGTGGCTAGTGAGGGTGGTGCAAACGGTGTACCGGTGGTGGCTCTAGGCTTGAAAACCTCTTCTTCTTCCTCCTTTAATGGACTCATTAGCCTTTGTGAATTCTAACCCTAGAAGACAAATCCTTCCCTCTGATATAACCCTTGAATTTTCATAGGTTTAATTATTCTAAAAATCAAAATGTCTAAAATACCCTCCCGGGGTGCTGGTTTGGGCTAAAACTGCCCCGGGACCCAAACTAAACCCATGGGTAGATTTTTCGGACTATCTCGACCCTTTCAAACACTTTGGCACACTCAAAATGACCATATGGTTGACTTAAAAATAAATTCTTTTTTATTTTATTAAATTGCATTCTGACACGACTAACACGCGCGTCCCGACTTAATTACCATAACTGTCGTATTATTTACTCATGACAATTTAATAAATTCATAATCACATATTACAGTACTCACTAAGTACTATTCAACATAATTCACATCAATAAATACTGACTCTCGTCATGCTAGTAAATATTTATTTAAATTCAGATTAATTATAATTTAATTTCTCAATATTTAATTCAATTAATCCCATAATTAAAATCATTAAAAATCATGGGGTATTACAATGTCTCTTAAGAATTTTAAAATCTCGTGATATTGTATTTAGTTTCCTACATTAGTGAGTAAAGTCAAGCTAATACAAAAAATAAAACAAATATCCATTAATAATACCGATGGAAATCTCAACGTTTGTTTTAAAACCCCTCTCCCACTCAATAGTTGGAATTTGATGGTATTATTTTAAAAAAATCGATTACAATTTTATCAATCAAATCAATGATAATATTCCCATTTCTTTTATGAATTAAATTACCCAGCTTCATTGTTTTAATTTTCTAAAATAACAAAATAATTTAACTAAAATTAAATCTAAAGACCAAGTTTAATTTGTACAGTAAATTGATTACAACATTTCATTCAATTTATAAAAAAAAAAAAGGAACTGTGATTTTCCCAAAAATCATGATCCAAACAAATCACAAAAATGATCCATGTTTTCCCATAATTACATGGGTCCCTAATTAACTGATTAATTGGCACATGATAATTATCAACGTGAGTAGAGATGGATGAAATATAATGAAACATAAATACATGCAATTATAAGTGAAATTGGAGATAAATTTCCTTTTCATCATGGCTTATATTTCCTCTTCAATTATAACTCTTGAAGAACAAGAATCCCATATGAAGTAGATATTTCTTCATGAAAAAGAGTCCTCCTAAACAAGACTTCTTCACAAATTCTAACTTTCTATAATTTCTAAACCATTGTTTCCATGATCAATCGACTGAGTCTTAAGAAAACCACTAAAACATAAACTAGGCCTTTTAACAAACCCAGATTGATCCTTCTCTAACCTGGATCCTATCTAGATTTATTCTAACCCACCTTGATCAATCCTTTTTCGTATCAAATCTATGTCATTTTACTATTTTCTGTAGAACTTTAAAAACCATCAAAATACCCTCCACACATGAGTTTCAAGTGACCAAAATATAGGGAACTTTTCCCATGATACCATCAAAACTTCAGATTTTAACAATAGAAAAATATCAAATCCTCTTACAATCTCCTCTGAACACAAAATTTTTTAAAAAAATAATTATGCAAACAAACCAACGAAAAATCCAACGAAGAAATTCTAATAGGATGCATTCACATAAAACAAGATTCACATGATTATTATGTAAGGGATATAAAAATTAAAACCCTACATAATAATTTTATTACAATTCCATAAACAAACATCATCTTCATTCAAACTAATCAAATTAGGGTTTCATGGTGGCAAATATTGATCTTATAAATTATGATCAATCCTTAACTATGGTGATCTTATACCAATGATTGGGATTAAGATTAATAAAAATTCCCAAGGAACTTTGATTCATCATGTTTTAGAATGTAAAACAACGTAAATTGTATCTATATAACTAGATCTAGGGTTTATATCACTGTACCTTCATCGATCTTGTAGATGATCCAATATAAGAGGCAAATATGAAGAATGTGATGTATTTGATAATTCACCATCGCAAATCCTTTTATAGATGATAAAAATTCCATTATCTTGTTGTATATGATACGCCCAAAGAAAGTTATGTCTGTCATTACTCTTGGAGATGAAAATTAGGTGAAATAAGAGAATATTTGTTTTCTCTCTCATTACACCTCACAAAAACATGTATAGTTTTTTTTTATCTCGCCCTATTTAACCCTTAGAAGTGTCTGATGCATATTTGAACCATTATTTAGACTTATACGTTTAGGTGCACGAAGTGATCTTAGGCCAATTAGGGTTTCCATAGAGTTATGGGTTTGGAATATGGACTATACCAGAAACCCATGGAAAATAATATGGACTAAGCAGAAATATGGAAGTCCTAAATAATCCTCCATAATTTACTTCCTCTTTTGTATAATTGTAATTAATTCCACTAAATAAATACAACTGCACTCTAATTTAATTATCTCAAAATAACTCAAATATAAGGGCCTTATTTGAAAACTTAAACATAAAATAATATGATCCACGCATTAAGTATTCAATACACGCTTGGTGATAGTCAATATTATGTGAATTTATTTTCACCGATGTCTTAATTATTACTTGATCTCAAACATAAATTATTTTAAACTCCACCAGATTAAAAATCCACCTACCAGGTTTACAAGCAAAATCAAAATCTATTAGTTTATCAAAGGGGATTAAGAATCCAAAATATCTACTAAACCTTCATTCTTTTGGAACTTTATCTCGAACATATTCATACAATCATTGCCTAAGAAACAAATATTATTGACCTAATAAATCTAATCTCTACCATAGTAAGTCAAATAAATAATTATGTGAATATTCTAGTCATCATATCCCCCAAGATTAAGAATTTATCCATCCGTTGCAAACTATAATATTATGAAAGTTTAATGAAGTCATCAACTAGAATTGAATCTCACACTTGGTCATGTTCAATACATTTCATATGTATTGGTATAATATTTCTTGAACTATCACACAAGTTACCAAACAATCACATAGGATCCCTTAGTCAAGATAAACTACTAAGATTGTACATGAAACTTTTGTGATAGGATGTCTACTTCCATATAGGTTGTAAATTATTCAATAATAGTAGAACTCCAATTCTGATCTTCTGTGATCTATCCAAACCCAACTCACTAGAATTCTGACTAAGTGTAATTGACTAACACATACAATATATATATATATATATATATATATATATATATATATATATATATATATATATATATATGTATGTGTGTGTGTGTGTATAGTACTGCTCTTGTGCAGACTGTCCCACATTTTAACAGTGCGGACCGGACATGTGTTACCTGGTGGTGAGACCAGAAAAGAGAGAGAGACTATAATTTAGGAGATAATTTTTAGACTCGCTGCTAGGCGGCACATGTTCGGTCCGCACTGTTAAAATACAAGACAGTCCGCACAAAAGCATTATTATATATATATATATATATATATACACACACAAACACACACACACACACGCACACACACACACATAAACAAATATAATTCATTCAAATAAACATTATATGTATTTCAAAATGAACTTAAATATTCATTGGTTAATAAATAATAAATTTCATAAAATATGGTTTTAAGAATATAACCCCAAGAAAAACTTATGAATCTAATCTTGGAAGGTCATAAGGACGCTAAGAAAATAAATCGAATTTATGTTTAAGGATCTTCATAAGACGATTTTCCTTATCTTAAGGTTGCTCTTATTCGATGAGAAAAAATTCTCTAATTGAGGCGGAGCAAAAGAAAATATTCGTAGTTTCTCCATTGATCAATTGTTGTGTGACACTATGATATCTACAACCCTTGGTTGAGAACCCTTTAGTTTTTATTTGGCCTCCTTTAGGTCCTTTTGAACTAAACTTGTTTCTTCTCAGTAGTGGAGATGAAACAAATCTCATTTGCTGCATAATCACCTATGATTTCTAGAATTTCCTTTCCTTGTTGGTTTTTAAGTTTATCTCTTGCTGAAGAGAACAAGGCACCACCATAATTATATGAAGGCACCCACCCCTATGATGGTGAGAGAGACTCAAACCATGTAATATGGAACACAATTTCGCAGTTAATCAGTCCAATTTTAATAGGAGTTTGAACTTACCTAGTGGTGTATCCACATTTGTGTTGAAGTCGATCAATGGTCCAAGTTCAGTATCCATGCCTTGAGCATTGTAGATGGGATACTAAAGGAGGTAGACATACATGATTTAAGATGAAATGTCATTATGTGCTCTTGATATCAAAATTTGTGACCATTAAAGTGAGAACTAAGGGGTCCTTATGAGGTAGATTGATCCAAACCAAATATTCATCACGTAACATTATCACTTGGTCAAGATCGATCATTTCACTCCCTTTTATCAAGTACGAGCTTAGAGAACATGACATGTAAGGCTTCCTAAATAATATATGAAATTATAATCCTTTCATGGAAGTTTACCACTGTTCACTAGAGGGTTAGTGTATCCATTAATGGATATCACCAGAACATGACCTGTATGGGGTTGTGGCTTTTCCTCATTTCCTTCCTTTGTTTGAATCTCCATTCTTCGGTGTTGGATTTATATACCAGTCATTCCATTAATTTATATTTAGTATCATGTCCTCCACTTCGGTGTACTTATTAATTCATGTGAGGTTTAGCGTGTCCTATATAATGTAATATACTCAAATAAACTGGGGATGGGGTGGGGGTGGGAGAGGTTTAATTACAAAATTTGCCAATTTTAACCAATTTCATTTTTATTAGCAATTAAAATAATTCCAACACAACGCTCAACTTGGTGAGATGATAAGAGACATGTCGATCAATAATTTGTAGCATTTAAATAGGAAATTTAGGTTAATTGTGATAAGTAAACACTAGATGCAAATCCTATAAATTAATTTTGAAGAATTAAACTAAATCTAAGATAGATCTAAGTTAAGTGTGTGTTAGTGAATAGACAAACAAGGTAAATAACACATAAATAATCCACAGGACCAATTTATGAGGAAAAAATCCACCTAGAGGTAAAAACCTCGATTCACCTTAATATCGCACTCAACTTGAAAAGTTTTTGTACGGTATAAGAAAATACCTCTCTTTTGTTCCCTAATTAGAAGTTATCTATGAATATTGAACTCTCCCCCATTGGTGATGAGCGATCCATCTAAAGCCCCATCGAACAAAAAAGAAAGTCACACCCTCCTCCTTAGAGTCACACAAGATCTTTAACTATGATGTAGAATGGTTATAATGAATCTAGGGAAGCTAAATCTGATATTAAAACACCCTCATTTCCTCATAAATAAAAGATAAAGTATATATCTTGACTTTTTCTCAATTTTGGAAAGAACAAGTCATTTTGATTAAACAAAAGAAATTGAAATGCTCTCGACCTCAAAAATACTCTATCAGAAGCGTAGAAGTAATGAGGAACCCAAATATTTTGAAATTGAGGGAAAATTCTTATTCATAGGAATTTTTTTATCCGTGCGCACGGTTTTAGGTAGGAAGTAAATCATTCCTAAAACGTGCATTCACGCGAACGTGTACAAATCCCAACCATGTTCATTATTTTAAGTAGGGAAAACTATTTTCCTAAAAATGTGCATGACCATTTGCAAGGGCCAATTTGTAGCCATGTTAATGAATCAAGGTATAAAATGTATTTCACCTTAATAAAACTGCATTTTAAAAACATAGGTCTTTCCCACAGGTTATACACAACACTTCTTAAAATAGAAAATCACTCATTCAGTTCAAAACAATTATTTATCAAAATATAATTAAAAACATGTGTGTGTGTGTGTGTGTGTGCATAATTATATACGTTCAATCATAATCCAAAGACGAAGGATACGTCTTCGATGAGTTAAATAAAGGAAGTCTTTGTTGTAGAGCAGCCAAGTATGATCTTCAAAGTTCAATGTTCACGATGTCTAATGAACAAGACTTTCTCTATGAAATGTCCATATGAATTCAATCTCTTTGGATTGAATAATGAAAGACTCAAAGGCTTTGACATGGAATAAAACCAACTAATATATATATACAATTGTTTACATTATCAGCATGCCATGAGGAAGTCCATATACAGTGCTAGATTATTCATCAATGACCGATAAAGATTATCCAAATTCAGTAGGTTGAAATTGAAATATGACATTACTACTTTCATTTGTAAATTAGATCACACTGAAGGTATCCCAATATATTTGAGCACATTTATTGAGGAACTCTCCTGGCTTCTTGTGAGGGGAGATTTGGGCATCCACATCCTTAGTGGATTCACTATTAGTGATGAAGAAATATGTGAATTTTTTGTCCAACTTTAAAAAAATCAATTTGTATTTAGGTGTTAAATTATCAATTCACTTTATATCGATAGCCCCAAGGTTGATGGAAATACACGTCACATTAGTGGATCATTGTGGCACCATAAGGTTATAGATTTCTTAAAGTTCCTGATGTGGTGAGCGGAATCAATTTTCCTATCATAGGTATTATTTTTGGAACTGAGAACTTTTTTCAGGGAATTAAATTTTCTTTTCCATGGATGAATGGTGAATTTAACCCAAGTCCTAAAGTCATAATGGATAAGTACTTGGGTGTGCAAACATTGATGGCTTCCCTCCAACTATTTCTTGGTGAGATCCTGTAAGTCTTTTTGGTCTGTCACCCTCGTCGATGGGGGAGGAAAATCCACAAGAGCATTTTGACGACTCTCATGAGAAATTTTGCATATGAAATCAACCCTTATAAATGATTAGTAAATGGATGTGGTTCTCTACATACACTGGTTCCGATGATCTTCTTAAGGTCTTATGGATCTGTATACTTTGTCGTTATCGAATATGGTGCAATTTTGGGTTACTAGATTCTCCTTTGATGTTGGCAGTCAGGACCATGGGTGCTCGACCCATGATCCTCTAATCAACTGATAGTGTGCCTCTTGATGGTAACTACCCAAATAAAACTTATTTCACCCAATTAAAGAAAAAGGAAGAATAATTTATTATTATAAAAGGATAAACAACCCTAAAGTCCATGTGACAAATATATTTTAGTGAGTTTTAAAATCTAGGTTTTATCTTATTTAATTAAGACAATGATTTTAAAAGATGTAAAAAGTAAAATAACCACAAGACCATATGTACAAGGGAAAAACCCACAAATGGGAAAAACCTCAAGCCTAAATGAACAACAAATGCACTATGGCAGGATTTTGCAATTCAAAACTGAGAGACACTTACACAACTTTCACTGGACACTCTTTCACATCCTAGGTTTTTAGGAAGTGCCGATAACTAAAGAACGCTACACAACTGCCATCGATTTTGGTCTGCGACTAATGTCTTCAAATCCCTTTGGTTGCATAATATTGTTTAAAGTTAAAACAACTTTTCTATAATAATGGAACCTTCAAGCAACCAAAAATATACACGTAGGATTGTGAGGGAATCTTAAAAGGCTAGGTAAGTGTATTACAAGGGTATGGTACTCTAAATCTCAAAATGAGTTTTTAAGCCAATGTACAGAAAGTATATACTCATGAAAAAAAATTGAAAATTATTTGACCAAAAAGATTAGTAAATAAATATCTAAAGCATTCTCAAAGTTAAAACCCCAAATCCATGGCTTTGAGAACTCAAAAAAGAGGAGTGAAAAATATGTTCTGAACTATTAAAATGATTTGGACCAGTACAAATATTTTTCTTAAACTCCCACTCTTTATTTGAAAGAGTATTAAGAACATAACTATATATCCATGAGGTAGGAAACATTTAGGAGGATAATAGGTTAGGTGTCAAACTCTTAAGGTCTCAAGTAGTCACAAATAAGACTGAATGAATTGAAAATGTTTACTTGGAACACTTTCCAAGGAGATCTTAAGGAAAGTTATTCCAAAAATGTGATTTTGGAGAAGTGTTAGACCGTTCTCTAATAGCTTGAATGCAGTGAACCTGAAGCGAAACAAGTCGTGTAAATGACCACAAAAAATCACGGAGGTTAATGTTACTAGAAAAAGATTCCTTCTTTATAGAGAGGCTAGGACGATCAACCGACGCTGTTATCTAGGGATTTTATCTAGTTTTTCCTCAAAAAGATTTTAAAATGAGTTCTGGAAAAACCCTAACTATGTTATTCTAGCCAATAATACCCATACGAAAAATACATGAAAAAGGTGCAATTTCTAAGAAGATACATTTTTCTATATGATAAGTATATTTGAATAGTGTATTTGACAATTTTATCCAAACAAGGTTAATTAAAAAGATTTTACAATTAGGTAAACTATTAGCCAAGGGGTGAATCTAAGTATGCCCAGTCTTATACCTTTCCTAAGTGGTGTACTTGAGGTTCAGCATGAATGATCTGGGACCTCTGGAACAAAGAATCAAAAATGTTTTTGCAAGGAATTTAGACAATCTAATTATATGGATCACTTTGAGTATACCATACTATTACGTCAACCAACCCATTGTCTTCTAAGGCTATCATTATACTTAGCATAGAATTGAATCACTTCTTAACTCTTCATAGATTATTCCTCATAGAGGTTAACCAATCGTGATGGATTTCAAATGGCAGGCCCCTAAAAGGGGTTACATTATGGAGATTACTATAAGAGGTGGAAAATCAATAATGATTTCTTCCTTTAGACATGGCATCGAAATTAAATTCTTTTTCTCATGAAAAGCAACAAAGGAAATGACTAAGCATAGAATGAGATAAAGTAAACGAAGAATTTTAAGAGAGGAAAACATGCTAATCATACGAACAAATAGAGAATGAATCATATAGTGAGTGGATAGTCAAAATGAAGTCCATGCAAAGTAAAATATCAGAATAGCAGGCCCAAGAGCATTTATTTTTAATTACACACTGAGAGATAATATATATCATGCAAAATACATACAAGGCATGCAAAAATTTAATAAGCATTTCATTAAAGTTAAGAGTTAAAATGATTCCAAGAGATGTAATCAATAAAAGTCATATACAAAAACTCTCAAATTTTCAAATAAATAAATCCCCAAAACAAAATACATCATTTATTTTTCTTCAAAGTCTTCACACCACACATAACCTTAACACCATTATGAGATTGCTATAAGGTGTACCCAACATTCTTCAATTGAGTGTCAAAGGTGTGATAAAAGTCATCACGGAAGAAGAACATGCCGAACTCATGGGGAAAAGAATATTCCTAGAGTCCTCAGATATGGGCAATATGATAGAACACAATTGAGTAGACAACTAAGATACAGTAGAATAAAATTCATAATAAGTCAAGAATAATATAAAATTAGCATGTGATGTATAGGAAGGATGAGAAACTGGTTGAGGGATAACATGAGGTGGCACAATAAGTCCATTATAGTCACCAAGATGAGTAATAGACCGATAATAGGATTGAATGGTCAATGCTGACCCATACTTGTTATGTGCTTCATCTAAAAGAATTGGAACCTCAAACTCTAAAATCAAGTCCACGATCAAACGATCGAAGGGAAAAATGCAATACTTTTTAACGCCCAAAATGTGAGCAAAGATCGAGTACAAATAAAATCACACAAACACACATAGTCACCTGATCCAATAGCATACATCAATTGTGAATGATCTAAAGGTACATTATGATTGGTATGTGGGCAAAAGACATGAAGAAACTACCATATTAAGAATTTAAAAATCTTTAGTAATAAATGCTTGAGAAAAGTTCTTACATGTGCAAGACTGACAATGGTTGTAACTCAAAAAGTTAGTCACTTCACGTTTAAAATCACTAGTAATATTCTTGACACGAAAGTGGTTGCTTATCAACTAGGTAGAAATATTCAAATTCATTCCTCTGACTCTGGCTAAGAGAACTGTCTCTCTAAGAGTATCCTTACCATCCAAAAGAAAATAATAAACTTCTCTCACTAGATTGGGTTAACACGGTCTGATTTACGAACAAACTCCATTAGATTTTCTTCCAATCAAGATACTAGGAACTTGAGTTTCAAAAATAGAATCCAAATCAATAGACCTATCCTAATTCACATGGCGCTTGAGGAAAAGTTTGTTCAATCTGGAATGAGTGGAGGAGTCGAGGCACATGTACGAGATTTTGTAGCCATTAGAAATGGCTTGAAAATCACACACCAAGAAAATAAAGAACAAAAATACTATGATAAAAGTTAAAATCAAAAGATAAACAAAGGATCCCATACTAAAAGTATGAGAAAGAGTCTCATAAATGATAAGAGGTCATACACTCATAAACTCCAACACATACAAAACAAAATATTAGACAAACCTAAAAATGAGTAAATAAAAAATATACACACTAGAAAGACATTATAGAAGATTCAATCTTATATCAAGACAAGTAAAGTTATCAATCATAGATAAGAAATCATTAAAATCTAACAAAACATCTAACAACAAGACTTAAGTCAAGAAAAGGAACAATTCTTAAATCTAGGAAGGATAATCTTACTAAGATGATGATTCACCACTAGAAAGAGGATGAGAACTCCCAAAAAAAACTTCGAAGATACTAAGATGGGAGGAAGGTATGGAGTTTCTAAGGCTAAAGGTTTTAAAAGACAAAAAATGGGTAAAAGATGAAAAATCCCAATTTGGGAAACTTTAAGAAACCCAAAAGCTTCGTTGTAACATACTTGACCATTACTAGTAGCGTCCATCACCGCAGCAAAGTACCAATGCACCTGGTCGCATGTGTGAAATAAAACATATGTAACAAAATGTACTAAATGATTTTTAAGTTCTAAGAAGGCACATTTTAATCCTAATAAAAACACCCTTAATATGATAAAAAAAATCTTTTAAAAGATCATACAAGGGTTACTGGTTATGTTAAATACTTTACACAAATATTGATTTAAAATTTAAAGGACTACGTCAAATTAACGTCGTATAAAAGTAGAGTGATTCAAGTTGATGAGTGTTAAAATCGTAAGTGACTTTAGACCCACATGTGCTCCTTTTTGGACCTCAGGCGGGTAATATGAGAGATGTGTCAAAGTAAGAGACAAAATTTTAAAGTGTTTCGGACCTCAGATGAGGATACTACATCCATTGCGAAAGGTGTTATACTGGTATATTTGAAATTAAATGAAGTATTACTGTCTAAGACACCTTTTAAGCTTTTGTCAAGAGATTCTGAGGTTTTGCAGCCTTTGTTAGCAACACAGAGGAACTTAGGGCGTAAAGAAATGACTTATCTAAGGGTGGATAGGGTACTTATTTAGGGATCTACAAGATATAAAAAGTGTATAAGTAATGGACCAAGTCCAAGTTATAAGTATAAGCTCACAATTGTGTTGTGAGTGTGGAACGAAGTGTAAAACTCTTGTGAAATTCTAGAACTCTTGTGAGTTTGATTATTTGAATACCCTAATCTCTTTGAATTATAGAGAATGATATCTCTTCACCATCTATCAGCTTCCTGTTTATAGGAGAATTCTTAGAGAGAGGACAATTGGACTGTCACAACATGGATGGGGTATCCTGAGGTCTGCCGGTGTGAACAAGTGGTGGAGTGTTAGAAAAGTATTTACAAGTGGTGTAAGGTTGTCATTGAGTGCATTTAATAAAAGTGGAGATTGGTAGTGGCGGTAGGTGGAATAGTGTTCATATTCTCACCTAATCTGTCAACCTATTTGCAGGAACTCTACCAAAGGTCCAAAGGGTCTGGAAGAACTATGGAATTACCTAAAACTGATCCTGAAGTATCACGTACTGCAAAATCCTAGGACTAAGGTTTGTGGTGACCTTAGGAGGTCATTATATTCCAATGAAAGGTCGAATACGAGTGGAAATCATAATGGAACCTTAATATTGTAATCTCTAAGATTGATTGAGGAGGTATATGGAATATCGAACCATTTTAGGAGGAAGTATGAGCGACTGAGGTACGCTACAGTACCATAGCCAACTATCAAGAGTGGAAGAGATTTTATAAAATGTAACACCCCATAATTTTGAGGAGTTAATATTTAATTATTTTTGGGATATATAAAAATATTTAAATTGGATAAACTTAAATTTATGATTTGGAGAATTTATTTAAGTGGGAAGAATTATTTATATTGGGCGGCTTTAAGTTAAATTGTTCGATTTAATGTGTGTCGCATTTTTTAGGTCAAAATTTAGAGAATGTTATAAAGCATTTCGGATGATGATTCTAAGTGCGCGATTGAGTTCGGATGGGTCGAAATAGTCAAAAAAGAGTACTCGGGGATAGTAATTGAGTCTCGGGGCATTTTTGGGCATCGCTGGACCCACACGGGGTAATTCGAGCCATTTTAATTAGGCCCATGTGGCCAAAAACGGGATTTGGAGTTTTAATCCTGATTGGGGAAGTGTGGAATGACATTTAACACAACTCTAAACCTAGGGTTTGAGAGAGACACAGAGGAAACAATTCAAGAGGCAATTAGGAACCTTTTGGAGCCAAATCGAGGGACAAAGTGAGGGTTTGTCATCAAACCATTCCCTACAACGGATCAGACCTTGCGAACGATTCCAGGAAAGTGGTTAACTGTTATGATTCTTAAATTAGTGATAATCAATTCATATTTTTGTGATGTGTAAATCAAAATCCGTTTTGGGTATAAATGGGTGTTCGGGTGAAATTGATATTTGGGAAATGGTATATCTTGATGAGATTTGAGACGATATTAATAGGTTTCATGATTCTGTAGTTTAGGAGTATGAACCGTACGATTAAATCCAGCATGAATCGACATTTAAATTCTTATATTAGAGATGTAAAGTATTTGGGTGTTTGACACCGGGGTAAAACTCGAATCTGGGAAACGATAAAATTTATGGAAATTGGTTATTGAATTAAGACTTCTAGGTTGAGTAGAACCTATTTTCATATGTTAAAATGGTGTATTATGATCGGAGTTTTTAGGGGAGAAAGTAGAAGCTTGGTTGGGTTATCAATGGCTGAAATAGTAAGCTGAAGAAGATAAATACTTGTATATCGATTGATCGACCCAGGGGATCGATCGATCGATGGTCCCAGAATTTTGGCAGTTCGACTAGTTTTATATATAAAGAGAAATAAATTTAGATTTTTCTCCTACTTCTTATTTAGTGATAAATGCATATGTAGCATATATTCCTTAGTAATTATAAGGGGGTATAATTGGGTTTAGGAGGGTGATAATTATATGCCATAAGAGGAATAAATTTCGGGAAATAATTCATAAGTATTGATTTTGGGCCAAGGGAAAATATTCGAGTATTGTAGTTGAGTGACATTACACTATTAAAGGAATTGAGGTGTAATTAATTAGTTATGGGGCGAAATATAGAATCGGGTATTAACAATGGTACGGTCCAAGTGAGCGAGTCCGGGTATAATGGTTGGGCGACACCAAGAATTATATTAATTAATGTGTTGATTAATTAAATTAGAGTCGAATCATAGACTCGGGAAGATGATAAATAAATGAGTGATAAAATTAATAAAGTTGAGTCGGGACAAAGATTTGGGAAATTTACAGGCTAGTGCTACGAGTTTTTTAGTACACGGTAAAGTCGGGGTTTATATTATATATATATACGGTGTAGTGATAGTATATATATATATATATATATATATATGTGTGTGTGTGTGTGTGTGTGTGTGTGTGTGTGTGTGTGTGTGTATATTGTGTGTGCTATTAAATATTAGTGACTACATATTTATTTAATTTATATACTCTAGTGCTATCAAGGGAGGTTGCGCGATGTGGGTGAATCCCCTAGCGTGAGGAGTAGGGTGAGTATATCCCCAGGTCATAGCGTTCGGTATATGGGTGAGGGTCTTATCTCACTTTCAGGGAAGGAATATGACCGCCTCCACTAAATTTATATTTTGTTCCAGGTTGGTGAGCGATTCCAAATTGGGTAACTAGGTTATGTGAGCACACCTAGTGAGATATCACTTTAGAAGGAATCATCCGGAGAGGGTATACTCGAAGGGATGGAGGTACGTATGATATATGTGTGATGTTGTGGTAAAGGTACGTATATAATGGTAGTTAATATTATATGCGGATAATAATACAGTGTTTGATGTAATTGTTTTATATAACTTGTGACACAGTTATATAATTATTATTTAAAGGAAATTAATTAAGTTAATCGATGAGATAAATTATTAATCCAGGAATTACTATACTCGGGTTAGAGTAGTATGGTAAGGGGAGATTATACCAGGACTAGTTGGACGGGGTAATACAACTAGGTGGGGTTAAGGTAACCGTTAGGCATGCACAATAGTGGAGAGGTAAGAATGTCCTCAAGAGAGTGCGACACTAACTTATATATGAAGCGCATTTATACATTTTAAATTACTGCACTTAATTCACTTGCTAAATATTTTCAAAATATTTTGGGTTCTAACCCTTGCTATAAAACTATTTTCAAAAGCATTTAGGTGTCCAGCCACAGGGACGCCAGGATTGATGTTCTATTCTAGGAACACGGAGCTGCGGCATATGTGGATGCTAGCAGGAGCTTGGATTAGATGCCTCATTCATTCTTTCCTGGAGTAGGAATCATCTACCAGTTTCAGTTTACTTAGGGCATGTCCCCCAGACTTTTCAGTACAGTTTTCAGATTTATTTATTTAGGTGTTGGATGCTTGTATTGGACTATTTACTTTGGTGGCCGATGGTTTATTCGGCATGTCATTTTATTATTTATTCATTTGATTTAATTCAATTGTGTGAATGGATTATACTTATTTTCGCATGTACTGTTTGGTTTAATTAATAAGATAAAATTTGGCACCAGGTTTTTGGAATACTAGGTGGTTAGTAAGTTTTAAAAAGGTTTTCGATTGTAATGCTAAGGATGAACCAACTGGGATTCCTGTTTTAATTTGGTATATGATAGATCTCCCGGTATTTTATTAGGGGGGGTGTCATAGATGGTGAGCATCAGGTTCTAGTGTCCTTAGGATCTGTGCGGCTTTTCATGTTTACGCTTAGCGTCCTTTGATGTAAAACTTTATCATAGGATTGTTGTATTCTTATACGTATGTGCATTTACGTTTTTCTGCTAATTACTTTTTATTTGAGGGTGAACTTATACGTTTCAATTCTCATTTTAGATACTGCCCAAAAGAGAGAGAGCAGCTAGGGCAGCAGAGGGAGATGAAACTAGGGAGGCTCATCAGGAGCCAGAGTTATCGCAGAAACTTCCAGAGATGATTTCGGCAGCACATGTAACTGAATTAGTTGCACAGGCAGTTCAAGCGATGATGATCTCAATGGCAAGGTACTTTCCACGAGATCAGCCACAAGTGTTAGTTGCACCGGATGTTCAGGCCCACCCGGGGCCGGCGGGGTGGCAGCAGGTACGAGAGGTCTTTCAAAAAGGCTATCCGCCAGAGTTTTGAGGGGGTTCGGATGTAGTGCTAGCGTGTCAGTGGAAGAGAGATATACAGCATCACCTATGCATGGTAGATTGCAATGAAGTGCAGAAGCAAATGCTAGCCAGTTTTAGGTTAGTGGGAGCAGCGCTACAGTGGTGGGAGTCGATCACCATAGTTGAGGAAATGGATACATTAGCTATTGCAGAGTTTTGGATGCTGTTCGATCGCAAGTATTTTTGTCAGCAGTGGAGATCGAAATGAGGAGAAAATTCATAGAGGTGACTCAGGGGGACCGTTCAGTGGTCGATTACTAGGAAGAATTCACTCGTTTGTCAAATATTATACCGAATGAGGTAAGCGATGAAGAAAGAAATAAAACAAGGTTCATGGAAGGGTTAGTCTGGAGGATCAGACAACATTTAATTGGTAATCGCGCATTAGTAGCTTGTACAGATGTCGTTAATGCATCACTCATGCACTGCTAGGAATATCACTTCCACGTGAAAGGAAACAGGAGGGGAGTGGAACCCAGCCAGTCGGAGAAATCATGAGGGAATAGTACCAGTGGGGTATCCAAGCAGAAGGAAGGGGGACATCAGGGCCAGGATTTCCGGCAGGGGAATCAGGCCAAGCGATTTAGGTTTGGAGGCTATCGACAGGATGGCCAGGACTTCCGACAAGGCCAACAAGGAAGGGAACAGTGGCTGGGTGAATTTATAATGAGGTGTTTCGTTTGTGGGGAAGCGAGACACGTAAAGAGAGATTGTCCTAAGTGATATAGGGGTCAACTACATGATGAGGTCCTGGATGTACAACCATTACAACAAGTCATGGGTGCATGAAGCTGCTCAGGAACCCGAGGATCTGCCATTGCAGCTCGAGTATGGAGGTAATTATATTTTATCCTATGGGCATGGGGTATGTTTTGGGTGACAGTGAGGGTGTCACAATATAAAATTATTTTTTTCACTGAAATTCGCGAGTGAGTCGGATTTAGTGGGTGCGCTGGCTGTAGCAGTTATAGTATGTAGATAAAATTTCCATGGGGTATCAGAGTTCTTTGGTATTATCCACGGGAGAGTGGAGGTGTACACCGAGAGAAGGTTTGAATTATGTGAGGGGTTACTACTTTCGAGAATTTATGGGAGTAGGGTTGATAATTTTCCCAAATATCGGTTGGATAGCGATAGATTTGAACTATTATGGAGAGTGATGGTAAGTTTTGGTGTTCGCAACACCAGGGTATGATTGGTACTAGGTATCACCTGATAGGGCGTCTAGCCTATATATATGTATGAATATATGTTATATTGCGGGGTGCGATAGACACAAAGTGAGGTATTGTGTTCTCACATTTTATTCCGATAAGTAGGGGTGTTTACTGAAGTGAATCAGGATAGTTAGATTTACTTTCGAGAAGGGAGAGATAGCTCAGGGTTTATTTTGTGCAAGAACTACTGATAGTAAGGGCGCGGTATTTTATGTTTTTCTTGTGTAGCATAAGGGTAGGCGTGTATGCTTTTTTGTTAAGAGACAAGTATTTAGGGGTACGTGTTATGGACCGAGGGTCTAACAGATCTCAATGACCGACAATGTTAGGTAGTAGTGTAACGGGGGGGTTCCTTATTTGGATTTCGCTTTGAGAGATGTCCCACGCATGAAACTTAGCACAACGTTGGAAGTGGGGAGATGTTTGGTTGTTCGTACATGGGTTGGGTACCCCGATCATTATTCATATATGTGATATAGATACGGGTTGGAAGTTATATTACGGATCACGGCTAGCATAGTCGGGTAACTTACGTGTGGTTAAGCACGGGGACAGGGTGTATGGGCACCCGAGAAAATTAAGGCAACTTTTGTGCAGTTAAGCACGGGTACAGGGTGATGGGAGCCCTGGTTAACTAAAATACATATTTGTGTAACTTATTTTTAAAAGCGGGAGAGATAGATATATCGAGCCTAGAGGTACATGACTAGAGAGTGATATTCGAGACCTGGAGCACTTGGCTCATCTTAATTTCGAGGACGAAATTCCTTTGTAAGGGGGAAGTATGTAACACCCCGTAATTTTGAGGAGTTAATATTTTATTATTTTTGGGAGATATAAAAATATTTAAATTGGAGAAACTTAAATTTATGATTTGGAGAATTTATTTAAGTGGGAGGAATTATTTATATTGGGCGACTTTAAGTTAAATTGTTCGATGTAATGTGTGTCGCATTGTTGAGGTCAAAATTTGGAGAATGTTATAAAGTATTTCGGATGACGATTCTGAGTGCGCGATTGAGTCTAGATGGGTCGAAATAGTCAGAAAAGAGTATTCAGGGGTTGTAATCGGGTCTCGGGGCATGTTTGGGCACCGCCGGACCCACACGAGGTGATTCGGGCCATTTTAATTAGGTCCATGCGGCCAAAAATGGGATTTGGAGCTTTAATCCTAATTAGGGAAGTGTTGAACGACAATTAGCAGAACTCTAAACCTAGGGTTTGAGAGAGACACAGAGGAAACAATTCAAGATGCAATTGGGAACCTTTTGGAGCCAAATCGAGGGACAAAGTGAGGGTTCGTCGTCCAACCATTCCCTACAGCGGATCAGACCCTACGAACAATTCTAGGCAAGTGGTTAACTATTATGATTCTTAAATTAGTGATAATCAATTCATATTTTTGTGATATGTAAATCAAAATCCGTTTTGGGTATAAATGGGTATTCATGTGAAATTGATATTTGGGAAATGGTATATCTTGATGAGATTTGAGATGATATAAGTAGGTTTAATGATTTTGTAGTTTAGGAATATGAACCGTACGATTAAATCCATCATGAATGGACATTTATATTATGATATTAGAGATGTAAAGTATTTGGGTGTTTGAAACTCGGGTAAAACCCGAATCTGGGAAACGATAAAATTTGTGGAAATTAGTTATTGAATTAAGACTTCTAGGTTGAGTAGAACCTGTTTTCATATGTTAAAATGGTGGATTATGATCGGAGATTGTTAGGGGAGATAGTATAAGCTTGGTTGGGTTATCAATGGCTGAAACAGCAAGATGAAGAAGACAAATACCTGTTCGATCGATCGTTCGATGGTCCCAGAATTTTGGCATTTCGACCAGTTTTATATATAAAGGGAAATAAGTTTAGATTTTTCTCCTACTTCTTATTTAGTGATAAATGCATATGTAGCATATATTCCTCAGTAATTATAAGGGGGTATAATTGGGTTTGAGAGGGTGATAATTATATGCCATAAGAGGAATAAATTTCGGGAAATAATTCATAAGTATTGATTTTGGGCCGAGGGAAAATATTAGGGTATTGTAGTAGAGTGACACTACACTATTAAAGGAATTGAGGTGTAATTAATTAGTTATGGGGCGAAATATAGAATCGAGTATTAATGATGGTACGGGCCAAGTGAGCGAGTCCGGGTATAATGGTTGGGCGACACCAAGTATTAGATTAATTATTGTGTTAATTAATTAAATTAGAGTCAAATCATAGACTCGGGAAGATGATAAATTAACGAGTGATAAAATTAATAAAGTTGAGTCGGGCCAGAGACTTGGAAAATTTACAGGCTAGTGATACGAGTTTTTGAGTACACGGTAAAGTCGGGGTTTATATTATATATATATACGGTGTAGTGATAGTATATATATATATATATATATATATATATATATATATATATATATATATATATATATATATATATATATATATATATATATATATGTGTGTGTGTGTGTGTGTGTGTGTGTGTGTGTGTCTATTGTGTGTGCTATTAAATATCAGTGACTATATATTTGTTTAATTTATATACTCTAGTGCTATCAATGGAGGTTGCACGATCTGGGTGAATTCCCTAGCTTGAGGAGTTGGGTGAGTATATCCCCAAGTCATAGCGTCCGGTATATGGGTGAGGGTCTTATCTCACTTTCAGGGAAGGAATATGACCGCCTCCACTAAATTTATATTTTGTTCCAGGTTGGTGAGGGATTCCAACTTGGGTAACTAGGTTATGTGAGCACACCTAGTGAGATATCACTTTAGAGGGAATTATCCGGAGAGGGTATACTCGAAGGGATGGGAGTAAGTATGATATATGTGTGATGTTATGGTAAAGATACGTATATAATGGTAGTAAATATTATATGCAGGTAATAATACAGTGTGTGATGTAATTGTTTTATATAACTTGTGACACAGTTATATGATTATTATTTAAAGGAAATTAATTAAGTTAATCGGTGAGATAAATTATTAATCCAGGAATTACTATACTCGGGTTAGAGTAGTATGGTAAGGGAAGATTATACCAGGACTAGTTGGACGGGGTAGTACAATTAGTTGGGGTTAAGGTAACCGTTAGGCGTGCACAATAGTGGAGGGGTAAGAATATCCTCAAGAGAGTGCAACACTAACTTATATATGAAGCGCATTCATGCATTTTAAATTACTGCACTTAATTCACTTGCTAAATATTTTCATAATATTTTGGGTTCTAACCTTTGTTATAAAACTATTTTCAAAACCATTTAGGTGTCCCGCCACAGGGACGCCAGGATTGATATTCTATTTCTGGAACACGGAGCTGCGGCATATGTGGATGCTAGCAGGAGCTTGAATTAGACGCCTCATTCATTCTTTCCTAGAGTAGGAATCATCTATCAGTTTCAGTTTACTTAGAGCATGTCGCCCATACTTTTCAGTACATTTTTCAGATTTATTTATTCAGGTGTTGGATGTTTGTATTGGACTATTTACTTTGGTGTCCAATGGTTTATTCGGCATGTCGTTTTATTATTTGTTTAGTTGATTTAATTCAGTTGTGTGAATGGATTATACTTATTTCCGCATGTACTGTTTGGTTTAATTAGTAAGCTAAAATTTGGAACCAGCTTTTTGGAATACTAGGTGGTTAGTAAGTTTTAAAAAGGTTTTCGACAGTGATGCTAAGGATAAACTAACTGGGATTCCTTTTTTAATATGGTATAGGATTGGTCACTCGGTATTAGGCGGGGTATCACATAAAACAAATGGTCGTTTGTCTTAGGTCTAGGGCTAGTCTTATGACCTCTGCCCTACCTCAGAGGTAGTTGGGGAGTTAGAAAATCTTTTAAACACCAAGTGTTCAATAAGATTTTATCAAAAATACCTAACGCATGATGGAAAAGTGAATAACATGAGCATTAACCCATAAAATCAAGTATGGAGATTAATGTTTCAACTCTCTTTCGAAAATTTTGGCTTTGTGAAGAGAAAGATTAATTTTTCCTTGCGAAAGATAAAATTTTCAACTATCATTTTTTTCTCCCTGAAATAGCGATTTATAATTTAAACCTTTTGCGTCTAATATAATTGATGTTGCTCAATTTTTAGACAAAAAAATGTCCCAGACATCTCCTTTTGAAATAAATTTTGCATGTGATGGATTTTTCTCATTCAATACAAAGGGTGGGGAAGTCTTTCCAATTTAAGGAAGTTCATAATCAGAAAGTAGAAGATTTAACCACGTCATGACTCATGATTTTGAAATATATCTTATTTCTCAACTCCAACCATGATGATAAAAAAATTTCATGCACAAAGGACTAACTATGAGACCTTTTTTTTAAAACATCACATAAAACTTTTGATTTATGGTAGAAGTAGAAAATTATCCCTTTATTATATTTTTCTTGGAAACTGATTAGGTTATAATGAAATATAAAGTGCATAAGCTATGAAAAATACTCTAAAATATTAAGCTTTAAGTGACTAAGACATTTTAAGTTATGAAATTCTAAACATGGAGTATAAAAGTCACAAATAAAAATCGTTTGTACAATAACTAAGCATGTAGCTTTGAATTAAGCATATATGATAAAATAATACCTATAAATATAGAAGACCAACATCATACAAGGAACAAATATCAAGGTATGAAGAAAACAGAGATTATAACCTTAATAATTAAAGGATAGGGGGAGAGAGAGAGAGAGATGTCTATAAAAAAAGAGTAAACCAAGCACTCTAAAGCACATACAAAAATCCTAACTCTACTTAATAGAGGATGAATAATTTACTCTAGCATGATTTCTCAAGTCAATTAACTCTTCTCTATCTATTATGGGTTTCCTATTCCAATTAGAATTTATCTTTAAAGGATTTGATTTTGGAACCACCTTTGGAGGGTAAACCTTTATTGGCTCTCCCTTGGAAACATTTTTTAAGGCCTCCTTCTTCTTTTTCTTTTTCTTTTTCTTTTTCTTCTTCTTCTTCTTCTTCTTCTTCTTCTTCTTCTTCTTCTTCTTCTTCTTCTTCTTCTTCTTCTTCTTCTTCTTCTTCTTCTTCTTCTTCTTCTTCTTCTTCTTATTATTTCTATTGACATACTTACCTCTCTTAATCACCTAATGGTAACGAGGATTGAAATATAACATAAAACTCTCTAAAGTTTCCTAACTTATGGCACCGAGTAGACTTAAAAGGGTATTAGCTCTATGTTTCAATGAGGTGTTTGAGTATTTTCTTCCTCAATCTAAAGAAAAACTCTTTCGAGTATCCTTCTTTGTTACAATGGGAAAACATGAACTTCACCTACCTTTGGATATTCCCAGATGGTTTATTATTAGAAGAATCACTAAAGTTAGATGGTAAAAGTGATTAAGGTGCAATGATGGTTTGTCTAGATAAAGAGTTTTCACCATCAATAAAACCTAAACCATGTTTATTCTTAGAGGATTGCTGGGTCCAACTAGCATCATATCCAACTTTTGAGATTTATCTGCCAAATATATCGATGAGAATAATATATCAATCTTTAGTAAAGAGATTTTATCCTCCAACTTTATACTTGAGTTTTCACTATCGTGTAAGGATTTCCTAAGGAAGTCAACCTTTTTTTGCACATATTCGTTAATGCTTCCCTCTAAATGTGGGTCACTACTCACCACATGTTGAGCATTAAAGTATCTCAAACTACGCTCACTCACTATAGCCTTTTCTTTTTTAACATTGGCTAGTATAGTGGACAATTATATGTTTCCCCTTTCTAGGTTTATAAACTCCTCATAAACTTTAACATATTCATCTTAAATCTCATCTTCCTAAATAGTACTCAAAGAGGTTTTGTAAGTAATCACTTATCTAATAACTGAAAAATGAACATCAAAATCCTCTAAATTGTCTAACTTGTCAAACTTATTTCTTGTCATATAAGAAGCATATACATTTTCTTAAGAGTTATCGTCCAAGTTCGATTCTTCAATATTAAAAGTGGCGTGATAAGATTTATTTCCACTACCTTGACTCAAATCTAAGGGACGTTGCTTCAAAATATGTCCTAGACCACCACAAGTGAAACAAGTAATGGGTTTTTGAGATAAACTCTCTTTTCTCCACTTCCTTGACCAACTTCAAATCTAGGCAGAAAATTCTTAGGTGAGACTTTGAATTGAAATCTCCTTTAAAAATTCTTGGAAAATGTTTTATTAATGAAGGCCATATCCTCATCACCAACATCAACGGAACTCAAACTAGGAGATTCGTTCTTATCCTTAAAATCTAAATTTCTCTTTTTAGGAGGCATTCCTTGATAATACAATAAATTCACCATGTAGGTTTAAATAAAACCAACCAGCTCATCTACATACAAGGGCGTTATGTGTAAAGCTCTAACTTCTTCAATGTAATCTACCTTGCCACGAAACCTAATTAGGAGATACTGTAGGATTTTTTCGACAATTATATCCTCTTTATGGTCTACCCTAAACAAAGGCATACATTACTATATTCTTTAGCTCGATATAGAACTCGTCAAATATTTAATTCTACTTCATGACAAGGAGTTCAAAATGGGTAGTCAACTATTGAAGCTTAGAGTACTTTACAGTGGAGGTACATTGATAGGTGATCTGTAAGATTTTCCAACACTACTTCACACAAGTAAAAATATGACTAAGCTCAGTCAAGGAAAAACAACTCAAATTGGCGTTAAGTCCCTTAATGACCCACCTACTTTCCTTATAATCATTTTCGTCCCATCTAGATCTAATCTTGGCTACGGGAACATTACTGACAATAACCATTGGGCATTTCTATTCTAAAAGAACACTATTCCAAATTCTATCATTAATAGACATCAAGTATGTTATTAATGTACGAGCTTTCTGAAAAGTGCGACTGTGTGATAATTGATTTAAATTAAATTCGCAAGTTTCCAAGTACCCCTTATTTAATTAGAGTCCCTAAACATACATCTAAGGTGCATGTGTCAAACCATAAATAAATAAAGCATGTGACACAAAAATATGCTGAGACACAGATTTTAGGAAAAAACCCTTTCGGGTAAAACCTTTATTTCACTATAAATATATAAATCGCAACTTACAATTACGTAGAGAAATCTGCAATGGATCAATACGCAGCCAACCCACAAAGACACGCAGTCTTTAACTCAACAAGAGAATACACGCATCACCCTCCAAGGACTCGCAACCCAAACAACACAGGAAGAATCGCAACACTCCTCAATGACACGCAGTCAAACACTTTGTAGAGACTCCCTTAGCAATGACACGCAGCCCTCGGTTGCAAAGATCTCCCCACAAAGGTTGAACAATAGCAAAGCTTGTGTTATAGGGTTCCAAAAGATTCAAAAAAGTAATTGGGATTTTTATGTGTGAATCAAAAAGATGTTTGGCACATAAAAAATGAAGTCTTGTTGTGTTTTTAACTCTTAGAAACGTTTTCTCAAAGACTTCGAAAATTCATCACCGAAATAGGTATATATATAATAAATATGAGTCGGTGGTAAAAATACTTACGGAACTGTTCGATTTTATCCCAGGCGGACCGGTCCGGATCTGAGGCGGATCGGTCCAAGGTCGGATCAGTTCGTTTTTCCAAAGGGTCTCTTCGATTTGCCTGCGATTCGGGGTATTCTGGTGCAAAGCGAATCGGTCTGGTATAGAGGCGGACCGGTTCAGAGGTGGATCAGTTCGTTTAAAATATGGGCGGACCGGTCCGGTTATCCAAAAAAAATTAAATTCTTTTAAAAGCCTCTTTTTCCTTGAAAAAACTTATTTCTTATTTCTTATAAAAACATTTTATAAAAATTTCCCAATACTAAGTATGAAGCATAAGGAACTTAAACACAAAACTTTACCAAGTTCATTATCGCAGAGGTTATGATGTTGAAGACGCTTTGATATTCGGATCTGTTGATGTAGATGCGATATTGAGTTTCTTCAACGGTGTAACGACGTACGACATACAAATTGATAATGGACAAAAATGTCCTTACACTTTCCAACTGGAATAATTGTTATCATAAATTCGAGGAGGCTGATAAATTGGACTCCCATCCATTACACACGAAAAGGATCTACTCGAGGTTATAGCACCTAAGACGTTGAATACCTTCATTGATAGCAGTTAAGAGCGTGCCTCCCGATGAAAACTATCAAAATAAAAATTAATTCACCTAATTTAAGAAAAAAGATGAATAATTTGTTATTACAAAGGGTGAAAAATCCTAAATTCTATGTTAAATTTTTTTTTACAAAGTCTTAGAATCCAAGTTTTATCTTCTTTTATTAAGAGAATGATTCTAAAAGATGTAGAAAAGTAAAATAATCACAATACCGGATGTTCAAGGGAAAAACCCACTCATGGGAAAAATCTCGAGCTGAAATAAATGACAAATGAACTATAGAAGAGTTTTACAAAATAAAACTATGATACACTTACACAACTTTCACTAGACACTCTTTCACATAATATCTTCTGCACCGACAACTGAATAACGCTACAAAACTACCATCGATTTTGGTTCATGACCACTGTATTCAAATGACACCATAATATCTTCTTTAAAGTTGAAGAAACTTTGTTCCAAGAATGGAACCTTCAAGTAAACATAAAAGCTACACTTAGGATTGTGAGGAATCTGAAAAGGTTCAGTAGGTGTATTACAAGGGTATGGTGCTCTAAATCTCAAAATAATTTTTTAAGGCAAAGTAGAGAAAATATATACTCACGAATATAAGTTTTGAAAAACATTTAAACACAAATATGAGTAAATAAATCTGTAAATATTTCTCAAAAAGAAAACCCAAAAGATATGACTAGAAGAAGTAAAAGAAGAGGAGTGAAAAAATATACTCTCAAATATTGAAATGATTTTGATTAGTAAGTTTTTTTCTTAAACTCCCACTATCATTTTGGAAGAGTATTAAGCACATAACTATTACCCATTAGGTAGGAAAAATTAAAGAGGCTAATAGGTTATGTGTCAAACTCTTAAGGTCTCAAGTATTCACATCTAGGACAAAATTAGCTGAAAATGTGGACTTGAAACACTTTTCTAGGAGATATTAAGGAAATATATTCCAAAAGTTTCCTTTTGGAGCACTATTAGACCATTCGCTAATAGCTTCACTAAAGTGAACCTAAAGTGAAGCAAGTCGTGCACGGAGTACAATGTTACCAGTGAAAGATTCCTTCACTGTAGAGCGGTCGTGACGATCAACCTATGCTGTTGTCCAGGGATTTTGTCTAGTTTTTCATCAAAAAGATTTGGAAATAAGTTCTGGCAAAATCCCTTGTGTATATATAATGAGATTTTCGTGATGTGAGAAAGAAGTAGATGTTTTCTCAGCTTCATTATTAGGCTTTCCATAGTTCTAAGGCTATCATTCTACTTACCATAGCATTTAATCACTTTTTAACTCTTGATCAATTAATCCTCATAGAGGTTGACCAACATAATAGAATTAAAATGGCAGGCCCCTAAAGGGGTTTACATTACAAAGATTTTTATAAGAGGGGAAGAATAAAAAAGGAGTTCTTCCCTTAGACACGACATTAGAATCAAATGTATAATATTGTAATTTACCAACTAATCCATGAGTATAATACAAAATGTGACAAGATACAAGATTTACCTGGTTCATCAAGTCAGTCTTACCTAGGTTTATATGCAAAGATATCATGGTTTTCATTTATATGAAAGAATGCGATTGGAGTTCTTGAGATTCATGTTGAGAGTCTATATCGTGGTTACATAAGTATGAAATTTTATTGTGTGACAATATATGTCCTCCTCATAATGAGGGGCCTTATTTATACAAATACAAAGTTGAAACAAATTGGAACTATTTGTTGATACAATTTCTTAATGGTCGTTATCTCGTAGAGCGTATCTCTTGTGTTATAGTTGAATCATTATATGACATTGTTGATGGGGGAAAACATTCATATTTATTGCAAGGATTTGAGTTGATCCAGTTTTAGTCGGTCACATTGAGTTAGTGCCCAACTAGACTCATGAGTATTTTATGGAGTTCGCGCCACATGTCTTGCTTTTAGGGCCAATTCGAGCTCATTTCCCTTCAATTTGTGTATACTCATGTTATATTTATAATAATACCTAAATATAGGATAAGATATGCATATTTATTTTAAGTATAAGTGTGTGATATATATACAATCATGCTCTTGTGCGGACTAGTTCGCATTTTAAAAATGCGGACCGGACATGTGTCAGCTGGCGGTGAGCCCAGAAAAGAGAAAGAGTGTGACTATAATTTAAGCGGTAAATTATAGGTGCACCGTTAGGTGACACATGTCCGGTCCGCATAAGAGCATTATATATATATATATTGGTGTGTATAATAAAAAGATATGTGTATCTACTTATACGTGTGCTTTACATACTAATATGTGTATATATAATAGTATTATTATTATCTTTCAAAATATATTATTATTATAGATACATACACACACCCTAACATAACTAATCATACCCAATAACTCCCTAACCTAACCATAGCGTGACCCATTACCCTCCTTATACATCCCGCCAACATCCCCTCATTTCTCTTCTATATATTTTCTATTATTTTCTTAATTATATTTTACTTTCACACGTTCCTACTCTGTCACGATCTCTCTCCCAACAGGTATAACTTAATAGACTATTGCCTTTCCCCTCATAAGTCTTTTCTCTCTATAGTCTTTTCCCTTAAATGTACTCCAAACTTTCTCATAGCAGGTGGTCCATGCCCCTCCTTGTGTTTTCAATATCTCTCTTCATCCCCCATTCTCTTATTTTTTTTCTCTCTCTTTTCTTTTTATCCTTATTTTATTATTTCTCCCCTCTCACTCTTTATTCTCTCTCCCTCTCCCTCAACACACAAATAGACACCTATTTCATTTAGTAACAGGTGGTCCCAAACCCCTACATGCATTTCCCGTTTTTATCTTTTCTCTCTCTTATATTTTTTTTCACTTTCTCCCCTTTATTTATTTACCCATTTATCTACTATCTCTCTCTCTTATATATATATATATATATATATATATATATATATATATATATATATATATATATATATATATATATATATATATGTGTGTGTGTGTGTGTGTGTGTGTGTGTGTGTGTGTGTGTGTGTGTCTCGCGGTCCCTTCCCTTCTTTTTCTTACCTAGCTACATTCACTCACCAAATTGCCCCCTGCCAACTTTTTTTTTCCAAAACACCCAAAGCTTAGGACAATTCATTTCACCTAAAGAATGGAAGAATCAAAAGTGATTCACTCTTTAATCATTTTACAACATACATGAGCAAAGAGTTTTGCATTTAGAGCTTAAATTGACTACATATTTTTAGAGTGTATGGGGAAAATACATCTATGAGAGAAAAATAGTGAGTTGAGAATCGACTATTTTTAGTTGAGAATATATTCTTCTTCTCTCACTCCTGGTTCTATACTCATATTTGTTGGACTATATTGTTCAATATTTTAAGTATATATTAATTCTTATAGATTTGTATTAATATTACCTCCCTCTACCTTTATGCAAGTCTTTATATGGAATTATTTTTTCATTTTTGATGTGATTTTATCAATATGGATGGCAAATATCCCATTAAAGGGGAAAGATAAAGCCAAAATGGAATTACTTGTTTTAGTTTTGTAAGTTGTTTAATTTATTTTTGTATTTTTATAATATTAACCAATCGTCTACATGTCTTCAAGCGTTGAGAGGGGCTTAATTTGTTTTTATGAAACATTAATACTTAATTACCTTATTTTCTTAAGAATCAAACTAGAGATGGAACTTTTACCAGGTTTAATATTTTAATAAAACTTTATTAAATCTAAAACTTATTTTTAGGGATTTGGAATATTTTATATGAATTATTTATATAAACCTAAATTAAAAATGCTATTAGTAGATGAGAATTAGGAGAACAAATGAGAGATTTTAGGAAGAACTAGGAGATCACATGGGAGACTCAATCTAGTACCTTTAACCTCCCCTAACACGCAAGAAATATCATGTTCCATCAGACTTTAATATGTAATTTATTTAATATTTTAATTACAATTGTAAATCAAGTTGGGAGTAGACACATGCTAGTTACTGATTTGATGATAAAAAATTGTTTTATATTAGATTAATATTGATTAAAGATTAAGACTTGTTAAGAGTAGTCATAAATATGATGTTAATTCGAGTTAATGATAACAAAGTATGGAATTTGTTATGACTCCGATGTTGAATACTTAGGGTTGATCTATTGAGATGATTAATTTATTTAGAGGATATTTTAATGATTAAAACTCGTATTTATAGTTAAATCGAAATCTTCTATTGACTTATACTGTTAATGTAACTTTAAACCCTTTTTCATTAAATTAATTTTAGTTTATGGCCCTTAGTGGTAGAAAATTTATTTAGGGACCTTTAGGGATGTTTTGGTGGTATTTTGGGAATGATAGTAGGTACAATAGGTTTTAATGGAGACCCGGGTTATTTAAATTTCATAAATTAGGTTGAAATAATGCTTGACAAAAATTGGGATTTGGAGGATAAGTGTAAAGGTCACGACCACGGGGTTCAGCTGACCATCACACCCTAGTGGTCGCGATTGCGATTGTCCTAGTCCACGATTGTTGGGTGGGAGGTAGACAATTTTTTTATTTAGTTTAATTGTTGTTAGTAATTCCTTTGGGACTTAGGAACCTAGTGGAATTTCCTAGTTTTTGGGCTTGTACGTGTGGTTTATGGATGTATTATAATTAATTCTAAAGCCAAGAATTGAGGGTTAAATTGTGGTATAAAAAATACTTTATACATGGTTAGGTTGGTACACAGTATATGGGTATGTGTATTGTTGTTTATGCTTTATGTGATTGTGAATATATCCACTTAAGTGTTGGATCGGGGGGAATCTATTGACGTATTTTAAATATAAATTGATTATGGGCCCACGTAACACGCCCTTGTCTTATGAAGCAGGTTGCATGTAGGTCAATGTTTTGATCCTACATTTAGTTGGTCACCATCTCAAAACTAGGAGAAGTGTAGGAATTGATCCATTGAAGTTTGGTATGTCATCACATGATGGTGTGACTATATAGTAATCCCTCCATTCTTTTGTGTATGCATGTTCTAAATCCGTTAGGTGTGGAACCCTTATGGATTTATTGATAAAGGCACGAAAATGTTACCAAAGGCTAAAGACTATGAGTGGTTTATTAGAAATATATCTTTTTAATTAGTCTACTGATGGACACGTTTATATGCAAAGTTCTGACATCTTAATGTACTTATCATGATATTATGTATATCGTATTATTCATGTTACATATGGGGACTATGCTAGGTTGTATTCTTAGTATATGGATATGGATATCTCGACATTATATCTGTACGGTGGTATATGGTAGATTACTTTATAGTCTTAGGGTTGTAACTCTTATGTTTTAGTTGTGGTTTGGTATAGAGAACTCGTACTACCTTTATTTCACTTATATTGAGAAGTGAGGTATCTTTTGCATGAGAGTGCCACTGAAATGGCATGATTACGAAAATAAGTCGCTTATTATTACTGCCACTATAAGGTAAGTTATTTCTTGCAACTTTTCAGGACCTGACCCATGTGTTTTTTAAAAAGCCTTTTCCAGATATTCCTAAGAAGTAGCAATGGAGTTGAGAAATCAGACGTGCTTCCATAGGAATTTCCATATCTTATTCCTTAGTTCAAGATGTTAGTTTTTTTCAAGTTGTTCTAGTCAGACTAGTTATTCATTATTCAGAGATTTATTTATGGGGCATAGTGGTCCAGGGTTATTTACATTTTAGTATTGAGACTAGTCATTTGATGAAGCTCGTCATTATTTCCACTCAATTTATGGAGACATTGTTACTAATGAGATTTATTGTTGAAGAAATTTATATTTAACTATGTTATTAATTTTATTCATTATGTAATGTGGGTGGTTTATATTTATATATTCACTTATTTAATAGAATTACCAGCAATAAAACTTGCTATTAAAAAATTTCATATCTTCTTCGCCCCGGAAGAATTTATTGTCAGAACTGATAACCCAATAGTCAAGGACTTCCTTATAAATACAAGAAATATTTTAGAATGAAGAAGACTTAAATGGTATAATCAAATTGCAAATTATACCTTTAAAGTTGAACATTTGAGAGGTACTAATAATTTTCTTACAAATTATCTTATCAGGAATTTTGTGAAAGTCCACTAAACAAGTGGGCTAACAAATCAAATCAAATTTATCTGTTTCAGGATGGAATACCCTAACAAAAGGGAAGAAACCCAAGGAGAATGGGTAACAATTGCTAAAAAAGTAAGAACCCAACATACTGCATCATCTTTCACAACACAATATAAATCAAGATATGTGTATGTTGTCTTCAGTGGACGCCATCCAGTCATCTACTATAACTGGTTTCAATGTCATGCCCAAATAAATGGGTATCCTGGAGTATGCCATAAACAATATGACAATATTGAGGAAGCAATGGTTAGATGGGAACAATGGATGCAACAATTAGTACCCCCAAACTTAATACACCAATTTGCTAAACTTCAAACACAGGAAAAAACTCCTGCAATTGAACTAAAAGATTTTTATAATCCAGGAATTCCTTATGAATTATATGAAACTTTGAACGAATCCTGAAAACCCCATATTTTAGACAAAAAGAGGGACTTTAGAAAAAATATGAGTATTTTAGCTCACAAAATTGCTGAACAAATATCAGTTCTTGATCAACTTAAAGTCCGTACTCTTCAAGTATTGAAACAATTAAATTATGAAAATGAGAACTTTTCTGTTGAAAAATCAATATCTTTTTAGCAATAGTAGAGCTGCTAAAAAATGATTTCCCTGATAAAATCTTTAACGCTATTCGAAGAATTTGCTTATTTGAAAAAGAAAAACAACGTCTTCCCCGACCAGTATTTCAATTAGAAATCTTTTCAAAAATTGAAGATCAAGATGAAAAGATAAAAAGTCTTTTAATCCAGTTTGCCAATAAAATCAATCATGCTGATGAAATCAATCTGTATAATCAATGATGTACCAAAATTACACTTCTTCACAGAAGATAATTAGGATATTTAACCAATTGAATGTGGATTAGTAAACAAACTAATATTCCCAAGTATTTTACCGGAAGAATTTTTTAAATTACCTATAATGATCAAAACAATAATTAATCATGTGGTTTATAAATATAAATATATCAGATACTTAAATTTTCGTATTTTCAGCACCATTGGATGGAGAGTTAGAGAAAGATTTTACCAACCATATCAGATATGGCATCTCAGAGCAACTGAGGAATATGAGTGGGACGAGATTGATCAGAATAACTATGATCACCCTATTGACTACATATGAACAAACCAATATTGGTCAAGGAGCCTAGTCAATATCTCTAATATAGCTAAATATTTTTTCTCTCAACAAAAGATAAAATTTATGGTCATGGATGGAAGAAGACTCTTTATCATAGATCTTCCGATCAACTATTCTGTCTCCCCTCAGCAAAAATCCGAGGTGATTGAATTTCTTAAAAACTTCAAGAATAAAAATAATTTGTATGTCCCCTCTGAATTATTAAGTGATGCTGATGAATACGAAAAGGCACTTTTACATCATCATAAACATAGTCCAATCGATAGAAACTCATTGTATTCCATTGGAGAAGCTAACATAGCCAATGCAATTGAGGGAGAATTCTATGTTTTTTGGACCACAATGGAAAACTGCACAAATTATCCAGCACACGACACATGACCCAAGAAAAAACAAAGGAACGACGGTGGACAAAGAGACGTCTAAAAACAGACAAATCTTTCTACTTTATTAAAGTTTCCTCTTAAAAAGAAAAGAAACGTGTTTATTATTTCTTCTTATCATTTATCTTTCTGTATTGAATTGTAATTTGGCGTCCGATTATTATAAGAGATAATTATATTTAAGTCCCATTTGTCGGGTCAACATTCATATAAGTTCTATTGACTTTTCAACAATCATATAGGTCCTATTCCAACTTTTTAAGGATTTTTTTCACAATTTTATCCTTTTATAACTAATCATCCGTAACTTCCTTTAGGAAGTTACGTAAGTGGTTCGACTTTTTTTTTAATCTTTAAATGTTCATAACTTTTGATTCACAAATCCGTTTTTCGCAAAATTACTATTTTTGAAATCTTCTTGACAAGATCTATCAAACAAGATCTATGAAGGCTACAAAATTCCAAATAAAAAATTTACACAAACAATAAACTTTACTGTATGCACTAGAATATGAAATAGTTTTATATATGTGACATTTTCACAAACAAACAGTAACATTTACTATGGTAATATTACACAATATATATATATATATATATATATATATATATCCGGTGGATCCAAACCTTCTTTTTTCAAAATTACTTTATATTTAAAGTTTCGCGCTAGTGGCATCCAATCCTTACCACCATTGTTGGAGCTTCAACGACCATCGTCAGAGCTCCGATTTGGAGTGGGTAAGGGTGGCATGTGGTTCCGCTGGCACGGACCTTTGAAAATAAGAGACTTTTGAATAAATGGGTTTTGGATCGATCGGAGTGTCATGGGGTGCCGCTGGCGCGGACCGTTGAAAATAAGATTGGATAAATGGGATTTGGATCCTCTTGAGCGCCGGTTAGGGTGAGTAGGGGTGGCATTAGGTGCCGGTGGCACGGAGTTTTAAAAATAGGAGCATATTGGATATATATATATATATATATATATATATATATATATATATATATATATATATATATATATATATATATATATATATATATATATGTGATAACATAGTAAATGCTATTGTTTATAAAAATGTCATAGATATTAAAATTTATTGTATACACCAGAAAATGAAATAGTTTTATATCTGTGACATTTTCACAAACAATAACACTTACTGTGTTAATATATTTATGAAATAGTTTTGTATATATAACATTTTTACAAACAGTAACATTTACTGAGTTAATATTACACAATATATAAATATAGCATTTTCACAAACAGTAACATTTACTGAGTTAATATTACACAATATACATATATATATATACACACACACGGTAGATCCAAACCTCTTTTTTTTTCAAAATTACCATATTTTTAAAGGTTTGCGCTAGCGACATTCAATCTCCACCACTACCCACCCCCATTGTCGGAGCATCAACGACTTTCATCAGAGCTACGATTTGGGTGGGTAGTAATGGCATAGGGTGCCGCTGGCGCGAACCTCTGAAATTAAGAGAATATTAGATAAATGGGGTTTGGATCCACCGGAGCTCCGATTTGGGATGAGTAGGGGTGGCATTGGATTAGGTTTATATTTATAACATTTTCATAAACATTAACATGTACTGTGTTCATATAACACAGTATATATATATATATATATATATATATATAATGGTCCGCGCCAGCGGCATCCAATCCCCACCACCACCCACTCCCTTTGTCAGAGATCCAACAACCTTCATTAGAGCTCTGATTTGAGGTGGCATGGGATGCCGATGTAACATTTTCACAAACAGTAACATTTATTATTTGTGAAAATATTACATATATAAACCTAACCCAATGCTACCCCTACTCACCCCAAACTGGAGCTCCGGTGGATCCAAACTCCATTTATCCAATATTCTCTTATTTCATAAGGTCCGCGCCAACGGCACTCCATGTCACCCAAATCAGAATTCTGATGAAGGTTGTTGGAGCTCCGACAATTGGGGTTGGTGGTTGTCGGGATTAGATACCGCTAGCGTGGGCCGTTAAAAATAAGACAATATCAGAAAAAAGAGGTTTGGATCCACTGTGTGTGTGTGTGTGTGTATATATATATATACTGTGTTATAACACAGTAAATGTTACCGTTTGTGAAAATGTTATAGATATAAACCTAACCCAATGCCACCCCTACTCACCCCAAATCGGAGCTCCGGTGGATCCAAACCCAATTTATCTAATATTCTCTTAATTTCAGACGTCCGCGCCAACGGCACCCTATGCCACTACTACCCACCCAAATCATAGCTCTGATGAAAGTCGTTGAAGCTCTGACAATGGGGGTGGGTAGTGGTGGGGATTGAATGTCGCTAGCGTAAACCTTTAAAAATATGATAATTTTGAAGAAAAAAAAGAGGTTTGAATCTACCGTGTGTATATATATATATATATATATATATATATATATATATATATATATATATACTAGGGTATGCCCGTGCCTGAAGGCACGATGATATTCGGGAAACTTAACATAATAAAAACAAAATAACAGTCGATCCGATTTAATTATAGGACTATCCACTTGTTTAAAGTATAAAAGAAAATCATTCAACAACAAAATAAATAGTGATTCATAGACCTTCTATAAACTAAATAAAATAGTCGCTCGAGTTGAAGTTGCTTATAATCGAGTCTACCAGGTAACTTGCTAAGTCAAGAATCGTCGTGTAATGAACTCTTATAGCCAAGATAAATAATGGACCCCACTTTAAAAAAAATCATTACAACCCCATATTATTAACTTCCCATTTTTTTTTAAAATGCCTAACGGGACTATAATTAAAAAAATTAATAAGGTTTCCCAAGAGTTTTATTCAAAAAATAGTTATTTTTAAATTTTAAAAAGTGTATTTTACTTTTATAAAATAGTTTTTTTTTATAATAAAGGTAGTTAAACCATGACCCTAAATACTAATGGCAACAGAATTATTACAAAGAAGGGTCTGTATTTATATTAAAGAGAGCATAGAGAATGAATAAAACGATAAGGAGAAGTAAACATACTTTAAATGAGGCGAATAAAAACATTCAGTTTATACTTTCCCATGCACACAAAAAAACATTCAACAATAAGAAGTTAATATCATATAACACAAAATTGAACATCCAGTTCATACATTCAACAACTTACAATATCATTTACACAAAGTAGTGTAGCATTAGACCAGTAAGAAGTTAATATCATATAACACAATATTAAATTTTATCTTAGAAATTCTACAATAGATTGATACTATTCCTTCCCGCATTTGCACCACCAACATTTGCAACTCTTCAAATTGTAGCCAAGATTGGGATCCGCTATGAGTTTCTAAGTAGTGCTTGTATCGATTTCTTTGATGGCTTCTTACACACTATCGGGTGCTGAACACTTTAAGGAAAACAAACAAATTGTAAAAAATAGTCAAAATAAAATGGAAATATAAAATGGAGTTACATTTTTGGAGGTTATCGCATAAAGGTTTAGTGTAATCCCTGGCGGCAACAACCTCAACCCCGTTTTCATTATTTCTACATCACCAATATTTTTTATCAAACAACACCATGAAATTCATAATGGGGTTAGAAGTTTGAAAATAACACCTTCATTTGGTTAGTAAGCCCCTGATTCAAAAAAACTCAATACATAACAAAAATAAAATTTGTTGGACATAAATATTTTAAAAAAAACATTTTGATTAGAAAATGTAAACATCTACTATTCAACATATATTCGAAAGATATCTACATAATAAGTCATGAAAATCCCTACAATGATAGAGAAGATAAGGAAGACAACATAGATATGAAACGACATGGCCAAACCTTATAATTTTTGTGCACGTGGGCATGTCCACGTCTTTAAACAGTCTTTTTTCGCTTTGCATCCTACATAATACAATGAACACAGCTTCCATAAAAAATTAAAAGCCTTCAAAAGATTAAGTATTTAGGGTCAAAAGGAGACATGAAATTCCAAAGTGATATTTTTAGTTGTACAAAATTTTATAAGGAAATAATAGCGCCAAATACTTCTGAATCACTAATCTAAAAAAAATGTAATGGGCATAGAAATTTGTAGCAACTTTCGCTCTTACTAATTTTCACCTTGTTTAGGCCCATAACCACTATAACCTTTCAATGTAGACAGTGAAAGTTCCCTCTTTGTAATGGCCGAAGTTATAACTTCCGAAATGGTCTCAATAGTGTCACCAATTCTAAGACTTATTACTTGTTCATCAGGGTACTTCAACATGTGTGCAGCCTTCCTTCTAGTAACTCATGTGAAGATAAGAAGCTTGATGCTTAGAGGTATTTGAGTTGCGAGAGACCTTTATCTTCTAAGCAGTCTTTTGTACTGTAACGCATTTGCACATCCCGTTGTTGTTGGCCCGAATCAAAACATTCTGAATTGTTTTGTTGAGGTTGGTTTGGCCTAAGAAGACGGAGGCTGATGAAGAAATTGAAGCGGATAGATGGTGATGCTGAATTAAAGACATAACATCCCACAATGAGTTGAAAGGTCCAATAATTAACACTTAAATACAACCTGGAGAAATTGAAGATCACAAATGAATGAACAAATAACTTTTTATTTCTTATCTGTGATCTATAGTAGCATGAGAGATTTAAGAGAGTATGTACATATCTTTATGTAAATTTCATGTAAGAGTGAGGAGAGAGCAATTGTTTTTCATAATGAATGGGTTGGAAGGAAGAGATGAGATGTTGAATCATTAAAATGAACTTAGGCAGCTATGTTGGATGTCCAAATGATAAAAAAAATGAAAAAAATTATCTAGCTCAAGGTCAAGTAGTAAGGGTAACCATCAAAAATCAATAAATCTACACTCAATGGACATTATTGAAGTGAAATTTCTAACAGGGGCATTAAGCCGCATACGACACATTATTGCTGTAACTTGTGGGGAAAATTTATAGTTTCATTTCGTAAGATTGTGTTCTTGACACTGAATACAGAGATGCATATGGATTTCCCCCATTTGATGAAAATAAATCAAATCTACATATCAACCCTCAAACCCCCTTTCACCAAGAAGTATGAATGTAAACAATATTAAAAAGTTAACCCATTCACATGGATTTCCCCATTTTAGTTATTCATGATTAAATCAATGAAATTAGAACATCATATTAATCCTCATGAAAGAGGGGTCCACAAATCTGAACGGAATATATTCACTCATTACTGAACAAAGCATTGCCTACAAATAATTTCAATATTATGATTTATGTACGTGCATAACTTCTCCCTCATATAACATTTAAATCAAATGACCAATAATTATCCCCACCAAAAACCATTTAAAAGGAGAGACGTAGTGAGATTAAGAGGGGCATAACCTAGGAGAGTTGAAATAAATTTACATCTTAACATATTTGATTAGAAGACGAAAAATACATGAATGTACATTCACAATTCATATTATAAAGCATATCGAAGAAGAAAATATAGTAAACTCTGCAAAGAATAAATCCAACATGAAGAATTGATATTTATTTTAGTGTTAAATGTGTCAATACACTATTAAAGGAATTTGATTTTAGTGTTAATGTGTAGGAAGGGGAGCTGCAAAATTCGAATTCAAACCTGGAAGCAAATATCAGTTGCCACAAAGAGGAATAACTGAGATAATGGCCTCCCTAGCCTTCACCTGATTCCCCAAAAGGGAATCGACATTGACAACCAGTTCTGTTAGGCGTGTAGCTATCAGGGTGTCATCAGTGATGAGCAACAAAGGCTTTGAAGATAATCTTGAAGGACCCTTTTTCCTTTACTGTTGTTTAATAGGAGCAGGTCGAGGTCCCTGTGATAATATTTTTCCTTTTTCTCTGCCCATTAACAGTGTTGGGGGACCACTATATTTGTCTTTTATCGAGTCTAAGTGGCTTGGGAAGCTTTGCCTTATACGCAACTGAGAATGTTTTCGGTCAACGGAGCTACCATTTCCCAAAATAGAAAATGGAATTTTGGTTGGACGATCTGCAAAAGCATACAAATAACATCAGTATCGGCCTATGTTTGAATGAGAATAAGAAAATATGAATACAAAATCTATACACCTCTATAAGGGACTTGAATTCCAAATATCTGAGACCCAAATTCCTAACAGTTAAAGAGATATGAGATAAAATAACAAATGAATATTTTGAATTGTATAATGAACTTGTTCGTTGGAACCAACTGAAACAAAACTTGGTGGTTGAAGTTCACATATTCACACATTCTAGCTACTTGCCTCTCTGTTAATTTAACAATGACTTCAAATATTTGGAATTTAGGTAACATATCGATCTTGTACCGGAGATGTAAAATACAAAATCAAACACGAACTCAGCTACACAACCTTACCCCACAAACTATTGAAGGCACCAAAGAAGCTGAGTTTGTACTAAATAAAAATTGTTAACAACCTTAGGTGAGAGTTTTAAAATCATGATGTTTGATGGAGTTGCCATCGTTTTAGGTTTTGGCGTCCAAAACTTTTCAACCCATGTGATAAGAAAAAAAACAGTTAAATAAACAATGCTTATAAGAAAATATAAATAAAAAGTATTAGGAGAGACCAATTACAAATATATGATAAATTAAACATAAAATACACTTTATATTTTATATAGATAAATCATACGCCAAGTGCACCTAATATAAAAATGGAGAGGTCTATTCCATCAAAGAAAAAAAATAGGGAACCATTCATTTCAGTTTGATGATGATAAGAAAAAAACACTCACAATTAAAATATGTGAGCATTATATCAGGTGTGAGCATTATATTAGGTCTGACCCGCATTACATCAGGTCTGAGTCGCACTATATTAGGTGTGAGCATTATATTAGAGCTGCCTGGTATAACTGACCTGATATAATCATACTTTAACTCAGGTACCTACTTTAACTTTCTTGGACACCTGATTTAACTCCCCGCATTATGTGTGCAAGAGAGTTAATGTAGACACCTGATGTAATGAAGCTCATGTGAGCAAATAATGAGGCTCAGAGCTGAGTGTTAAAGTAGGATTAAAGTAGACCTCTGGTATAATGCGACTCAGAGCTGAAAGTTAAAGCAGGATTAAAGTAGACACCAGATATCAGGTACGTACTTTAACTCAGGTACATTTTAGGTGTCTACACTATTTGCTCACCTGATATAATTCTACTTTAACTCTCTTAAACACCTAATATAATGCGGCTCATATTTGCTCACTTTTTTATGTGTACCAACTTTAACTCTCATGAACATCTTAGCTATTTTCTCACATCTGAATCCATGTGTACCTACTTTAACATAAGCCGCATTATATCAAAAGTCCAATCAAAACATATGGTATGTCACTCTCCATTTCAGTTCAATATTTGGAGCCCGCGGGCATTAATGATGTTTGTACCTACAAAATAGAGACATACAGTATAATTAGTACATCAGTTACACAGATAATTGAATGTGTACATACATATGTACCTCCAAAATAGAAAAAATATAAAACTACCATCAACACAAATGTGATTTTTTTAAGTAATAATTTTGGTTTTTGGAGTCTAGAAACATTAAAATAAAAATTCAGAAGAAGCTTTAACAGCAGGTCCATATATAGTACACCATGACAATGGCATAAAGCATCACCCTAATGAAGTTGATAAAAAAATGATAGCATCAGTAATGACTGTTTTATATAAAAATGGCAATCTACAATTCTTTCATTGCCACCTTATTCCACATCTGGTCCAAGTCAAGTTTTAACATTTATCAAAATTATGGGAAGAGAAATAAGATAGATCAAATTTTTCTTTGGACGTGTACTTTCACCATGAGTGTAATTCAAATATGTATCCACAACAATAAAAACAGATTTCATAGATAACATTGACTTGAAAAACTAACAGAATTTATCCAAATCTATATTACACACAACTTTGGTATTAAAATCCTAATATGCATGTATAAGAAATAGTGGCAAATGCTTAAAAAATTAACATATAAGAAACTGCATTCATAAGGTTGGAAACTTCAACAGACAATGGCGTAGAAGTAGAAATGATCAACAATAGCTGCAAGACTTAATTATTTATCCCTTTATTATATGGCCCAATCAAAGTATGATTCTTCTTACACAAAATAAAGCAAAGATTGTTGATGTCTATTTATTTTTTCAATACATCTGGCGATCATAGCTAATCGGGCTATGTGAATTAGATAATCAGGCCTTGAATATGATCCAACTCATTGCGAGCTTTAGGATATGAGATCTTACTCAAGCAGGTATAAAAAAGGAAAGATTAATAGAAATCTGATAAGGTGAAAAAAGGATTTAATTGAGGGCAACAACCTCTTTGAGACTGCTGAGTCATTGAGTTCCACTCGTTCATCAACAATAACTTCAATTGATTCTTTAGCAATTCTTCGAGCAGTAAGCCCTGTGATTAGCTGCAAGGTGCTATGTTTGGTTATATTTAAACTCTAAGACACAAAGTTTATTTTATAGTAAAATATACCTGAAAACTTCTCCCTTCGTTCCATTTCAAGCCTCTATTTTCTTTGGTATCCCTCCTCCTTGCGCTGTTTTTCACAAAATAGCCTTTCTTCTTCCATTCGTCTTTCATGGTCCTGCCTCTCCATTTCTTTCTGCACTTATTTTAATATTTAATGAGTCAAAGCCAAGATCACCTCACTCACAATGGTATTTTGCTTGTTGATAAAGAAGATATACCATCCAAGACTTCCAAGCATTTAACTCCCACTAAACGATGACGTTGAGAGAGAATGAAAATTAGCTCGGCATCCACAATGCCTGTAAAACAATATTTAGTAAATGATACTTAACTACCCCAACATGATATAAATAGATTGACAATCAACTAAGTCTCAATAATAATACAACTAAACTAAAAGACCACTATTTACCCTGACCTTCTGCCTTAGTTTTAACTAAGGTGGTAGTTTTAGAAATTTTAATCATATAAAATTATATTCATAATTAATAATAGGTAAGAACAATATGTTGCATGAGAATAGATTGCAATGGATAAGATGGACTCCAGAGCGTCATAAAAAGTTCTTGAAAACCGTTAGCATACTCACGAAAGGAGCTCGACCTAGGAAATGTTGAAGCTGATGAATGACCCCGACTTGTTATATTTCCATGTTGGTATTCATCTATAAAAATATAGAGAACAAAAGGAGACAGAGTGTCAACTGTACTGCTGCAAATAATACACTCACGCTGAATAGACCAACATGCAATGGTCAACATGGATCTTCTCAACCCATGAATCTTCCAAACACTGCTAGTAGTTACACATGAATTAATGCTGAAACAACAAAGTTCACTCCTCTAATTCTAGTTTATAGTCCATAGATGAATCTTAACAGCCCAGTTCACAACAACCTCGAAGCACTTAAATGCAAACCACAATCTGCGAACTTATTTATCAATAATTTTCAGAGTAGTGTCATGTCAGTAGATTCTGGAAATGAAACTTCTCCATATGCAATGAGCTCTCATAATGTAAATGGAAAGGTAAAACAATCTACGGAGTTTGTAGGGTATAATTATTATTTTAGCAAAATTGAAAACTCCCCAACAACGGTAACGATAACAGGTAATCAACAACAACAGCTAAATGTTTCTACAAAGTTGGAGATGGATATAGACCATTAATGAATGACATTGAACCAATATTAAGCTAAGAGGAACTAATGTAGCGAAGAAAAGAAAAGGGGTTACCCACAGTCCGATTGAGAATATTCTCAAACACTTGGGTGGCATATAAATGGGAAACACAAATGAACTATATCATATATGTAAAAAACAATTCAGTAAAGTCCCCAAATCAAATTTTGAACCCGAAAATCATAACCCCTGATTTCATAAAATCCTAAATCTTGAAAACCAAACTTCGAACCCTAAACTATGTACTCTACATGTTAATTTAACCCAATGTAACAAATGAAAGAAACTTCAAACTTAACTATACCTGGCAAAACATTGGTGGAGAGGCACATCGCAGAAGAGTATTGTGCGATTCAAACGTTCGATGTTGCACTGCAAAGAAAATTTTACTTCCAGTAAATGAAAAAGGCAAATATATGAATAAATAAAGAGATTGAAGTCAAAAAATAAAAATTAAAATTAAAAAATCACCTGAGAAGCGAGGACACCTAGGAGAAGTCGAAGAAGAGAATCCATCCAAAATATGAAAGCCCTAGCTTCGGAGCTGACGTCGGCACCGAGGAGAAGAAATAAGGGCGGGGTTGAGGAAGGGTTTTTTTGTTTATTGCCAAAATATAAGAATGAGGGACGGGAGTGAATAAGAGGAAGGTATGGTCTTTTCTCCAATTTTGAGGGATTAAAATGTGTCAAATACTATTTTGCCCCTCTTTTTGAATTTTGGTGAAGATTGAAAAATAAATTTGAGTGTGTCAAAAGAGGGGGAACTCAAATGTTTGGAGGGCAAAAGAGGTAGTCCATGAAAAGTTCGTATAGATGACATCATAAGCCAAACTTGTGACATACATAAGTTTTATACTTTATTTTATATATATATATATTATGTACTATTAACTCAGTAAATGTTACTGTTTGTGAAAATGCTATATATATAAAACTATTTCATAAATATATTAACACAATAAGTGTTATTATTTGTGAAAATGTCACAGATATAAAACTATTTCATTTTCTGGTGTATACAATAAAGTTTAATATCTATGACATTTTTACACACAATAGCATTTACTTTGTTATCACATTATATATATATATCCAATATGCTCTTATTTTTAAAGTTTTGTGTCACCGGAACCTAATGCCTCCTCTACTCACCCCAAACCGGCGCTACAGAGGATCCCGATCCCATTTATCCAATCTTATTTACAAAGGTCCGCGCCAGCGGCACCACATGCCACCCTTACCCACCAAAAATCGGAACTCTAACGAAGGTCGTTGAAGCTCCAACAATGGTGGTAGGGATTGGATACCGCTAGTGCGAACCTTTAAATATAAGGTAATTTTGAAAAAAGAGGGTTTGGATCCACCGAATATATATATATATATATATATATATATATATATATATATATATACAGTCCTGCTCTTGTGCGGACTAGTTTGCATTTTAAGAATGCGGACCGAACAAGTGTCACCTGGCGGTGAGCCCAGAAAAGAGAGAGAGTGCCTATAATTTAGGCGATAATTTCTAGGGCACAAGAGCATTATTATATATATATATATATATTTATTTATTTATTTATTTATTTATTTATTTATACTGTGTAATATTACCACAGTAAATGTTACTGTCTGTTTGTGAAAATGTCACATATATAAAACTTTTTCATATTCTAGTGCATATAGTAAAGTTTACTGTTTGTGTAAATTGTTTTCTTTGGAATTTTATACCCTTCATGGATCTTGTTTGATAGATCTCGTCGAGCAAATTTCAAAAATAATAATTTTGCAAAAAACGAATTTGTGAATTAAAAGTTATGATCATTTGAAGATTAAAAAAAGAGTTCAACCACTTATGTAATTTCTTCAAGTAAGTTACAGATGGTTTGTTTTAAAAGGGTAAAATTGTGAAAAAAAGTTTCAAAAAATTAGGAGTAGGACTTATATGTAAGGGAAAAATATGGTGGGACTAAAATGTCTAAAAGAAAGTCTAATAGGATCTAGATGTGATCGTCCCTTATTATATAATGGACAGATGATTTCATTTAAGATGACATCTTCTCCTCTTCTAACATATCTGATTCTTTATAATAAAACCTCTTCATTTTACAAGTCTTTTTCTTCATTTCTTCCTTCTCCACCTATCATACATAACTTTGTATAACTTTTACCTAACTTCTCACCTAACCACATCTAAGCTTCCTCCACCCATATTTCATCTTTTGTAACCTTTTGTAATTGGTATAGGATTGAATATGAAGGGGGTTGTCATTCTTTCATTTCCTATTTTGATTTCAATTGATTATTTTACGGGATAAATTTCCTAGATAAAACCAAAAACTATATTTGTATTTGTATGAGAGGATATGTAATGTGTTTTATTTTACTCTTTGCCCTTTTCCTCTCACACTCCGCCTAAATTCGCTCTAAAGAAGTGCAATTACCACAAATGGAAGTAAGTACAAAAATATTTGGAGCTTTGAAACAATAATGAGTGGCATTTATTATTTTTTCTTAACAAAAACTATATTAATCCCTATAATTTAGCCCTACAAATGGATATTTTTGTTATATCTCGTGTTTACTAATACATATCTTTTTGAATGAGTAGCATGTTCCCTCTTCAAAAGGAGTAAACAGTCTTAAACAAAGCCCTATTTACGTATATCTTATGTCAAAAATATACATACATGAGAACACATCTCTGAGATGGGATGGACAACCACATGTTGGCAATTGACAACATCTCGGAGATGGGGAGGACAACTACATGTTTAATCCGTACCTCGAATTAAACATGAAGATAAAATGGGTGGACAAAAAGAGAAATGGAAGGTTTTTGTTTTGCTAATTTTCTGAAATTTAAGGGATGAAAGCATAAGTTGCAAAAATATATTAAAGACCCCGGATGGGTATATATATGTCTAACAGTCCTAAACAAATACATCCACACAGCCCCTAGTTGGAAGTTGGAAGTGGTGAGTTTACAAAGCAGTTGAATGGCAGGGCAAGTAAAGAAGCAGCTTGAGCCATGGTCTGAGTTAGAGGGAAAGATAGTGATGGTGACGGGTGCATCCTCAGAGACTTCTGTGTGGACCTCGCCAAGGCCGGTTGCAAGGTGGTGGCAGCCGCTCGCAGAACAGATATGCTCAAATCTCTTTGTGATCAAATAAACCAATCCATCACTCAAACCCCACCTAACAACAACACTGTTTTAGCCGTTGCAGTTGAGTTAGATGTCACTACCCAACCTCGCACCATTGAGGCATCAGTAAACAAAGCTTGGGCTGCTTTTGGCCGTATTGATGCTTTGGTTAACAATGCAGGTGTTAGAGGTAATTCATTCCACCATACAACTCAACTCAAACTCCTCCGCTATGCAAGGTTTTTTACAGGATTGTATCATTTACACAATATGTGGTTTAGTTATTTACAAATTGAAATTATCTTATCAAAATTATATAGGCAAAACAAATACAAAATTTATATTATATCTCTTAATTTCTATCATTAATTGGATAAGATTATGACAACAGTAAATATTAAAAATATTAGCAACCATTAATTTTCATTTACATATAAAAGGTCTCAATTAATTTACTCTTCCCTTTTAATAAGAGGATAATGTTTTAATACTTTTAACAAATTATATGTAGTAATTTTTCAAATTAAGAAAAATTTATACTTATTCAATTATGTGTTGCTTGATAGCTTATTTATTAGTTTAGTCATTACATTGGGAAATTGAAAATATTAAAAACCGAACAATACAAAAAAAAAAAGAAACAAAAATTTAAGAAACAAACTAAAAATATTGGAAACAACCAAAATTAATGAAAGTAAAAACTAGATAAATATTAAAAGAATTTGATGTACCACGCGGCTTGCCAATGGTAACTATTTTCAAAAAATTGATAACTGAAACTACCAAAGCCGAGCATAATAAAATTTTCTGATATATTATTGGTATAAATCACATACCTACCAAGCCGACCAATAAACACTCATTTCGAAGGAACTCATAAATTGTGGCTTTTTTAACACATTAAGCGTTGATTTACTGCGGCAATACCAAAATGTTATTTCTAATTTAAATAAAATTCTTAAGAGCGTAGATAAATATATTGTTATATAATTGGACCCTTTTGTCGAAGAGTTAATGGCATTATGCCTGTATAAGATAAAAACTCTTGAGAAGGAAATTAAATCCTCCTCCCCAAATTAACTTCCTAACTTTGTAATTTTAAAAAATAGTCATTTTGACAAAATTCCAATTTAATAATATGATATTTGACTTAATCATAATTTTTGCAAATAATACGACAATATACCAATTTCTTGACAAAATGATTGATTTCGATGGAAAAAATGTCAATTTTAATTCAATATCAACAGTTAGGAATGTGCGTCTCTAAGAGGTCAGCACATAAGTCTGCTGATCGTGGGAGCGTAGGTATGTGCGTGACCCATGTGAGGTGACTGTGTTCGCCTCTATTGTTTGTGATTGTTGTTATCTGAGAACGATTCCTGAGAGATTCGGAATGCGTGATCCTTATGTACGTGATGTACCGGGATGGATATCAGAGTATGTGTGCACCGCAGCTTAGTCTCGGGGTGCTTGTATTGTATATTTATGACGTGAATAATATACACTTAATTAATGGAAACTTTCATATTGGTATTGTGAATATAGTTATGGTAATGTTTTGAGAAAACATAACGGGTTAACCTGAAATGAATTGTATTGCTTAATTGAGAATCCGAGTGTATGTAAAGCCTCTATTTAATTGATAACGCTAGAATGTAATATGGGAATCGAGTAGTAAGGGGTAGAACTTATTACGGTTTAGTTAGATATGTATGTCTTTTAGATGGGTACGGTACGTTAGGAGTGCACATGTAGTCGAGAGGTGAGAATTTCATGTGAGTGCACGTCCTAACATGTATTTTGCATTTAATGTTTTAATGTTATTAAAACACTTGCTGTTTTTAAAATGATTTCCACTTTCGGGCTCTGACCCATTTTCTTTCAAATCTATTTTTGTAAAAACCATTTTAGGTGCCCAGCCACAAGGACACCATGCTTAGGATCCTCATTCAGGTGATGAGCTATAGCTGTTTGTGGAAGTTACATGACTTTGCTTGTAGACGCTTCATCTATCTTGACTCTATATTCAGCATTTATCAGTTGTAGGGCATGTCGCCCATTTCTTTTAGAGACGTTTCATTTATTTCAGTTATTCAGACTTCTGGCATGTAATTAATTCAGGATTCAGACTTGTCATATTATTTTCAGTTGTGGGATTGCCGTGAGGAGTTTTCCTCTGGACTTATTATTATTTGTTGGTTGTTTCATTACTTCGTTATGGTAAATGGATTATGTTGTTCTTCCATTATTCTCTTTACTGTATGTTAATCAGACTTAATTTAAAATTTGGCAACTTACTTTTTAAATACTAGGTGGTTAGTAATCATTAAAATGTTTTCGACAGTGATGCTATTAACTGAACCAACTTGGCATTTTGTATTGATTTAATAAAGGAGTAGCTACCCGGTATTTAATTAGTCGGGGTGTCACAGGTGGTATCATAGCATCAGGTTCTAGTGTCCTTTAGGATCTGAACGGCTTATTATGTTTTCGCTGAGCTTTCTTTGATGTAGAGCCCTATATTTTAGGACTGTTGTATTCTTTTGTTTATGCTACATTCTTCAGCTATTTTGAGTTTATAACTGCGAACTTATAGACTTTATTCTTGTTTCAGAATGCCTCCATGACGTGCACAAAGGATTCCCAGGGATGCAACGCCAGAACCACAGCCCGCACTAGTTCAGGGCATGATGAATGCCGCTGAGGTTGCAGCCATTGTGGCCCAGGCGGTAAATGCCGCACTAGCCGTAGTTCAGCAGGCACCACCTCAGGCGCCAGTAGCCTCCCCAATTCAGGCACATGCATTCCCGTCTGCTTGGGAACGTGTACGAGATGCTTTTCAGAAAGCACACCCACCGGAGTTCGCAGGTAACTCCGATGTTGTGGTTTCGAGTCAGTGGAGGAAAGACATTCAGCGGCACTTGAGGATGTATGAGTGCACAGATGTCCAGAAGCAGATACTAGCTACCTTTAAGCTAGTGGGGTCTGCACTGCAGTGGTGGGAGTCTATTACCACCGTGGAGGAGAGAGATACTCTCACTATTCGGGAGTTTTCGGTGCGATTCGACCGCAAATACTTTCCGTCATCTGTTCACACGGAGATGAGAAGGAAGTTGATGAGCCTCAAGTAGGAGGGTAAGATTGTGGCCGAGTATGAGGCCGAATTCACTGATCTTCTGAACATTGTTCCGGATGAGATACCGACAAAGGAGAAGAAAATACAGAAATTTACAAACGGGTTGACTTGGAGGATCCGTTAGCATTTGTTGGGGAACCTATCGTTGGCCACTTACTCTGATGTGGTTAACGCTGCATTGCTCCATTGCCAGGATCACCGCTTTCACATGGTTGAGGGAAAGAGATCGGGAGAGTCCATCCATCAGGGCAGGACTGGAGGACATGGTGCCAATGGGGCACAATCGGTTCAGGGGCAGAGACAGGGTGACCAGGGTTCCCAGCAGGGGGATCACAAGAGGTTCAGGTCGGGAAATTTCAGGCATGGACAGGGAGGTTTTCGGCAGGGCCATCAGGGTCCGAACGGCCATCAAAACCAGTAGGGTCAGAATGGTCAACAACAGTTTCAGCAGGGCCAGCAGGGCCAATGGAGGAACGATAACTGCCACCAGGGCCGGGGGCAGCAGGGACAGAGAGGGGGGAACTTCCCGGGGAAGTGTTTCGTTTGTGGCAAGACTGGCCATAAACGCCAGGACTGTCCTGATAGGGGCAGGGCCCCGCAGCAACAGCAGGGTGCTCGACATGAGCCACAGAGGCCACTTTTTCCACCTGCCCTCCCAGCTCCAGCCCAGGTGCCAGCACTACCAGCCATTCCAGCAGTTCCTGTGCAGCAGGGGCAGTTACAGTATGGACGTGTCTATAACGTCCACCAGGCAGCAGCTCCACAGGCACCACCCGCGATTGAGGGTATGTTTCCTATCCATGGTACTATGGGTCGGGTTTTGTTTGATACGGGGGCAACGCATTGTTTTATATCTACACATTTTACGAAAGCCTTAGGGTTGTTAGCCACAACAGAGAGCACAGTGACATGTGTAGACTCACCATTGGGGAGTGGGTCACTTATTTTCTTTATATGCCGGGGAGTGGGGGTAGAGATTGGTAGTTTGGTACTACCTGCAAACATGTTGGTATTAGATATGCATGTGCACGATGTGATTATCGGTATGGATTGGCTCGCAGATTATAGAGCCATGATTGATTGCTTCGGTGGGAGCATTATTTTTGCCATTCCGGGGCAAAAGATGTTTGTAGTGGCGATGCCTCGCCCAGAGGGAGGCTCGACCGCTCATTTGTATTACATAGAGGAGGATACCTCTAAGGAGGATGTGATTCCTTTAGATTCGATCCCAGTTGTCAGGGAGTATTCCGATGTGTTTCAGGAGATACCAGGCCTACCCCCCAGTCGAGAGATAGACTTTGTCATAGACTTATTGCCAGATACGAGACCTATAGCACGCGCACCGTACCGTATGGCTCCGGCAGAGATGCGAGAGCTACGAGATCAGATTGAGCAATTGTTGGGTCAGGGGTTTATACGGAGGAGTACTTCGCCGTGGGGTGCCCCTATGTTGTTCGTGAAGAAAAGAGATGGTTCACTGAGACTGTGTGCGGACTACCGAGAGTTGAATAAGGTCACGATACGGAATAAGTATCCGTTGCCTCGAATCGATGACTTATTCGACCAGTTGAGAGGAGCTTCTTTCTTCTCAAAGATTAATTTGTGATCGGGATACCATCAGTTGCGTATCAGGGAAGAGGATGTCTCGAAGACTGCGTTCTTAACGAGATATGGTTCCTACGAGTTTCGGGTTATGCCTTTTGACTTGACCAACGCTCCAGCAGTGTTTATGGACTTGATGAATAGGGTGTTCAGAGATTTCCTAGATCAGTTCGTCATTGTCTTCATTGATGATATTTTGGTTTACTCCCAGATAGAGGAGGAGCACGCCAAGCATTTGAGGCAAGTTTTGCAGACGCTACGTCAAAACGAGCTGTATGCAAAGTATGAAAAGTGCGGGTTTTGGCTGAAGGAGGTCCAGTTTTTGGGACACATTATTTCCGACCGGGGGATATCTGTTGATCCGGGGAAGGTATCCGCGGTGAGGGAGTGGGGACAACCCACGACACCGACAGAGATCCGTAGTTTCTTGGGCCTAGCAGGATACATCAGGAGGTTCATTCCGGGATTTTCGAAGATAGCGGGTCCTTTGACACATCTGACTCGTAAGGGTGTGCCATTCATCTGGAGTGATGCCTGTCAGTTGGCATTTGATGAGTTGAAGGGTAAGTTGACCTCAGCACCTGTGTTATCATTGCCGAGACCGGGAGTTGAGTATCTAGTTTACACCGATGCATCCTTGCAAGGACTTGGAGGTGTATTACAGCAGGAGAGTAAGGCCATAGCTTATGCTTCCCGTAAGATTAAGCCCCACGAGAAGAATTACCCCACCCATGACTTAGAGTTGGCGGCAGTTGTATTTGCCCTTCGGATTTGGAGACACTATCTTTTGGGGGAGAAGTTTAGATTGTTCACAGACCACAAGTCCCTACAGTACCTATTCACGCAGAAGGAGTTGAATATGCGGCAGCGAAGGTGGCTTGAATTTGTGAAGGATTATCAGTTTGATATCCAATATCACCCGGGGAAGGCTAACGTGGTAGCTGACGCGTTGAGCCGTAGACCAGTAGATGAGGTGGCAGGGGTGTGGAAAGCCAAATGGAAGGAGTTGGGACACCAGGATGCAGTGGCCCGATCCTTCATGTCTGTGATGACTGTTTCACCGCAGATTGTCACGATAGTGGTAAAGGCCCAGGCAAATGACTCGTTCTGTCAGGAACAGATAGTTCGATTACTAGCAGAGGGAGTCGAATCCTATACCGTTAGCTCAGACGGAGGATTACGCTTCAATGGGAGATTGGTAGTTCCATAAGGGGAGGAATTGCGGCACGAGGTGATGGCAGAGTCGCACGGCTCACGGTTCGCAGTACATCCCGGTGGGGACAAAATGTACCAAGACATGAGACGACAATATTGGTGGAGCGGGATGAAGAGAGATATTGCCGTGTTTGTTTCAAAATGCGCCACTTGTCAGCTAGTAAAAGTGGATCATCAGAGACCGGCAGAACTTCTACAGCCATTGGAGGTCCCGATGTGGATGTGGGAGAGCATCTCCATGGACTTTATCACGGGGTTACCTACGTCACAGAGAGGTCACGACTCCATTTGGGTAATTGTGGACAGGTTGACCAAAGTCGCTCATTTTCTACCCGTAAGGACAGACTACACTATGGGACAGTATGCTCAGCTCTTTATTGCAGAGATAGTGAGACTTCACAATGTACCCCTAAATATCGTGTCTGACCGAGACAAGATATTTGTTTCACGGTTTTGGAAAAGTTTTCAGGAGGCCATGGGCACGGAATTGCAATTGAGTACGGTGTATCACCCGCAGACCGAGCGTACAAACCAGATGTTAGAGGACATGTTGCGTATGTGCATCATTGATTTCGGGGGTGGATGGGAGCAGTATCTTCCACTGGTGGAGTTTGCTTACAACAACTCCTACAAGTTCACCATTGGCATGGCTCCATTTGATGCGTTGTACGGTAGACCTTGTCGTTCCCCATCATGTTGGTTGGAGGTGGGGAACAACAAACTACTTGGACCGGAAGTGATTCAGGATACTTAGGCGAGGATAGAATTGATTCGGAGTCGCATTCGGGTAGCTCAGGATCGGCAGAAGAGCTATGCTGATGCGAAGAGGTTCTTCAGAGAGTTCCAAGTGGGGGACCGGGTTTTTCTCAGAGTATCTCCTATGAAGGGGATTATGCGTTTCGGGAAGAAAGGGAAGTTGGCACCGAGATATGTGGGACCATTTCCTATTATTGAGCGGATTGGACCGGTTGCGTATAGGCTTGGGTTACCGGAGCATTTGCATCGGATTCACGATGTGTTTCATATTTCCTCGCTAAGGAAATATCTTAGAGACTATTTGGCTCATTCTCACATTGCTTTGGAGGACATCGATCTCCAGCCTGATAGCTCCTACGAGGAGGGGCCGATTGTTATTTTGGACCGAAGCGAGCGGAAACTGCGGTCAAAGATAGTTTCGTTAGTGTGTGTTCAGTGGCGACATCATAATGTCGAGGAGTCCACATGGGAGCGCGAGGATGAGATGAGCGAACCTTATCCAGAGTTGTTCTTACCAGGTACTTTCTAGTTCCGAATTTTGGGACGAAATTCTGTTATTAGGGGGAAGTATGTAATACCCCGTATTTTTGTGATATTTATTTGTGGGATTAATTGAATTAAATGTGTATTAATTGGAAATTAATCCGAATTAAAATACTAACGAGATGCGAGTTGGTATTTGAGTATAATGTGTATATATGATTATATATGAATATTGAATTATGAAATTTGTCGTGAGATTGAAATACGACAATTTGGAAATTTTGTTGAGACGCGTGTGACAGTCGCGTCAGGAATATAATTATTTTAATTATAAAGTGAAATTTATTTCTATTAACCGTATGGTCATTTTGAGTGTACCAACGCATCCGAAAGGATCGAAATAGTCAGAAAACACTAGCCGGGGGTTTAGTTTGGGTCCCGGAGCATTTTTAGGCCATACCGGCAACGTATAAGGGTAGTTTGGTAATTTTGGATTTTGGGAATTAAAACCCACGAAAATTAGGAATTAATATCTAATTTGTCAATTACCCACTAAACCCACTAATAACCTAATGGGCTACGGAGGTTATTGAAATTAGTTCCAAAAGAGTTCCTAAGGCAAAACCCTAGCCACCATTGTCACTTTGGAGAAGAAGGCTTGTAGAGAGAGAAGAGAGGAGAATTCTGCAGAGAGAAAGAGAATCATTCATCAGATCGACATCAAAATTAGAGATATACATAAGGTAAGTGGTTTAATTTCGTTTATTACAAAGAATGTTTCTTCCATGCGTAGGAAAATTGACAAAATTTGTATTATTCTTGGGAGTTTGATAAAAACCCATTAATTGGAATTAGAACTTTATATTTTGATGAAAGTATTGCATCTAGAATTGTGTTAGGAGGATTATTCTTATGGAAATACACCTTGTTCATAACAAAAACGGATTTAATTATGCCTATTGGTGATTTTAAGATTTTAGGGTTCATGTTCATGTGATTTGGGGATAAATGGAGGGATGTGATGATTCAATGATGTTTAGGAAGAATTGGCCCTATATAAACGTTAATATATGACCTAAGTAGGTTTAGGAATGATTAGAACCCATGAACAATTGTTGGATTGATGTTTAGATGAGATTAGAGAGGAAGAAAAGTTGGAAAAATGAAAATAGGAAATCTGGGCTCGAAACTGGTCCCTCGTTAGAAGACCTGCCCAGGTCATTCGAACGAGCTCGTTCGAACGAGCTTCTAACGAGTTGACCTTTGACTTCTAACGAGGGTGATGTTCATTCGATGACTTCGTTCGAACGAGATCTCGTTAGAAAGCCCACTTCGTTCGAACGAACTCTCGTTCGAACAGCCTCGTTCGAACGAGACTTCTAACGAGCTGACAGTTTGGGATTTTTAGCCTGTTTTGATCCCGAGTGCCCCATAACCTTGTTTATATGTAGTGATAACACTTCCTTGTGGATTAATTGATATATTTGGGATATTTGGGATATAATGAGGAGTAAGACCTAGAAGTGTTGTTTGAACCTAAGGGAAATTATGAATTAGGACGTGAGTGTCTATTACGATGCGAGAACTATTGACGGCCTAAATAATTATATTAACCGGGAACATATAAATTGTGTAGCATTATATGTCGGTACAAGAATGAGAAGTGTACCACAAATAAATTATGGTGATTACTAAGATGTGTGCATACTTAGTATATGTATTGATTTTATGTGTATGACATACCTACCATACTTTCTATCACGGGAGGTTTACGTTCGCTTAGGGCCTTCTTATCCTTGTGTTGCCCGGATTTAGATTGGTACCTCGATGAACATAGGTCAGAGAAGGACTTATTGGGATGTTAATAGTCTGCTGATCGTGGGAGCGTAGGTATGTGCGTGACCCATGTGATGTGATTGTGTTCGCCTCCATTGTTTGTGATTGTTGTTATCTGAGAACGATTCTTGAGAGATTTGGAATGCGTGATCCTTATGTACGCGATGTACCGGGATGGATAGCAGAGTATGTGTGCACCACGGCTTAGTCTCGGGGTGCTTGTATTGTATATTTATGACGTGAATAATATACACTTAATTAATGGGAACTTTCATATTGGTATTGTGAATATAGTTATGGTAATGTTTTGAGAAAACATAACGGGTTAACCTGAAATGAATTGTATTGCTTAATTGAGAATCCGAGTGTATGTAAAGCCTCTATTTAATTGATAACGCTAGAATTTAATATGGGAATCGAGTAGTAAGGGGTAGAACTTATTACGGTTTAGTTAGATATGTATGTCTTTTAGATGGGTACGGTACGTTAGGAGTGCACATGTAGTCGAAAGGTGAAAATTTCATGTGAGTGCACGTCCTAACATGTATTTTGCATTTAATGATTTAATGTTATTAAAACACTTGCTGTTTTTAAAATGATTTCCACTTTCGAGCTCTGACCCATTTTCTTTCAAATCTATTTTTGTAAAAACCATTTTAGGTGCCCAGCCACAAGGGCACCATGCTTAGGGATCCTCATTCAGGTGACGAGCTGTAGATGTTTGTGGAAGTTACAGGACTTTGCTTGTAGACGCTTCATCTATCTTGACTCTATATTCAGCATTTATCAGTTGTAGGTCATGTCGCCCATTTCTTTTAGAGACATTTCATTTATTTCAGTTATTCAGACTTCTGGCATGTAATTAATACAGGATTCAGACTTGTCATATTATTTTCAGTTGTGGGATTGCCGTGAGGAGTTTTCCTCTGGACTTATTATTATTTGTTGGTTATTTCATTACTTCGTTATGGTAAATGGATTATGTTGTTCTTCCATTATTCTCTTTACTGTATGTTAATCAGACTTAATTTAAAATTTGGCAACTTACTTTTTAAATACTAGGTGGTTAATAATCATTAAAATGTTTTCGACAGTGATGCTATTAACTGAACCAACTTGGCATTTTGTATTGATTTAATAAAGGAGTAGCTACCCGGTATTTAATTAGTC